>OY282643.1:120443890-121643890 GCA_958299015.1 Tetanocera ferruginea | reverse complement strand
GGCACTCAGCAGCTCATATTTCGCAACAGTGAGTTTCAACCATGGATGAAAGAATACAAGGTTACGACACCGACGTCATTGGAGCGAATTGAATGTTGCCATCTCTAGGTAGCTTTCTTATTGCCATCCTTTTTAAGCTAATAGGAAGAGTTTGCTCCGATTATGTCATCTAACGGTAAAACTTCAGGACGGCGTAATCTCGTATTCTTTCAATCATAGTTTCAACCACAGAAATCGACTCGGTGGGATCGAAAGGATAAGACAAATGTTGAGATTGATTGCCCAATCATTAAAATAATATAATCGGTAAATGGGACGTGTGCACTTGATGGATGGGTTGATTGATCGATACCGTATTCACATGAAGACCAGAAAGTGGACAAACCGAATTTTATTTCATATCTTGGACCTAGCCATTGTAAATGTCTCTACCACCGAATTCATGAAGGAGACTCAAAATGCCCACTTTCGAATTTTTGTTTCGAAATTGCGGAAGAGCTTTGCTTAGCTGGATCTATCCCATCACGTGGGTGGCAGAGGAAGACCATCATCTCATTCTGCGTCGCCTGTTCTACCTCCTAATTCTTATTCAAAGCGATCTTATATGCCAGTAAATATGACCAGACCGCTCATTGGAGCAAATTTTAGTATCGTTGTGACAAAAATCTTGCAAAATGCTCGGTTGCAAGTCTGAGACTCAGACTTTTAACAACATATTTTCCATAACAACAAATCTGTGTCGACGAGGAATACAGTTGAAAACTCATTTTCAAAATTTCAGATGAGCATTTTTAAGATTAAAATCGCTGCCTAATATCAGGGTACTCTGGTTTTTGCTGTTTAGATTTGATGGCCTCAAGGTAAAACCATAAAAATTTAAGTACTGGTCTTTTTCGTTGCGAAAAAACGCAGTGACCTCATTTTGTCCTAACTCGACTTTAGCGGTTATTCCTTGTCGACACAGAAATAACGGTCAAAATGTTATTTTTTTTAGGTTTTTTATCCAAACATGCACTTTTAGTAAAAAATAATTTTTGTATTATATTTCCAATATAAATGTTGAATAAAGCATAGTTTTTATCGTTCAGTTTCATTAACCCTCATCGGTCCTTTGTATGCGCGCGCATACAAATTCAAAATTAAATTTAGTAAAAAAGATATTAAACCTTAACCAATTGACATGAGTTCTTGGCAAATAGTTTTTTTCCATAACTTTATTCATAAAAGTAATAAATAATCTTTAAATTTTATTCATAAAATTTGTGGTGTTTTTATTTCTTTTTAATGTTTTTAGTATGTATGCGCGCGCATACATAAAGAACCTTTTAGGGTCATGGGTCTGAGGGACCGATGAGGGTTAAAAAAAAAATCTTTTTATTATAAAAAATTTATATGGCACATGCTCATCTTTTTTTTATGTATAATACCCGCCTCTAGGCGCCTCTAGGTCTGTGGTGACCGTGGCCTGCAGGTTAAGTGTGTGGCTCGGAGCCTGGGTTCGATCCCCAGCCCCGGCGAAAAGTTTTTTCAATAAAAATTTTTTCTGATCGGTCACCTCTGCAGACAATGGCAAACCTCAGAGAGTAAATAATGTCATGTAAAGCTTCTTGAGAACATGAACTTTAGCCGTTCGGAGTCGGCATAAAACATGTAGGTCCAGTTCTCGGTCCATTGTGTGCAAACATTTAATAACACACACAACACAGTTGATCATAAGAAGCTCGGTCAAAGTCCTTTCAAGGGCTGAAATGACCAATTTGTTTTGTTTTTTTTTTACCCGCCTCTAGGCAGATTTGAAATTTTCACCTGTATCTCATAAACTAAACATCAAATCAAAAATCTTCACATTTTTTTCTCTATCATCTTTTTTTTAAGTTAATTTAAAATTTTATTTGTATTTCTTTTGGTTACTTTGATTTTTTGTTTAGTTTTTGGGGTCTTAAACCAAAAATCCCGCTTGGTGAGGATTCTGATTTAGTGCCCAAATTAGGTTGTTCTAGATCCGGTACTGAATACTTGCACACAATTTTCACTTAATTTTCCTTCTTCTTTTTACTTAATTATCACAATATTTTGAAACATAAGGAATGTTGATTGAACGTATAACACTTATACATCTTGGTTCAAGTTAGCAAAATGCAACTTATCTCAATTAGTTCAAAGGCAGGAAAATAAGAAAATTTTTTTAAAGATAGGGAAAGAGAAAGAGAAACGCAAAAAAGAGCATTTCAGTTAAATTTCAGATTGTTTTATTATCGAATTGCAAATTAAGCACACAATAATACTATAAATCCTTGAACGTAGCTTTAACTTAGGCGAAGCAACTGTGTAAACATCGCAAATTATGCTCTGAGTATCTTTTTGCACTGAACTCACCGACTTTTCCAGCTCATTATAATCCTGGTATCCATTCATCATTTTTATATGTTGCAGCAGCAATACAAATTTCAGTATTTTTACTTTTCTGTTTTCTTCCTTTTTTTTCTAAGACTTATTGACAAGTTTGCCAAATCAAACAACCTTACTATTATTTTTTAAATGCATTTGATATGTTTTGTTGTAATGAGATTATATATTAGTTATTTATCGTATATAAAGTTATGCACAACTTCCGTTTTGAATTTTGCGAACAGCTAAATATATTATCCTTTTGTTTATTTAAGAAAGCTTCAACAAAATCGCCCGTTTTTTCTTTTTTAATTTAAGTTGAAAAATATGCAATATTTTTTGCACTTTTACGCTGTAAAATTAATTTTTGCTACTTATTTCTTTAATATAAAGAAGTCGAATGTGTACGTTTCAACCAGTCTCTGCGCGTATAAATAGCAATTTTTGTGCTCTCCAGCATTCCTCCTGTTTGTGCTTGCTTGCCTTTCTCTATTCTATTTAAAATTTTGCTCCTTTCAATTCAGTGCGATACTCGTCCTTCCGTCGTCCTGTTTGACTGTATCAACGCTTCGGGTGACTGCCATACATACAATCATATAGGTAGTATTTGTATGGAGAGGCTGGCATATACAACAACAAGTTCAGTTCTAAGGTATAGGCAGCAGGGTAGCCCAACAAAGTTCTACTTGTACAGCATCCACTCTTTTTATACTTGTGGATCAATATCTATACTTTTAAGCTAAAAGTGAACGCGGAAATTGGCTTGTTTGCTTTATGTCTGAGCGTTTGTGAGTGTATGTTAGTAAACCTTTAACAGCAGTTACCGGATATTCGTTGTTTCTATTATGTCACAAATAGAACATAAACATAATGGAAAAAATTCAACATAAGCAAAGCTCATCCTGCGGTATTTATTTTTAATTTCAAATTCGGTATACATGGGTACAAGTTGCAAGTTAAAATAGAAGCTATAAATTAAGTATTCTAAAAATGTTTGCGTGGAATTGCATAAAGACACCCTGCTATCCATGTTCCGAATGAAGATTATGCATAAAGCTTATTAAAGAAACGCTGCTTATATTTTAATTTAATTATAATAACGTATATCAATAGTATAGTTTATGCAAGATAAAAAGTTTCTCATCTTCAGTTATAAAGAGCTCAGTAATTTAGTAATTTTTCTAAGCATATTTTTAGGCTAAGCTTAATAAAACGAATATTACCCAATAAACATTAAAATGAGCACATTCGAATTTCTTGCAATATATTAACGTTCATTATTTTGATTTATAACGATTATAACGAAGCATTCATAAATTAACACAAAATTTTAAGAGTCCCAACCAATTTTAAGAGACTGTGGCTCTGGTAAAAAATATTAAAATTTTTAAATTTTTTTTAGAATTTTTCTAAAAAAAATTAAAATTTTTGTTTTGTTCATAAATAGTTTTCATAATTATGAGTCTTCTAAGGCTATTTTATGATTAAATTTTAAATTCTTAGAATTCACACTTATTTGTTCATAATTATTACACTACTACAATAATTGCCCACACTTATTTTTGAGTTAAAAATTTGAATATTTTAGAAGTTCACATCAATATGATTGAACACTTTTTCGTCAAACAAAAATTTTTTTTTGTACAATTTTTCTGAACCATATGTTATGGGTAGAAAAATTTATTGAAATTTATAAATTACAATATATAATGTTAATAACATCGTCTAGACTTTTAGTTGCAAGCCATTTTGTATTTAAAGCAGTAATAATAATTTCATACGAAATTACATGAATAGACCATTAATGACAATGTTAGGACCAAAAATGTTCAATTATATAAATTCATATCAAAGTGTCTGTTTGGACAGTCATGCCCATGACAGAAAGTGTGAGCAAAAAACAGATAAGAATTCGGTAACTTAAAAATTAGTATTTCATGCCAGTTTCATTTTCATGTTATTTCTTATTGACTCTTGTTTTTTGGTAGAACGAACTATGTGTTGATTGCTGCTTTAAACCTCAGGAGTACCTTTGTTAACAACTGTAGCGTTTTTGATGTTAACGTGTCAAAAGGTCAACTCAAAAGTAGACTAAAAGCTATTCCGTATATCTATGTATGCATAGTTAGTAGTTACGTCCTGTGTTGTCCCTGAGTCCAAACCAAACTTTGGTGGGTAAATTTTTTCCACATTAACTTTGTTTTGAGGCACTTGTATCCACATCATTATATTTTTGATGATATGGATTGTGGCTTTAAATAGGGCAATGCTGAGAAAGCGCTAAAAAGCTGTAGTAGCTGAACTCTATCTGTTATTGCATGTAAAAGTCAAATAAAAACAAAAACAGCTTAAACGAATGTAATCCAAATTATAACATTTTACAAAGCTTAAAAATAGAAAATACGTCAATCCATAAGATGCTTCGAGGGATGAAACCGGCAAACTCTTTATACCATTCAAGATTGAGACTATAGAAGACGATACCAAATAGGCGGAGAAGATTTTTTTCTGACAATGAGGATGCAGTTAAACCATAACTGAAACCTTAAACGTATTATCCCATCTTTATTAATATATGTTGGCTATTTTGACCGAAATCATAAGTGAATTTTGTTTATATTTCTGTGTTGACAGCTAAAGACGACTTATATCATGTTCCCACTATCGTAGTTTATGGCTCATTCTTGATTTAAGCATACAACATGTACAAATTAAATAATTTCTCAGTGGAAAATCTGTCAATGAAATTAATTCGAAATTAAGAAATTACTAGTTTTTTCCCGTCAAAAATGACGGGCCCGGTTTTAATAAAGGAAAAAGCATGATATATTGATTTTTTTTAAGCTGAATTAGAAATCAGCGATGGTCACATATTCGATTTTCAATTATGCAGATAACAATTTTTAGTTCCAAATATTTATAAAATAACTTACAGTAAAAATTTAAACCATAGTAGTTACTGAAAAATATTCAAAAAACTGAAAATTTCAAAATGAAAACAAATATAAAAAGTTTTTGAAGTTTCAATAAATCAAAAAACAAAAAATGCCTAGAAATATGCTATGAAATTTAAAAAACAATCAAGCGTTCCGCACTCACATTTTACGGAATTATGTTTTAGCAATAATAATAATTATAAATTATTATTCAATCTGTGTCGGCACAAATATTTTCGATTAATAATATACACATCACAAGGTGTCAATCAGAACAAAGAATAAATTCAAAATAAAAACAGTCAAACGAAATAAAATAATAGCTTTTTCTTTTCTCAAACAAATTCTGCATTATTTCTGCGCTCTTTGAGTGTTTGGTTTTGTTTTCGTTCTTTTCTCAAATAAAATTATGACCTCTGAAGTTGAATCGTGTTCTTTTCTCGACAATTTTCTGCATCTTCATTGGGCAGAATTTTTCGTTGAGAAAAGAAAGAAAAAAGGTTTTCACCGAAATTTCAAAATAAATTCCGAACAGCTAGCTTAAACGTAGTTTATTTAAGTGATTTAATTTAGGACAAATTAAGTAATTTATGCCGTAATGTGAACGTAGTATTAAAACAAAGATAGGTGATTTCTTCTTTACATTCCTCGCGTTTCAAAATTTACTCACAATTATATTCCCTGAAAAAAAGCAGTCATTCTTGTCAATCTACCTGTCTTGAAATTTCCCATATTCTTACAGAATGTCGTCTCCTCAACACTAAAAGACTAAATTTGTTTTAAAATTCAAATTCCATAGATCTCTTTTGTGAAAGTGAGCAAAACATAAGAAGTTTTAACAAATTTTTAAGTATTATCCAAATGCACAATTTGATATAAAAATTATAAAGATTGAACCGATATAGCTTTATCAAAAATTTGTATTTATATAGATGACTGTCCCTTTCGATAGCCATTTAATGTCCTATCGCCAAGTATAGACAAATAACGATTGTCGGTATCGTTGTAAATCTGAAAAAAATGGCAGAAATAAATTTTAATAATTCGAGAACACTTGTAACCTTTATGAGTGCTAACCTTGGAATATCAAAACTAAGATAATGTGTACAATTAATCGAAGAAATCTGGAATAGGACATTGAATAGCAGACGTACCGCAGAGAAAACAAATAAATAGGGAACATTCTAACAAAACGAAGAAAAAAATTGCGTTCAGATTGTTCTAATGTGTCAAAAATAGCAGGTAAGCGGTGTATTTCAGGGTGTGTCAATGCAGGGCGGTGTCAATGCAGGGAGAACACTTTAATACTTATTTTTAATTGTTTTTAGCAGAGCTTGGAGTAATTACAAGAAAACAATGAAATGATCGATATTTAAGTACACAAAATTGAGATGAAAATATAACTAATAGTTGAAAAATGTTGAAATTTTATTTGTTTTGTACAACAATAACTACATTACAAAATCAACAATAAGGTTTTTCACAACTTGAAATAAGCAGTTGTATCGTTGTATCCAAATTCAAGTTGTATTCCTACTGTTGTAGTTTTCTTTTTGAAGATAAAGACAAACACATAAGTTGAAGTATCAGTTCGTATATCTTTCAAATAGAAAATGAAATGAGAAACAATGTGAATACGAACAATGAATTTGAATACATTGATATAACTTCGGATTTCAAGTTGTAAAAAACTTAAATGTATTTTAATTGTTATTCTGTCGCAACAAAAAAAGAAACAGATATCTCTAGTTTATAAAAATTTGGCTTAAAAATGTCGAAATGATTCTCCCTGGTTAAAAACATTTTTAAATAAAAATATTTTCCACAAAAATATGTGATAGGTGAACTTGTTTCGCTGCAAGTTTCATTTCTCATGTTTCCAAATTATTGGTAATTTGGTGTAATGCTTCTTGGAACAATCTGCCAACCATCATTGTTCAAATGTCAATTTGAGTTACTACATTGAGAAAATTAAGTATGAAGTTTGTAGTTTGTGAAGATATTTATTTGTGAACAAAAGACATTCCTTTGTGATTTTGAAGTATGGCACGGATTCATTTAATATTGACCTTCAGAAAGTTTCGGAAAATTCTGAAATTAATCACAACTAAAGATCATTGGATATAATTTTAATTCGAAACTTGAGTAAAATTCCCTGGTAATAACTACAATTTAAATCTTTTGGTATAGGTTCTTTGAAAATCTTATAAAATTGAATTAACAAATAAATTTTTATAAAATGCATCACTCTTACCAACAGCATCAATTGGTTGTAAAACGTTAGAATTCCGTTACATATTTTTTCAATGTTTACATTATGATTTAATGTAATATCTGAACCTTTCAGTTGAGAAGTAGTTTTGTTGTTTAGTTTTTTGTTTGAGCTATTCACGATACAATTAATTGTAAAAACATTCTCTGAATCAAATTATTTTGATTTTTTAGAAAATAAGCGTTGATTTTTGCATAAGAATGTGTTTAGTTATTGTGTGATATTCAGAGTTCCAGTAATGTTACTATGAAAAGGTTGGTGTACTTGCTACACACGACCTAGTGTTCGCTTTATCAATCTATGCCTGAAACTATGCTAACTTTAATTCTTAACAAATTGGAAGATTGAAAGTTCCGGTTGGCATTTATGTTGGCCTGCATGTGTGTATTCTATGCATTTAGAATTCTTCTAAGAGAATGTCTTATTATTTTGAGTGCGGAGTGTGAAAGCATTTCTCTTTTTTTTTTTTTGTTCTAAGACCAATGACTGACAAGTCATCTAACTTTATTGCTGACACTTGAAATAATATTTTTCCTACTACATATGTGAAACAACCAGGAAGTGAAATTTTGAAATTCTGTGTGGTTCTTTATCTGAAAGAAAGTGTTTATTTCAAAACAGAGGCGGCATGAAATTTGTTTTTAATGGCATATTAAATTCAACTTTAAGGTCTATAGGACTAAGGTTGAGTATTTTGAGACTGTGTAAAAGATATTAGTTGGGTACCCATTCCAACAATAACCCATTCCCAATTTGAAATTGAAATCATGTTCTTTTTATGGAATTTTGACTATAACTATATAGATAAAGGAGAAAAACCTTATTTTCTTTTAGTGCTATTTCGCTATAAATATATTAGATTCGGTTGCGATTACCTATTCTTATTGGTACCGATTTCATAAAGGTTTCCATAATTCTAGCAGATTTCCAGATAAGCGATTTAAAGTAAGGTTATATTATTTATAATAGGGGTTATTTTGTTGCTTACAGTTTACCCTTTTCACTCCATTAAACGCATTTAGTTTTTCTCTGTTGACGATAAAATAGTGTTTGTAAGGCGCGCTTACCAGATAAGTTATCTCACTGTCATGACATCATGTCAAAAAATAAACCTTCACTGATTATAATTAAAAAACTACAAAAGTAGGTAAATGTTTGTATAATGCAAAACCCGGAAATATGTTATGCATTTTTTGTTCACACATAAAACGTCACAAAAACTTCTTTAAGTTCCATTTACTTTTTCTCTCTCCCTTTTTCAAATTTTCTCTCTCGTCAAGTATCTGCGCAGTGAATGTAACAATGACCTATACCACTCCATAACTATACCACGAGTACCAACAAAGTTTTAACTACAGTCAGTCAAGTTATCAGGTTTTTCAATGACCACAAAATATGAACATGAAAGTTTGCAACAGCTGACATTTTGTAGCCATATAAAAGCCGGTAACGTCATAAGTTGTGCAATTTGATGATTTATAAAACAACCCTTTTTGAGCACGAAGTGCTGCATTTAACAGCGAGATGAATGATTTAAATTTTTCTTTGGAACAACACACCTGTTCACATACTCATATGTATACAAAACATGTTGGCTTTAGGGGTTATAATAAACACTTATTTTTCGTATTCTTAAGAAAAACAAAATGTTTGTATTTTTAACACCAAATTAGTATATTCTGACATAAAATTGACCAACGATCCAATGGAAAAACAAAGAGGAACTCATTAGGAATATATCGTAAAATACAACTTAAAACATTTTTTAAAGAAAATCTGCCTAATAGTATAGCAATCAATTCTATGGCCCTATTGAGCGGTAAGTTTGCTGAACAATTAATCTCAAGATTTGGACCTGTTCAGTGGCCACTTAAATCGTGTGTTTTGACCTCACTTGACTATTCTTTGTGGGGATACGTGAAGTCTCTCGTTACCGTTGCTCGTTTACCGTTTGCCGTATTTGCAGCTCTGAAAGACAACATAACAGCTGCCATTGGAGATATACCATCAGAAATGCTGGAAAAAGTATGTCAAAATTGTAGCTTACGGATAGACCACATTAGGCGTAACCGCGGGAATTTATCAGATAAATATATTGCTTAACACAGAAATTGTCTTTTATATATATATATATACATAGATCATAAGAATTACATTTATATTTACTTGAAGCATCTTTTATTAGCTTTCATTACAGTCTCCTTAGATTCGACAAGAACTTTTGGGATCATCTAACTAATATTTCGTTGCACCAAAGTTTATTTAGAACTTTGTATTCTCCGACTTATCTTTTTGCTGCTATTTTGCGTTTCAAACAATAAATATCAATATTTTTTTAAATATTTTGAATCTGAAAAAATAATAAAAAATTATCAAGTAATAAAATTTCTACTACCCTATCACTTAATTATTTACATAGCTGGTGTTACAACCGTGAGCCGGTGTTGGTCTTCTCTAATAATTTGCTGGCGCCAGTAAGAAACCTGGTCCAATACCCGTTCTTTCCCACAGAGTTGGGGTCTTCCTCTTGTTAGTTGACCTCCACTGGGTCAACTGAATAATTTTTACGCTGGGACGTTGAACTTAGCGAGACCGGTCCATTTTTATACACTTGACATCTCGATGTCGACATACAGCATTTCGATCGTATTCGGAACAGGCCATTAACGCAGTTCAGATCATATTTCTTACGAAGAATTTTTTCTAGGAAGCTCGAAAAGTCTTTCCATCAGAACTGCTCAACGGCCAGGGTAGGACGTGTTGCATATAGTAGGACGGTCATGATTATTGAATTATAGAACGTGAATTTTGTTGGTTGAGAGACAATTTCAATTGCCTACCGAGCTCAAAATAGCACAATTTTTATACGCTTGACATGTCGATGTCGGCATATAGCAATTCTATAATGTTTGGCAGAAGCCATTGAAGCAGATTGGACCCTCTCAAACGCTGCCAAAGTCTTTTCATCACAACAACTCAACGTCTATGTTTTTGCTACATAAAGTTGGATGGACATGATTATTGACTTATAGATTATTGATTATTTACTTTTTATTCGTAGAGAGAGAGCTCTGCTTCTCAATTGCCTACTGAGTCGAAAGCAGCGCCTATTGGCCAGAGTTATCCTTCGTTTAATACTGATACCATTTGAGGAGCTTATTCTAGATACCAAGTAAACAAAGTCCTTCTCAACCTCAAAGGAGATTTTGTAAACAGAGACGTGGTGTCCAAGACCGTTTGCTGGTTGATACAAAATACTTCGTTTTAACCCATTTAAGTCAGCTGGTCGATTTTTCGACCACTTACGTTAAAATTAATTTATGGAAAAAATATTAAATTATTATGTATTATATATTACATGTTCATGTAAAATGGAAAATTTGGAAATTTATATTTATTTTCTGAATTTCCATTTAACCAAATTAAGTCTTTGCAGAAAGAATTTGAAAATATTTTTAATATTTTTTCAGAAACTAGTTTTTAAGTCAGCGATCGGGAAATCTACCAGCGGACTAAAATGGGTTAACTGCGTTCACTTTAAGATCCATTCGACTCGATTCTTGAAGTCGATAAAACTGCTTCTAAAGATGACTTAGGAAACTTATGGACGAATTTCTTCCTTATCTACTGAAGAATTTTCAGATTTTGAACTCAAAGCAATCACTGGCCAACATTCTTCTTCTTTCAAAAAGACACGGGCTTTCGATTGTCGGAGTCTTTCACATAATACGCTCGACAGAACCTTATATGCGATATTAAGAAGGCGAATAGTTGTTTCACGGTATTTGGCGCATATGGTGGCATCGCCTTTCTTGTGGATTGGGCAGAGCACACTGAGGTTCCAATTATCTGGAATGCATTCTTCCGACCATATTCCATATACAGCATAGAAGCTTCTAAATGCATTTAAACAGAGCTTTACCTTCGTCAATGTGTGATAAGTGCTCCTTAATGGCTGGCATCAATGGCTCTTCAAAACTATGTCCATAAATTTCAACGTTCATAGTTCCTTGATTATGACATAGGCACACCTGTTATAATAGAAAAAGGAACCGTGATTAGCTGACTTTGTGGAAACAAGACTATTTTTAGTATATAATTATATTTGGAAAACTCACCATCTGAGCAACGAGCATGCGACAGGTTATCCGGGCATGAATTTACTTTCATCCGAACATATAATCTTCCAGGGATCAGTTTCGATATATTTAGGTCCAAGCCACGTGTCATCTGCCTACAGTTTTGCAAGACTCGAACAAAAGCATCCGATTTCCTTAGCTTTTATAAATGATACTTCCTGATGTTAAGGCAAACAATTCGATCTTTTGGTCATGTACCATACAAGTTCGGTAACATTGAATTTGGTTAGATAGTTTAATAAAACAGCCTTGCATATTTTGTATCGTTTACTTTATTGTTTTGTCATTTTGTCTGGTTTTTCTTGTTCTTGCTTATATTTTTTATTCTTTCTTTCTTTCTTTTTGCATGCTATTGGCATTAACTTCCTTTGAAATAAATAAACAAGAAACAAAATTACAGTAAATGCTAAAATATATAAACAGAATTTTATATGCTTTAGCTTTAAGTTTAAGTAAGGTACATAATAATAATAATAATAGTAATTAATATTTAGTTTAAACTTTTAAACAATTTGAATTTTTCCAACATATAATCATGGATTTGTGAATTTTATTGTTTGTTTTGTTTTGTTTATTAATATAAATAATTTATTATACAATACTTAATATACAAAATTAAACTAATAGTTAAAACTAACTTAAGAAGTGTTCGTATTTTATCAGTATAGTAGAGCATATATTATATAAATATATATATAAATATAGGTATATATTATAGATATATTACATTTTTTATTGTTTTTGTTTACTTAAGTCGATTTATAAGCTCAAAAAACAATAAAAAATAAATCAAAAGCTAAGTAGAATGCATGTATGAAACTTAATCGTTAATTTTGAAGTTAACCCAATTGGGAGTTATAGTTAGAAATTGCAGTTCTTTTTTTTGTATTAGAAAGTAAAATTACTCTAAGCTTCGCAGTACAATAGAAGCTTTAAAAAGAATATGTTTTTCTGTTATGCTTCTATAAGTTTGTATAAATTTTTATTATATGCATTTATAAAGGGATTGTTTATAAAGCGCCCCAAACAATTATACATAAGCATTATTCAAATTTAAATTTACTTATATTAATGAAACAATATTTAAACAAACTAATTTTGTTTAAAATCGAGGTTATACATTTTTTTTCTTTTCTTGGTGTTTTTTTTTTGTTTAGTGTGTTTTTGTTTTTTTAAATTACGAGTATATTTTGTGAAACATTTGTTTTGAACAGACAAAACCAAAAATAACACAGTGACATAAAATACAAAAATTTTGGTAAATGCTTTCGAGCTTAAATTATGCACAAATCTTAATATAGGCGTTTTTATAACTTTTAAGCAAGTAGCTTTTAAGAAAATATATTATTTATTTAAATATACAAATTAAAACTTTCAAATATAAAAATTCTTTTTGCTGTGTACTGAAGCTTCAACTAAATTTTAAACACAATAACTACAAAACTGGCAAACAACAAGAGCAGCAGTTGAGATGCTTATAAAAATTCACAGTTTGAAATTGAAATTTAAAATGTTAACAATTGAATTAAAATATTAATAAAATAATATAGATCTTTAAAAAATTACAAAATGTTAAAGAAAAGTAATTAAATTAGTCAGTTTATTGCACGAACATTTGAACAATTTTCTTCTTCTTATATTTGGGCCGAAAATTATAGAACATATTTTTACTCAATTTGCTAACGACGTGTATATAAAGATATATATATATAACGAATACGTGTTTATATTTGAAAGAAAACTAACTTTTCGGATTATATTGACTACAGTTTATATGGGTTTCAACTTTGTAAATGGCAAATTCTTAACTATTTTCATTTGAGACAATGCAAACGTAGCTCATTTAAATTTTTTTTCGTATTGTATAAAGTTTTAACGATTGTTAAATGTCACAAGTTTATAGTATATTTTTACACAGGTTATACAGCTAACGCAATGGCATTTATACAAATACAAACAAAGATTATAGGTTATGTTTGAAAATAAACACAAAATTGATAGTCAGCAAATCGCAAGCAAAGAGCTTGAAGAGCGTTTTCAACTCTTTTTAATAATTTTTCAAGTCTACATCTAATGTTTAATTTCTATGTTTCGATTAGACTCAAACATTTTACAAAATAGAGTTCTTCACAAAAGTTTTCGTATTTATTTTTTTTTTTTATATACGCTCAGTAAGACCAAAATCGTGCTATAGTTTATGTTACATTAATTTTCGCATATATAGATAATATTGATATTGTTATGAAAGCGGCAAAAAAGTAAACCATAAGCCTGACGAAATGTTGCCTCTTATTTCAAGCTAAAGTCACAGGCGGCACAATGCAATTTTGCATAGAAATCTATAATTTTTGTATAGAAATAGTTGTTAATTTGTTCAATAAAGTCTGTTAACCAATAATTAATAAATATCCTGTGAGTGTGCAGAGGGTGAAACATTTACAAATGTTGTTGTCATGACTTCTTTAAATAATTTAAAACATTTTTAAGTTAAGACGAGTGAGCACATTTAGCATATGAAACCGTTACAATTATGTAGAAAATAAATCAATGAAAGAAGATAAATCATAACAAAACCTTGCTTAAAAACATTTTAACACACATTTGATATCAAAGCAAGTGTCGCGTAGTGTAGAAAAATAATTTCTAAATATGTTGTTTGCTGCAGCTGCTCTGCATTAAGCTGCCATCATTATTGCTATTGCTGCTGCCAAGAGCAGTTTTATCTGCTAGCAGCTTTGATGCACTGGTAGCTGGCGCAGTTCTTACGTCGTCATCGTCGTCTTCGTCGTGGTCATTCCCATCGTCATCGGCATCAAATCCATACCAATATCACATGATCATTATTTGAAGCGCTACTCATTGATCTATTGTACGATATATTCGGCGTTGTGGTTCTGGTGTGTAGTGTATGCGTGTGCGAAAATGTTGCGGCGATCCAGGCACGCTTTCTGAGCCGCGGCGTGGTGGTGGCAGTGGAGGTGAAGCAGTAACGTAGCTGTAAAGCATAAAACACTCACATAAATTATGGCAAAATCATTTGCATGTTTACAAATTACCGTCTATGATGTATTAGCGGCGAGCCAGGCGGTTGGCCACCGCTTAATTCCAATAGGTTTTTACGCAATACCAGTGGTGACTGACCGCGATTGTAGCGTGGTGGTGGATCTGGACTGCGATGTCGCCGATCAAAGCCAGTCGTAGAAACTATATGATTACCTGCAGCTGCGGAACTGGCAGCAACAGCACCTCCACCAAAGCGCTTAAACATGCTCGCGGATGTCGCTGTCGCAGGTGGACCACAGTTGCTGTTATCAAGAAAGTTTCTGCTGTTCTTTGGCGCAGCATCTGTGGGCGAGATGCTGTTGCTGCTGCTGCCACCAGATGACATTGTGCGATAAAATGGCAACGCTGAACGCTGATTGCTGCTGCTGCTTGCTGATGGCTCATTGCCATTGGAAGCTATGATTGGAGCTGTGGAATTGAAGTCTAATTTAGCATAAGATGCAAACTGACGTTTCATTGCGCCTGCAAATGAATGAAACCAGCCTGATAGAAAACAAGTGCAAGTGCAAGTACAAGAGTGCAAGTCCATAGTTTTGTTTATTGTTTTATTATTATTTGAAATGAGTTGAAGATGATGGTGCAGAAGAAAAAAGTAAACCATGCCAAACGATGATGATTGTTTGAATGAAGTGTTGGTTGAATTAAGTAGTTTGGTGTTTGGTGAAATATGTGCATGAATAGTATGAAAAAAAAGCAAGCAAAGCAAAATAAAAATTTTAAGCATTATATTATTTGTGCATTTTATAAAAAAAATTTTTTGGCGATTTATTAGTTCAAATAAATATAAAAAAATAAATTAATAAATAGAAAATTTAAAATATTTCCGCTAATTTCCCTTGCGTCATTGTTTTAAATTGAAAAAAAACAGGGACCGTACCGGTTATGGTTTTCATCGAAAAAAATCACATATTAACTGTTATCTTTTAACTTTTATTTTTTCTGACAAAAATACAAGTTATTTTGTGCCTTTTATTTTTTCGGGCAAATATGACATTTACTTTTGACTTTTATTTTATCGGTCAAAAATAACAGTTATTTTCTGTCTTTTATTTTTTCGGTCAAAAATATCAGGCAATGAGAAACATGCGCGAAAATGTTCTTCTCTTTTGAAACAGGCTATAAAACCAATAAAGCGTTATAATTAAAATAATAAATAAAAGTATAAATATTAGTTTAAGAGATTATATGAAGTATGAAATAAGAGAATGTGGTTAATATGAAAGAAATATAGCTTGTATTCCATAAAGCAGATTTATTTTTATCTGTACTTACCATGATGATCATCTCTGCAGCTATTTTCCTTATAAGCAGCATGAAAACCACTCCCACTGCCACTGCCTATACCACTGCTGCTGCCACTTAAATTAGACTCGGCTTGTAAATTACGTCTGGAACTCAGCTTACCATGCTTGAGCGCTACAAAAGCATTCGAGTGCTCTTGTACGGGTGATTTACTTGGTGGTGAAGGAGACGGTGAGCGTCGAGCTAGCGCTGTAGCTGTTGTATGCTGTCTTAGGCTATTTTCGGGCATAAATTGCTGAGGCAACGGTTGATATTGTAGACTACGAAAACCAGCAACATCATTGGAGCTAATGCCAAACGACGTTGTTGTTGCAGTAGTTTGAGGCGATAATGAACGCTGCGCTGCAAGCTGAGGATGATGATGATGATGTTGGTGTTGATGGTAGCTACCTGTTGGCTCGTAAGCAGCAGCATATTGTGAGTTTGAGGATTGCGTTGATGAAGAATGACTAGACGTTGAGGAGGCAATCGATGCGATTGGTAAGTGCGTTGAATATGTATGGCTGGCGGGTGGAATAAAACTGCTTAGAAAAGGATTTGTTGTTGTAACCTCTGCGCTGTGTTGCTGGAATGAGGGTTGCTGTTGTTGACGCTCTATTTCACGTTCACGCAGTTGATTCTGCTGATGATAGAAACGCTGCAGCACTGAAATAGTTATAATATTTTTGTTAATTGTTTTAAAAATCTAATCTAAAGTGCGTTGCTACCAATTGGACTTTGATTTCCTTGAATGCGTTTTGTTGTATTAGTTGTTTCGTTTTTATTGTAAGGTATTAAAGATATTTGCTGATGTTGTATTGCACCATCAGCAATAATATTGTTTGTGACAGCTGTCGTGGTGTTATTTTGTTGATAACGCTTTCTACCAAAAAGTGGTGATGATTGTTGCTGAGTCGTTTTATTTGCTGCTGCGGCATCACAACTGTCAAAGGCAACTGTTGCATCCTGAGTGACTGTAGTAGGCATACGCCAAAGTGCATCAATTTGATTTTGTTGTGGCACAGCAACAACATGTTTCTTTTGACTAAAAGGTGATGTAGTTAGATTGCGCATAATCGATTGACCTGTAAATGATTGAAACATTAGCATAACGTTTTACACTCAAGCTGCAAGCTTACCTATGCTGCTAAACATTGAGGAATCCTTTTTGGGACTTTCGCCATATTTATAGGAACAGCCATTATTGTATTTTCGCTGCACAAATGGGGAGGCAGGTGAAGACGATTTCTTATAAGCTTTGCTGAATTCGCTCTCAAGGGTTGTCGTGGCATCAAGCTTGTTGAGCTGAAACTGTGTGCTTGGTGGCGATTGTGGACTATTGCTACTAACGCTGCTGCTACCACCAGAACCAATACCAACAATGCCACCATTTGCACCTGGACTTCGGTCATAGGCATGAATTGTTTTGTTGTAGTTGTTGGCTGCACTATAACTGCCACTGCTGGCTACAGGCTGAGGTAAATGTGAATGTTGCTTTTGGTGATGATATTGTTTTGCTAGTGGTAGTGGCAATTGATGTTGATGTTGTTGTAGCTGCTGCGGCACCAGATCTGCCTTATGAAATTGTTCTATAAGCGGTTTATGCATGCGATTATAACTGCTTATTGTTTGATAGCTAGGAATTTGTGTTGTTTTTGGATTAATTGTTGTTGTCGTTGATGTGTAGGAATTGCTAGTAGTTGTTGTTGTAGTGGAAATTGCATTTATTGTTGTATATTTGTTAAGTTTTGTTGCTTTTGAGTCATTTGTTGTTAATGTTGTCGTTGCAGCTGTTGTTGCCATCATAAGAGTTCTGCAATATTAAATCACAAAAAACAGTGTTTTGAAACAATTCAAAATAGAAAAAAAAAACAAACAGAAAAAACATTATTTATAACAATGTAAATGTAAAAGTTTAAAAAAATAAAAAGTCTATGGAATACGGGTGAATAAAAAAAGCCAGAAATTATAAACAATGCATGTGTAAATGATAAAACATGATAACGGCGAGATATGACAGCCAGACAGAAAAGCAAATAATGTGTGTTAAACAATCATGTTATTAACAATATAGTTATTATTTTTATTTGTGAAATCAATTTTCAAATAAATCAATTTAAAAACAAATCTCCTTGAACAGTTTTCTTATTTTATTAACAGTTCCTTTTAAGTTAAGCCCATATATGTACAGTAACATGCAAATTTGCAGGATATTAAGGATATTAGTAAAAGTTAAATTTACAAAGGACTAGGTTTTTATTTAGAAAAGTTTGTATAAAGCTTACATAAGTGAAAAAACTATACTTAATTGTTAATTTCCTTCCTCCTGAATTTTATCTATACATACTATTATATAAAGGCGTAAAAGGTTCTTGACATGTGGTCAGGGTAAACTTACACCCCACTGGATAAATTTCCATGAAAATTTGACTAACAGAAATTTTAACCTTCTTGGATGGACAGAGGCTATGTTAAATCGCGTTATCATCAGTACTTGTCATAAAGTAGTAAAAGACTTGTGACATGTGAAGGGTAAACTCAAACGCCACTGAATAGATTTTAATGAAAATTTCACTAACAGGAATTATAACTTCCCTGGATGAACATACGCTATCCGGATTGAATACTTTTGCTGATATTTTTATGTCAAATAATAAATTGCTTTTTCCCGGATAGGAAGAAGCAATATTCAAAATATATATTTTCAAATCAAAATCAAACAAGGAATATAGTTGAGCCTTGCTTATTGCTTTATGATAGGTTTTCTATTGGTGGCCTGCACGGAACAAACAAACACACCTCAATGTACTTTGCATAGTTCAAAGATCAGCTGAACTCTGCATTAGCGTAGCACTAAGAATCACTCCTACAGACTCAATTGACAAATGCTCCATATTATACCACTTGATATCCCAATAAAACAGTTGGCTGGAAATACAGCGATACGTCTGGAAGCCACTCAATGGAGAGGAGGTACAATAGGAGATTCTAGCATTAGGAAACTGTTTCGTCCAATACCCAAGAACATAGACTACATCACGCAAAGGCTTTTCTTCTACAAAAAGTTTGGTCTATCCATTCTCTCCAGAAATGTATGGCAACTTGGAAAAACTGCACCTAGAAATGCCTAGAAAATCTACACTAATGGATCGAAATTGGATGGAGGAGTGGTCTACAATGAGTTACTTAACATCAATCTTGCCTTTAGGCGCACTGACCACTTTAGTGTCTTCCAAGCGGATGCTACTGCTATACATGAAGCCGTTACTAAGCTTCAGATGAATGATAAATCAGTGATATCTTCAAGTTTTCAAACCTTTTCTTAGGTAACTGCTTTAACAGAGACCAAGACGCTCTTTCAGACTCTTCGATTCAGAACCTAACCTAACCTATGTATATTTTTATTTTTTTTTTATTTGTGTATTTTTAATTCAGTAAATTTTTCAAATATTTTATTAAGAGGCAGCTGCGTTAACCTAACTCATGCATAGTTTTAATTTATGTATTTTTGTTTTTAATTCAGTTAAAATTTCATATATTTTTAATTTTGTATGATTTGTAGTTTTTTAAAATTTTTATTTCCAATTTATTTTTAAGGGAATTTTTTGTATGCATTTTACTTTATTGATTTTATTTTGTATATATTTTTTTTTGTTTATTACAATTTTTTAAAACAATTTTAGTTTCAAAAAATTTCAATTGATTTACTTTATTTTTTTTATCATTTAAATTTTGTCTTAATTTTTTCATTACATAATATGCAAAAGGTTTTAAAAAATACATGAATTTTGAATAAATTTGTAAATTTTTTTATTATGTTTTAACGTATTCTTTTTCTTTTAAATTTTTAATTTTAGTTTTGTATAAAGTTAATTTATTTTATCTTGAATTAATGTTTTTTTTTAGATACATTTTCAAATTTTTTTATTTATTAATTTTTTTTTTGTGTAATCAAATTTTTTATATGCCCTTGTATTGTTTTAATTGGATATGTTATGTTTATAAAGGATTTACAAAATTCTACTATTCAAAAGTTGTGTTCGCAAAATTTTTCTTTTTAAATGCAATACTTGGATGTGACTTAATAGCTTATCTTAAGGCAAGAAACTGTATGTAGCTTCATAAGCTAATACATGAAAAAACGCCAGGGTACTTATATGAAAAACTGCAGTTTAGTCTGTCTAGAAGAAGTCATGTTATGATAGTTCCAAGGCATTATTCGTTAAACTTTTCCTATCTGTTTTTCATTAACGCCATTAGGTTGTGGAATGCTTTGCCACGAAGTCTTAGAGAGATAAGTGGGAGAGTACCTTTTAGGCAATCTATTTTATCGTTCTTCTCTACTCTTTAATCTACTTCACATATATCTTTTCTCCACTCCAATATTGGAAAAATCTTTTCTTCATCTTTTTTATTTTTATTTAAAATTTCAGTTTCTTTATGCCTTAAGTGTTAGTATAAGTAATTTTTGTTATTATAATTAGGTTATTTTTTTAATGTTTAAATTCATTGAGTTGTTATTATTATGGCTTAATTTAAGTCTTTTTTATGTTGTACTATAAAAGAGCATAGCTCTTAGTGTACTGATGTTTATCTTTAAATAAATAAATAAATAAATAAAATAAATAAATAAAAATTATGCTTTACAAAATTTTACAAGTGAAATTAAAAGAGTGTTAAAATTCGCGATTTATGAATTAATCATTATGAGTCTTTTGTAAAGGGAGAATTTGAAAAGGAGAATATTAACCTGCTTGCTCCCTTTTTCTGAATTTGTACTTTTTATTTTTGTTTTAAATTTTTTATTTTTTTATGTGTTACAATTTTTTATAGTTTTTTTTTACATTCTTTTATATTTATGCTTAAGTTTTCTCTTATTTTTAAAATTTATTTTAGTTTTATTTTTTTTCAAAATTTTGTGTAAATTTTATTTTTTTTCAAAAATACACTTGAATGAGCTAAAATGGAATCCGTTGAAGAATTCTATTTCGAAGAACGCCCAAAGCTGGAGCTTTTCCAATTCCAGAGATTGAGAGCATCGACTCTTGGATTGATGATGGAATAGTACTTATTGATGGAAATAATTGCTATTTAAAATTGTTTCTTAAATTTATCCAGTCATGATAGCACACATACTAAGAGCTAGGCAAGATATTCTTTTTCTTATGCTTTCATATTCAATCTGAATTCATTATTATTGTATCTTGATTATTTTCTATAAATTCTTGAAACTTAAGTTAGATGTGAAATTTTTCACAGTATTTTATTGATTCTTTTCTGGATTCTTTCTTGTTTAGTGATTCTTGGTGCTGTTTTTAATATTAAATTATATTTGACTATTTTTTATATAAATTATTTATTTATTTAGATAAGCTTATTACAATCTATTATATTTTAATGTTAAATTTATTTATGTTGTTCTTGTTTACTTGGGTTGTAAATTTTCAATTTTTGGATTCTAACTGTAATTTAGCTGTGATTCTTGACTGTGACTTATTGATTTCTTATACTTTTTAATATGACTTGAATGCATTGTGTCATATATATAAGCTGAATCGTAGCAGATATTTTATAATCTGCTTATAATCAAAATTTTAAATTATTTTTTTTTTTTATATAATCAAAAAACTAAATATAATTCCCAAATATCTTGTCAGTTAACCACGTGTTATGTATGTATGTGCAGTGAAAATTAATATAAAACAAATAATTATGTAATTTGGTACAATCAAGTTATGCATTTGTTTACAGATTGTACCAGAAGTTGATGAAATATAGTAAAAAGTATAATAATAAATTGAAAAATTTGTTTATCTACAAATAATAATCTAGCCAAATGGGGAATTTTTTTTTTGGTGAGCAGCAAATGTATGAATATTGTGTTAATGATGATATTTTAGTGCATTGTTTAGTTTGCAAAATGCAAGAACATAAAAAATAAGCAGCTCTAACGAACAGAACAAAAAACAAACAATTCAATATAAGAAACAAACAAACTAACAAACAAATTAACAAAGAAACAAATAAATTTAATCAAAATTATACTTACTGGATTGGGAGAGTATGATTTTTGGGGGTAAAAGATTAGGAATTAAGTAACCTACAAAAAAATTTATAAAAAATTAAATTATAGTTTAACGTAAATCAATCAACAATTTGTCAATTAATTAATCAATTAATTTGTCAAAAACAAGACTAGCATTAGAATTTTTATTAAGAGGGAGCTACATTTAAGGATTGTTTGTATGCAGTTATTATTGAATGCCATTTAACAATAGATTTTTTTTTTTATTCAAATAAACAAAAAGAAAACTAATTAAACATTAACAAAGTAGTTAAATTAGTTATTTATTCAATTCAAAACTCTGCTCAACAGCTTACAATCAGTTAATGTTTGTTTTTAATTCATGATATTTAATTTTTCAAGCAGGCAAATACAATAAACCAAAAATTTAACTAAATCACTGGAATCAAATTAAAGTAAAAAAAAACCAAACAAACTTTCACCGCATTCAAAATTGAAAATTAAAATGTATAACGAAAAAAAGCTAATCCTACCTCTTCTATAGCAAACAATTAAATTTTTGCAATTTGAACGAGTGCAAATTTATAATTGATGGCAAAGCTTTACCTGTGATGTGTCTTAATGCCAGCCATTTCTACCACTGTTTTAAACCATTTTGGAATATCAACATGGGCCAGTTCATAGTATTTAATGAAGGGCTGTTCCAGCAGTTCGGGATATTTGGGACGATGTTGATGATTTTTCGTTAGGCTATAATGTGGCAAAACGAAAAAAAAACAAACCATTAGGCAGTGTCTAAGCGTTAAAAGACAGACAAATAAAATTGCACCAACCACTTAGTAACGAAATCGTGAAATTCTTGACTAAAATTAAAGCCACAGTCATGCGGCAAGCGTGGCGGATCCGAGTCTAAGACTTTTGTGAGCACCTCAAAGTCAGTGTTGCAGCCTTCGTAAGGCGATCTAGCTGTAGCCAGTTCCACTAACGTTATACCAAGTGACCAGACATCGGCGCGTATGTCATATTTTGGTTTCTTCGGATCAATGCGTTCGGGCTAAAAAGCAATGTGTATAAAAATATGTCTTAAATAAAGTAATAAGTCTTGTATGCCAACCGCCATGTAAGCAGCGCAACCAGCAGATCTGGTGTTAGCTTTGGAGTCCACCAAACGTCCACTAATGCCAAAATCACAAAGCTTTATATTGCCGCGTTCGTCAATGAGAATATTTGATGGCTTGACATCTCTATGTATGACTCCATGTTTCTCTTTTAGATACGAGAGCGCTTTAACAGTCTAGAAGATGCAAAATAAATATTTATTTGTCTGCATTCTATAGATTTATATGCTTAAACTTACCGCCACTGTGACCTTGCCTAAAATATTCTCAGGAACTGGTTTTTTCGATAGTTTTAATAGCTTATCGAAACACATAGACATCAACTCCATGCAAATCCATACATCTGGATCGCGCACAAAACAACCCAAACATTGTACAATATATTGGCAGTCATGAGATTTGAGCACAACATCTAAATCCATAAGTATGCGTTTGTTCTCCTCCGTATTGCCGGTGCGTCGCATTTGCTTGACAGCAATTATGGTACCGCTTGGCACATGACGCATTTTGACAACATTCCCACTTGTGCCATTGCCAAGATCACCCAAATGTTCCAAATCTTTAATGTCTGTGTGATATTGTATGCCATTAAAGGTCAGTATTCCAGTCTGTTTCATGATCTTTTTTAGTTTTTTATCGGTTTCAGTTTCAGCTGCCGGCGCTGAAGATATTACGGGTAAAAACATTTTACGCGGCCGATTCGGTGTAGTTTCCACTGTAATCGAGATAGAAAATTTTCAAGTTATTTTTACAAAAAAATAATTTTTAAAACACTTAAGAGCTAATGCATTCAGTCATTTCATGTACTTTAGGGCTGATATTTGAAAAAACGATTACTGAAATTTTTAAAAAAATTTCAAAACGATATTAATCAAACGTCTAGTTGGGTGTTTAAGCTATCCCCATATCATATTTTTAATTTAATTGAATCGAATCGTTTTTTACTAGTTTTGGTCTTAAGGTCTTACTTAACCTGTTTTCAAGTCAACCACTTAAAAGGGTTAAACTAATTATTTAAATTTACACTCTCAAGGTGTCATTCATATTGACAACAACAACAAAAATCGAGCCATTTAACCAACAACAGATCAACAAATTTATTAACATTTTAAAACATTTGAACTCAAGCATAATTCAATTCTCCCACCCTCGTTCTCTACATCCCCACTTTATCAATACATACAACGACTTTCAAGCATTCGTGTTGGTTAAAAAGGCATTCCTCCGGAAATGCCAAAATTACAAACAGTCGGTCGGTGTCTCCGCGACTGCGTATGTCAAAAGTAGTGAACGACATAAACAACAAAATCACACCAACAACATCAACAGAAGCATGCAAAATCTATTCGACGTTGACTGCGCTGTCGACGCTGACGTTTGCATCAAAATCAGCAGTTTAATGAAAATCTTAGCAGAAAAAAAGAATACAATGAACAACGAAAGTGAGACTCCGTTGACAGATTAATGGAATCGTATTTTTTTTAACATTCAGCACTACTTCACAATCATTTTTCCCATCACTGAATTGGGAAAATTTAGCAAATATCTTATAACTGATTGATTCTTACACGGCAGGCGAGGTGTCGGACGAGGTACTCCTGAGTTTACTGCTGCTGCTGCTGCTACATTGGCTGGTGCAGGCAAATTTTGGGTATAAACCATCCGATCATGTGATTCGTTTGCAGCCTGCAGTCGTTCCTCCAGCGACTGCAGTTTATGTCCAATTGTTTCTATTGAACTGGACATTATTGTGCACTTAAATTGCACACAGAAATTTTTGCCAATTTAATTGAATTATCAATACCAAAAGTCTTTTCTTTTTTCTTCCACTCCACTGCTTCGCAGTCGTCGCAATACAACACACAGAAAATAAATGAAGAAAAAATTCAAGAAATCAGTTCCACCAACAACAGTGACGGGCAAAAGTCAACAACGAATGTCAACACAAGGAGAATTGACGGTGACATTACATATTTCTAGCTTGGTTGCCAAGCTTTGCATTGATCTTAAATGATTGCCAGCCCATTAATAAAAAGATGTGCAAACAAGCTTTTGGAATTCTTTTATATACGCCCATGACATAGCTTGTCAAAACCATTTTGTTGTTGTTTAAATCATAATACAATAATAATGTAGACTTATAACTTATGCCTTATTATTGAAAAGTCTGCTTAACTCACAAATTTTAACTCAAAAAAATGTGCTATAAGGCCATCCCAAACGATACTACAAGTCGGATGGACATGTAGTTCGGCAAAATAGCGGAACTTTCTGTCGTTGGTCCTACACAGTCGGGCATGTCGGATGAACTTCATTATTTTATAGAATTCGTGGAGTAAACATCGAGCGCACTTATTATATTTTAGAGCCAAAATTATTTATTTGCAATATTCTTATAATTTTCTTTTTTTCTTTCAAGTCTCCGTGAGACTTCCTTATATACCAACAGATTCATTTGAAAATTCAACATTTATTGGGTTTGTCATTATATGCGCGAGATGTGCTTTTCTCAAAAATTTGTATCGAATGACAATGGGCCGAGCAAAAAGTCAAAAATGTTTGTCTTTAATCAGACATGTCTATCAGACTTCCACTAACCACTTTTTCACCAATATGCACCTATTTTTTGCGATAACTTTTGAGTGCTATCGAATTAATTCTAGTTTTGACAAGCTTTGTATGTTTACCTTTGCCTATCGAACATATTGATACCTATTTAATTTATCTACCAATTTTTAAAAATTAAATTTTTTTCACCTTTCATGTATGCAATTTAGACAAAGCTGTAAAAACTTTATTTAACTCCGTTTGTGTGTTCAAATTATTCCGAAATTTTATTTTGTTTGAGGGGTCATACATACTCCGTTTTGAGTTGAGAACTTTAAAATTTTTAATATTACTCAAAAAAGAACTCGAGCCACTCGTTAAAAGCTAATAAGAATAGACAAGCTAATCCATAAAAGAGTCAAATCAAGATACAATTTGTACAATATATCGTACACATTTCAAACACATATTTTTCGGTTATTTTTGGGGAATTCCCGATTTATAAAAACTTCTTGCTGTTAGCACTGATATTAGTTTTAATCGAATTTGTGGTTCGGATTTGCAATATATTGTGTTTTCTGTTCATAATAAGAGTGACTTCAATTTTGGTTCGGACGTACAGAATATTAGTGAGCAAATATACTGTTTTATTTTTCATATATCTCGGTAAGTATTTAATTTTTTACACTATTTTTTTCCAAATTATTGGTGAAATATGAGTTGAATAATGTTTTGAAAACCACTTGTGCCGCGATATTTTCTAAATTATAATTTGGAATTAAAAAAAGTATACGATATATCGTACAAAATTTTTTAACGGCTAATGTACGATATTTCATACAACATTAAATTGTACGATATATAGAACAAAATAGTTTAAGTTGTCGTGTGTTTTATTTAGAATTGTGTATCCGAAACTATGAATAATACCAGGAAAAGATTATGTGATGCTGACATTGCTGAATTTTTTGACTTAATAGATTCTGACTGTCCGGATCTAGATGTTGAGTATGATAATGATATCGAAAACATGGAAAAAGATAGTGACGATATGATTGAATATGATGGTAAGCCCCAGGTCACTGATCATTATGCCCAACATGAACAAACTGATATAACAGCAATCATCAAGTGATGAAAAGATAGTGCTAATTAAATGGATTGACAATCGGCCTACTCAAAGTTTAAAAAAGTACTTGGATGTGTCACGCCCGGCAATTGTTTGTGAATATAATACATCAATGTTTGGTGTTTATCTTCTTGATCAATTTATTAGCAATTATCGCATACACATTAGATGCACCAAATGGTACCTACCACTTGTGACGCATTTTATTGATTTCGTCCTGGCTGCAGTGTGGATCTTATATAAAAAAGATTGCGAAAAAGAAAATTTTTAATGTTTTCTTTTTATTCAAAATAAATGTATTATATATCAAAAGTTGTTCTTTTTTTTATAAAATTGTAACATCCTCTTACTTGAAGTGTACGATATATCGTACAAATTAAGCAGCCACACCCCCACCCACCCAGGACATTTATCAAAAATCCAAAGAATGAGAAATGTTCATACGTGTAAGTATACATAAAAAATTAACAAAAAAAATTTTTATTCCTGCAATTAGAAAAAATCATCTGAAAGGGTTAATTTTATTAATTGTTTGTTATTTAATAAAGCAGTTATGTTATGTTGAAATAACATTCCTGTTAACAGGCTAACAGATGTGTTTCAGTAATATACTTGCGCTGCTCCACGGTTTAACAATGCTGCTCAATTTAACAAAAACTAGAACAAAAAAGAGGGAGTTCAATATGGGACTCAAAAGAAAAAGCTTTAAATTAAGAAAAAAACTATTGATACAATTTATTTTGAGTCTTACTGCGACAAACTTTTCAAAAACTCTTTATACTCACGAAAAACTTGAATTCACGCCGCACATTTTTTTCGTGGTAGGTGTGTGAGGAAATTTGATAAAATTAATAAACTACACAGACATATAGTACAAAATGTACTATGATATGGAAACTACCGTGTGTCAACGGTATTCCAAAGTTTTGTTTCAAACAGGCAGAGTACAGGTACAGCAATAGCATACAAGAAACCACTGAAATTCGGTGGTGTTCTGAAATGTAGTATAATCGCATTGAACACAGCCAAAGCTGTAAGCTTTTCTGTCAGAATCATATGTTTTTGCTGCAATTCGAATGCATAAATCAGTACGCATAATAACCAATTTATCAGTATAAGCAAAAAATAATTATGGAAAAATTAAAAAAAAAGTTTGTAGGAAACGCTGCAATTAAGAGTGGGCACATTTTATTCCCCAGTTGCGTGGAGCAATTACAACTTTGATTTTCCAGTTTCTTGTTTATATTTATGAGCTTTTGCTTCAGCTGACATGTGAACAACTAAGTACAATACCACATGTCTGCCACTATTCTAATACGTGCTTTTTTGAGCTGTCATTGTAATACAGATTGTAGTACGGAAACCATGTCTGTCTAGGATATATTATTGGTGCTCATAGGCTCAAGCTCAAAAATGCCTCGTCTACCACGTAAACCTCGCACGTTTTCATCGTTCCTCGCAGCTGTTCTCTTTTTTCCATACAAAAAAAGTTCTCGCAAGATTCCAATGCATTTTCAGCTCGTAAACTGCGTATGTGAACCTTGTATTGGATTTTTGTACTGCAATAACTAATTTACATACTCGCAATTTGTACGGTATGTTCAATAAATGGCGTATACAAATTTGCGCAAAAACGAATAAGAGATATTAAGAGATTTCATGAGAACCACTATTTTTAGTTCCCATGGTATAATAACTTACAAGGAAGTAAGACCTCCTGTCAAAAATATAACAAAGAAGAGAGCGCTCACCATCCGCCATGACACACAATTTATTTTCATTGGTCACACTCAGCGTACTCAACAGTTGGCAACTTTTAAGTCCGAACGTGTTACACGCAAATATGAAGTTGCGCATAAACATGCTTTTAAAAATAGAAAATTTTTATTTTTCGGCAAAGTTTCCATTGGTATTTGATACAATGCCTGACATTTCATCAACTTTTCTGACACTCCCGTAGCGATAACTTCGCTCCCCTATGTGTCGCTATCACAACAGTTGAATGTTCTCAACGCATATAAAAACGAACGGCTGTTTTTGACATGAACTCATTTTCTTGTATATGAGAAATTGAACACTTGTCAATACTACCTTATAAGATATTATACCATGATTTGTTCCAATACCATGGGACTTAGAGCTTTTGTTGCTCAATGTGAACATGACATTAAATTAAGTTGTTTAAATATATCGTTGAACATACCCCGCTCGTTATTTCTTCCGGCTTGTTGCACTCGTTGCTCCTTTATTTTCTTTTTTATAATGGTTGCACTCAGCGAATCGTAGCGTTCAATATGCAAAATATATCGGAAGTCATTTATCAAATTGTGTACAATAAATCTCTGCAACTGTTGACCAGTCAATTGCAGAAATGCATTTCATAGCAATTCAACATATATTTTGATTTGTTGCGTAGCAGTGAATGCGACAAAAATTTGACAGAATGAAGAAGCGCTTCTTAGGCGATTGTGTTCGCTGTTTGCTACCAATTCCAAGCTGTCAATTTTATTAACCCTTGCTTTGTGATTCTGTTGGAATTCTTCGGATTTTTATCATTATTCCACTCTTTCACACATTTTCTTGTACATACACAGCAAAAGCATCAACAAAGATGCGAAGTGAAAGAACAAAGCAGAGCCAAAGTGGAAAACAAATTCCGATTTTCCAATTTTATTGTTCACTTATTCGTGTTTCGTGTGTCGAGTGTTAAGGTGCGCTTAAAACTTTGAACAGCAAAACTTTAAAATAATTAAATTAGTTGAAATATTGGAAGAAAAAGTAAAGATTTTCAATGAATTAAGCAATTGATGCTAAAACAAGTTTGATAAAACGAAATATTTATGCGTGCGTGTGTGTTTGAAGAGAAGAAATGCATATAAAAGTAAAGATTAAATCGAAAAAATTTAACTTTTTCGCCAGAGTGCTCCAATTACAAAAAAAAATTAATTAAACAATAGAACAGAACCAGACAGCAGCCCAGCCAGCCAGCGAAAAGAAATGAGCACACTCCCTGCCCAAGCTGACTGTGTAAATTGAGCCTTAACGCAGACGCATATGCCAAAGCCACCCACCGCCAATACAGCCCAAACAGCCCCAAACAGTGGCAAAATTGAAGCATCCTGCATCCTGTAGTGGAGATGCTCAGCTTGATGTTGAGGCCGATGCCAGTTAGCCAACCAAGCAACAACTTTATGTACGATCTGGAGTTGTTGTCAAACAGGAAAAATCAATAATTATACACTCTGTTGTTGGTGTGGTGCGGCTGGTTTTGTGTTTGCCTCCATCAGCATCAGCAGCTAGCTATTGCGGAAGACGCGCGCGCTCTAAGTCAGCAGCGGAGTTGAAGTTGACGGCGAGAAGTTTTTAAAAAAAGTTAATCATTGAACTTATTTAGTTATTTTTGTAAAATACTGCACAATATTCGATATTTATGCGAAAAAATAAAGACATTCGTGTGCTGTTTTAAAATTGAATGTAAACTAAAATTAAAATTTTTTCGTAGTTCAAAAACTGAATTTTAAAGTATATTTAGTTAACTACATTGATCAATATTTCAAAATCTTTATAGTTAACTTTTTTAAAAAATACTTAAATAAGCGGAAGTAAAACTTTGTAGGTTATGCTCGCTATTTAAAATTTTTTTAAAAGTAAAAATTTTTGCACAAAAGGGTCATTTGCGATATTATTTGCTTGTTTTATTGTTCAATTAATAAAATAATTAATATTTAAAAATATGTATGACTAACTTTTAAAAAAGGTTTAAAAAAGCGTAAATAAAATTTTGTAGGTTATGTTAGGTATTCAACATTTTTTAAAATTTATAATTTAGCCTAAAGAAGTTATTTTCGATATTAATCACTTGATTAATTGTTCTTTAAAAAATAATACGGCACGATTACGATTTCCGGGGCGCCGCGATTTGAAGATGTTTTCTGGTAGAGAACAACAAAAAAACATGATTCGCCGAACAAAAAATCGATAACTCTATTAGTTATCGAGTTATCGATTTCTTAAAAAAAAATTTTGTTAAAAGATCTGTTCAAAAAAACATCTATATCTTTGCCGTTACTCAATGGATCCTTAAGATTGATATGTCATTTTAAAGGTCATTAAATGACCTTGCAAATATATATCTTATAAATATCATTGCTACAATATTTTTAATTTTATAAGCGAATTTATTCCAAAGTTGAATTTTTTAATAAAAAGAACCGTTATTTTCTAAAAAATTTACGTTATTAAGTTACTAAAAATATATTTTTTTTGAAAAGCTAACAGTTCAACCTTTTGTTTGACATATAAAAATATACATTTTTTATTTAATTTCACACTATATAACATAAAATTAAAATTTTCCAAGTGTTTTCTTTGTTAAAAAATCTGTTCACATAATTTTCTATATCTTTGCCAATATCCAATGGATCTTAAAGATTGACATGCTATTCGAAAGGTAATTAAATGCCTTTTCAACAATATATAATACAAATAAAATTTTTTCTGCAGTATTTTCGTTTTTAAGGTACTAAAAATATATACTTTTTGATAAGCTGAAAGTTTTACCTTTTTTTCGATAGATAAAAAAATTTATATTTTTTTATTAACTGGTCGACCAAAAAATACAAAATTTTTTTAACTGACTCGAAAATCCCGTTAATTCATATAAATATTGTATTGAATTGGCGATATTCGTAAATATGGAGTAAGAAAGCAAAACATCTAAGGTAAATATGAGTGAAATATAACCTTTTAAATTTTACCTTAATCATTAATATCGGTTATATATTAAGAATAATACAGCCGATTTTCTTCATAGACCTTATAGAAAAAAAATTTTTTTAAAAATCGATAACTCGGAAACAAATCGATAACAATACATTTCCTTTGGCTATTCTTATTTTTATTAAGAGTAGTCTTCGAATCCATCGTCAAAACGCGGCGCCCCGGAAATCGTAATCTCCCCAAATTTTTTTCACTGACTTGAAAATCCCGTTAATTCATATAAATATTGTAGCTACAATGTTGCCTTAAAAACAATTATTTATTGAAATGGCAATATTCGTCAATATGGAGTAAGAAAGCAAAACATCTAAGGTACAAATGAGTGAAATAAGCAATTTCCCGTACAAGGGCAAATCATTGTATCATTAAAAAACACCACAAAAAGTCAAATAAATTATATATATTATATATCAAATGAAAGATAAATTTTCAAGCTTTAATAATTTACTTTTTATAATTCATAGTAATAACGGTAATTTTTGAGAAAATAACGGTTTTGTGTAAGAAAATATTTTTTTATTGAACAAAAATGCCTATAAAATACAAAATACTCAACAGATTTCATTAATTTAAAATTTTTCTAAAAGCCTTATATATAACCTTTTATATAACACCTTATTCATTAATATCGGTTATATATTAAGAATAATATAGCCGATTTACTTCATAGACTTTATAGCAAAAAATAAAATTTAAAAAATCGATAACTCGAAAACAAATCGATAACAAAACATTTCCTTTGGCTATTCTTATTTTTATTAAGAGTACTCTTCGAATCCATCGTCAAATCGCGGCGCCCCGGAAATCGTAATCTCCCCAATAATACAATATCAGAGCTGTCTTAATTTTGCCTAAGTTTGCAGAACATAACCTATAAAATTTTTATAATAAAATTATCAGTTAAAAGTAAAGTTTATAACTCCATTGAAAATATGCATTTGAAAACTTAAAAACTGCGCCCCTGAGTTGCCATTATTCGCTCCAACGAGCTCCGCGCCGTGCCACGAGTGCGACCGTCTCTGCTGCTTGAATGCGTTTTGGCTGGATTTGCATCCAAGGGTTGCTGTGCTCAGTTCGTGTAGCTCACCAACATATTTTCCCTGCAATTCTGCATGTTTTAGACACAGCGAAGAATGTAAATTAAACAAAAAAAAAAAATATTTCGTTTAAAGCAAAATCAATAACAATAAAATGCAGTAATTAAAAAAGACTGAAATAAATACTTACAACATTCCATAATAATTTAACAAAAAAAAACAAGATAAGTGGGTGAAAAACAACAAAAAAACAAAACAAGCGACGAAGAAAAAGTAGAAAATTTAAATAAATGCTACCAAAGAAGAGTTAAAAAAAAATTACAAATCCAATTAACGATAAAAACGAAAAAAAAAACCAACGACTGCCAGCACTGGTAGCAACAACAACAAGCAACGACTGCCATTTGCCACCAAACAGCCAACCAAGCGAGTAACTCGGCCGGCCAACACTGCCTGCTGCCAACACCATCGCCGCCACCACCAGCCAACATCGCGGTAAACAACGCAAACCCAACAACCTCGAGCAACAGTCGCTGACTCTTAATCGCTCACTCACTGAAACTATACCACTGGGCGTCAAACAGCAGCCAACAAAGAGTCAGTCAATAAGATACCTAGACGCCATTCAGTCAGCGTTACGGCCAACAAGAGTTCAGTTTTGTTTATAAGTTCAGCGTATGTTGGCCAAAAAACAAATAATTTGCAAAGCAAAGAAAATTTATACCCAACAGCGGAAGTAGACTGACTGTCTCAACATGACGGCAGCTTCATTGACCCTGGATTTAGTAGTTGACTCGGACGTGCCTGCGCTTACGGGCATAGCGTATGAGCGTCCAACGCGTATCAATATAACCAATGCCGAAGAAACACAGCAGCTTAGCAGCTCAAGAGATAGCTCAACCATGCAGCAGCAGCAACTTGCAAGTCCAACCACACCAACTTCCGCCACTTTATCACCCAGTGGCTCTGCAATCATGTCGCCATCATCAGCTTCGTTTCTGCCCGAAATGCCGCAATGGAAGAAAGACTTGATACAGCGTCGCAAGACAAATGCTGCACGTAACACTGGAGCTGGAGCGGCAGTAGGAGGTGCACACTCGCCACTACTGTCGCCACAGCAGCAGCAGCTCTTTAGAGCTGGCCATGAATCAGGTGAGTGAGTCGTCCACCAAGCAAATTCAATTATAACGGAATGCAGGCGGTTGCAAAATCATTAAGCCTCTTTGCTGCGTCAATGGTTAAATGCAATGATTAAATTATGTTGTTTTTTTTTCCTCTTAAATTTTAGAAATTTAAGCAATATATTAATTGAGCAAAATTCAAACAAGCTTGAGTTTTGTACTAAGGGCACTGCGGTGTACAGCATTAACTATGGAGCGGAAACTTTGGCTGGCTGAAGAGTCAACGAAAGCAAAAAGTTAAACACAGCTTTTTACAGTTTTTTTTTTGGCGTGAAGAAAACTTGATGTACCAACAATTTTTATCTTTTTCTTTAACTAAAGGAAAGTATTGAGTTGGAAGTTTTGCGCATCTAACTACATATTATAATTTGCGCCGCATTCTTTGCAAGGTCCGTGCATATAGTATATACTATATATTGTCAACTTGGAATTGCTGGTTCCAAACGATAGCAAATAATTTCTTGCTTGCCTTATGCAGCGGTTTTTTATCTTTGTACTCTCTATACATTGTTTTCTCTATGAATCTTATCGGTTTTTAATTATTTCTTGCTGTTTGCGTTTTTTTTTTTTTGTTTTTGTTGTTTCATTTTCATTTTCATTAATTTGCTAAAACATTATTTATTGATTAATTTGTTTTTCTATAACCTACATGTTGATATGTCAGGGAGTGGCAGGGGCAAGGGACTAGGGCTTGTGTTTATCTTGGTCTAGGTGCACAAAGTTAATGAGTGGTTACGTATAAGAGTGTTGTACGCTCTATTTGTTATCAACTTATCATATTTCTATAGTTTTATAAAGCTTCAGTACTTAACTGCCAGAATGTTTTCAAAATAAATATGTATATCTTATATACTCTAGTAAATTCGGAAATGCAAAGTTTTGCTTTAAAAAACCAATCCAAATATACTCCAGCAATCATCAGAAGAGTTTATATTAAAAAACTCATAAAAAAACACAAGAAAAAATCAGAAAAAAAAAGCAATGTTCTTTATAAGAAGTTTGTTTCGAATATATTTTTGTATCCTTTTAAATATTTTGCCTCTGCACAGACCTTAAAGATTTTGATTTTGAGCCATTACTTCTAATCGTGCTTGCTTTTTTTTCTATTTAATTTCTATTTGGTATCAATCGTCGAATTATTGTTAACTAAGCACTTTGCTGTTATAATAATCTTGATTTTCGTAAAGAAATTTTCATTATCATTATTGATTTTTATTAAAATTTTTCTATTGATTATAATTTTGAAGAAAAACATGTTTCTTGAAAATATTTTCGTTACACATTTTTTTTTGCTTTTATACGTACCATGAATTAACATAACCTTTGTCCCATCATAAAGATTGGGTTGACAGATAGTGAAAGTATTATCGTTATCTATCCCGTAGATTTCAAGTTTAGCCCGCTTACATCAACCATCTTACAAACAAGCTTACATTTTGTTTTTTTTTATATTAGTTTTGACATGTTAAAATTATGGTTATTTTTGTTAAGTTTATGCAGAAATGTTGAACTATAATGAGAAACAGTTAGTTTTGAGCGTTTGAAAACTTAAAGAAAAATTCACAGCTTTAAACAGTGATGCGTTTAAATTTAACAGTCTAAGAAGTTGACTTAAATTATGCATTTAGCATTTCAAAATTGGACTAAGACCAGACATAGTTTTAAATTTTAAAATAATTTAAGTTTTTAAATATCCAAGCAACAATTTTTTTATGCACATTTACTATAAGTTATTATTATATAGTTCTTAGAGCAGAAATGAGCCGAGAGCTTGTGGAGTTTAAAATTTTATGAAGATTTGTGAAGAGCCTTAAACACTTTTATATTAAAGGCTTTACTGTGAAATAATCACAAACCAAGTGAATCGATGAAAATTCATTATTAATAACTGAATTTAGTTGTACCTATGGAATCTACAGCCTAGAAGAACATTTATTTTTTAGAGGTGCACGATTTGCAAATAATCTATACAATAATATCAGTTTCATTTCCGTTTGTTTCAAGTTTGTTTTAAAAAAAATATGTAACTTATTTTTATTTTTATTATGTTTATTGCTTACCTTAGGTTAACATTAATATACTTAGAACTATTTTCTTTTATAACACCAAATCAGTTATGTTTCAGAGTTAGGCGAATATATAGCTTAGGAGAAAAAATTAAACAAAAGATGTTAAAGAGTCAAGAACAAAGATAAAACAGATTGCCTAAAAACTGCTCGTCTACTTATTTCTCTTATGTTTCGAGGCAGTGAATTTCACTATCTAATAGCATTTATGAAAAACATATATGAGGATTTCAATGAATGAACCAGTAGGTGAAATGAGAGTATAACTTCTTTTAGATAAACAGAACTGAAGGTTTTCATAAAGGTAGGAAGGCTTTTTTCATGAATAAGTTTGTGCCAATGCATCCAAATATTGCATTAATAAAATGGGACAAGTGTTCATATTTGCGCAATCCATATACATAACGCATAATTAAAGGTTATTGCAATTTTAACTGCGAAAAGGAATCCAGCCTACTATACCTAGTCGTGCCATAAGTGCTGTTACAAGCCTTTCAAAGCAGTATGCAGTTGAAATTTCCAATTAGAAAGTCCCGTAATAATTTTTGTTGTTAAATATTTTATTTATTTTATTAAATAAATATTTTGCAAGTTCAATTTATGTCAGTTTGGCGTAAAAAGAAAATCGTATCGCTGCGATTGCGCTACACAAGTGTGGAAATAGTGCGAGTTAGATATTCACGCTGAGGACGAAGTGGACGTCCGCGTGTTATTCATACGATAGGAGTCATAAAAGCAGTACGTGTGCGAATTTGCTGAAATCCCTTAAGGAAGCAGAAAATGATGGCCAGAGAGATGAATATGACTACCAGATCCATGTCCCGACTAATCCATGATGACCTCCATATGAAAGCTTTTCGAAAGAGCACTAGCCATCTTTTAACTTCACTGTTAAAGCAAATAAGGTTGAAAAGATGGAAAAAACTGTTGCAGTGGCATGCAAGCAATGTCCAAAAAATATCCTTTCTGCTGATGAAAAAATCTTTGCGGTTTAGGAAGTTTTTAATAAACAAAATGACAAAGTCTAAACTAAAACATCTCAGGAAGCAAAATATACAGTAAATAGGGTTCATAGAGGTCATCATTCTGCAAACGCCATGGTTTGGTGTGGAGTATCGTGCAAAAGCGTCACTTCCCTGCATTTTTGTGAAAAAGGTGTAAAAGCTGGAGCGAAAGTGTACCAACAAGATGTCTTGGAAGGCTTTGTTAAAAATTTTCAGTGGAGAACACTGGGTCTTCTGGAAAACACAAAAGTGGTTGCGCCAGAATATTCCAACTATTATTTCCCAGCCCAGACTTAAATCCTCTTGATTACAAATTATGGTCGGAGCTAGAGAGTATGGTTTGCAAAGTTCGCAACCAAAATTTGGAAAGTCTCAAGCGATCGCTAATTGCAGCAGCATCATCAATACCAATGAAAACTAGAGCTTCCAGTTTCTCGTGAAAAAGTGGTTATTTTTGGCTTATCTCGCTCCGTTTTCGAGATATCGCGCTTTTTCTGTTTTTTTCATATATTTTATTTATTTTTGGCCTATCTCGTTCTTAGAAAGTAAAAAAAAACTATTAAAAGTTCGGCTCTGCTTAAAGTACGCGAATACTATTCACGTGTAGTCCGTGAATAAAATACACGTGTAGTTCAGGTTCGTGTTTCAAAACACGAACAACATGGAGTTCGAACTTGCGTGAACACGCATAGTTCGAAACACGTGTTTGAGCTGAAGCTCTAATGGAAACCATACGTGCCGCTATAGACCAATGGCCAGACCGTCTAAGAGCCTGAATAACCAATAATCATTGCCTGAAAGGCAATCATTTTGAATAATTTTTTTATTCTTAGAAAGATTATCTTTAAATTAAAAAATAAAAATTGCAAAATAATTTCAAAATTCGTTTCTTAAATTTTTTTTTTTTGGTTTCTAATGAAAACCAAACGTGCCGCTATAGACCAATGGCCAGACCGTCTGCCTGAATAACCAATAATCATTGCCTGAAAGGCAATCATTTGGAATAATTTTTTTTTATTCTTAGAAAGATCTTTAAATTAAAAAATAAAAATTGCAAAATAATTTCAAAATTAGTTTCTTAAATTTTTACAACATATTTAGTTTGTAACAGAACTTATGGCACGACTAGGTATACAATTTCAGCATAAGTTATCAATGGAAGAATCAATTGAATAACTAATTTACGTTTTATATTGACAGAAATTACACTTACATGTATACAGACATTCTTAAATTACGGAGGACATTTACCAAATTTTTGACTATAGCTACTGTTAACAATCTATCTATCAACACAAGATAGAGACGAATTAATATAGAAACCAAGATTGACAATTTTGACACAAAAGTAAGCTTATTTCTTCCAGGGACATTTATACAAGTTTTATTCTCACATATAAACAGGAAATATGATTTGGATGCATTTAGTTGAAGATCATTGCTACTAGCTCACTTATTAATGCTATGAAGAAGCGACAGAGAAAACGAACTTTTTTAAAAAATTCATAACTCAGTCAAAAACAAACATTTTTCCAAAATTTACAAAGAAATTACAAGAAAAAAAATTCAAAAAAATATATTTTTCACTCCAACATGGTTTAATAGAGCTCCAAACTGGCGGCAGAAAAAAAAAACGGGGCCTTGTGGTTGCAGCACTGGGAGTCGCAAAAATTGTCCGATCTGGAAAAAATTACTTTTTTTAAATCTTAACAATATTGACTATAAAAATTCGAAAAAAAAAATTAAAAAAAAGCTCGTGTCATACGACAGCGAATCAAGTTTAAAAAATACAAAAAACAAAAATTTCGTCAAAAAATTAACACGCTAGTGCCTCAACCAGTACGAAAAACATGGTTTCAAGATAAACGCGTTCAAAGTTTGTGAACAAAAAAAAAAAAAAAGGTTAAAATTAAAAATGCGCTCTCACTAATCCGGCCGTAACTTTTGAAGCCGTAAGAATTTTTCCATGAATTTTTTTTTTTAGTACCGATTTAAAAAACGGCCTATGTCATGTTCCCCCTTAAGTGGCTTTTCTTAATTCAGTACTTCATACTTGAAAATGAGTTCCATTATCAATCATTATCAAAGTGCTATTGGAGCGTGAAGTCGAAGAAAAGTGTGCTGTAACCATGTGTGATGCCTAGCTTCGCAATCCTGAACAGAACATTTTGAGCCAGAGCACCAGAAGTTGTGTGCTTTTTTAAAAAAACATAGACAACTCAATATAAACTTCTTTATGGTGTGCCATTGTTCATTCGTGGAGTGTCATCAGATGCATCTAATAAATATTTTTGGCGATCTTTCATGTTCTTGTGCGTTCAAATAAGCGCAAGTCTTATTTGTAATAATTTTGTACCCACTTTTTTTAACTGCTTTGGCTAAATTGAAAAGCCATTTCGAAAAGAGCGAAATGTTAGATCTTCGAAATATCTTGGATCTGCGACATATACAGCCCAGTTCAGTTTCGCTTGTGTAGGAAGCTTGTTGACCAGTTCTTAAAGAAGCTGCGGCTAAAGTTGAGCACAAATTTTTCACCGATATTGCATAAGAACTTGTTTATCTAGCTTTCAAAATTTTTGAAGAGTCTGAATGGCAATATTTTCTAGAAGAGACCTTAAAATTACTTCAGGACAACCAACGATCATCTTTAATGTTCGAATGACCTCTTAGGTGTTCTTTGACAGCAGAAATTGATTGCTGATAGATTCGAAGGCTCTTCCTTTAAATGATTTCTGCAATCGAAGAAAATTTTCTGCTTCTGAAAGTTACACAAACCTGTGCTTTCTAAAAAAAAACGCTGTAGCATATCGGCTATTCTTAAGGCTTGCTAGAAAAATCTTCAATCTTGACTTCTTGAAACAGGACCCTGAATTAGCTGCTGATTACAGAGTTTTTCTTTAAAAATCAGTTCATTGAAATTAATAATAAATCGTTTGTTTTTTTTTTGCAGGAACTTCCAGTTCTTCTAAAGAGTTATGAGAGTAGTGCTGATGATCGTTTTGATCTCTTGGCCAACTTTTGCCCGGCTTGTTGTGAATGTCTTCAATTAACTCCACGCTAGGCTCAGGCAAGTTTACATTGTAGTTAGTTGCCACGTTATGCTACTGCAGATGCTTTCAAACTACTATGAATGCAAAGCTCTAGTTGCTGCGCTGCTTCAGAATTTCTTGAACTGTTAATATAAGCCAAGCTGGGTGGCTTCATTCTGCCAGAATATTTAAAAGAATTTTTATTTTTATTATTCAGCAGATAAGATATTTTTTCTCGCGCTGAAGATTCCCGCGCTTTATTGTAAATTCTCAGGCTTTGCGCCTGTGGTAGCTAGCTGGTAACTGTCGAATTGTTTTTTTTTAGACATTCGAATCATGAGCAGAGAACCTTAATGCGACTTTGGAAGCTAGGTTGTAAGCGTCGAATTGTTTTTTTTTGGACTTACGAATCATGATCAGAGACCCCGAAAATCTGACGCTAACGTCAATTTATTGGTTTCATACAAATTTTGAAGACAGAAGACTGTTCAAAAACGAATCAAGTTTAAAATTCCCAACTATTAATAACTTATTTTTATTTGCTTTAATTAACTTGTACTTAATACTTTGCTAATGCCTCTTTTGTATTAATGTAAGATATGCCCATCTTTCTTTTATTCAATAATGCTCACGTTTATTTGCTGTTTCGCGTTTTTATTTACGGTTTAATCATATTCAAATTTTACTGTTGTAATATTTTTATTCATCATTAAACACGCTGCTGTTTGACACTGAACAGCTATAAGTTTTATTAATTCGTTTTTTTTTTGTTCCCCCTATCTTTTAGCTTCTTTTCTCTTTATGTGGTTTGTATAGCATTTTCTGTTGTCTCGTATTTTTTGTATCATAATATCTCTGATGCTTCGACAAGTGTTTCTGATGTTTCAAGATCACTCGGATTACATTTCGAAGAATAACAACAAGTTAAGAATAACAAGATTGTATTTAAAAAAAACATTATAAATATGTTGACGTGTCTTAATATATAATTCAATTAAAGTACAACTGAATCATAATGGTTTAAATGTGTGTCTAATGTCAAAATTTGAAACGATTTTTTTTTTGTCATTGAAAAGATTGAAAATAATTGATTTAAAGCGACTAATGGAAAAAAAAGACTTTTTTACCTATCTTTTTGCTTGTTACTTACATGTTAGCATGAATAGAATTTGCAACAAATAGCATACAAATTTGCAACAAAATAACATATGTTTCGGCCGATATTTTTTTTTGTAACATCAGTAAAACAAAACTTAACTATGCCGAATTTTTATGTGCAAACCATAAAAAACATGTTATGAAGAGCTGCTGATTTGAAATCCTTCATGGCCTGTTATACACGATGTCAAGGGTCAAGATTTAACGTCTAAACATAAAGCTTTTCCATCTAATTTTTTATTATACACTATTTATTTATTTAAAAAATTGTCAATTTTTTAATTTGTTTTAAAAAAATTTGTTAAAATAAATTTATGTTATTGCAATAAAAAATTCTGTGTCGCTATGGCATAACATAATAAGCCTGATTTTTATGTTTCGTAAAATCTTGCTTTAAAGTTTAACATTTTTGAAAGCTTATGTTTATTTGTCATAAGTATTAGTTCCATGAAAGCTTGAACACTTCAGAACAAGAAGCTCAAGCTACAGTTTTATAGAAACATTAAATAAGATTTGTTGCTGAGGCTGAATCCTCTCTTGTGCACTGAGGCTTTAGTCTATGAGGCAATATAGAGTTATACTCATAGCATACAGTTATTTCAATAACTAGTGTATTTTATGTAATAATAATAACCATGTCTAAAGCGGACTTGACTGCTTGTTGTTTGTTGGCACAGAATTATATTCTCTCCATTAAAATTTTAAATTTTTCATGCATGTAACTGTTCAATTCTTTACGAACACTTTGTTAATTTTTGTCAGTTTCTCTCTTACTCTCTTGCATTTCTTCATTTAAAATTGTTATCACACTTTATATAAGCTCAATCTTCAGTTACCTTCTTATTATATTTTAAATAATGTGAGTTTTTTTTTTTTGTTTTAACCATCTGCACGCGATCAAAATTTTCTCAAAGAACCTGAAGAATAACAATTAATTTTTTTTTACACAATGCTTCTTAAAAATATGCATCACGTGATTCTAGTTTTTTTATTATAATTAAATCAAGGCTAATATTTTTTAGACATCTCCTTCATACAACTTTGTTTTTGTTGGTATAGTTTCTTATAGGTATAGTTTCGTTGGTATAAATTTTATGCCATATTATTTGTTATGCCATAAAATATAAATTCGCCCAGTTATAAGTGTTCAGTCGTAATAAGTGTTGATCGTGACCTTTATTAAAAAACTAAAAAAGTCTAAAGTCGGTCTAGCACGACTATAAAAAGCCCTAAACCGCCTATTTTAATGTATAATAATTTGATTAATATATAATTTTAATATAATTTGAATATTAATAAAATAAATTTAATAAATACAGCATAAAAAATAATCTAAAAATTGTAATTCAATGCAAAAATGGTCCAAAATTACTATTTCTCAGAAAATTTTTATTATCATGGTATTAATATAGGTCTAAGACATGTAAACCTAGGGTATTACCGATTTCGTCAGTTTTTAGTACACGTTTATAATACTATTTTTAAGCAATCTGACGGAGTTTCGTTAAGATCGGTTAACCTCTGTATGTACCTCGTACCATATAAAACGTGGTATGAAATTAATATATGTCCAAGGGAGGTATCTCTAGGGTGTAACCGATTTCGACCATTTTAAATACACATCTTTTACGCTACTTTTCTAGAATTCTGGCCGATTTTCGTTAAGATCGGATAATCTTTGTATGTACCTCCCATATAAAATCATAAACAAATTATATATAGGTCCACTGGAGGTACCACTAAGGTCGAACAGTTTTCGATAATTTTTAGCACACATCTATTAAACAATTTTTCTAGCATCCTTATTGAGTTTCATAAAGATCGGCTTGTCTCTGTATGTACCTTCCATACGATATCCGTGACAGAATTAATATCGGTGAAATTTTTAGTTAGTTCTCATACAAAATCATAAAAAAATTAATAATGGGCCAAGAGAGTTACCTCTAGGGTCTAACCGATTTCCATAATTTTCAGTCCACAACTATTACTTTACTTACCTAGCTTTCTGAACGAATTTTGTAAAGATCTACCAAGTTTAATATGTACCGCCCATATAAAATCATGCAATAAATGTATATAGGTCCAAGGCAGGTACCATTAGGGACTAACCGATTTCGACCATTTCCAGTAAAACCTTTATTTTATTTGCCCAGCTTTCGGGCCGAGTTTTGTAAACATTGACCAACTTTTGTATGCACTTCCCATACAAAATCGTGTAAAAAATTAATGGTGGTCCAAGGGAGGTACCTCTAGGAACTAACCGATCTCAACTATTTTTATTATAAATCTATAACATTATTTTTTTAACATTTTTAACGAGTTTTGTGAAGATCCACTAACTTTTGCTTACACCTCCCATACAAAATCCAGTATGAAATTAATATAGGTCCAAGAGAGGTACTTCCTATTAAGGCCTAGGATTATTAAGGTTTAGTTTAGATGTGCGAGCGTGGGACGTGAGTGTACTGAATGTGATAGAAGTGGTGCTCACTTACGTTTGAATTGAATCTGTCAATGACACTGTGTTGATGACGAGATGTCGGAAGGATATTTTGTCAATGGGAATGGAGAAGACACCATGCTTATGGCATACTTTGTCGACTTTTGTTTAAGCTTTAATTATCCGGAAGCAAACGTTCACCCAACTTCTGTGTGAATGATTAAATCTACAGAATCGTCGACTCCGATATATAGGAAACAGATTTTTCAAAGTTTTGGAGGAGCAAGTGAACACCCCATTATTAGACATATGAAAGTATAATGGAATATATAATATTATATGGAGTATAAGTAAAAAGGAATCAGGTTTATTGGGTACCACAAGCAAAAGATAAAATACGATCAAATAAGGGATTCGTGCAAGGTGAGGCAAAAGTAAATTGAAATTTGTTTAGCTAATCCATTAGAAATTATTCCATCAAGTTGTGAAAATGATATCAGCCAAGTGGCTGCCGCCAGAGTTGATTACCATATGGGCTCATTTTATTTCATTTTCCATCACTCTTGCCAGCACTTCAGTCGTCAGGTTTTCGCATTCTGGGCGAATATTCTCCTTAAAGGCTTGAAGAGTCTAAGGCTTGTTCTCTTCTCTTTGAAGGAAGGTGGTTGATCTCCATACTTTGAAGGTATCTATGTAAGATAGAGTGATGCAACTCAGGGGGAGAAATCTCCGCGTATAGATAGTATGACTGGAGAGATGTGTAAAAGCTGTATTGGAAGATCATTTCTGAATACCTGCAAGCCTTGTATGGTAAGTGCTTGAGCGAAACAATTCTGTACTTGAAGTCACCTGATAGAAACCTTACCTTGTGTTCTTGCTGTATTGAACTAATCTTATCCAAGGATTGATGGTGAGGTCTCTTATCTTTGAAGGTAGGTGGTCTACTTCAGAGGTGGGTGAGATAGAGTATGACATGATGCAACTCAGGGAAAGAAAATCTTCGGGTATAGATAGTATGACTGGGGAGATGTGTAAAAGCATTTGAAATATCATTTCTGAATACCTGGAAGCCTTGTTTAGTAAGTGCTTGAGCGAAAGTAACTTGTTCTTGAAGTCACCTGGTAGAAACCTAACTTTGTGTTCATGTTAAGCTAATTTTTTCCGAGCATGTATGTTGAGGCCTCTTCTCTTTGAAGGGAGATAGTTGAGCTCCCTACTTTGGAGCTGGGTGAGATAGAGTATGGCATGATGAAACTTATGGGAAGAAAATCTCCGGGTATAGGAAGGTCATTTCTCAATACCTGGAAGCCTTGTATAGTAAGTGCTTGAGCGAAAGTAACTAGTTCTTGAAGTCACCTGATAGAAAGAACAGCAATCCTGGGTCCTACCGGGGTATCAAAATTCTTACGGTGTTTGGAAGGGTGCTGAAGAGAGTTATGATGGTACGACTCCAGGAGTATCTACATCCCAGATTTGTGGCAAGCAATTTATGCATTAAAAAGGGAAAAGCGTCAAATGACGCCGAGAAATGTCGAACATAAACATATCCGCTGGTATTTCCTATGGCGCAGTCCAAAAATTGTCTAAAAATTGCCAAATTTCTGGTACCCAGAATCGTGGAAGACGGGACAAGAAAACTTTACGACCGCGACAACACAGTGATTAAGTACTTGGTATTTACTGGGATAGCAAAATCGGGGACTAACAACCAGAAAAAATTCAAACCCATCCACAATAAAGAAGTTTTCCGAGTGCCCGCAAACCGGCAGCTGAAAAGAAACGATTTCAAAGTTCGCTGAAAAGTCATGAAACAGATGAGTTTCAAATTTGCACAAGAGCATGCTTATTAGACAAATAAACAGTAGACTAAGGTTGTTTCAACTGATGAACGAAATCAACATGCACGTGCCATAAAAGCCATTAAAAATCATTTCTTATAGAGTCGTTATTCCTACTCTTAGGTTTGGCGGTGGGAAAATTCTCTTCGGGGGATGCTTCAATATGTCTGGTGTTGGGTTGCTAAGCAAAATTGATGGGTTAATGAATGACGAATGTTATATTACATACTTGAATGTAGCTATCGTCCTGCCCTGTCGAAATTAATTCTTTATGCCAGGAATTATATTCTAATGAAAGACAATGACCCGAAATATAAATTCTATTTCAGGAATTCTATTTTAATGAAGTACAATGACCCGAAATATAAATTACCCGTCCTAATGACCCGAAAAATAAGACAAAAAAAATTTAATGTGATGGAGTGGTCCCCAAAGTCAGATCTTAAACCGATTGAGAATTTGTGGCTTATCCTGAAAACACGGCTGTATGATTATCCGAAACTATCAAGAAATCAACATGAGCTCTTTTCTCGCTGTGAAGCGGTTTGACATCCATGATTGGAGCAATGCGAAGATTTGGTCAAAAGTATGCCTCATAGAATTAATGCCGTTACAAAAGCAAAAAGTGGCTACACAATTAACCGGGAAAACTACTTGCATCATAATTGTTCATATGTATTTTTTAACATTCTTGCTCAATTTTTTTGCATGGACTATTCTTTGTTTTGGTTTTTTAATTTTTTAGTGTTCAATAGACTTTTAAAATATTTTTGATACAAACAAAAATTTACCGGTCTTATTCATAAAAATATCTTAAAATAGTTTTAAAATGTTCAATATTTAAAAAACTTTTTAGAGTTAAAATTCTTTTCAAAATTTTGTTATTCATAAAAACTTTGCCTCTTTCTATGTTGCCTCTTTTCTATTCTAACAGAAAGACTTTCAATATAAAGTGTGAACAGAGTTAGAAATGGTTTGTGAATTTGATAAATTCAATAATTTTTTGTGTATTTGTCACAATTTTATAAATATTTTGACATTGAAACGGTAAAAAATGTTATTTATCTTTTGCTCTGAAAAAATTGTCACTTTGTTTTTCTAATGAAACATCTTATATATAATAGACAAGCGTCATGCTCTGTGCCCTAAAGCGCTCAAACTGTTCATAATTGTTATTGCTATTCTTTTGAAAACCTGTTCAGCCTGAACCAGAACCCATTTCGCTCATGCTGTTTATAATTGTTTATGCCTAAGCATGTTTATGACATAAATGATTGCAACAATGCGAAGATTTGGTCAAAAGAACGAAATTTTTAACCAGAACCTGTTCTAAAATGATGCTTTGGAAATCTTAGGACATGAAGACTAGCATCATTTTCCTCAACTACTCTACATCAAACTGTACATAATTATGTCTTGCTATTACAGTGCTTCTTAAGTTCTATCCAACAACTGAACCAGAACCTGTTCAGTCTGGATCCGCACCTAATAATGCTAAAACTGTTCATGCTTGCTATTAAAGTGCTTTTAATATACAAAAAAAATTTCAGCCTGAAAGTATGCTCATAAAATTGATTTGATATTAATCAGTAAGAACACATTGATGACTACTGCAACATACCCTGCAAACATTTGGAAGACGATTGGAAGATAAGATCATTTGGAGACGAGCTAGCGATTCGCCTAAGGGTTCTTTGGAAGATTGATCGCTTTTCGATCGCCGAAGCGATGAATGCGCGATTCTCAAAAAATTTAAAAATCTTCCTGCCCTCATTCCGACGATCGTTGGAAGATAGATCGGTTTTCGATCGTCCAAGCGATGAATGCGCGATTGACAAAAAATGTTCAAAATCTTCCTTATTCCGGCGATCGTTGGAAAATGGATTGCTTTTGATCGCCCAAGAATGGATGAATGCGCGATTCAATAAAATTTCAAAATCTTCCTTCGCTCATTCCGGCGATTGTTGGAAGATTGCTTTTTAAAAAGCTTTCAAAATCTATTATTGTAATATGAAGCAGGCTCTGAAAAATCGTTTAAATTAATCATAAAATTTAACTTTTAAAAAACTTCATGAAACTGGGATAAAACATCGTCTGAAGAACCCGCTAGTTCAAACTTGCAACAACTTGTAACATTCAACAACGATGCTCTGCAACAAACTAAAACCCCTTCTGCCGATTCGTTGGCGAATATTCCCGGCAAATCGCTTAAGACTTCTCTTAGCGAAACGTTCGCGACTCTTCCTGGCGAATCGCATAAGACTCTTCTCGGCGATTTGTTGGCGAACCTTCCCGGCGAATTGCTTAAGACTCCTCTCGGCGAATCGTTGCCGAATCTTCCAGGCGAATCGCTTAACACTCCTCTCGGTGAATTGTTCGCGAATCTACCCGGCGAATCGCTTTTATGGTCTCGCTGCTTACATTCGGCGATTCCCGGAAGACTCTCAGAAGAGCTCGCCGGTGATCGTTTCATCTTCCAAGCGATTCGCTGGAGATTCTCAGGCGAATACAAATGTTTGCAGGGTAACAACATTCGAGGTGAATGTATAAAGCTGTCATATCGTCTGCAACTTAATTATTTTGAATGGGAGTGTTCGTAGAATGTCGTGGGAAATGAAACTTGCAAACTTTAAAAAACGAAATAAAGCCCCAATAAAGGAATTAACAACCCAGATTTGTTGTTTTGTAGAGAAATACTTGGAGCCTTCTTTAATTTTAAGTTTGGGGGCCTTATTTACTGTGGCTTTATTTCATAGAGTCGAAGAATTCCTACAAAAATCCTTTTTTTTATTAGAAAAAATAAGTTGGTTACTTCACTTGAAAAATGTTCACAAAACTGCGTCTTTTTCATTCTTCCCACAAAAGGCAATTTAAGCCATGAAAATTCAAACAAAAAGGAACTTATCCCTCGATCATCCCTTAATACTGTTCTAATGAAATTATTTTTACCAAAAATTTAATTTTTATAAAAACTTTTTTGTTTTCAAAAGTTTCAATAGCTAGACAAAATAAACAAGATTTAAAACTTTATGCAGAGCATAGTTAAAAAAAAATGTAGCTGCAGGACTGAGAGCCGAAAGTCAGAATTGTCAAGAAAACACCGAAGAAAAAAGTGTGGCAAAACGAGACGACAAACTATTGGCGTTTTCGTTTCTACCAAAAAATGTTGCCTTTTCATTGCCCTTGCCTTTATTTGTGTTCGATTCTAAAATAAGTGCAAACGGGTGAGTAAATTCCGTGTTCGTTTCTTAAAATGTCACACTCACAGAGGGCAAAAAAGGCACATTTTCTGCCCTGCAAACTTTCTCAGGGTAGATGATTGCCCTGCATATCAGCTGTTTTTAAAACGACAATATTATGACATGCGTGCGTTAGACAAGGATGGTTATATTCGTTTATTTAAGTTGAAATTTTTCGAGTAGGCACTTTTACAGGGTTGCGGGCAACATTGAAAACATTTTGCACTGCGACAGGGCAACATTTTTTGGTAGAAACGAAAACGCCATATGTTTTGATTTTGACAATTATATCTCTGAGAGGGAGAGAGAGAGAGGATTGATAGTCCCATGGTAGAATGAACAAGGTAGATGCGGGCTTATCAATCCTCTCGCTCAAAGTCAGAACAGTCAAAATCAATAAAAATTATTTGAAGTTTCCTTTTGTTGCTCTATTTTGGTCAGTATTTTTTTGACAATTCCAACTTTCGGCTCACAACCCTGCAGCTACCTTATTTATTGTTTTATGAATAGTCCTACAGCTACCTTTTTTATTTTACCATAATCCAGAGCATAACAATTTTAATGATATTTCAATTATCGCTTTAAAATTAATATTTTCTCGTTATAAAATTCGAAAATAATAATAAAGATTGAACATGAACTTACTTACTTACGTAATACGTTAAAAAAAAAGAGTTGCATAAAGTGCTGTTTCAAGTAAAGTTTAGCCCTGTTATTATTAATATTCCGCTCACATCTAGGTCATGACCTACTTGTAGATTTTTATCCTTGTTGAGTTGGTGTGAGCATGTAACCAGTTTGTCTGCTCCTTCCTTTTTTTGCCTTGAATTGCCTGCCTCATGCCAAGCACTTAAGTGTACCAAAACGTGAACTGGATACTTTTGCTATTATCAGCAGTCATTAGGAAGTCGTAGCTACCGTAAGGAGTGGCGGTGTTGACGTTGACTCCGGGGAAATTAGACTATAAGAAACAAATTTTTTTCTCTTTCCCTTTTTTTTTTTTTTTTTTTTTTTGTTATGAGTATAATTTAATAAGTAGAACAGCGAACAGCAGCTTTTATCAACAACAGTTCTTATTTTGAAAAACTTGGCTTGTTTGGTTTTTGTTGTTGTTTTACGTCAACGGCTTTAATTTCTAGGAATTAATTTTGGCTTTATTTTTATAATCGACTTGCTGGCTTTTTTTCAGCTGATTTGACAATTGTATTTTTTCTTTAATTTTTTATTTCATAAATGTTGAAATAAGCTGCAACGAAATTAAAAACCAGCTTGATTGGCAAAATTGGCCTGCGTCGGCAATTATATGCAATAATTTTTTTTTTATTAATGTGCACATGTGCTTGTTTTGTTTTTTTTTGGTTTATTGCTTTAATTGCATTGCTGCGTTTAGACAAGTGCTGCCACAAGATTTTTTATTTTTAATTAATATTAAAAATTTAAGCTTTGCTTGCTTTAAAGTTTGAAACTAACAAAAAGCTTTAATTAAGCTGTCTCTGTCTGTATGCTTAATAAAATTCAATAATTAAACAATGAAGTGGCAACTCTGCCTGACGCAGCTGCTCTATGCATGATTGCACTCATTGACAACTAATCAACAAAATTTCATTGCCTACTTATAGGCTTTTATGAAAAATCAAATGAATTTCTTGTCGCTTGCCTGGGACGCGATGATTTAACAAGCAATTTATGCTAAATAAACAAATTAAATTAATATAAACAAAAACAAAAAATAAAACAAAAAAGTAAAAAATTTATTTATCACTCAACTCGCTGCCAGTTTTATTTAAGTTATGGAAGATATTTAAGCTCAGCTAACTGTCTGCGCGATATCGATTTCATTTCAATTGTTGTTTTTAAACAAAGCAAGGCAAGATAACAACAACAACAACAACAACAACAACAACAACAAAATATGTGGTCACATAAAAATGTGGTTGTTATATTCAGGCCAAGTCGGCCAGCCATGCCACTTTAAGCCTCTAGTGAAGGGTGTTTTGTACCACCTGTGCGCCCAAGTTGATGATTAAGTTCTGCTGTTGTTGTTGTTGTTGTTGTTATTGTTTTTAAGTTTATAAATATAAAACCTGTTACAAGTTTGACACCAGCTGGTGTTGCGGTCGTTGTAGTTACATACACACACACATTCATACTATCTTAACTATTTTCTTTTGCCAATTCACCTTTTGACAACGGCTCTAAAGCTCCATCCAATTCGCAAACAGGTACCATTTTAAGACAGCACCGTGTAAACACAAGTTGCCTTGCTGTGGGGTTAGTTAAAAGTATTAAAAAACTAATGAATTCATGAAGAGCAGAATTGTTGTTTGTTGTTTTGCTCCTTAAAGCTACGACGGCAGTTTGATAAAGTCAGTGAGTGATTTTGAATAAAATTAATTTTTTTACAAAATATATTCTCAAAAAATCGTCATCAAATGTCAATCATAGTTAACCTCAGAAAAGGTATTGATAACAAGACAAAATTATGTCAATAATTATTGACTTTTTAACTCATGTTAAACTCATTGACAAAAAAAAGCTCCTGGCAATAAACTAACAATTGTCAAACACCAGAATAAGGCTGTTACTCCACTACTTTTAAATGTTTTTTTTTATTTCTTCTAAATAATAGATATTCTCAGTGATGAGCTCTAGCTCTTCATATGATTCTCGATTTCTTACCGCCGAACCATTATCGAAGTTTTGGAAACGGGATATAGTCACTGGGGATTAAATCTGAAGAATATTCTGAATAAAGTAGCAGTTAATGTAGTGCATTTTATGAATTTTTGTTTAGTCGAATATTTTTTGTTTATAATGAATGCTATGCATTTTATAAATTTTATCGTCGATTTATTTCTTGAGTTTATTGAAAAGGACATCGTATTGAAGTAAGACTTCTTATTCGTCAGAAAAAAGTCTATTTCAAATGATGATCTTCTATTTATGGGAAAAAAACCTATTCAATCTTATGAAAAAAGAAAAATTCTTATTTTTCTAAGATAAATATTGAGTTTTATTGAAAACGAAATCTTCTTAATACTTATAATAACCCATATTAAATTAATTTAAAAGATAATCATCTTAAAACAAGAGGGTCAAAAAAATCGATTTAAGTTGAAAATCTTATTTTATGTCTTTTTTATAAGGGAAAGTCTAATAAATTGTATTAAAGTGGGATATAAAATTTGCGGCAGAGTAAACAGACCTTTTTTTAAAAATTCATAACTCAGTCAAAAACAAAAATTTTTCCAAATTATTGGAAAATATTATATTTTAATTATTGTAGTGAATTTAAAATATTATAAGAAACAAAATTAAAAAAAATATATTTTTCACTCCAACATGGTTTTATAGAGCTCTAAACTGGCGGCAGAGAAAAAAAAACGGAGACTAGTGGTTGCACCGCTGGGAGTCGCAAAAATTGTCCGATCTGGAAAAAAAATTACTTTTTAAAATCTTAACAAAATTGGTTATCGTATTTTTTTTAAATTTTTGGTGATGTTCCAAATTTGAAAGTGTGTTTTTTCGAAAAAAATATTTACTTTAAAAATTCATAAAAAATCGAAAAAAAATTAAAAAAGCTTGTGTCATGCGATAGCGAATCAAGTTTAAAAATGCAAAAAAAAAAAATTTCGTCAAAAAATGAACCCGCTACTGCCGCAACCAGTACGAAAAACATGGTTTCGAGATAAACGCGTTCAAAGTTTGTGAACAAAGAAAAAAATGGTTACATTAAAAATGCGCTCTCACTAATCCGGCTGTAACTTTAGAGCCCGTAGGGATTTTTCCATGATTATTTCTTAGAATCTTAAGAATATTTACTAAAATACAATATTTAAAAAAAAGTCGATTTTAAAAAACGGCCAATGTCATGTCCCCCCTTAAGAAGATAATCTTGTATTTTATTTGCATTTTATGCAATCATGAAACAGCAGAGATACGGCATGACGTTAGATGGTTCGACTCTTAAGCGAAGGTATGCGGTTCAATGCTCGTAACAAAAATTTCTGACGTATGCAATTTTTCCTTTAAATATGCTTATAAAAAATTCGAATAATAAAATATAAAAAACAAGCACATTCTAGTTGTGGATCGAACCCGAGTTCCTTTAACATAAATCCAATTAACAAGCCGCTTATTAACTGAACCACGAAACAAAAAGATTTTGCTTTTAACTTGATTATTAAAAGATTTTGCTTGATTTTTGATTTCTCTGAAAGATTTTTTGAAATCTTCTAACATTTTATCTTGATGTTTTTTTAAAAAAGATTTTCCTCTTATAATAAATTATAAGGCCGTATGTCATACGGCCAAAGCCTACAACAATTTAATACCAAATTAAAGGCCGAAAACACCAATTATGAAATTATAAAAGGTAAAAACTATAGAAAATCTTTTGTTCTAGCTTACAAGAACTTATACTTTTCCCTCTATGTACACTCAGAAAAAAGTGTCTCGGAATATGATAAAAAAAGGCATCATATTTAGAGAAAAATGGTATAGACTTTGCTCCAGAGAATGCTATTCTCTAATTGCGATACTTAAAATTCTCTAAAAATGATAAAAAGGTTCCATGAAATAGAAAAATATATCGTTTTTAGAGAAAAATACTTTTTTTTTTGAGAAAATATTTGTTTTTATTGAAGAAAATACTTCTCATAGTGAATTTTTTATCAAAATAAATGAAAAGTTTTTCATTTTCAATAAAATTTCTCTATAAATGAGAAATTTTTTGTGCGAGAAAAATACTTATCATTATTAGAGACATTGAAATATTTCCATTTCCTAGAAGTAAAGAAATATTTCTTCGAAAATGTGTAAATTTATTCTAATTGAAGAAAATTTTATTTGAAAAAGAGAAAATTGCTATTATCAATAATAGAGAAATTTTTTACCGGAGCAAGGTATGTGTTTTTTTCTCAGTGTACACTCAGAAAAAGAAACACCTACTTTCTCCGATAAAAAATTTCTCTATTTTCGATAATAGCAATTTTATCTTTTTCTAATAAATTTGCTTCAATTAGTTTAAATTTTCACATTTTCGAAGAAATATTTCTTCTGAAGAAAAATTCGCTATGCGAAGTATTTTCTTCAATAAAAATAAATCTTTTCTAAAAAAATAAAACAGTTTCTTCCCTAAAAACGATAAATTTTTATCTCACTTTTTTTTAGGGAAGCTTTTTATATATTTCCTTTAGAATATTTTCTCATTCTACCCCATTTTTTTGACCCATCGATCATATTTTTATATTCACTCTTGGCCGCTCCCATAGAAAGGTCTTATCGAGATTGTACAAAGATATAGAATATAAAGAATCCACATTAAGGTTGCAAACTTAAATAAGAAGAAATATGCCACAACTTGAATTTATTTAATTCAATTTAAATTTATGTTTTATGATTTCATTAAAAACTACTTCTATTTTGTGCTGGCAGAATATTTATATCAGTGAAAACCAAGGATTCAAGTGTTGCATCTATACAGTCAGATCTACCATAGTTCGAAAATGACATGATTAGAAATCAAGTGAAACAAGTAAAGACTATTCTTTGTGTAGCGGACCTATTTGAACATGCGAATTTTAATATGAGGCAAATGTTATGCCTTTACCTCAGTCAATTCACAAATATCTGTTGTGCCCAACAACAATATTTGTTTTAAAATCTTAAATATTGATGAATTATAAATTTGAGTTCATTCGAAATATATATAAGGAATATATACAGGGTGAACGGGAATAACTGTCGCACCTAACATTCGTCATAATTAAAAAATGGAGGTCAAAGTTTAATAAAAAATAATTTTTATTTTTTCCTTATATTATTCTTCACAATTTCTCATCATTTAATTCAAACCGTTCGCCTTTCATTTTTTTTACCAACTTAAGACGTTTTCTAAAAGATGCGCACGCGGCACGTACCTCCTCATCCGGAATATCGTCCCATATCTTCCTTAGTTTTTTCTTGAATCCATCAACAGTCATATTTTTAACATTGCTTAATTTGCTAAGCATAATACCCCAAATAGAAAAATCTAGAGGATTAAGGTCAGGGGAAGACGGAGGCCATTCCTCAGTAGATATAAAATCTGGCAAATGAGCACGACACCAGCTTTGCACGATTTTTGCCTTGTGGGCTGGAGCGGAATCTTGTTGAAAGCAAAACTCTTCGTTTCCGTAAATCTGCTTGGCAAACGGCAGCAAATGAGTTTTTAAAACCTCGTTCAGGTAGTATTGACCATTGATTTTGACCCCTTTTTCTATGAAAAGAAGGGGTAATTTTCCTTTTTCAGAAACAGCACCCCAAACCATGACGGACGTTACGTTTTGAAACCTTTGAACGGATTTTTTTTCTTTAGGAATATCTTCCATGCTTGCCGCGTAGACTCTGTCATTTTGGGTGTTATGACTTGCCTGTAGAAGGAACAGTTTTTCATCTGAAAATATGATACTGCAATCAGCGTGTCTCCAAAGGATAACCTCACTTCTTTCCTTTCGCATAAGTCACTGGCGTTCCGTAAGGCCGTGAATCCTCTTCTTTTTATACGCCTTGAGCTTAAGGTCTTCAGAAATGACCTTACGGATGGTGTCTTGGCTGACGTTTAGCTCCCGTGCGATTTTTCTTCCGGAAACTGAGCAATTTCTACGAATTCTTTCCCTCACCTTTTTAACCAGGATCGGCGTCCTCACTGTCCGTTTTGCACCACCATTTGATTCTGGAAGAACGCTGCCAGTCCTCCTAAAACGAGCTACCGTTCGCTGCACAAATCGCCGGCTTATTTGCAAGTCTTTTAAGCAGTTGATAATTTTGCAAGTCGATTTTCCTTCCAAATGTAGATTTAAAATCAGTGATCGTGTTGCGTTCATCTTTTTTACGCGAAAACTACTAGACAATTTATTATATTTTTTTTTTACATACGCTCACAATGAATTGGAAGATTGCTAGAAATTACAAAAAAAATGTTGGTGCCTACAGTTTTAAAATATACGGTACTTCGGTAGGTGCGACAGTTATTCCCGTTCACCCTGTATATTTAGCTTCTAATTATACTCGTTCTAGTAATTCTTGTACTTCTTGTACTTCTTCACGTTCTTGTACTTCACGTTCTTGTTCTTCTACACGTACTAATGGCGTTTTCGTTTCTACGAAAAAATGTTGCCCTGTCGCAGTGCAAAATGTTTTCAATGTTGCCCGCAACCCTGTAAAAGTGCATGTTTTTGTCTACTCGAAAAATGTCAACTTAAATAAACGAATGTAACCATCCTTGTCTAACGCACGCATGTCATAATATTGTCGTTTTAAAAACAGCTGATATGCAGGGCAATCATCTACCCTGAGAAAGTTTGCAGGGCAGAAAATGCGCCTTTTTTGCCCTGTGTGAGTGTGACATTTTAAGAAACGAACACAGAATTTATTCACCCGTTTGCACTTATTTTAGAATCGAACACAAAAAAAGGCAAGGGCAATGAAAAGGCAACATTTTTTGGTAGAAACGAAAACGCCATAAGTAAATGCTTCTTATTTCCTTTTCCTTTTCCTTTTCCTTTTCCTTTTCCTTTTCCTTTTCCTTTTCCTTTTCCTTTTCCTTTTCCTTTTCCTTTTCCTTTTCCTTTTCCTTTTTCTAATAGTTCTCTATGTTTTAATGTTTATCCTAATAATTTTTGTATTCTTTGTCTTTGTCCTTACATTTGTCCTAATTCATAATCCTAGAAGAAATTTTGACCTGATGCTTGTCCTTATTCTTGAAATTTTCCTTGTACAAATTCTTGGTAAATTTATTGGCCTTGACTTCATCCTTATTCTTAAAGTAATTTTTGTCTTAATCCTTGTCCCTGCTCTGTTTCGTAGCCTTGTCCAAAACCTTGTTCTAATCCTTGTCCTTATCTTTTTTCTAATCATTGTCCTTATTCTAAATGATGAAATAATTCTTGCAATCCTTGTTATTTTTATGTTAATTTAATTTCCTGTTTTTATATTAGAATAATTTTATGCTTATCCTTGTCCGAATCTTTATCTCAATTTTTATCCTTAACTTTGTCTTGGTCCATGTATTAATTCTTATTATTGAGTTAATTTTGTCCTAATCCGTATGCTTGCTAGTAGTAATCAATGTCCAAATCCTTTCTCTCATCTTTTCAATTTCCTTGCAATAAAATTTCCATGTCACGGGTTATAGTAATTCCTGCTCTTATCTTTGGCCTTATTGCTTTCTGAATCCATATCGTTTCCTTGTTAAGTCATTATTTTTTTCATCAAAAATCGTCGATCTATCCTTTTCGAAAGGATTATCCTTTTACAAATCTATATCTTAACTCTTGTCCCAATTTTTGTTCTTATTCTTGTCCCAATACATATGGACAGGTTAAGGTCTTAATTCTCGTTATAATTATGGGCCTTATCCTTGTCCTTTAAATTATCCCTATGCTCGTCCCAATCATTGTTTTAGTGCTGCTCCTAATCCATGTCCAACGATTCTATAGATTTTGGCTTTTATACAGAAGATATATAATTGCATCTTTTTGTACTGGAACATTGCTACTCTGTTGCTCGTCACCCCAATTGGTGGCACTGGTCTGTTAGGACTTCCACAAGTATCGCAAGATTTCTCGTTTGCTAGAGCAGAACTCTTTTATTTTCTAATTTAATTCTGGCCAGAGCCAGAGTATATCTCTGGTATCTAGTGCTAGTATATCTCTGGTTTCGAGGTTTATGCTTGTTTTGACGGCACCTATTCGAGTTAACACTTTTGTAATATCTCTGCCTATATCTGAACTTACTCCGTGCGATTCTCTTCGATAATGCGGTGAACCCGGGTATTTATGGGTATTTTTAACATTGTGCAGATCATGTTTATAGTTTAGTAGCGTTCAGGTTTTGGTCCTTCTATCTTTCAGTGATTTGAGAGTCGCTGGTCGCTGGTGTTGGTTGCATGGTGATTTCTTCAGAAAATCATTAAAATCAGCTAGGGAAGAAAGGTTACGACTTCTTTCTACGAAGTGTATCTTGTGGCCACTTTCCTTACTATACTTCTCTCAATATGTGCATTAATACGTCTGTTGTTGAGCATTTTATATATCCTTTGGGTAATCTTGATGTTTTCTCTTTTATCCACTAAAGCGTTGCTTGTTTAAACTTCATAAACTCCAGAGTGGTAATAAACACAGAAAGTTAAAACTTCAATGTGATTTATTTGATTGGAATCAAAATTTTAGAGAGCGATATGATAAACGATGTTTTTCGATTTCTTTTCCGTCGCAAAAACGAACAACGAAGACGGTTTTGCCAATACGCCAAAAGACAAAGTACCTACAGATGACCTTGCGAAATTTTAGATTGATTCCACAGACATTCAACGATTGGCCTTGCGATTTATAGATTGTCATCGCAAAAGCTAATCAAATGGGCAACTGAATCCGCTTGAATTGGAATGGAAGATCAGTTCAAATAACGACTTTATCTCCTTTGAATTTGCCTTTCATGATCGACCTTTGAATCACGCCGAATCATAAGAACGACGCTGATGCAATGAATATCTGTCGATTCCAGTGATCGTGTCAACCACCAACGGACGGGGAAAAGGCTTTGTGCAATTTCCGTTTTCCATGCATGGCTAATCTGGGTTGAAGTCTCCGCAAGGGCCACGGATCATGTTAATTGTCACAGAGGAATGCTGTTCCGGATCAGTGTCTGGATCTGGTCTTGGGTAGAAATGATCAAATCAATATGATCTGGTCGGATCTTGTAGAACATCCAAATCAGAATGTGTGCATGTGGTCATCCAAGCTTCTGCCATTCAACTGAGTACATTAATGATTAAACAATGGAGTACATCAACGAGCTGCACAGCAAATTTTTCACCTTTACATCGTCCAAAATCATCAAAACACCAGATAAAATGCAAAATTTCGAAAAAAAAAATTAAAATTTTTCGTGTTTTTCCGGAATTTTCCACTAAAAAGTTGCTGTTCCATTCGAAAAACCATTCTTGAGCAATTGCACGCAAAATTCCATACAAAAAAACCATTTTCAACTTTTCCGGAAGGTTTTCGCAAAATGTTCATAAAAACCTTCTCCTGGCAAAGCAGCTATACTGCCCGAGTAATAATAACATGTAACGGTTTTGTTTTTATTTTGCATAAGCTTCTACCTCCGCGACCGATGATATCATAATTTATAAAAGGTTATAAAATTGTTGTCAGTGACGGGCAAAGTACTCACCTTTAAAGTTGTTCCGTAAAATAGACTGTAGTGCTACTAGTCACCGAGTTATAATTCCATGCAACGCTTGTATATTTATATTGCACTTTGAATGGTCTCATAAGGTCATAGATTTATATTTCCGTTGCCTTCACCTATCCTAACATAAAATTTAACTTACTTACCACCTATGCAGAGCGTGTAATAATTTCATGCAATAATTTTGTAGTTTCGTTGCTTTAGCGATGTTACTGATATGACTAATACTATTTCGTCCGCAGCTGTATATTTTTTAATTTGCGTTTTTCTTTAAAGTATTCTTTATTAAATTCTAATCTTAATTATTAAGCATCTATTTACAAAACAGAAACAAAGTCTCTAATGACTAATGATGCCATTTTCTTAATTAACATTTATTTTAAAAAGCTTTAATAATACCTCTTGATGACGAAATTAAAAGCATTCGCCTTTATTTAAATGTAATAAAATCGGCTTAATAAAGTTTTTTAACCTCTTCTGTCTTGAGAAATTAAAGTTCTATTATAAATCTTTGATTATCGAGTTTATCTTTAAATCGTCGTTGATTTAGCTGTTTATGCATATGTTTATTTTTATAAGAATACCTTGTTGATAAACAAAGCATAATAATTTTTTCTTTGCAAAATTGTGAAAGTCATAAATATATTATGTCCAGCATAAGTCACCATTAAATCTTAAAGAAAAAGTAGCGCTGTTCATAGTTCTGGCATATTTTTTGCTAAATTCTCTCCGACTTCTAACTCTTTTGAGCTGGCAACTCTATCGCGCTTTGCTTTTACTCTGTCTACTCTAGTATTTAATTTTTTTCGCCATGATTCTTTTTGGTGTTTGTTATCATCAACGTGTTTGTGCTTTCGGCTTGCTTCTTTTTTTTTTTTTCTTTATATTTTATTACCGTATTGTTTGTGTTTTTACTGTAGCATTTCTAATGGCTTCTTCCGTCTGACACACTCACCTGCCTTTCCAACTTTACTGCAATTTTTCTTCTTCTTTAACATTAGTGGTACGTCTGTGTGTAGCTGTTTCTGTGACTTAATCTGCCTAAATAAGTCAAACTTAATCTTGATTTTTGTTGTTGTTGCTCTTTTGCACCTTGATATTTTGCCAAAAATAAGAATTTTTTTTTATAGTATTCTGTGTGTCTTGCTTCCGTGCTCGTAGCTAACAGATAGCTTTTTTCGGTATAGTATTTTTCTCAAGCCGCTAGTTTTTTCTTCATTACGCTAATGCACGGAACTTAACGGTAGCAACAAAAAATATTAAGAAAAATAAAAAAATTATCATTCATAAATAAGCGGCTCGTTATAATATTACGTCTGTAAAATTTCGCCATAACACATTTTTACAACTCAAAATCTTGACGCTGTTCTGAAACGTGGTTTTATTGGATTCGTCTATCGCTGCTGCTGTACGATTTGTACGTGCTTATTTTAAAAATTCCTTATAAGTTAACATTTTATGACGGCTCTTACTTTTTGACACTTTCCGTTGTTGTGTCTTCGAATTTTTAACACCTTAAGTTATGTCGTCCCACACATGATGCAATTTAAGCTAAATGTTTATCTCTTCATTTCATTTCTATTCCATTACATTTGATTTAAACTTCATTCAAAAACTGACGCTTTTCGTTAAAATTAAACAAAAATAGAATAACAAAATTTAAAATTAATTTTTTTTTTGCTAAAACATTGAACGAAATTTTTTTGATTATTTGGTAAAGCCATGGCAAATACAACTAACTTCAAAATGGATGATACAATACAAATGTATAAATGTTTATTGCTCAAAGTCACATGTAAGTAAAGTGAACTTGATCGTCTACACTGCAGAGGAGTGGCTCACGTCTGTTGTTCTGAATTCAGCCTAATAAAGTGACAAGTGACTTCAACTAATTTGTATTTAAAAAGAATTCCTACTCGAATTCAATATGTCTTCTTAATAGTCATTATCAGCGTCATTATCAGCGTTTAAATCATTGAATTGCAAATTCATTATTTAATTTTTATAGGAGAGTACAATGTTAGAAGAAGGTTTCTGAATTTCGGACTGCTCTCTTTTATCATAGCCATAGATGTGAAACCTCATAAAACGCGTGAGAATGGCTTTTGTTATGGCTTCACGGACATATAGCTTTCAGATTATCTGTCAAATTGGCTTTGAAATTCAGTAGAGCAGTGCATGCTAGTACAACAAGTAAGGTAGCTGCAGGGCTGAGTGCCGAAAGTCAGAATTGTCAAAAAAATACTGAACGAAATAGAGCGACAAAAGGAGATATCAAATAGCTTGTATTGATTTTGACAATTCTGACTCTGGTAGGGGAAAGAGAGAGAGAGAGAAATAATTGATTGCCCTGCAGCTTTCTTGTTCATTCTAACATCTATCTTCTTTTATTCTACCATGACAGATACTCTGCAATGCAAACTTTTCATGTGCTCTTTCAACTTTGTCACAACATCAAATCATCACATTAAATTGTAATTATTTGATGCAAGTTTAAACCGTCTTATAGTGTCAAAAGCAATTTTATTCAAATCAAACGCTATGAACAAAAATGTGTTTTCCGCTAAAGAGAGATTAATTCCGGTCAGAAGACACGCAAATACCGCTTTTCCACTAGCTTAGTGAGTTGTGAACCGTTTCCTGAACTGATTCTTCATTCAAAATAGACGTCTCTCTCTCTATCATTTAGTTCCATCGAATACTCGTTGCAATTTCATTAGTGTTCTCAAATATTCGCCAAGTATGAAAACGGGTGTCTCGATTAACCCGAAAATGACAATTTTTAACTCCGATTTTTGGAATTTCTTAAAGATTAGTTCGTTAAAGTGGTTTTCAGTGATATCATACACGTACTTTAATATAAATCTAACATAATTTTAATTATTATTTATCAGCTGACCCGTTCCTTAGTATTTTATTATACTTGGTATTACTTGGGATGTTATATTTAATTGATGACATTTTTCCAAACATTTGACCAAATTTTGCAACAGTTTCACTTTATTGGACTTCAATCCACCAACTTTTTTGCGCAGAGTGCGATATGCCAAATCGTCGCCGTTCTCAACAATTGCGCTTGTCGTTTTCGACCACCTGGAACATTCTACGTAAGGACTTCGGTGTGAAACCATGCAGCTGTTGCAAGAACTGAAGCCGGTTGACTTGCCACAATGTCGTTTGTTTGGTGAATGGGTCTTAGAAAAGTTGAATGAAGATCCACTTTAAATCGTTAAACTTTCTTCAGTGACGAAGCTCATTTTGGCTCAATGGGTATGACAACAAGACCAAAGAAAGTTTCTATGAGCTCCTTGAAGATGCTGCTTGACATAAAAATCGTGCTTGGTGACTTCTGTCATCAAGATGAGCAAGGAAAACATATTTGGTCCAACAGTCGGAAAGTTCAGCCTCCACGACAACACATCCGATAACAGAATGAGGTTGATTGACTTCGCTGCAGTACAAAACATGGTTGTTAGTAGCACTAGAGTCAAGCAACATAATACTTATAAGGCCACCTGGTTGTCCCCTGATCAAAAAACACGCAACCACGTTTTGATCACGTTTTGATAGACGGAAAGCACTCTTCAAGTGGATCATTATCTTGTCGCAGCCAAGATACGCACACGCGCAGCTAAGAATGCTCGCAAGCTAGACGTCGACAAGTTGCAGTCAAAGCGGACAGCCGAAGCCTTTGCCACTCGTCTTTCACACCTGCTTCAAGAAAGCACTCCACCGATCAACGACATATGAGCGTAGCAGACGCACGCAGTCCACTCTATGCGTACAGCTGCCAAAGAGAATATAGGCTATCACCGTTCTCGCCGAAACCAGTGGCACGACCAGGAGTGTCGCGATGCCATTGTTGAGAAAGACGCCGCCTACAAAGTCGGTTGTAACATGTGTTGCTATGGAGCCATACCGAGAGAAGAGACACCTGTTCAAGCGTAAAAAACGAGAGGCAGAAATGCGTGAGTGCAAGAAAATTGAGTTGCATTGCGATAGGAATGAAACCCGGAAATTTGTATAAATATAAGACGCCTGGATGATGGTTTTAAGACCAGAGCCTCTTCCTGCAAGAATGAAAATGGGAATCTAGTGACAGATATCTAGAGTACACTGACGTTATGTAGGGAACATTTTTCTAGTCTTATAAATGGCGACGCTGACAACAATCCCGCACAATAGAGATCACAATAGATATCCCGGAAATTCCAGTTTTGGATAACTGCATTGTAGTTCCGCTGCCCGACTATGCCCGAGGTCTTAACAGCTATAGCTCAGTTTAAAAACAACAAAAGTCGCAGGAACCGAAGGTTTACCAGCTGAACCGCTTAAGAACGGAGGCGAAACTCTGTTGAAATGCATTCACAGACTTCTATGCAGAATATGGTCGGAAGAATGCATTCCAGATGATTGGAACCTCAGTGTGCTCTGCCCAATTCACTAGAAAGGCGATTCCACCATTTGCGCCAATTACCGTGGAATAAGTTTTCTTAATATCGCATATAAGACCCTGACGAGCGTATTATGTGAGAGACTGAAGCCCATTGTCAACCAACTTATTGGACCTTATCAGTGTGGCTTGAGACCTGGAAAGCCCACCATCGACCAGATATTTATGCTACGACAAATCTTGGAGAGGACGCTAGAGAAACAATTCGACACCACATATTTTTGTCGATTACAAAGCCGCCTTCAACAGTCCAATAAGGGGTCACCTATATTTCACCATGTCTGAATTTGGTATTCCTGCAAAGTTAATGCGTCTATGTAGGATGACACTGAGTAACACCAGCAGCGCAGTGAAAATAGTTAAAGACCTCTCCCATCCGTTTGATTTATTATTTATATTGCGAATCTTAAAGTATAATTTGCACTTCAGAGTATAACATAAAGAATCTTATCATTGGATCTGTCATTTGTCGGATTACAAGGCACTCTTTTGTAAAAAATTCCGGATTATTGGGGGTTCAGAGAACTAAGACAGTTCTGTATAATCCGACAAATTCGATAGTCCGACAATGCCTTGCAAAACGGAAAACCGGGGGTCCACTGCACTGAAATAAGACGATAGATGCTCAAGAATCCGTCAATGGAAATCAGGGCGAAAGATAAGAAAATACCCATCGTGAAAACCCTTTTGGGTGCCCGTTCGGTAGGGCAAAGTAGAACTTCTAAATGAGCCAAAAGAATTAGTGTGGGTTTTATTCTATCCTTAGACAAAAAAGACCCTCTTTGACCAAAGTTTTGGAAAAATTTCGTTTACGGGATATTTGGAAACTTATTATATCTACCTTTTTGGTCGCATATCTCGATAACTTTTGAACCTAAGCAAATGTTGTGTAAACTTAGAAAATTTCCCTCTACAAAATTTATTCTTTTGACGATTCCCCTTCACAAAATTCTCAAAAGACAAATTTAAAAAAAAATATGTTGACATGGATAAAAGAATCTGAAGTCGGTTTTTAAATTTACTTCAATATAGTGCACCGATATACCGGAAACCAACTCAAAAACTTGAAATTTGGAAATTAAACCTTTTATTATACGCTGCAATAACCTTTATGAAGCATTTACTTACACACATAAATAAAAAATCAAGAATTTTATCAATCTTACTCGTTTTTTTTGACGATAAAGCGATTTTCAGAACAAAATTGATAAAAGATATTAAAACCTGAAAAAATTGTGTTGATTTGTGCGGCGTTTAATATCAACTGTTTGATATTACAATGAGCTCTAGTGTAACGCCAAGACGACAGCCAACAAACGTCAACTTGTCTTGTTTCAAATCAACTGATAAAAGATATTCGATAAATCAAAACAACGGTTACATTGTGTCATATTATTATCAGCTGAACTTTGAAAACAAGTCGTAAATGAAATGAAAAAAAAAAATATCCAGGAACTGTCAGTGTCATAAATTTTCGTCTGACTTTTTTGTTTTTTATCGCTACTTTAAGAGAAGACATAACTTAATACTTATGTAATGTCTATTGAAATAAGGTTGGAAGTGCTTAATTTATGTCAACTTTTATTGTTGTTAAACTCTCTGCATTGATGGATAGCTCTTTAGCCAACAGCTGTGTGTGTGTGCAAAGAGTGAAATTTTTGTTTACAAAATATATTATTATTTAACGTTAGTACTAAATTAAATGCTACTTAAATATGAAATGTTCACATCTCCAATATAAAAAACAAATTGGCCATTTCAGCCCTTGAAAGGACTTTGACCGAGCTTCTTATGATCAATTGTGTTGTGTGTGTTATTAAATGTTTGCACACAATTGACCGAGAACTGGACCTACATGTTTTATGCCGACTCCGAACGGCTCATGTTCTCAAGAAGCTTTACATGGCATTATTTACTCTCTGAGGTTTGCCATTGTCTGCAGAGAGGTGGTGACCGATCAGAAAAATTTTTTATTGAAAAAAACTTTTCGCCGCGGCTGGGGATCGAACCCGGGCTCTCGAGCATGCTAAGCCACACACTTAACCTGCATGCCACGGACACCACATCTCCAATATACTTGCCATAAAAAAAAGCAATATAATTATTATCAACTACAAAAACAACAACAACAAATATATGCACAATTTATTTGCGTTTTATTTTCCCCAATCATTTTATATCAAAATCGCAAAGAACTCGAAGAGCAATAAAAGCAGCACTATAGCGAAGAACAAGAAATGCGAAATGATCGCCAGCAAAGGAAGTAAACAAAGATAATAAAATAATCAAGAGACAACAACAACAACAATAAACTATAAATTGAGAAATGAACTGATGAGCACTAACAAAGCAAAAGAAATAAATAAAAAATTTAATAAAATGAAGAAAGACTCAAATAACACAGTTCAACAGCATTTTTGCAAAAAGACGTAAGTTGAGTCCTACACAGCGATTTTGTTGCTAGAATACCTGCTTCATGCCTTTTGAGGTGGCCTTTTTTTCTGATATAACGAAGAAGTTTATTTAAATTCATTATGGATATTTTTTATCAAAACAAAATTTTTCGACTTTTTGAATGTCAAAATATTGATAAAATTGTGACAAATAAACAAATAATTATTGAACTTATCAAATTCACAAACCATTCTTGACTTTGTACCCACTTCAAATTAAAAGTGTTCCTATTTTCACAAAAAAAAACTGCCCTGCAAAAATTTTCAATCGCCTGAGAATCGCCAGCGAATCGCTTGGAAGATAAAACAATCGCCGGCGAGCTCTTCTGAGAGTCTTCCGGGTATCGCCGAATGTAAGCAGCTGAGGCCATAAAAGCGATTCGCCGGAGAATCGCCAAGAGGAGTCTTAAGCGATTCGCCTGGAAGATTCGCCAACGAATCGCCGAGAAGACTCTTAGGCGATTCGCCAGGAAAAGTTGCGAACGATTCGCTGAGAGGAGTCTTAAGCGATTCGCCGGGAAGATTCGCCAACGAATCGCCGAGAAGAGTCTTAGGCGATTCGCCAGGAAGAGTCGCGAACGATTCGCTGAAAGGAGTCTTAAGCGATTCGCCAAAGAATGGCAGAAGGGCTTTTTGTTTGCCGCAGAGCATCGTTGTTGAATGTTACAAGTTGTTGCATGTTTGAACTAGCGGGCTCTTCAGACGTTGTTTTATTCCAGTTTCATGAAGTTTTTGAAAAGTTGAATTTTTTCATTAATTTAAACGATTTTTCAGAGCCTGCTTCATACAACAATGATAGATTTTGAAAAGCTTTTTAAAAAGCAATCTTCCAACGATCGCCGGAATGAGCGAAGGAAGATTTTAAAATTTTTTTGAATCGCGCATTCAACCCTTGGGCGATCAAAAAGCGATCAATCTTCCAACGATCGTCGGAATGAGCGAAGGAAGATTTTGAACATTTTTTGTCAATCGCGCATTCATCGCTTGGGCGATCGAAAAGCGATCAATCTTCCAAAGAACCCTTAGGCGAATCGCTAGCGCGTCGCCAAATGATCTAATCTTCCAATCGTCTTCCAAATGTTTGCAGGGTGAGATATCATTTTTATGAATATCAAAATTTTAAAAAGTATTTTGACTCTAAAAAGTTTTCTAACTATTGAAAGAACATTTGAAAGCTATTTTAAGATATTTTTATAAACTAGAGTTCAACAGTGGTCGAAATTCGACCTTTTCACATATATTCTCTGTTTATTCTATACAAAATAACTGTGAAAAAGAAATTTTCTTCATAAAAATTTGGCAAAAAAAAACCTGCTAAAAGTAGTCAGTGCCAATAGTCCTTCTCCGCACTCTGATTCATTAAAAACGTGAGAAAATTGTTCTTAACTGTTTTCCCTACGCCTATTTATATATAAATAAAACCGTAAATGTAACAAGAAAACTAGTATTTAGAAAACTACATGAAGCTTATCTTTATGGACGCATCAGCCGAAGAAAGCAGAAATTTGAAAGATCGAAATCAAAAAAAATTTGAAAGATAGCTTAGTGTTTGCAAGTACCCATGTTAATACAGACGTCCAATTTTGTAAAAATGTGCTCTGAACTGACGAAACTAATTTTAATAGGGTTGGACCAGAAAGAAGAACTTTTGGGGCATTTGTTCGGTGCCCCAAATGCTCGGCGTTGGGCCAATTTTTCGTATTCCAGTAATTGTGGATAAAAATATGTATTTGGATATACTAAAGAACCAAATGGAACCATTTGCATTTGAGAACATGTCTATTAGATGAACTTTTATGCACGATAATGACCCAAAACACGCAGCAAAGATTGTGAAGGATTGGCTTTAAAAGGAAAAAATAAATATTTTGGACTGGCCAGCTGAAAGTTCAGACCTCAATCCTCGAGATAATTTATAGAATAATGTGAAGGTCAGCATAAGCAACGAAAATTTTAGAAATTTAGATGAGTTGTGGAGTGGAATTGAGATAGAGTACAAAAGCTTGTAGAAAATATAGGACGAAGATGTCGGGCTGTTTTGGACAATTCAGGATATATTACCAAGTACTAATAGCCATATTCGAAAGCACGTAGTCAAATAAAAAAAAAGCACTGTATTTTCTCTTTTTTTTCTTCACAATCCAAATTGTGCTATTTATACAAAAAATAAATAGATAAATTTAAAAGACATGATAAGTATTTTTCTTCACAAAAAAAATGTTTTCCTTTTCAAATAAAATTTTTTTCAATTGGTATGAATTTTCACATTTTCGAAGAAATATTTCTTCAGTTGTGGGAAATGGAAATATTTCATATCCCTGATAATGATAAGTATTTTTCTCGCACAAAAAAATTTTCTTTTATAGAGAAAAATTTATTGAAAATTAAAAATTGTTCCTATATTTTGATAAAAAATTCACTATGCGAAGTATTTTCTTCAATAAAAACAAATCTTTTCTCAAAAATAAAAAGTCTTCTTCTCTAAAAACGATATATTTTTATATATTTCTCTTTTTCATGGAAGCTTTTTATCATTTTTAGTGAATTTTTGGGATAAATTTAAAGAAAAGCTTTCTCTGGAGCAAAGCATATACCATTTGCCATTTCATGGAAGCTTTTTATCATTTTTAGTGAATTTTTGGGATAAATTTAAAGAAAAGCTTTCTCTGGAGCAAAGCATATACCATTTGCCATTAAATATGATGCTTTTTTATCATATTCCGAGAAACTTTTCTGAGTGTTTATTTTTTTTTTTATCAAAACCCCCCAAAAGAAACTCTTGGCTACGGCCCTGGTCAGCATGATAACTTCATTCAAAAATATACTCTTGATACTCTGCATTCAGTAATTTTTAGTTCGTTGCACTGTGTATTTATCCAGAGTAACTGCTACATGCAAAACGATATACATACATGATAAATTTATTAAATCTTCATTTGTCATAACTTGGAGCTCGAAACGCTTGAACTATCACACATTTTTTAATAATATAAAAAATGTTTAGCAATTAATTAAATAGTAAGACTTGACGTTTGGTTTGGCTCTAGAATTTAATGCTACACGTGAGTCTTAACTCAAAAAAAAATTTGATTTATCTCTATTTATTTAAATACTAAAGCGCTTTTAAAATTTTAAAAACGTGTTTATTTCTTATCTTCAAAGGAAGGAAATGTATTCTTTTTTTTTAATCAAAATAAGAGCAAGAGTTAAAGATAACGAGCGCATTTTTAATGTTCTCTCGAGTTTGCATTGAAATGTATTTTTTTGTTGATTTATAATACGAATATAAACAACTTTTTCTTGTTTTTAAACAGTTGCTACTGCAACGTTTCAGCTTTGATAAAATATTCCTGTTTAGGGTCTGCATTAAGTCGGTTGCAAAATATCTAAAATGTCATGCCTTGAAATTCAATAAAATTTATGTCATTTTCGATTTAGGCCTAAATTAAAATTTTCATTAATTAATTTTACGATATTTTAGTTAATAATTAATTCCAACAATATTTTATGAAGGTCACAACCTTTTACAACAACGTATGTCGCAATCTTTCTGGCCCTTTAATTATATTGGTCACTAAATAAAAAAAAGTAAGTTTTACTAGCTTTTAAAACTAAGTACCTGAGGAAGAAATTTAAAAAAAATTAAAAAGAAATAGAAAAAATTAAAAAGAAATAAAAAAATTAAAAAGAAATAAAAAGAATTAAAAAAAATTAATAAAAATAAAAAAAATAAAAAAATTAAAAAAAAATTGAAAAAATAAAAACAAAAATGTAACAAAATAAACAAAAAATATTAACATAGAAATAAAACAAAAATAATAATAAAAAAATGTCATTTTCGATTTAAGCCTAAATTAAAATTTTCATAAATTAATTTTACGATATTTTAGTTAATTTCTAAATTTCCTACAATTCTCATGCAGGTCACAACCTTATGCAACAACGTGTGTCGCAATCTTTCTCGCCCTTTAATTATATTGGTCACTAAACAAAAAAAAAATAAGTGTTGCTAGCTTTTAAAACTAAGTTATTGAGAGGGAAAAATTAAAACAAATAAATAAAACAAAATATAAAAACAAATAAACAGTTAAAAAAATTAAAAACAAATAACATATGAAAAAAGAACAGTAATAAAGTAAAATAATTTTATATTTAAAATTTAATATATAAAGTGTAAAATTTAAAATTTTAATAAATTTTTAACTTAAATTCCTATTTAGCCAAGTCCAAAGACAATGGGATTTCAAACAGATATAAAAATCGTTTTCTGATCTTTTAAAGATCAAAAATCAAAATAATTTTTTATATATATTTTTTACTCAAACAAAAAAAAGTCATTTTTGATTTTGATTTTTTTCAATCATTAATTGAATATATCAAACTATAATTTTTTTATTATTATTTTTTGGCTCAAAACTAAAAATAACTTTTTCCTTCTTATTTTTTGGTCAGAAATAAAACTCATTTGTTAATTATTACTATTTCGCTCTAAAAAATTAAGAAAAAAATTAACATCATATAATTTGTTATATGATGTTAATATGTTTGTTTTTATAAACGCTTTGTTTTTATAAACAATTTTTTACAATTTTGGTGTAAAATAAATGATTTTTGTGTCTCTTAAATAAAATAAATATCTAGAAATTAGTTTTAATCTTAAAAAAAAAAAAAAAAAAACAAAAATATTTTTTACTTTTGAACGGAAACTAAAAATTAAAATTTTTTTGTATGATTGAAAAAACTTTAACCTTAACCCTTACATTTACATAAAAATAAAAATTTAAAAAAAAATATAAAAATTAAACATAAAACAAAAAAAAAAATATTAAAAATAAAATAAGAAAAAGTAAAAAATGAGAAAAATAATAAAAATTAAAAAAATAAAATATAAATAAAATAAATTTAATTGAAATTTACACTTATTTAACTTAAATAAAAAAATAATAAAAGAAATAAAAATTTAAAAAAAAATAAAAGTAAAAATTAAAAAAAAAAAAAAAAATGAAATGTAAAAAAAAATAAAAATTAAAACAAATAAAAATTTTAAAAAATAAAATTATAACACAAATAAAAATGAAATGAAAGAGAAAATTCAATTAAATAATAAATAAATTTAATTAAAATTTTAACTTGTTAGTTAAAATAAAAATTAAAGTTAAAAAATTGAAAAAAAAAATAAAAATTTTAAAAATGAATGCTAAAAAACAATAAAAAGAAAAAATAAATTAAACTTAAATTTGAACTTTTGCAATTAATTGAAACTTAAAGTTATGTTCTAAAATTTACCTCTACCTTTACCTTTACCTTTACCTTATCCTTTACCTTTACCTTTACCTTTACCTTTACCTTTACCTTTACCTTTACCTTTACCTTTACCTTTACCTTTACCTTTACCTTTACCTTTACCTTTACCTTTACCTTTACCTTTACCTTTACCTTTACCTTTACCTTTACCTTTACCTTTACCTTTACCTTTACCTTTACCTTTACCTTTACCTTTACCTTTACCTTTACCTTTACCTTTACCTTTACCTTTACCTTTACCTTTACCTTTACCTTTACCTTTACCTTTACCTTTACCTTTACCTTTACCTTTACCTTTACCTTTACCTTTACCTTTACCTTTACCTTTACCTTTACCTTTACCTTTACCTTTACCTTTACCTTTACCTTTACCTTTACCTTTACCTTTACCTTTACCTTTACCTTTACCTTTACCTTTACCTTTACCTTTACCTTTACCTTTACCTTTACCTTTACCTTTACCTTTACCTTTACCTTTACCTTTACCTTTACCTTTACCTTTACCTTTACCTTTACCTTTACCTTTACCTTTACCTTTACCTTTACCTTTACCTTTACCTTTACCTTTACCTTTACCTTTACCTTTACCTTTACCTTTACCTTTACCTTTACCTTTACCTTTACCTTTACCTTTACCTTTACCTTTACCTTTACCTTTACCTTTACCTTTACCTTTACCTTTACCTTTACCTTTACCTTTACCTTTACCTTTACCTTTACCTTTACCTTTACCTTTACCTTTACCTTTACCTTTACCTTTACCTTTACCTTTACCTTTACCTTTACCTTTACCTTTACCTTTACCTTTACCTTTACCTTTACCTTTACCTTTACCTTTACCTTTACCTTTACCTTTACCTTTACCTTTACCTTTACCTTTACCTTTACCTTTACCTTTACCTTTACCTTTACCTTTACCTTTACCTTTACCTTTACCTTTACCTTTACCTTTACCTTTACCTTTACCTTTACCTTTACCTTTACCTTTACCTTTACCTTTACCTTTACCTTTACCTTTACCTTTACCTTTACCTTTACCTTTACCTTTACCTTTACCTTTACCTTTACCTTTACCTTTACCTTTACCTTTACCTTTACCTTTACCTTTACCTTTACCTTTACCTTTACCTTTACCTTTACCTTTACCTTTACCTTTACCTTTACCTTTACCTTTACCTTTACCTTTACCTTTACCTTTACCTTTACCTTTACCTTTACCTTTACCTTTACCTTTACCTTTACCTTTACCTTTACCTTTACCTTTACCAATTTTATTTATTACTTCTAATTTTGTGGGAGTGTCACTAGTTTTTGGGTAAAGTACAAGATTTTCTTCAATTCAATTTTCTTGCTCAAACATCTAGCCAGTTAACATCTTTTTGTTTTCAAAATGTCATCAAATGGCATTGGATCGGGACGAAACTAAAATATAAATTCACGCATATTTTTAGTTAATGTTTTGATTTTTTAATATTAATTGCACCTGCTTGCTTGCCTTAGCCATCGCATACAGAAAAAAAATCTTAAAAGCTTGGACAGCTTAAGTTAGTTATCAAGCTGTCAAACCAGTAACCTACACCAGCAAGTTGTGAACCAGCTGATGATGGCGTTTTTTATGCATTTTATGTTAATTCAAATTAAAATTTCTTCATATTCAATACAAGTTTTCATTTAAATGCCTTTTTTAAATTCCCACCAAAAATGGCACAAAAAATAACAAACTATTATGCATATAGAGCACCCTGTATAATATAGTCGTTGGCAATAATGACAAGGTTAGACCAGCTTAGTTTTTGCTATGAAATTATATATTTTTCCTGCTTTCTGACTGTTAAAAAATAATCTATAACTCATAAAATTTAAGTGGTTGTTGGTATTGTCTTACTTGGAAAAGAGTCAATATTTTTTTACTTATACCGTTAAAGAGTAGGTTATAGATAGATAGTGAGTTTAAGTTGAATGAAATGTACACAAATGCATTATTTTCTTCACACTTAAAGTGAGCGTCACATCATTTGGTGGTTTCTAGCTCAACTAAAACCGCTTATTTAGGCTCATGTTACAGCAAAGATATCGAATTATATCGATAACACTGACCTGTCATACAGCACAACAATAACAAGTATTTGTTCTTGCTTTTGTGACAATTGCTGAAAATAAATTTTTTTCTGCTGCTGCGCGTTGCTATAACAAAAACAACAACACAAATTGCCTGTCTCAATAACAGGCTCTCAAAAGTTCACCCTTAGGCCTTAGGCTGTAATTGTTGATGTTGTTGTTGCTGTTGTTCTGAATTGTTGGCGGCTGATGGTGGTGCATTTGAGTCTACTAAGTGGTTATTTGAATTCGTATTGGTTATTGTAACTACTTTTGTGAGTCATAACAACAATACACAATAATTTGGTATGCTTATTATTTGTGCAACAACAACTACAACTACATCTTTAGCACTTCTCCAACTAGCAAATTATTTAATTTAATACAAAAAACTCTTTACTTCGCCTTCTTGTGCCACCCTGACTTTAGTTGAGGTTACTCCGTTTTTGTACTCTATTGAAGCCTACCATACTCTCAAGGACTTGTTTTTTATACGCTGTACACTGATTGGGATCTCAGTAATAAACAGCTGGTTTGTCCAAAACAGACAGACGTAGCGAAAAAACAAACACATGGCACAAACTAGTTATTCACTCTGTCGCTTTTGTATGTGTGTGTGTGTGTGTGTGTATGTCGACGTCTGTATGCGTGAATTAAATCGATATTTGTGGATGGAACTGAAATGGTTTCGTTTTTACTCTACTGGCTGCAGTGAAAACAAGAATTTCTTTTACATAACTGTAACATGAATGAAGAAAACTGAAGGCCATGAAATTTTAGAAGGTAGTTGGTACCCTCCCGGGCCATTAAGAGTTTTTGGGGAACCCTTAATAAAAATAGAGTTTTGTAATAAGAATTTAAAAAAAAATTTCAGGCTTTAAAACAGTAAAACTTATGTATCGGATTCGATCCTAGTTCGAAAGCCAGTCTAAGACAAAAAATCTCAATCAAAAAGTTGATAATCTAAAATTGACTCATATAAAAGGTTACTTTTTTACTCGCAAAGTCTTCACACGTCTTGCTCAAAAGGGCCTATCTTTTTGAGATGTTATCTCAGTGTTTTGAGTGGTTTAAATGCTTCGAAAGTGGTGATTTCCAAAATCAGGGAAAAAAAGCGCCCTGGTCAAGAGAAAAAAAAAATTAAAAAAGGCGTAGGATAAGAATTCCTTTTCATTGAAGACTCGTACCAAACGCAATTTGATCTCTAAAAGCATTAGACGTGACACTAACAACCATTTCCAGGCGTTTGAAAGCATTAGGGTTCATCGAGAAGGTAGGAAATAGTGCCACGCGAACTGAAGCCAAGAGATGTTGAAAGGAAATTTTGTATGTCTGTAATGCATTTTGAACGCAACAAAAGAAAGTCGTTTTTCATCGACGACAAAAAATGGATACATTACGATAACCCGAAGCGCAAGAAATCGTATGTAAAGCCCGGTCAACCAGGAACATAGATGTCAAAGCCGAATATACACGGCTCTAAGGTAATGCTAAGTATTTGGTGGGAACAGAAGCATCCGAGCCACTTCATAAGTGGCTGAAATCAAGTCAAACCATAAAGCTACAGCTTTGCCGACAAAAATTAATTCGTTTTACGCGAGCATTGACCGTCCAGAATATTCGAGCAGGTCCAAATAAGTTCGACTTTCAATATAAACACTCAATATTAAGCTCTCAGAAGTTGGAGGTGATTTTGTTTAGAGATTTCGTTTTTGCTTATAGATTTCTTCAACAATTTTGTATGTTTCTTTACCTTAAGGACAAAAGACCTCTTAAACATTATCTGCAAAAACATAAAAAAATCTCCTGTGCATTGGAAAAATTAACACTTTAAAACAAAACTTTAAACATACAATTCTGAAAGAAGTAACATTTCCTTTAAACATAGAATTCTGTAGTGGAATTCCCAAAAGTTTACGATCGATAATCGCAGTCGACATTGGTCATTGTGCGTGCCACTTTAATAAAAATTGACAGTTTTCACAAGCTAACGACACCGAACAGCGTTATTTAGCCCTTTGAAAATTCCACTACTCGTATCCGTTCGATTTCCGTTTAAGATTTACAAGTCGATGATGTTTTTCGAGTTTTCAATAATCCTTTTCTTCAATAAAATTGGTGTGCAACTTATAGGTTTTTTTTCTTACAGCTGGATGGAGAAGTCTTTATACAATGTTTCATATCTTGCCTTTACCACGCCAATAACAATGATGGCGTGCGTCTTTAATGGCTGTAAAGTTTATTGTTCAAATTTCTAAGATTTAAATCAAACCATTTATTTCCATGACGACTCTTTGAATTTCTTCATTGAAATGCCTGTATTAATAGAATGTATACCGTAAGCGAGAAAGTAATCGATGTATTAAATTGTATGCATTACTTTCTCGATTATGTGTAGGCAAAGATTTTGATAGTAAGATCTTCAAAATCTCTGAAGTTTATGGAAGCAGAGCAAAGTTTAAAAATATCTTAGAAATACTTGATTGAAAAGTACAAGTTCCTTCCAAAAATTTCTGTTGAAACGAAAACATGCTTCAAATAGTTAATTTATCCTTTTCAATAAGTTTTTATCTATAATTGATCCCACCATTTGGGGTCCAAATGCTGAGGGTCCTCTAAACAACTTAAAACATGAATTTTTCATGTTTGCTTTTTTTATCACAAGCTTCTATGTGAATTCTGGGTCAATTCTCTGCCAGTCTTCCTATAAAATCTCTTTCGTTTGAGTTTTGTTGGTTCTTGGTCTTTATATAAACGTAAAATTTCCAACTCCTGATGATGCTACAGATCTAAACACCATCAAACCTCTGGTAACGTGCCAATTTTGTTAAGATGATTGCCGATTTCAACGAAACTGAAAATTTTCAATGAAACTAAAACATAACTCAACAATACCTCAAAAATTGTAACGGAATGGCTGAGTGAACAAAATTTGAATTGAAAACGTGGCCAAGATCAACTGTCGACCTCAATCTGATTGAAAATTTGGGGTGTGGATAGTGAAAAAACTGTTGGTTTAGTACCAGACAGTACCATTGAACCTAAAAGAGTTGTGGCAACGTGTGCAGCCACAATATTCTAACCGAAATATAACAACATTTGGTTGCACGCATTCCAAAACGTCCTTTTCCGTAACAAAAACGGCGTAAGGTACAAAAAAATGTTTTGTTTTTTTTTATTTTCTAAATTTAAAAAAATTCAAAGATATCTTACACAGTTCTCTTCAAACTCCGAAAAATATTTTCACAAAATAAGTAAACAGCTGATTTTGACAGCTAGTTTGAATCGGATTTAATTGTATTTCGAACTAAGCATTTCCGATCGGAATGAAGAACATCATCTCATTATCGCAAATTCGACACGGAATTCACAACACGGCAGAATGTTTCTGACATCACTAGAAGTCTTTTTGACACACAAGGTAGCAAATTGAAAGTCAATAATCGAATAATGTAGGCAGTTATCGATGGCATGCTTGTCAACTCTTAAAAATGTAAAATAACGGTACTTTCGCCATTTGATTTCACACAACTCTAGGTGCTGGAGGTTACTCGATTACATATTTTGCTTGTTTAGAATAGAGTGTTAGTTTTTTTGTAATAATGTGTGATGATGACAATGAATTTTAAAAATTATAACCCAAACTAATAAAATACACATCGTTTATATGTGTAAACGTCAAAACCTCCTTTTTTTCAAATTTATAATTTAGTGATGCAGAACTTCTAATTCTAATTCGTCGAATAATTTTTTTGACAATTGTCTAAATGTATTAAGAACGTGCGACTGACTGTAGCGTAAAGCGTGTCGCCACTTGCATTACTCATACATACAAAACCAATTCCAAAAACTAAAAATCATCACCTTGTCGCAGAAGGGAAAGAAATATGTTTGGTAGTGTTTCTTTTATCAAATTGAAATTCGCACCCTTCTGTGTGGTACGGTTTTTTTCACACATTGTGAGTCATAAAAAGTATGTTTTTATGGAAAAATTGATTAGTTTTAAGAAAGAAAAAATGAACACAACAATATATATTAATAAATAAACTAATAGCTGTGTGCATTCTTTTTGAATAATGTTTTCTTTTTTCTTCAACTTGTTTATTTTTGCAGATGGTTCTCTTTCGCCAACAAAAGATTTTTCTTCACTCAAATCAATGCAATACACAGCCAAAGCAAGCAAGAATACAATAAAAACAACTACAACAACAATAACAAATCAAACCACTAGTCAACAGCAGCAGCATTTTTTAATACAACAGCAACAGCAACACATAACAGCTGAAGAGCAACAGTTGCAACAGCAAAAAATTGCAAAACCGAATGTCATAAAAACGCCGGCTACACATACAGCAACAAGCGAAGAAAACCAACAGCAACAACAACAACAACAACAACAACAACAACAACAACAACAACAGCAGCAGCAGCAAAGTGAAGAAGATGTTGATCCAGTAATTTCACCAACAACAAAAGAGGAAATAGCAGAAAAATTTATTGGAGGTCATTCAACGCCGCAGGTTAGCATGGATCCCAGCACTGCTGCAGAGGTAGAAACATCAGCAACGCCATACAACGCCGCTGCGCCTATACCAAAGCAAAGATCATTGTTCGTGGCACCAATAAAGCTGCTTTCAACCGAAGAACCAGATTCTTGCACGAATTCTTCTGCAACAGCGTCGCCGTCGCCGTCGTCGTCATCGTTGTTGTCCGCAACTCGTTTAACGAGTTCCAGCTCGAGCTCCCCAACAGCGACGATGGTGGCAGCTATTACTAAAGAACAACAACTAAAACAGCAAAAAATTATTAAAGGCAAAGTCGAAAAAGTAGAGCCAGCAATACAAGCAACACCAACAGACGCCGAACTGCATGAAACAGCAGAAGAGGAGCTAATAGCGGAAACAACAACAATAACTACAACTAAAACAAGCAATCGACATACACACACATGTGGAACGTATTCGTCATCAACATCCACAACATCAACATCGACACCACCACCAACGGCTATTGTTGGAAAATCAACAACTAGCCTCAGCTCCAGCTGCGGCTCGTCGCACATTCAGTCATATTCGAGTAACGAGAGCGAAAAGTCGTTCACGGCAACGACAACAACAACGTTCGGTACTAGCGCGTTGTTGTCGACTTCTATAACAACAACAACAGCTATAAGCAAAAAGTTCGACATCGATAAGTTTGAAAAATCTTCACCCAAAATATCCACAAAATTGCAAAGCAATCAATTTATAAAAAATCAAGCGTGCAATAACAGTGGAGCAGCAGCAGCAGCAGGAGTTGGAGTACCAGTTACAACGAAATATATTAAATTTAGAGCAACTCAAGACTCAAACGACTGCAGTCAGACGACAAAAACCACCGCTAACGCAGCCATCAAGAAGAAAATGGTTGCCGTACAAGAGATGAAGAAGACAACGACCAACACGAATCATCATATCAGCACAACAACAACAATGTGTAGTCGCCAGTCACAATCGCATGCCGCGGATTTTGATGCAAGTGAAGATCTCAGCTATGGTCCTGGCATTGTTTCAAAGCTGCGCTGTCGCTATTTAAGTCTGGCTTTGCGTGAATCTATGGAAAAGCAGCGTCATGCTTTGGACACACTGCGACGCGCCACCAGCTTAAATAATCTGCTCGATCGTGATGATCAGCTGCGCAAGCATGCTGAAGATGATGAGGACGAAGATGAGGAAGACGCAAATGGCGATGATGTTAATATTGAAGACGACTATGGTGAAGATCAAGAGAATTTGCCACCACGTCCGGCTACGGGTGGTATTCTACGTGGCACTCACGATGGCCAGCAGGCAAATGTGACAAAGAAAACAGCCACTTTTCAGAAATATGCCTCAGCTGCCAATGCGCATGCGCGCATGTCACAATCGCAAGGCGACGGTAGTGCTGCCTCCAATGACAATAGTAATAACAAACGTTCGCGTCATATTAAACGCGGCAATGATTCGTTAAAACGCGCGCGTTCCGTCGAAGCTTTACTTTGTGAAAAATCGCCGTGGAATTTTGCCTACAATCGCAGCAGCCTAGAGCCGCCCAGGCAGCCGCTGCCTGCATCCAATCGTGGCGTTGCCAACATAAATGTGACCATCGAAGATAAAATAATAAATGCGCGCGAACGTCTAGTGCTCGGTACAGATGCAATGCCGCCGCGTCGATTGACATCAATTATTGACGATACCGAGCGTCCGCCGCCAGATCTTGTCAAGCAAACGCTGAAGAAATTTGAGGCCACTGCTAATAGACGTGGCCGTGGTGTTAATCGTGCTCAAGGTAATGGCGATGTGGCCAGTAAAGTGGCTAACTATCGCTCCATAATCAAGGAGCAGAAGCCGGCTATAGTGTTTCCAAAGCCACCGGCGCCGCCTTTAAGTCCAACGAAAAAGGCGGCCGTTAAGCTGGCGGCTAAAGCGCCAGTCTTGGGCGCCGCGGATTTAATTGGCAGTCCTATTGGACGCAAGACCGCAGCAGTGGCAGCCACAACAACCACAGCCACCGTTGGCAGTCCGCTGAGTGGCGGTTTTCCAACACAATTTAGCGAAACATCAACACCAAAACAAAAACTGCCCTCAGTGCCAGCTGATGTTTTAGGTTTTACGCCGCCGACACAGCTAAAAAATGTGACGGCGCCAAGTGGAGCTGTCATCGGCGGCGGTGTTAGCTTATCAGAAAATTCGCCGGATATCATACCGCGTCACAATATCAACAAGCTTTTGAGCGAAACAGCTGCTGCTGCTGGAGGTGTCGTAGTTGTTGATTCGCCTGTTACAGCTTTGACGAAAAAGCTCGAAAAGCTGCGCATTGAAGCGGATAAACAAGCACAGCCACAGTCGCAGTCACAGCAACAACAACACGTCATCGCCAAGGAATTCCAAGCAAAGCCAAATCAGCAACAACAACAACAGCAAGAAGAACAACAGCACGACTTGACTGCAAGTTCTGACAAGTTTGTAGGTGGTGACGCAGCGCTGTTGGCAGCGGATAAACACCACAACAGCAACGGCACGCGCAGCAAGAATAACAAAAACAAAAGTATCAGCGACGACGGCGGCGACAGCGATAAAAATACAAACGACGACGATGATGTTGGAGACGATAGCGACGAAGTCCACGACGACTATGACTTCGTCCACGATCGTTGTGCGGAGGCCGAAAGTGTTAAAGCAGGAACAGGTTCGGCTAGTAGTGATCTTAGCGACGACGAATACGGTACGGTTACGACAACTACGACGAAGCGTGTCTCGAAAAAGGCACTCGATAACATAGCCAAAGCAGGCACAAGTCAAGAATTTAAATTTGCAACAAAAACAATAACAACAGCCACAACAACAGAGTTGCTTAAAACAACACCAACAGGCAAACAAATTGGCGTCATACGCCCTCTGCATCAGCTACCCGCCAGCACCTCCAACACCACCACCAACAGCAACAGCAGCAGCAGCAGCTCCTCCTTAAGTTATTCTTCCAACTCCAGCAACGAGTCCTTTACAACCGCCAAAAGTAGCACGAACAATAATAATCAGCAGCAACAACAACAACAACACATGGAAACACTGAGAAATCATCAACAACAAACATACACGCTAAGCCATACAAATACACACACCATCAACACACATACACACACCCATCATCATCATCCTCATCCAGCACTGACCAGCCGCGAAATTGAAAAGAATCGCATTAATGAGATGAAGAAAACAGCAACAGTTGCTGCCGCCGCTGCTGTCAATAATGCTGCTGCCGCAACGGATACAGCGACAGCTGCACACACAACAACAGCAACAACTAGTCTTGACACAGTGATAGTCACCGGAGGCAGCAGCTCCAGCTCTAAGGTTTCCAGTCTCAGCGAACTAGATGCTGCTGCCACAATCACCCACAACAGCAGCCCACTCTGGGCGTTGCAGACAAAGAAAAAACGCCAGCCGCCAGCAGTGGTGGCCGAAAATAATTCGATGGTCTTTAACTTTTCGAATCGTAAAGAGGTGCCGGACTACATTGAAAACGATGGCGTAGTTATACGCAGGAAACGTGAATTACCCAAGGTAAGTGACAAGCAAGATAATGTAAGAATGAAGCGCAAAGAGTGGCTAAATAAAGGATTCAGCTAAAAATAGATAAATGGGGGCATTAAATGATCAAGGCTGTTTGTTGCTACTGCTACTACAGTTCAATAGCGGCTTGCAGAGCAGTCGGCAGAGCTGCACAGTGTAATGGTTAGGAAGTGAGGGCTTACGTTAAGCTAAGCTACTTCTTGCTAGCTTAGCATGTCTTTCTTGGCACTTGTACGTGCGTTATTTTATAGAAAAAATTATAAAAAAGAGTTTGTTTGCGTAGAGTTTGTATTTTTGTGATAATGTCACTTTTTGTACTAAATCGAAGTTGAGCACTTCTAGATAAGAATAGAGTTTATCTTTCATTTTTATCTTATCGCATAAAAATAAATTTAATTATCGTGGTAGTCATCAAAGTGTGCACAAACTTTTCGTTGATAGCCATAAAAATAAAAATAATAATTATAATCAGCTGTTTCTTCAAATATTTAGAGACTCGCTAACAAAGACGGCGTTTAGTATCACGCTATGTATGATTGCAAGTTTTTTTTGTACTGAGCACTTGCGTAATAAATAGATTATTTGATTAATGGTTAAAACAAATGAAAGTTCCAAAATTATAACTAACTATTCACTTGAATTTTAAATGCTTCCGGGAATTATTAGTTTTCACTAGAAATCTATTATATTTTTATTTTTGATATTAACGAAAATTAACTCTCGACTCTCAGCATTAAAAGGTTTTTAACAAACCAAAGTAGAAGCCAGATTACAAATGCTTTCTTGAACTCACTTCTCTCGGAAATAATAAATATTATCCGCTAAAACATAAATTTAGGGGAACTACTTTTTCTTATCTTTTGTAAAATTTTCGAAATTTGTTTGTGTGGTTTGTGCCTTATTTCTTTCGTTATCTAATCCCAGATAAGCCCTTTTCTGAAATCCGTTTTTGATTGGAAACGACGTTAGATGTTCTGAAGTCCAATTGTTAAATTCAAATACGATGATTGTATAATTTCCAATCGTAAAGCAAAATGTCAGTTTTAATACAATTTTAATCGTATTCCGAGTCGGAATTTAGAAAAAGGCAGGCGATATTGTGAAGGAAGGTAACTTGAGATACCTTCTTCGCGGAAGGAACTTGAGATAAAAAATCTTCGCTCCACAATAAACCACGGTATGGATTCCGTAATGGTATGGGGTGCCATGCCAGCTGTAGGTCCTGTAAAACTTCACTCTTTGAACATATACAAATACATATCAGTTGTACCATCAAAATAACTTAAATTAGGATTAGAATGAAATTTTCAAGTTTGTTCCATTATTTTTTTCGAGCCACTGTATATATTTATGAATACAAAGAATTGAAATTGAATATATTTATGAATGAAAAGAATTGAAAAAAGGTAAAGCGAGAACCATAGTCAGGCTAGGATTCGAACCCGGGACCTCAGGATGGCAGTCAAGCACGCTTGATACATGATTTTTTACCCCGCTAAGGCTGCATTCTAAAAAGACAATGAGTCTCGAGTCTCTTGTTCAGAGCTGAAATTTAAATTTTACTTGTTCAAATCTAACCTGAAATTTAACAAAAAATCAGACTCTTTTCAGGGCAGAATTCAGCTACACTCAGGGAAAAATGTGTTCATCTGATTCACGTTATTTTTACCTGTCCAATTTGGTTAGGTGAGTCAATCACATTTTATTAAACTGATCCACGCTACTTAGATCCGACTGATATGATAAACAGAAGAATGTATAAAAATGACGCATGAATTTTGACCACATTTTGCTCACTTCAAGCCAGCGTTGCCGTTTTCACTTCGATCGAAGTTTTTTACTTCACTTTTATGTCAAACACTTCCACACTTCCTCTTTTGTGAAAACACTTCGATTTTGAGTGATTAAAACTTTTTTTTAGTAATTAAGTATATATGATTTTTTTAATTCATTTCACATCAAAAAATCAATAACATGGCATAACTGTTGGTGTAAAGGAATTCATAACTTGTACCTTCTCTCACAGAGTTTTGTATTGGATGAGAGAATTTTAAGTGGCAACACTCTGTTCGATTAAATACTTCTTGCAAAAGCGCGCATTGTGAATGTCGTATTGCAGCACGAATGACTGATTCAAATGTGATTATTTACAATTCTTGTCTTATGCACTGAGTGCTGTTAATTCACTTAATTTAGAATTTCAAACAGATCGCCTAGTTTTCATGAGTTGTTAAAATCATTAAAATTGTATTTTAGAAGTATTGTAATTAATATTATTGACATTTCTGCCGTAGAATTTGATATAATTTTTGAAAATGATCTCAATACTTTTAGAATTAAGCCTTTGTTTGATATATATATAGGGCCTACAGCCCAGATAAAATTTGATTCCTATGATATATCTGTAACAGATAAGAACGAAATTTTAAAAAGTTGTGTACAGTTCTAATACATTCGTACACTAATTATGAAAAGAGTCAATTTCAAATATCCAGTTTTGAGAACATTACAAATTTTGGATACAAGGGCCTATATGCTTAAAAAAAGTAAACACTAGAGTTCGTAGTGAACACTTGATTTCTCATTATTGATATGCACAAAAAGAAAACACTATATAGTGTTCACTTCTTTTTTTGACTAGACTATTTTCGAAACACTACTTGCTTAATTTGATATGCATAAAAGGAGTGTTCACTACTTAAAAAGAAGTGAACACTATAATATATTGTAGTGTGGTTCTGATTAGACTTCTTTGAAATAATTCGTAACGAAATGGCAATGTTTTTCGTTTTAATCGTATAAATAGAACTAAATGTTATTAAAAGAGAAGCTTTGCCCACGAAGGTAGTTTTTGATTTCTCTATAGATTGTCCTGTGAGAATGTTGAATTGTTAGCAACATATTTATTTCCTGAAAATGTAGAAACTAGATATATCACGTTAAGTAATTTTACTAAAATGCAATGTATTCTTTGGAAACGTTTGCCCAAGCGAAACACTCCAGTTTGGTTTCTCCTGCAATTTCTTCGCGACCTTCTTTTAAGGTCCGTATTTCTTGTCTTCATATAGTTCCGTGTTTTTTTGCTAACATTAATTAATGTAAGTTAATAATTCTTAAAAAAACATTATTTTTAATAATTATATTTTGAGCTTTATGCCAAATTTTTGTAACTTTATTTTTATCACATTCAATTTTCAAATTGAATTTTTGATATATGACAAGAATGCAAAAAGTCTCGTGGGCTGTGATTTCATGAAACTTTTTGACGTTATATTTTCGTTGTTGATGAAATTTTGAAAGCAAAGTCTCTGCAACGCAGTTTCATCATGTAATTTGAAGATGAAGCTTGAAAAGAAAATTTCAGAAAATCTCATGCGACGAGTTTCATTGTATAAATCCCCTCTATAAAAGAAGTGAACACTTAAGTTCGAAATTCGAAAATAGTGCTTGCTTAAAAATGTTTATTCATACCAAAAGTAGTGTTCACTACAGAACATTCACTACTTGATAGATAACACTACTCTGAAGCGTTCACTATATTTTATGCATACGGGCCAAGCTCTTTAGCTAATAGTTTGGTTCCCCTCATAAAACTTTTTCCTAATCTCATCGAAGAAAAAGATATCGACTGTCTAGAAAAGGAATGGCGTCTTTTAATATTAAATGATTTTTTAGCTGAAAAAGGATTTGAAGAGCTTTGGTTCTACGTTTTTAAATTAAAAAGTGCCTTAGAAGACCTGATGTACCAAAAAATAAAAACTTTCGTAAGAGCGTTGCTAAGCTTACCGCACGGTGGTGCAACAACAGAAAGAGTATTTTCACAATTAAAACTAATTAAAAATACAACTACTTTATCGAATGTTTGTTATAACAGTGATATTTACTTCAGAACCGAAGAAATAGGTGCATAGAAAATAGAAATAGATTATTATTTTAACATTGTTAATTTATACATATAAGTGATTGAAATTTATTTCAGTATTTTCTTATTGAACGCGTATTTCCTTATTAAACTTTATTGATTGATTTTTATGAAAATATTTTTATTGATTTTTTCGTTATTAATTTTGAAATGTTCCTCAATATGCTTAATAAACATTCATGTAAAAACAAAATTAATTTATTGTAACACTTCGAAATCTCTGAAAATACTTCCATCTTGTAGCCTATTTTACTTCGTTTTAAAATTCTCGAACGGCAACACTGCTTCAAGCATGCAATAGCATGGCGTGATGGCAAAGCGATGAACTCTCATGCGATAACTACGAAAGTTCAGGTTCGATTCTGGTATTAGTTTTGAAAACAATAATTTTTTGAGTAGTTTATTTAAACATAGAAAGAGGTAAATATTTGATTATATTAACCACATTTCCCAGTTTGATTAAGCCACAAAAACAGATTAAATTGACATGAAAACCATGTGGTCATCTCAACCTGACTATTCAAGTTGTAAAATTTTTACCTGAAATTTAGTTAAAATTTGTTTAAATTAACCACATTTTTTTCTGGGTCTAAGAATCATAATCATGAATCATAATCGTGAATCTGAAATCATACGCGAAAATTTAAAGTAAGTTATACCAAGTCTCAGTTCTGTAGAGGCTGATTTTTGTGTGTAAAATTCTTGGCTATTTTCAAGTTACTGTCAGACCTATGTATGTATGTCATTATTTGCACATTTGGGCTTCAAGATTTTATTTAAAAAGTTGGGAATGTAAAAGTTGGATCTTCTCTCAACTCTCTTGGTCATTGATGCAATGTTCGGTCATTAAGCCTGTTATACAGGTACTACCATGGGAAGTGGTCAAGGGAGGTACATGACTCCACCATTTCGAGTATTTCCCTGGTCCACTCACCAGCTCCACTCGGGCAGCCCACCTAGCCCACCACCACATTATAGCCTTGATGCTCAACAGAACCTCGCATTATCGTGATAATTCGTTCTTCAGTCGTACAATAAAATTGTGCAATAATTTCCCTACGAATGTGTTTCCCGACAGTTTAGATCTGTGTAAATTCAAAACAAATTTTCATCGTTACTTCTCCATTTTTCCCACCCTCAAACAAGTCTATTGCCTATATCTTCCGAATCAAAATAATGCTTTTGCATTAATAGGAGGCATCCCCTGAGCGTTGATTCAAGCTAAAAAAAAAAGCCGGACTTTTTTCACGCTGTTTTCAAGGAGTAGTCAGAAATTTGCTATGCCTGACCTCTACCTGGAATAGTAGAACCCTATAAAATGGGGGAAGTTGGCAAAGGGACAAGCAGGACCATTTAATCCGGGTCCCTCTGTATTGGGGACGTTAAGATAAAGTTTCATAAAGAAATTATTTAAAAGAAAAATACGCCTGGCACATCATGTCATTTTTGATCCTATCATCATGTTATTTTTGATAGGACAATTGTATGATAAGACAGTTAGTTAATAATTTGATTTTGGTTGCAAAAAAGTAAATTTTTATATAAGTTTTAACTTTAGTGTGATCTTTTTTAGAAACTTGGGAAAGTAACGTGATGGCTGTGCTCTAGTATCCATATCACGGTCAAAGTTTTCTAGCTCGATGTAGAGTTGAATTTTCAGCTCGGGTGCCGTACCCCAGAATAGGGAAAAGTTTTTAAACAGATCTCCATACCAACAAGGCTTGCGACACTTCATCAAGCTAATTTGGTAACTTGGAATCCTCAAAAGGTGTTCCGATACAAGGTGTTCTGTCCTTCCATGCTATGGAGCAACGTAGAATTTAGTCTACACGGCAGGGGGTCTTCGTTACTCTCAAAAGAATTCTGCCCTCAACTCCTTCCCATCGAAAAGTTTGTAATAAAATTAAAATAAACTAAAGAGATTCCCAAAAGGTTTTTAGTAAGACAATTTAATAAAATCAATCGTTTTTTATGAAGGGGCTCTAAAAACTATTCGTGCCCACCTCTTCAACTATATTGCAATTTTTAGAGCTTAAATCTGGGTTTTGTCATATCTGCCACCTGACACCACCACCGCATATATCCCCATTTTACCCTACTTTTTTCATTTATATTTATTTATGTTAAAAAGTTTAAAAATTTATTCAAATGGGTCAAAGGGTTCTTTAAACAAGAGATTTACAAAAGCATTGTCCAGCTCCAGATTACGTCATTAGCACTTTTCGGCGCTGCATGGGCTCCTATAGTCGGCTTTACGCTGGGTCTTAACTTAATGGGTCATTAGGACTTTTGTTAGTTTAATTCATTGGATCCCTTGAACAAAATGGACTGATCTTATGTCCGATTCAGCAGTTTTGCGCTCAAAATCTGCTATTTTTTGAGTTATAGAAATGCAATCGACCCCACAAATGGCAAGAGCATAAAAAGTTGTCGCAGCATCTTGTAACTCTTGAAGAAAGTAGCATGGGTCTGTTAAAACTGTCGCTGATACAATTCACTTCAGAGTAGAAAATACTTTATAAAAATATTGTAAGAAATTAATTTCTATTCTAATTTAACCTATGCCTGTGAGCACTACAGATTTAAAGCAAGTCGCATGCGTCTGCTTTTTTGTCGCTATGAATACTATTGAAACTGTCGCTGATATAATCCACAACAGAGTATTACAGATTTCATAAAAATATTTCAAGAAGTGATTTTTTTTATTCCAATTAAACCTATACCTGTGAATACTACAGTTTTTTAGAAAGTCGCATGCGTCTGATTTTTTGTCGCAACGAATACTGTTCAAACTGTCGCTGGTTTGATTCACTTCAGAGTGGAGCAGCTTCATAAAAATATTACAAGAAATTGATTTCTATTCTAATGTAACCTATGCCTGTGAATACTGCATATTTTTAGAAAGTCGCATGCGTCTGATTTTTTGTCGCAGTGAATACTCTTGAAACTATCTTGTTCATTTTGATCGCAAGTCGTGCGACAAAAAACTGAAATGTAAGCAGATGAAAACTAATTTTATTTCTCTGAATCTTAAAGTTGTAATAAATGTCGCTTGCGACTGTGAGTTAGTAGTTGTCGCAAGCTACTGCGACCAAAGAGCGCAAATCATAAAAAATTGCATTTAATTCATTAAAACGGCTTTAATTACAGTTGATTTTTATATTAAAACTCTAAATTTTTAAAAAAAATAAGAGAAGTCGCAAGCAACAATTTTTTGTCGCAGTAGTTTTTCAAGCGTTCTTTGGAAAATAGCATTTGTTTTTCACTCCAAATTGAAGTTCTTGCATTTGTCTTTCACGCCAAATTGAAGATATTGAATTTTTAAAAAAAGTCGCAACTGCTTATTTTTTGTCGCAAACGTTTTTTAAGTTTTTATTGCAAAATTAAAATTGTTTTAATAAAATTTAAAGGAAAATTTCTCAATTCAAGCTTTCTATCTCTGAATAGGTAAGTTTGCAAAAAAGTCGCAACTGTCTGTTTATTTTATTTTTGTTAATTTTATAGTACCTTTTGCAAACTAGCATTAAAAATTTCTTAAAATATTATAAAATATATTTAATTTTATTTTTAAATATTATTAAATCTATTTTCGAAGACAATTTTGTTTATTGGTAAGTCGCACTGCACTGCGTTTCAAAAGTTATACGCGTGTTAAAGAATAAATCTCATCTTCTCAAAATAGCTAAAAATGCATGTTTTATCATTTGTAAAAAAATTATACATTTTTTTGGCATAATATTATTACAGTCAATTGAACTCGAAAAGAATCTAAAAGATACTGACAGACTTCAAACCAGTTTTTAGACAATGCGACCTGTTTTGCTGCTCCTGCTGCTGCTGCTGCTACTACTTCGACTGCTATGTCAACAACACATTAACTTAACCTTGAAGTAGCTCAGTGTTCATTAGCTATTTCTGTATTTTGTTGTCTTTTTAATTTTTTCTTTTTCAACGCGAATAAATCCTTATAACAAAACCTTGCCAACAATACACAGCTCTTTATTAATATTAACAATATTGCTGTTAATTATGGCTAAGCTTAAAAATTGAAAGTTTTTAGAATTATAACAAAATTATACCAACTTTTGCTAAAAACCAGATTAATGCTATCTACCTAGATTCTCGAACCAGCCAGCTTTTGAGTAACACAAAACTAAACAAGTTTGTCTACAGTCGCAATTCTTATTCTTTTTTATTTTACTTTTAATTGTCTTTTTCTTTGTTTTTTGTTCTTATTAGCTGACGTCTAAAATTATGCATGTTGAAATAACTTTATTTCAACTAATGTTGAAATAAAAAAAAAAAAATTAAAAACTAAAAAGAGAATCTCTAACAACAAGAAAACCGAAAAGAAACAAGTTTATCTCTTGTCTGAGTTGCTCATAAAAATGGCTTTTTAATTATGTAGCCACAGTCGCTAAACACTTGTTTGTATCTCTATCAGTAGCTTGAATCATCGCTGCTTATCTCTTCACTTCTTCACTTTTTGCTAACTTTAATTATTGTGTTGCTCTGTAATAACTTCATAAGAAAATTTCCCTAGAAAAGTAAAAGAAAAAATCAAAATGAAGTAGAAAAAGTTTTTTTCTCTTCAAACTTAATAATAAGTTCATTTGTAAACTATGATTTCTTTGGTTCCCAAGACATTCTTGACTTTGCACGCTGACACGTCAAGTGCTGCCACCTGAGTTTGTAATTGTCTAAGTTGTTTTATTAAAAAAAAAACCTATCTATGACCATGTGTAGGGAAGTTCATATGTTGAGAAGTTTAGCCTTATTTTTCAACAAAGTTTGAAATGGCAAAGAAACAATTAACACAAAGAAATAAATTCTGTTATTTTTTAATTAAAAATACGGCAAAAAATTATGCTTTCATTCGTCGTCCTCAATTTTATAGATTTGAAAAGTCCAAAAATGTTTCCTTATTTTAATAAATAAAGTTAATCTTGGCTCCAGAAGACTTCGACTTAATTTTGAATGATTTGACTTGAACTTGATCAAACTTTGACTTGATATTGTCTAAACCAGGGCTTGATCTTGCCTTGACCCTGAATTGACCTTTAATCGATATTGACTTGACCTTGATAATGCCTTTACCTTGAATTGACATTGACTTGACCTCCACTTGATTTGACCTTAACTTGACCTTAATTTGACTTGGTCAATTCGATTTGATCTCGACCTAGCTTCAATCCAACTTGACCTTGACTACAACTTGACTTAATACTTGGCATTGACTTAAGTTAGCTCGACTTGACTTTTGACTTGACTTGACTTGACTTGACTTGACTTGACTTGACTTGACTTGACTTGACTTGACTTGACTTGACTTGACTTGACTTGACTTGACTTGACTTGACTTGACTTGACTTGACTTGACTTGACTTGACTTGACTTGACTTGACTTGACTTGACTTGACTTGACTTGACTTGACTTGACTTGACTTGACTTGACTTGACTTGACTTGACTTGACTTGACTTGACTTGACTTGACTTGACTTGACTTGACTTGACTTGACTTGACTTGACTTGACTTGACTTGACTTGACTTGACTTGACTTGACTTGACTTGACTTGACTTGACTTGACTTGACTTGACTTGACTTGACTTGACTTGACTTGACTTGACTTGACTTGACTTGACTTGACTTGACTTGACTTGACTTGACTTGACTTGACTTGACTTGACTTGACTTGACTTGACTTGACTTGACTTGACTTGACTTGACTTGACTTGACTTGACTTGACTTGACTTGACTTGACTTGACTTGACTTGACTTGACTTGACTTGACTTGACTTGACTTGACTTGACTTGATTTGACTTGACTTGACTTGACTTGACTTGACTTGACTTACTTGACTTGACTTGACTTGACTTGACTTGACTTGACTTTGACACGATTTTACTTTGACAAGATTTAACTTTGACACTACTTGGCCTTGATACGATTTGACTTTGACTCGACTTGGCTTAGACAAGACTTCACTTTGACACGACTTGAATTTGACAAGATTTGACTTTGATACGACTTGAATATGACACGACTGGACTTTGATACGACTTGGCTTTCACACAACTTGGCTTTGACACGGCTTGACTTTGACTCGACTTGACTTTGAAACGACTTGACTTTGACGCGGCTTGACTTTGATACGACTTGACTTTTACGCAACTTGGCTTTGACACGGCTTGACTTTGACACGACTTGTCTTCGACCTGACTTTACTTCGACCTGATTTGACTTCAACCTGGCATCACTTCGACCTCACTTGATTTCGACCAGACTTCATTTCGACCTGATTTGACTTTACTTCGCCTATCTTTACTCCGGTCTGACTTCACTTCGACCTCGCTTGAATTCCCACTCACTTGAATTCGACCTCGCTTGTCTTGACTTCAAATCAGGTCGAAGTCGAGTCAGGCTGGACTCAAATCAAATCGGAGTCAAGCAGGTTAATATGATGTAAAGTCAAATTCAAGCCATTCAGACTGAAATGAAGTCCTGTCGAAGTCAAGTCAGGTTGAAGTTAAGTTAGTTAGAAGTCGAAGTCACGTGAAAGTTGAAGTCAGGTTGAAGTCATGAAGTCCTGTCGAAGTCAAGTCAGGTTGAAGTTAAGTTAGTTAGAAGTCGAAGTCACGTGAAAGTTGAAGTCAGGTTGACGTTAGGCCGAAGTCGGAGTCAAGTCAGGTCGAAGGCAGGTTGGATTAGGGTCGAAGTAATGTCAAAATCAGAACAATGTTAGGTCAAAGTCGGATCGAAGAAAGGTCAAAGTCCGTTCGAAGTCAAGTCGAGTCCTTTTCCGGTCAGAAATGAATATTCGTATCTAGTCGTTTCAGCGATCCGACAGCCTTCCTTAACTTAGACTCAAATTGACTTTGAACTGAATTGATTTCGACCTGACTTAACTTCGACCTGACTTAAATTCGGCTTGACTACAAACTGACTTAACTCGACCTGACTACATCGACATGCCTTGACTGCGACCCAACTTGACTTCTGTTTTTCTAACCACTTTATTTATAAGAAATTTAAAAGTTGGATTCGACTTGGACCTGATTTGAATTTGAGCCGACATGACTTGAACCTGATTGAATTTGACTGTGACTTGACTTCGAGTTTACTAACTTGATTGACTTTGATCTGACTGGCTTGTCAAGATCTTAAATAACAGTCAAATTATAATTAAACATACGAGTTATTCATCAGTTGTTACGATTTTAATCCTACTCAGAATTTAAGATTTACTCTTAACGTTAAGTTTGGTTTTTTTTTAACTATCCCTTAATTAAAACGCTTAATGCTATTCGTCGTCTTTACACTTTAAAAAAGCAGTTCAATTAATGACAGGAGACTGCTTTTTTATTAATTGAAAGTATTGTGAATTTTTTAGGTTTCAAAGTAAGAAGCCAGTTATTTAAGTCATTAAGGCGTGATTGAGATACGAAGATGTTTATCTAACGAAAGTTTTAACTGACTATGTTTCTTTGCGGACTGTGATACTTCTTTGTGCACAATTTTCATTAGAACTGGTTTCATTACAATTTTCACAATGCACAATTTTCATTAGCGATTTAGGCGTGATTGAGCGACAAAGAGTTTTTACTATAAAAAGTGTCCCTTTTACGGAAGTTTTTAAAATTTTTAACAGCATTTGTTCTTTTACCGTCTCTAACGCATCTTCATGTTTAGTTGTATTCCAATCGATCTAGCCATTAATTAAGGTACAAAGATATTTTACTGGACATAAAATGTGCTCACTAAAGAAACTTCGAATTGCCTATGTTTTCTTCCGTATTGTGATGCTTCTTCGCACCAAGTTTCATTCGAATCGGTTAAGCCATTTAGGCGTGATTGAGAAACGAAGATTTTTTAACTATAGATAACGGCTTCTAATGGAAGTTTCAAAAACTTTAAACGGCTTATGTTCGTTTACCGTCTCTAATGCATCTTTTTTCCAAATTATTTTCAAATCGATCCAGCCTTACTTTAACAAGTGCTCTATAACGGCATTTGTGATGGCCTATGTTCTCTTCCGGACTGAGATGCATGTTCGTACGAAGTTTCATTCGAATCGGTTTTGTCATTTAGGTATGAGTGAGACGCAAAGAGTTTCAACTGCTAAAAGAGCCCTCTAAAAGAAGTTATTAAAACTTAGGGATATTTTATTCACTATTATAACGAAAGTTATCAATAACTCGATTTATGTAAGCACAACTTTTTTGTATGTAAGAAGAAATTAAATTTTACTTTAAAAGCGCTCTCTAAAGGAATTTTTGATGGCCTTTGTTGTCTTCCGGACTATGATGCATCTACGTACTAAGTTTCATACGAATCGGCTTAGTCGTTTAGACGTGATTGAGACACAAAGAGTTTTAACTATAAAAATTGTTCTTTAACGAATATTTCTAAAGCTTTTAATGGCTTATGCTCTTTTGCCGTACCTAATGCATTTTCCTACCAAGTTATATCAAAATCGGTACAGACGTTTATGTGCGATTAAGAAACAAAGGAAATTTTACTTTAAAAAGCGCTCTCTAACAGCAGTTTTGATGGCCTATGTTCTCTTCCGGACTGTGATGCAGCTACGTTCTCAGTTTTATTCGAAACAGTTAAGTTGTTTAGGCGTGATTGAGAGACTAAGAGGTTTAACTATAAAAAGCACTCGCTAATGGCAGTAACCAACATTTTTCATAGCTTATGTTTTAATCCGGTCTCTACTGCATGTTCATACCAAGTTGTATTCAAATCGGTATGACCGTTTATATGTTATGCATGTACAAAAATATTTTGCTATGAACGAATTTTTAAGTTTTGATAAGCTATGTTCTACTACGGCTTCTAATCCAGTTTCGTAGCATGTTTCATCGAAATCGGTCGAGCCTTTTATGTGTGATGGACAAACACAGAAAGTTGACTATAAAGCGCTCTCTTACTTAATTCTTTTCTAGGTCTTTTTTTGCTTATATCCTATGTAAACACTTTGTTGATCTAATTTAAAAATCCTCCTTCAGATAAATAAATTATATGTTGGCAGCACTGCAACTCCATATGTTTCTCTTTTGATTTTTCTCTTTTCGGATATCGAAAAAAATTCCCGTGTTGTTATTATCTTGCTTTATTTTTAATCTTCCAAACGTTTACGTTATATGTATGAAGCCATATGTTGTATCTCATAATTTTGTATTAATTCTTTCTATTTTTTCTCTTTTTTTTGTAATTGTTTTTAAAAAATATTCTGCAATCATAAAATTTGTTGTGCTTGTTGTATTGTTTTTTCTATATCTTCTGTTTGATCATTGCATCACTTCTTCACTTTTTCATTCTGTGTTGAAATTCTTGTTGTAGCTTGCTGCTTCTTCTTCGCTTTGCTGTCCATTTATGCAATTTACTTCACTCTTCCTTGTTCAATTTCAACATCAATTCCATTAAAAACTTGTTATGAATTTTATTATTTTCCGTTCGCATTGCTATTCTTCTTCAGGTCGGGGACTTTGACTTTTTGTAATGTCTTCAAACGAGTAATGTGGAAAGCCTTGATTTTTATTTAACTTAAGTCTAACTTTACACGGCATGTATTACACACATCAACTGCAACTGCTATTCATTCAAAACTACAGATAATTCTTGTCTGCTATCTGCAACAGACAGACATGTTTTGAAGTTGGTTATTTGTTGAAGTTTTAGAAGATTGTAGAGGAATTTTTTGAAGTGTTATGCTATCATTATTTATGACGATTTTCTGGCGTTTAATGTATTATGGCCATAACTTTGATATTATCAATCAATCATTTGCTGTGGCTTTTGGACAACTTTTCGAAATTTGTAGAAATTTTTCTTTGTTCTGTTTTTGTATTTTCTTTATTTACTCCTTCGTAGTTATATAGCATGTTCTTTTCTGTTTTCTTCTTGATCATAGATAATTTCTTCTTGAATTGTCTTCATTATTTAATCTTTCCTGCACCCTGTTTATATCCCATAATTCTCTTAACAGCCTTTAATCACTTCTTTCTTCAGCTTTATGTTGCTTTTTGTGGCCCGCTGTATCTTCTTAATTTTTTCTTAGAGGCTTTGTTATTTTTTGGATTTTTTTAATTTAAAAACCTTAAAGTCACTCACTGCTTTATCTTTTATTCCCGACTTTAGGCTCTTTGCAGACTTTGTTGGTAGTTTATTTTTTGATTTCTTTCTTTCTATTTTTTTTCCATTTATTGCTTTTACTCCCTTGATTTGTTCATTGTTTACTTTTAGTTTTACTGCCTTCAAGCGTTCCCCTTTATGAAAACATATAAGAACTATGTATATATATATATATATGTTTGTATATCTGTGCATATATATGTTTATATTTTTGTTTTGTTGGACGGTCTGTGCTTATGAGTAACGGCATTAATACTTTTTATATTCATGCTTCCTTATCAAAACATTCTCTTTCCTTTGTTTTTTTTTTTGGATTTTTTGTTTTTGGTTTCTTAAATTTGTTTATTTTTGTGCGAGTTCGTTTATTTTTTATTCCATGCCTTGTTTACTGCTCTTTCCCTTTCCTTCTTATGTAGGCAAATATTTTTAAAACTAATTTTTGAATTCCCTGCATATTTCGATGAAACATGGACTACATTTTCTCCCCAAACATCATACTTCAATTGTAAAGTTTGTAGAAATTTCGTTTTGTTAATTTATGCATTCGAAGAAAAATTTATACCAAACCGACTAATCTTAAAAAATGTATGAGCTGTTCTCCATTAGCCAATTGTGATCTATTGATCAAAATAGGCCCAAGTTTTTAAATGTTGTGGTTATGGGCTTATATTAAAGAGGCTTGATTGAGAAGTTTAGGTTAGGCAAAAGAGCAGAGCAACTGAGGTTGCCAACACGGGACCTTATAGTTCATGGCGGGATTTCCTTTTGTGTGGGCCCGACAAAACTATGATTGTATCTGAGTCTATTGGAGCTTGTCTGGTTAAACCAGTCTTGTCGGTATCATGAGTGACGAATGGGAAGTACTTTTATCCAGAACAGAGGTCTCTCTAGCCAAAGTCGGCTATATCATGCCTATGTATATCGCAATGACGCAGCAGATATTGATTCTGTGAGTATGGCTGACTGTTAGGAGAGTTCGGCGACACCTCCAAACTAATTTCGATTTAATCGTCTCGCTATAGAGTGATCGTCTCCATCCCACCTAAAAGTTGACAAATTCTACCCACCATGAAGTTTATTTGGCACCTTTTAATTCTCAAAATAACTTTGGCCGAGGAATTGTTTCGGTCCCAATCTGTTAGACTACATAACAGAGTTATTTTTGGTAAATTTCTGTAGATTCCGTATCCCGTAATGGTCTCCACGTTGAATCCAGACATCATACATCTTGATAATGTGAATATCGTGTACACTAAATAAGTCATTTAAATCCCAATCATGTCTTTTCGGAGTTAAGAGCTTAGATCAGTTATCAAAAGTGGTAGCGATATTCACAGGATTATATTTTGTACCGTTATACTTTGTAGTTAGTGTAAAAGTGTATTAATGGTTGACTTCCTGCAAAGTTTTGATTTCTTGAGAGTGTAATGCCGCATATCTTTGATTTCTTGAGAGTGTAATGCCGCATAAGATATCATGGTGTGCATGGTTTTGATTGCATAGTTTAAGCCTCACAGAAATCTTAATCCCCTCTGAACAAAAATTTTGACTTCCACCAAAGTTTTGATTTCCTCCAAAGTTTTGATTTCCTCCAAATTTTTGATTTCCTCCAAAGTTTTGACTTCTTGAAAGTGTAATGCCGCATTAGCTGTCATGGTTTCCACGATTTTGATTGTAAAGTTTAAGGCTCACAGAAATCTTTATCCCCTCTGAACCAAAATGTTTGTTTTAGAAATGAAAAATAGTCGCTGAGGGCTTGTTCTGGGTAATATGGGTGATGAATAATCAATTCAAAGCGCAGTTCGTAATTTTGAAGTGTCCCTTTCCATACAGTCAATCAGTACAACACTCTTTCAATACAAATAAACAGTCGTCATGGACCTTACCGTTTACTTAAACCTTCTTCGTACCTATCTTTCTACTTTTTTCAATTTATTGTATCAATTGCTATTTCGTTTTCGAAGTGCAGTGAAAAATCCAACTTATTTATATCAACAGTAAATCTTTCTAAAAAATCTCCCGTTTTTGCTTAACCGCTCTAAAAGGGTTTTGAAATGTTGCCTTAACCCAGATAAGCCAATCGTACTACATGTAGTACACTTTTTTTTTCTGTTGCTGCGTTAAAAAAGCATGCGGTCTACAAAGTATTGATAAATAAACTTTGTCTATTGTTATCCTTTAGTGCATTTTTTTTAATGTCACGTGACCGGTGAGAAAAAGTTTTTATTGTTTTATTATTGTTTTTACATACTATTGTTGTTGCGTTTCTGTGTTTTTATGTTGTAAATGATTCAAATAACATATACGTTGCAAAAGTACACGTAGATAATGATTTTGTTGGCGTACTTCATGTAGTATAACTTCAAAATCCAAGTAAAAATTAAAATTTTTTTTTTAATAATTTTTCCGTTTTGCAATTTATTCTCTCAGAACAAATGAATCTAAGAAAACTATATAGATGCTGTACCAAGAAGCCCGTCCGCATATCTGGGTTAAAGTCAGAAAACTCACAACCCGACGGGCGGAGACATTTTCCATGCCTTAATCTTCAATCAATATGTTTCACATAAAATTATAGTTACACTACAGTTTTCGATTTAAAAATCAAGTCAGTGAACCACAAAGTAACAGTACAAGGTTTGCGAATACCAATTTTCGGTTTGATATTTTATTCGACGGCTCGGTCAATCACCTTAGATTAAATGACTGGTGCACTGTAATATCATATGGATCTCCCCAACAACTCCCAAAGATTTTAAATGAAAATCACCCAAAACTTGCTATTAAACCCAGCAGACGCTAATGACCCTATGGATCTTGACAAAGGGAGGTTTCCTAGATGCTTTTGTCTTCTGCGGCAGAGAGCCGGGCATGAACAAAGAAGTTGTGATACCGAATCCTACTCTTCCTGATTTCTACATTTCCTACAGAAGTAGTACCTAAAAGACACTGACCTAAAAGACACTGACCTATAAGACACTGACCTATAGGCGATACTAACCTATACGACACTGACCTTTATTAGAAACTGACCTATAATAATACTGACGTATAAGATACTAACCTTTAAGACACTGACCTATAAGACACTGCCCTATAAGAAACTGACCTATAAGACACTGCCCTATAAGAAACTGACCTATAAGACATTCGCCTAAAAGACACTTACCTATAAGACACAGATCAGTAAAACACTTACCTATTAGACACAGACCTATAAGACACTTACCTATAAGACACAGATCAGTAAAACACTTACTTATTAGACACAGACCTATAAGACACTGGCCTATAAGGAAACACCGATAATGTCAACCCTGAGTTACGTAGAAATGGACGTCATAAGCCTACAATCACGCCCACTGACCTTTAAGACCTGACCTTTAAGACACTGACCTATAAGACACTGCCCTATAAGAAACTGACCTATAAGACACTGCCCTATAAGAAACTGACCTATAAGACATTCGCCTAAAAGACACTTACCTATAAGACACAGATCAGTAAAACACTTACCTATCAGACACAGACCTATAAGACACTTACCTATAAGACACAGATCAGTAAAACACTTACTTATTAGACACAGACCTATAAGACCCTGGCCTATAAGGAAACACCGATAATGTCAACTCTGAGTTACGTAGAAATGGACGTCATAAGCCTACAATCACGCCCACTGACCTTTAAGACCTGACCTTTAAGACACTGACCTATAAGACACTGCCCTATAAGAAACTGACCTATAAGACACTGCCCTATAAGAAACTGACCTATAAGACATTCGCCTAAAAGACACTTACCTATAAGACACAGATCAGTAAAACACTTACCTATTAGACACAGACCTATAAGACACTGGCCTATAAGGAAACACCGATAATGTCAACTCTGAGTTACGTAGAAATGGACGTCATAAGCCTAGAATTACGCCCACAACCCACTATATTGAGAACAATACAAAAGAGTTTATTTATAACATAAAGTGAAAAAACTTGGTATGTTATACCAAAACTAAGTTGGAACAAAAAATTAACGTAATACGCCCACAAACACGCCCACCTCCCATACAACCCACTATAGTAAAAACTCTATAAAGCGGTTTATATTTGAGCTGCAAAGATAAAACTTGGTATGTGAGTAGGTTACATCAAAAATAATATGCTTGATTAAAATGGACGTCATCCTCTCACGAACACGCCCACTTCCCTTACAACCTACTAAAGTGAAAATCTATAAAGAGGTTTATGTAAGAGCTACAATGATAATGTAAGAGCGATCATAAAACTTGGTATGATCGCATACTACATCAAAACTAATTTACATGTACAAAAAATACATGTCATCCGCCCACGATAACCCCCATCTCTATGGATTTTAAACAAAAATAAAAAGTTATTTCCATGTGTTGTAATTTTTAAATATATATTTTAATATAATCGGAGGTTTAGGGTATTCCATAGTTGGACTAGACCGACTTTAATATATGTCTGATAAATTATACTTTTTTGTATGTATTTGGATTTTTATTGACAATCGGGTGACTCTGTTCAATTTGCACAACTGATAGCACAAGTTCAATTCCTATAGTTGACATTTTTTCATGAATTTTTTTCAATTTTTATTTTTATTTCAGAGTTATGATGCTTTAAAAACATCACATAAAAAATCACAATATTCGTTAAACTATCACATTTAAGCCATTTGCGATAGCACAAGTTCAATTCCTATAGTCGACTTTTTTTATGAATTTTTGTAAAATTTTTTGTCATATAAAATTTATGATGCTTTTAAAACATTACATAAAAAAGCGTAATATTCATTAAACTATCGCGTTTAATCCATTTGTGAACTTAAACGGTATGATTTTGAAGGTTTTTTGTACTTTTAAACAAAAAAGTATCATTTTTAGTACTCTTGTGAACCATTTTTTTGTTTTTTTTTTGAGAATGAGTAGTAAGTGGATTAATTTCTGGTTGACGAAAATGTACTTTTCTATATAGAGTTATGATGCTTTAAACAAACACATCACATGAAAAATGGCAATATTCGTTAAACTATCGCATTTAACCCATTTGCATATGTTTTTGAAGTTTTTTTGTACTTATAAACAAAAAAAAAAGTATAAGTTTTAGAACTCCATTCTTTTTCCTTATTTTTTTTTTTTTTGTTGTGAATGAGTAGCAAATGGGTTCATTTCTGTTTGTCGTAAATAGAAATGTTCTAAGATGTTATTAAAAAATATACTTTTGATCATGAACCTTATTCTCGTCATTGACAATTGTTACTTTATTGAGTTAAAATTCCTCATTCTTAAAACTGATTGAAAGCTTATTAATTAATAAAAATTGTCAACACCAGATAAGGTTTTGCTAACAAAAAGTTGTATTAAATTTAATTGACTTTTCAACTAACCTTGTCAATAAATGAACAATTGTCAAACAGCAGAATAAGTCTGTTAATGGAAAGTTTTAATTCACCCACACAGTTTTTTTCATATAATTCGGGTTTGATATCCGACGACGTTTTTTATACTTGATTTTCGACATAATAATCGAAATCAACTGACATTACTTTGTATCAGCTGACAAAAAATTTATTTGATGACAAGCATCACTTTCATGTCAAGACTAGAAACTTTACAATCAGTTCTTTTACATATTATATTCTACATTAAAACTAGCTTTCTTTTGAGAATTCCTTAAATCTAGATTTTAAAACGAAAAATATAAATTTGTATAGTTTCACTCAAATCATTTTTATTATTGTTTTTAAAATTTTATTATTGTTTATTTAATGTACACACCTACTTCTGGGTGTAGCGCAACGCATTCTATTGTTTGCTTGTATTTTGCTCAGAAACCAAAATAAACTGATGTCATTCCAAAAAATGAGATAATGTTGCATGCTAAAATGGTGCCACTATTTAGAAAAAAAAAAAACTTAATTGCTCTAGCAAAAATGTTGCCACTTTTCAAAACAGTCAATAAAAAATGCGCAACAGTTGGCAGGTTTATCTGGTTGGGATCTCTTGTTGTTTTGTTTTTGTAAATTTAAATTAGTTGGTATGTATATGATTCAGAGGAAATTAACAATAAAATTTTCTTAACACTCTTCCGCATTATTTTGAAAAAATTTTATGAAATACGTAGAAATTCCCAAAACTGTCATCATCATTTAATACAAAGTTCGGAAAAATATTCATATGAATCAATTTTTGTTTTTTTTTTTTCTTCAAGAAATTCAACGTCAATAATAAATGTTCATACATTTTTATAACACACAAACAAATTTAGTCATTTCTGTCAACATTAAGATTAATAAATTGCAGCGTCTGTTGGTCGCTGAGTCAGAGGTGATTTATTTATTGCCAGTTAAGTGTGTTTAAAAGCAGGCATAAGAAACAAGCAAGCATGAAGAAATATTTTGATTTCGTTTAAAATTTAACCCACTTTTTTCAATACAGTTAAACCATTTAAATTTCAGACAAATCAGGTTGAAATTTTGAGAGGACGTGTCTCTTGAAATAATACCCTAAGGTTACTGTACTTAAATTCATGCATCAATTTTAGAATAACTGCAACATAAGAAGTGTTTTCCAAAAGTTATCTTGTATGGTCATACCTTGATCTATAATAATAACTGATGACTTATATCGACAAACCAAATAATTTTTTTTTTTAATTTTTCAAATTCAATCTTCTTTTGTGGTTTCCCAAAGAACAATGTTTTATTGCTAAGCAGTTTTGCATTATTTTCACTGATTTATTTGTTTTTTAAAACCAACAAAAGTAAAAACAAAAAATGAAATGAAAAAAATCTGTAACAAGGTCGTATGCAGTATACAAACATTGATTTATAGCAAGTATTTAAAGTGAGGTTGTTAACACCAGAGCAACGTGACACCAAGTCACTGCATGAACCACCACCACCACCACCACCACCACCATTACCGTCATGATTGGCAAATTTAATACGTGGTTTTTTTTTGGTTTTTATTTTTAAGCTCCATTAACTTATCTAACGCTTGTGTTTATTTGTTGTATGTGGGTACCTTAAAATTTAGCTGCATACATATAAATTCCACAAATAAATGTGAGATAATACCAGCCGGATAGCAGCAACAATAACAACAACAGCACTTAATTGTAATTGCAAATTTTTGTCGTAAATATTAGTATTTGTTGCTGATACTATATATCAACAACAATTTTGTTGTTTTTATTGTTGTTGGTTTTACCCCCTTTTTTCTTGCACTCAATTGAATTAAGTTGATTCTATAATCATACAAATAAATGAAAGTTTTTGTTAAATTTTCAACACATTCCAAGCAAATCAAGGTTTTATTTCGCTTGTTAACATATGTCATTTTTGTAGATTTAAGTCTTGACACAACAATTGACGGAATTTAAAAAAAATGTAACTCCTATTCGATGCCTCATGCATTTTTGGTTTTTAATTTTTTTTAAAGATTAAGAAATTGTGTGAAATGGCATATAAAAAAAAACAAATAAAATAAATAACAATAAAAAATAAAAATACAATTTCTTACAATTCCAATAAGTTTCAACAAAATATGTAAAAAAATATAACTTTTAAAATTATAATTTTTTGAATAAAACCAGAAACACTTCAAAATTTGTATGAAAAATTATATAAAAGGATTCTTGAGAGAAATCTGATTTATTTGTTAATTGTTTCTTAAATAAATATTTAAAAGCATTCTTTAAATTTCATATAAATTTTAAAGCAAAATATAAAAAATATAAAAAATATAAAAAATATAAAAAATATAAAAAATATAAAAAATATAAAAAATATAAAAAATATAAAAAATATAAAAAATATAAAAAATATAAAAAATATAAAAAATATAAAAAATATAAAAAATATAAAAAATATAAAAAATATAAAAAATATAAAAAATATAAAAAATATAAAAAATATAAAAAATATAAAAAATATAAAAAATATAAAAAATATAAAAAATATAAAAAATATAAAAAATATAAAAAATATAAAAAATATAAAAAATATAAAAAATATAAAAAATATAAAAAATATAAAAAATATAAAAAATATAAAAAATATAAAAAATATAAAAAATATAAAAAATATAAAAAATATAAAAAATATAAAAAATATAAAAAATATAAAAAATATAAAAAATATAAAAAATATAAAAAATATAAAAAATATAAAAAATATAAAAAATATAAAAAATATAAAAAATATAAAAAATATAAAAAATATAAAAAATATAAAAAATATAAAAAATATAAAAAATATAAAAAATATAAAAAATATAAAAAATATAAAAAATATAAAAAATATAAAAAATATAAAAAATATAAAAAATATAAAAAATATAAAAAATATAAAAAATATAAAAAATATAAAAAATATAAAAAATATAAAAAATATAAAAAATATAAAAAATATAAAAAATATAAAAAATATAAAAAATATAAAAAATATAAAAAATATAAAAAATATAAAAAATATAAAAAATATAAAAAATATAAAAAATATAAAAAATATAAAAAATATAAAAAATATAAAAAATATAAAAAATATAAAAAATATAAAAAATATAAAAAATATAAAAAATATAAAAAATATAAAAAATATAAAAAATATAAAAAATATAAAAAATATAAAAAATATAAAAAATATAAAAAATATAAAAAATATAAAAAATATAAAAAATATAAAAAATATAAAAAATATAAAAAATATAAAAAATATAAAAAATATAAAAAATATAAAAAATATAAAAAATATAAAAAATATAAAAAATATAAAAAATATAAAAAATATAAAAAATATAAAAAATATAAAAAATATAAAAAATATAAAAAATATAAAAAATATAAAAAATATAAAAAATATAAAAAATATAAAAAATATAAAAAATATAAAAAATATAAAAAATATAAAAAATATAAAAAATATAAAAAATATAAAAAATATAAAAAATATAAAAAATATAAAAAATATAAAAAATATAAAAAATATAAAAAATATAAAAAATATAAAAAATATAAAAAATATAAAAAATATAAAAAATATAAAAAATATAAAAAATATAAAAAATATAAAAAATATAAAAAATATAAAAAATATAAAAAATATAAAAAATATAAAAAATATAAAAAATATAAAAAATATAAAAAATATAAAAAATATAAAAAATATAAAAAATATAAAAAATATAAAAAATATAAAAAATATAAAAAATATAAAAAATATAAAAAATATAAAAAATATAAAAAATATAAAAAATATAAAAAATATAAATAATATAAAAAATATAAAAAATATAAAAAATATAAAAAATATAAAAAATATAAAAAATATAAAAAATATAAAAAATATAAAAAATATAAAAAATATAAAAAATATAAAAAATATAAAAAATATAAAAAATATAAAAAATATAAAAAATATAAAAAATATAAAAAATATAAAAAATATAAAAAATATAAAAAATATAAAAAATATAAAAAATATAAAAAATATAAAAAATATAAAAAATATAAAAAATATAAAAAATATAAAAAATATAAAAAATATAAAAAATATAAAAAATATAAAAAATATAAAAAATATAAAAAATATAAAAAATATAAAAAATATAAAAAATATAAAAAATATAAAAAATATAAAAAATATAAAAAATGTAACAAATATAAAAAATATAAAAATGTAACAAATATAAAAATATAAAATATAAAAAAAAATATAAAAAATATAGAAAATAAAAAAAATATAAAAAATATAAAAAATATAAGAAATATAAAAAATATAAAAAAATTTAAAAAATATAAAAAAATATAAAAAATATAAAAAATATAAAAAAATATAAAAAATATAAAAAATATAAAAAATATAAAAAATATAAAAAATATAAAAAAATATATAAAATATATAAAAAATATAAAAAATATAAAAAATATAAAAAATATAAAAAAATATAAAAAATGTAACAAATATAAAAAATATAAAAATGTAACAAATATAAAAATATAAAATATAAAAAAAAATATAAAAAATATAGAAAATAAAAAAAATATAAAAAATATAAAAAATATAAGAAATATAAAAAATATAAAAAAATTTAAAAAATATAAAAAAATATAAAAAATATAAAAAATATAAAAAAAATATAAAAAATATAAAAAATATAAAAAATATAAAAAATATAAAAAATATGAAAAATATATAAAATATATAAAAAATATAAAAAATATAAAAAATATAAAAAATATAAAAAATATAAAAAATATAAAAAATATAAAAAATATAAAAAATATAAAAAATATAAAAAATATAAAAAATATAAAAAATATAAAAAATATAAAAAATATAAAAAATATAAAAAATATAAAAAATATAAAAAATATAAAAAATAAAAAAAAATATAAAAAATATAAAAAATATAAAAAATATAAAAAATATAAAAAATATAAAAAATATAAAAAATATAAAAAATATAAAAAATATAAAAAATATAAAATATATAAAAAATATATAAAATATATAAAAATATAAAAAATATAAAAAATATAAAAATATAAAAAATATAAAAAATATAAAAAATATAAAAAATATAAAAAATATAAAAAATATAAAAAATATAAAAAATATAAAATATATAAAATATATAAAATATATAAAAAATATAAAAAATATAAAAAATATAAAAAATATAAAAAATATAAAAAATATAAAAAATATAAAATATATAAAAAATATAAAAAATATAAAAAATATAAAAAATATAAAAAATATAAAAAATATAAAAAATATAAAAAATATAAAAAAATATAAAAAATATAAAAAATATAAAAAATATCAAAAATATCAAAAATATCAAAAATATAAAAAATATAAAAAATATAAAAAATATAAATAATATAAAAAATATAAAAAATATAAAAAATATAAAAAATATAAAAAATACAAAAAATATAAAAAATATAAAAAAATATAAAAAATATAAAAAATATAAAAAATATAAAAATATAAAAAATATAAAAAATATAAAAAATATAAAAAATATAAAAAATATTAAAAATATTAAAATATAAAAAATATAAAAAATATAAAAAATATAAAAAATGTCACAAATATAAAAAATATAAAAAATTATAAAAAATATAAAAAATATAAAAATATAAAAAATGTAACAAATATAAAAAATATAAAAAAATATAAAAAATATAAAAAATGTAACAAATATAAAAAATATAAAAATGTCACAAATATAAAAAATATAAAAAATATAAAAAATATAAAAAATTATAAAAAATATAAAAAATATAAAAATATAAAAAATGTAACAAATATAAAAAATATAAATAATACAGGTTTTTAACTTCAAATTCAACCTTTTCCATTTCAAATTAAACTTTTTCCAAATCAAATTAAACTTTTCCTTTTAAAAAAAAACTTTTTCCATTTCAAATAAAACTTTTTCTATTTCAAATGAAACTTTTTCCATTTCAAAAAAAACTTTTTCCATTTCAAATTAAACTTTTTCCATTTCAAATTAAACCTCAGCCAAGAAAAAGATTTATTTTAGATTTTTATTGAATTATAAATATGTAATCGAAAAGTATTACATATTTCTTGTGTAAATAGCTGTTTGAATAAAATATATTTAAACTAATATCACTAGTTAGTACTAGATGAATCCCATCAAAGAAGTTTTTCAAAAGTCAAGTTAATTGTAAGAAATATGCTAGCTAATCCTGATGCACGCGCTGATTTAAGGAACATTAGAACATTATCAAGGAATCTATAACGACTGTTACATCCACAGATTGTTATAATTATTACACGCATATGTACATGCAACTACCTTCAGCTGCTGCAGGGGTACCCTTGTAAATATTTACTTCAATAATTTATATATTTACTTAAAATTTCGTACTTATCTCTAATTTTGTTTTTTGTTGATATTTCTTGTAAAAATTTTAAAAATTAAATCAAAACATTAAAAAAAACTCATCTTAAAATTTCTTAATTTAAATTTATTATTCTAAAATTTTTTTTTGGAGGTTTTATGAAAACCGTGTTAGTATTGAAGATATGTGGGGTGAAGTGAATGGCAAAGTTCTTAAAAGTCTAAGTGTTAGTGATAAACGTCAGTTGAATTATGTATAACAGTGTTTTTTTGGTTTTTAAAAAATGTAATTTTGATTTACCATTTCTATTGAAAATGTGGTGTAAACTAGCCAGTGTAAACTAGTGTTATTAGTTTTTATATAGTTTATTCAAACAGCTATTTACACAAGAAATATGTAATACTTTTCGATTACATGTTAATAATTCAATAAAAATCTAAAATAAATCTCATTCTTGGCTGAGGTTTAATTTGAAATGGAAAAAGTTTAATTTGATTTGGAAAAAGTTTTTTTTTGAAATGGAAAAGGTTTAATTTGAAATGGAAAAAGTTTTATTTGAAATGGAAAAAGTTTTTTTTGAAATGGAAAAGTTTAATTTGATTTGGAAAAAGTTTAATTTGAAATGGAAAAGGTTGAATTTGAAGTTAAAAACCTGTATAAAAAATATAAAAAATGTAACAAATATAAAAAATAGTAAGAAATTTAAAAACAAAAAATAAGAAATTTATAATTAACTAAATCAAACAGAAAATATAGAAACAATAAAAATAAAAAATACAAAAAATAAAAATAAAGAAATAAACAGAAAATTAATTTTTGCAATAAAAATATAAAAAATATTAATATTATTTTAATAATTTAAAAAATATACATATTCGTTTATTAATTGAAAATCATGCAAATAATGAACATGACAAGAGTATATTTCGTTGAGTCTATCTCTTAGCTGGGCAAAATCGTTAAATCATAAAAACAATAAAAAAATATTTAAAAACTTAAACGTAAGAAAATAAAAAATTACAATAAATATAAAATGAAAAATTTAAAGACTAATGAGACACAAAACAGAACTATTTTAAATTTAAAAATAAAATAAAAAATAACATAGTTAAAAATAAAATAAAAAATTTAAAATAAAATAAAAGAATTTAAAAATAATAAAAATTTCGAAGAAGCAAAAATAAAAAACTATTGTTGAAAAACAAAACTTTAAAAATTTAAAAAAATAAAACAAAAAATATTCATTAACATTTAGAATTTTTTTAAAAGATTTCAAAATTAAATTTTTGCAATTAAAAAATTAAAACAAAAAAAATTAATATATGTTTAGTAAATTAAAAAAGATAATTATGCGTTTATTAACTAAAGAAATATGAAAAAAATATTATTTCTGGAAATCGATATCTTAGCTAACAAAAATTTTTATGAAAAATGATATCAAAAATGCTTAATATAAATCTTATTTATTTTTCAGTTATTACTTTAATTTATGTTTGTTATTATACACAAATATTGTAAAAATTTGAATATATAAGAAATATAAAAAATATTAAAAAATAAATATTTTTTTTTAAATAAATTCAAAATAATATAACTTGTGGTTAAATATGTTGAAAACGACAAATTATAAAAATAATAAATATGTCAAAAATTTACAACAATAAAACATGTAAAATTAAGTAAAAAATATTCAAAAAACAAAATAAATAATATTGAAAACAATACAAATTTAATATATAAAAAAACTAAATTAAAAATCTGAAAAATATGGCAAAAAAATAAAAAATTTTATAATATTTTTAGCCAAACATATATGTATTAGTTAAAAAAATTGTTAAAATGTGAAAGAAATATAAAAAAAATAAAATATTAACGAAAAAAAAATTAAATTTTCAAAATTAACTTAAAAAAATTTAAAAAAAAATAAAAAACTACTTAAATAATTATTTAGAAAATTTCAAATATTATAAACACAAAAAATGTAAACAAAAAATTTAAATAAATTAAAAAGATAAAAAATTAATTTAAAATGAATAAAAAAAATATTCAACATTAATTAAAATATTAGAAAAACAGTAATATATTTTGTAATTTTTTTGAATTTGTTAAAATATATAAAGAAAAAATAAAAAAAATATTATTTAAGTAAAAAGATTGAGAAGTTAATAAAATAAAAACAAAATAAACTTAAAAAACAAAAAATCAAATCTTAAATAACTTGAACTTTGCTTGAAATAATAAAAAAAAAAATAAAAAACACAGTTAGGAATATTTAAAAAATTCGAAATATTTAAAAAATATACCAAAAAAATTAAAAATTACAAGCGTCTTGCCAAAATTCGAAATGAGTTGGAAAAAATTTAAAGAAACTAAAAAAATAAAAACAAATTCATTCAAAATTTATAAGAAACAAATTCAAAATGAATTGATATATTAATAACAAACGAAAATCTTTTTTATATCTTTTCTAAACTTGTTTAAATATGTGAAAAAATAAATAAAATAAAAAATTATAAAAATATAAAAAACTATATTTTTAAAATTAAAATCGGCAAAAATTTTTCATATAGTTTTTTGTTTTATCAATACCATTTCTGATGTTGAGAATTATTTTCAAAAAAATCAGCTTTCAATTTCATTTAAAACTAAGGAATTTTTGCGCTTGTCAATAAATTTACAACTATCAATACCAGAATAAGGGTGTTAAAATATTCAAAAATAAATTAAAAGTATAAAAAGTTCAAAATATTTATAAAAATAAAAAAAAATAAATATAAAAAATTTATAATTTTGTATAGCTTCAAAATCTTTTAAAATATGACAAACTTTCTGCAAAACCTCTAATAGAGATTTACTACAGTTTTGCTGTTATGCCAGTTCAAGTGCCTAATTTAATCCATTTCGCCTAAAACATGAAAAAAATTGTATTGATTACAAATTTTAAATTTTTTTTATAAAAAAACAACAATTTTGTCAACATTGACAACATTACAAACGTCAGATTGAATGATTTCCGCGTGAGTTAACAGTTTTCAGTTTTTCTAGACCGCATTTGTTAAAAAGATAAAGATTAAAGATTCCGTTCAAACGGGAATCAAATTTTTGAATTTTAAAATTTTTTTTTTTTAAATTGAGACGGGAATTAACATTTTTGGATTTAAACATTTCTAATTTTTTTTTATTATTTTCAACAATTTTTTTTTTAATTTTTTAAATGTTAATTTTTGAATTAACAATTTTGGATTTAAACATTTTTAATTTTTTTTATTATTTTCAGTAATGTTTTTTTTTAATTTTTTAAATGCTCATTTTTGAATTAACAATTTTAGATTTAAACATTTTTAATTTATTTTATATTTTTTTATTAATTTATTTTCTTTATTAATTTTTTTCTATAATTTCGATTGTTTAAAGCATTCAGCTACTAGAGTCTGTAGTCAACCGTTCGACGACTAATTCGAAATCAAATTAAATTTTAAAATTTTGTTTGTTTTTCTTTAATTAAGACTCAAATGTTAAGCGAATTAAAATTTTTGTATTTAAACATTTTTAATGTTTTTTTAAATTTTTCTTTATAATTTTAAAATTTTTTTGTTTTTCTTTAATTAAGACTTAAATGTTAAGGGAATTAAAATTTTTTAATTTAAACATTTTTAATTTTTTTTAAATTTTTCTTTATATTTTTTTTTTAAATTATTTTTAAATGTTAATTTTTGAATTAACCTTTTGATTTAAAAATTTTTAATTTTTTATTAAGTTAGTTTTATGTTTTTTATTTTTTTTTGTTATTATTTTTGTTTATTAATTATCATACGTTCGAGTATTTAAAGCATTCAGCTACTATTGTCTGTAGTCATAACCGTTCGATATCGCTTGAAATATTAATTTTTATATGCTTTTATTGCTTTTATTTTTTTAAAGCATAACTATGATGTACTCTGGTTTAGTCTAAAGCAGCATTAATTCTGATTACCTTTTATTAATACCTCTGTGGAATGACATTCTTTAATAGCTGGCGTTACCTTCGCTACTCAATAGTAAGTTCATTTAACTCTAAATCTTTCACAATAGTTTTTTTTTGTGTTTTTACAACAGTCATCATAAACTTCAGGTTATAGTATATATTTATTATTCACAACTTAAGCTGATTTGTTGTTGTTTTTCATCTTCTTTAGTTTTGAATACATTCAACTTTATTCATGATTGAGCCCACGTTCCTGCTGCTGTTTATCAATAAATTTTTAATGTTTTATTTAAACGTTAAAAACGTTTCAAGGTTTTTATGACTTTATTTACGTTATTGTTTCTTTTTTTTCACTTAAGCCCCCCTTAAATGCCCCTCAGCATCATCGTCGCTTGCATCATTCTAAGCTTTATCACTTCCTTTTCCTTCAAGTTTTGGCTGCTTTTATCAAACAGTGCTGCTCTCTACATAAGTCGTGCTTGGTTTTTTTCATTATTTTTTATTCTCTCTAAGTTTTTCATAACAAAAAATGACAACACTTTTTTCCGCTATGTTAAAATTTTTTTTATTTTTTTTTTTTTTTTGAGTTTTGTAAAGTGAAAACAGTTTTGTTTTGCTCACTACTTCCATTTCTATCTCCAGTTTGCTCTAATTTTATTTCTCTGTGAATTTTTGGTTTTTTGTGAAAAACAAATTTCTGTCGTTTTTTCTTTTCTTTTTTGTTTGTTTGCTGAAATTTGGCAACATGGCAAATTTTCAACTTGTTTGCCACTTTTTTTCTTAATGGCTACCTGTGTGACCCCAATAGAGTAAAATTTTAAAACATTTTTCTATCTCTTTTACAATTTTAATGATATACATACATTGTCACGTGTGCTTGTTTGTTAAGCTGTGTTTACACGAACTCTAGAACCACTGAAGCAATTAAATATTTTGAAAGCATAGATAACCTTGAATAATGTGGATGTGGATAACGCATGTGCCATGGTTCGCTGTGATAGCAACCAAAATCGTTTAAAAATATATCTCACGTTTGTTGCTGCAACCAGTTAGTTAGTTATCTTTCGTCATATGTAAATACCAAACCATAAAAAATAAAATATTTTTACATCTCTTATGTTCCGCTTCAGCGTTTGAAATGATCGATATTGTTCTCATTCTGCAATCACCCATGAATGCAGCCAACAATTTCGCAATTCAGAGAATTACTAACGCTAAAAAATTTGTTTTTGAAATTTTAATTTTTCGTTTTTCACACATGGTCAGTTCGAATTTTATCTAAACTTTAACTATGCATGTTCTTTAATACTATGTTTAAACATTCCACAAACATTTTTTTTTTTATTTATTTTTACTAGAAATGTCCACAATATCCTCATTACACCATTTTTCCCATAACAATACGTTCACAGTTTAGTAGTTGGCATTTAAATATTAATGACCTCAATAATAACTGTAGTTATTAATTTTCTTTATGACCAGCACTTAAAAAGTAATTAAATTAAATAGAAAAAATATGCAATTATTTTCTGCTTCGTAAATATTTTTGTTAAAAAATATGGGTCAACAATTTGCTGCCACCAAAATGACAAAACTGTTTGTTGTTGCTTTGCCGTAACTAAAACCAGAACTAGCTGAACGGAGCAGTACTTTGTTGAATGTAATTATAACCTGCTTAAGCTTCAGGTTTCATTCCAACGGTCTATAACTTTAAATTTTTTTTTAACAGCTAAACTATAATATACAATTGTAGAGAACATTTGCTGTTGTAGGTAAACTACAAAACTACTGAGCCGATTTTTATCAAATAAATTTTAATATTTCATACATAGTACAACAAACGAGGTAGCTGCTAGGCTGAGAGCCGAAAGTCAGAATTGCCAAAAAAACACCGAACGAAGAACTGTGAATGACAACACGAGACACCAAACAATTTGTTTTAATTTGACAATACAATCTCTCTGCGATAGAGACAATTGATAGCTCTACAGTTTATTGTACTACACTCAGGTTAAAAATGCTGTTATATCAAACAAATCATGGCTTGAAATAACAGATTTCACTGTTAAATACCAACCAACAAATGAAACTTTTAAATCAACAGTCGCTTGACTGTTGGTCTATAGAACACGAAACCCATATAAAAATATAAGTATTGAAATTTTATCACTGTTTTGGAAGTTCATGTTTAGCCGAGGCTGCAGATGAGTGCGTCTCGTACTCGACCGTCGTAGGTTCAAATACCGGCAAGACCAGCAAAAAAAGTTTTTTTTTTAATATTTTCTTTTTTTTTTAAATAAATGTACAATTATTTTCAAGAATCTAAGCAAACTTATTTTGAAGGTTATGTTTGACCAAACCAATTATTTCAATTATTAAATTAAAAGTCTACAGTGTTTAAATGTTTGGATTAGTCATGTTTATATTCTATGTTCTAATTGTTTGTAAAAGTGTTTAAAAATTTTGTATCTAAATGTAAACTAAAATAATATTTTTTAAATTAACCCTGAAGATGACTTCCGATGGAAGTCGAAATATTGGTTGAAATATAAAATCAAAATTAGTTTATAATAAACTGATATAATTTTTATATAAAAACAAATCGGACCTAAAGCCTGAACAACGTACAAAAAACCACAAACAAAGTCAAAGGTCGATAAAATAAAGTAACAACTATTAAATTAAAATATTTGATACTTACATAGCTAGGATACGAACCCACATCCTACGCATGTCAGTCCAGCACACTTCCATTGAGATATTGATAACGATAAGATAAATATAGCCAAACACATTTAAAAACTATTGCTACGAGAAGACAGATATTTCATCAAAAACACAAAAATATTTCAACAGATGATTCTAACAGTACAAAAATACTTTGACATGTTCATTTAACAAAGAAAACGGTTACCTCAAACGCAAATCATTCAGGCTAACAGTGTTTTGTTATAATAGCGGCCTAATAATTTAAAAAATATAAAAAATATAAAAAAATATAAAAAATATAAAAAATATAAAAAATATAAAAAATATAAAAATATAAAAAATATAAAAAATATAAAAAATATAAAAAAATATAAAAAATATAAAAAATATAAAAAATATAAAAAATATAAAAAATATAAAAAATATAAAAAATATAAAAAATATAAAAAATATAAAAAATATAAAAAATATAAAAAATATAAAAAATATAAAAAATATAAAAAATATAAAAAATATAAAAAATATAAAAAATATAAAAAATATAAAAAATATAAAAAATATAAAAAATATAAAAAATATAAAAAATATAAAAAATATAAAAAATATAAAAAATATAAAAAATATAAAAAATATAAAAAATATAAAAAATATAAAAAATATAAAAAATATAAAAAATATAAAAAATATAAAAAATATACAAAATATAAAAATATAAAAAATATCAAAAATATAAAATAAAAAAAACATAAAATATATAAGAAATATAAAAAATTTAAAAAATATAAAAAATTTATACAATTTAAAAAATATAAAAAATATAAAAAATATAAAAAATATAAGAAATATAAAAAATATAAAAAATATAAAAAATATAAAAAATATAAAAAATATAAAAAATATAAAAAATATAAAAAATATAAAAAATATAAAAAATATAAAAAATATAAAAAATATAAAAAATATAAAAAATACAAAAAATATAAAAAATATAAAAAATACAAAAAATATAAAAAATATAAAAAAATTTATAATATAAAAAATAGTTCAAAAAATATAAAAAATATAAAAAATATAAAAAATATGAAAAATATAACAAATATAAAAAAAATATAAAATATAAAAAACATAAAAAACATAAAAAAAATATAAAATATAAGAAATGTAAAAAATATAAAAAATATAAAATATATAAAAAATATAAAAAATATAAAAAATATAAAAAATATAAAAAATATAAAAAATACAAAAAATATAAAAAATATAAAAAATGTAAAATATATAAAAAATATAAAAAATATAAAAAATATAAAAAATATAAAAAATATAAAAAATATAAAAAATATAAAAAATATAAAAAATATAAAAAATATAAAAAATATAAAAAATATAAAAAATATAAAAAAATATAAAATATAAAAAACATAAAAAACATAAAAAAAATATAAAATATAAAAAAAAATATAAAAAATATAAAAAAATAAAAAAATATGAAAAATATCAAAAATATAAAAAATATAAAAAATATAAAAAACATAAAAAACATAAAAAATATAAAAAATATAAAAAATATAAAAAATATTAAAATATAAAAAATATAAAAATATAAGAAATATTAAAAATTTAAAAAATATAAAAAAAAATAAAAAATATAACAAATATAAAAATATACAAATTTAAAAATTTAAGAATATAAAAATAAAAATGTAAAAAATAAAAAAAATTAAATAAAAAATTTTTAAAAAATAAAAAAAGCAAAAAATAACACTAATAAAATAAAAAAAAACAATCAGAAGAAATAAAGAACAATACAATACAAAAAAATCTATTCTAAAAGGCATTCTATTTCTAGAGAAGAAAACTTTTAATTTTTGAGAAAAGATTTATTATTATTGAACAAAATACTTCGCATAGTAAATTTTTTATCAAAATATAAAAAATTTTTCATTTTCAATAAACTTAAAATAATAAACAATAAAAAAAGAGTCTCTATAAATAAAAATAAAGCAATTAAAACATTTTTTTTTGATCGAAAAAAATACTTATTATTATAAAAGACATGAAATATTTTCATTTACCACAATTAAAGAAATATTTCTTCGAAAATGTGAAAATTTATTCTAATTGAATATTAAGAATAAATTCTTCTTATTGAATTTAAAATTATTTAAATTATTTTATTTAAAAAGACAAAATTGCTATTATCGAAAATAAAGAAATTTTATATCGCATAAAGATAGGTATTTTTTTTCTCTGAGTGTACACTGAGAAAAAAACACATACCTTGCTCCGGTAAAAAATTTCTCTATTTTTGACAATAGCAATTTTCTCTTTTTCAAATAAAATTTTCTTCAATTAGTATAAATTTTTACATTTTCGAAGAAATATTTCTTTACTTCTAGGAAATGGAAATATTTCAATGTCTCTAATAATGATAAGTATTTTTCTCGCACAAAAAATTTCTCATTTATAGAGAAATTTTATTGAAAATGAAAAACTTTTCTTTTATATTTTGATAAAAAATTCACTATGAGAAGTATTTTCTTCAATAAAAACAAATATTTTCTCAAAAAAAAAAATTTTTTTCTCTAAAAACGATATATTTTTCTATTTCATGGAACCTTTTTATCATTTTTAGAGAATTTTAAGTATCACAATTAGAGAATAGTATTCTCTGGAGCAAAGTCTATACCATTTTTCTCTAAATATGATGCCTTTTTTATCATATTCCGAGACACTTTTTTCTGAGTGTAGGTAACATTTTGAATTTTTAATTTTGGGTCGCCATATGAGATGCGCCATTTTGTTTTCGTTATTTTTGTCAACAAATTCAGAAATCGGCAACCTTTAAAACACACTCTTCTATTAAGTTTCATACAGGCCCACATTTTTCGGAATATGTACTAGTTTCGCCTCGGGTCGAAATTCGACCTTTTTGTATACATTCTCTGTTGGTTCGATACAAAACTAATGTCAAAAACAAATTTTCTTGATAAAAATTTGGCAAAACAAATTTTTTAAAAATTGCCGATGCACTCCTTCTCCCGCACAAAAAAATTATCAAAATAGGTTGCGAAACACGGGAGAAAATTATTCTTAACTGTTTTCCCTACACCTATGTATATATGTATGTCTAGGTATGAGATTCATGCATATTTTCACTTATCTAATGAACTGTTCTTGTTCTCCTCGTATTTGTATATGAATTTTATTCACAAAAAATCATGATTTATGCATGTTACAAGTGTATTTTTGCATGGAATTTACGAATTTTTTTAATGGTTCATGTATCTTGTACACACACTTTATGAACTATTAACACTAGGCTCCAAGGCTAGGCTAGGTTCATTGATCTTTTTTACATTTAAAACTTTTCTGAATTTGAACAGAAAATTTCTGAAATTCATTTAATTTTTTGCCTGAAATTAAAATTAAATTTCTGAATTTCAATAAAACTTGTCCCGATTTCTAATTAAATGTCTGAGTTGCAATTAAAAATTATTGATGATTTCAATTGGAAAATTTTACTATTGTTGTTCATAGTTTGTTTGATAAAACTTTAAAAATTTTTAAATAAAGGCATTGAATTAAATTTTTCTTTTATATAAACTATCATCGAATTAATTATTAAACTTTAATTACTAAAATAAGGCTTGTGATATCACAATAAAAATGATATCACCAAATGTAAAATGCTACTCGAACACAAAAATTACATTTAATTAAATAACTTAAAAATGTAAGCAATTAAATTGAAAAAGTTTTTAATATGTTATGGTTGCTTGATATGTTACCAACTCCACTCACTACCCGGTAATAAGCTTAAAATGCCATTTATGCCTTACATTTTTACTTCCGTTTTTTGAGTATTTTTCAATAGACTCGCAATAACGCGCTTTAAAAGCAAATAATAACAAAAACAACAAGAAATAACACAGCTAATATAAATAAATAGTAAAAAGTAAAATCAAGCAAATCTAGCAAATATCTATGTATCTAAACTATCTGCTCGTACTGTGCAAAACTCACACACAAAACATACACTAACAAATATTAGTTATACGTTGATTTGTTGTTGCTATTTAATTAATTGTAATTGGCGCGCCAACAATAACTGACTTTTATTAGACCCTCTTATTTTTGTTTTTCTATTTTGGCATCTGTCTCTTTTCCACTGTTTCGCTGGCTTCCTCTAATGCTTCAAATGTTGCTTCCAGTTAGTAGATGCTTAGAAAATCGTTCCTTTTTTAGCGCTTTTTTTCAATTAGTTTCATGCGCCTGCAAGTTGAAAGAAAATAAACAAATAAACTATAAAAAATAAAAAAATATATTGTAGTTGGTCAGAGGCGGCTATGCAATGCACCCTACAATTCGAATATTGCTTCAACTTTGTGCAAATTTTTGCACACTATCTCTTACTTTGGTACCGCCAAGTCTTCTCTGATTTTGTAGCGCCCCAGAATGCGCTCGTTACGCTTTGCTTGGCATATTTTTTTAAGCCGTTTTGATTGATATTTTTCTTTCTTTATTTGATTAATGTTCGCATACATATCCGCACACATTTATTTTTTATATTAATTTTTTTACTTCGAAGATCTTCTCTACTTAAAAATTTGAAATTAAATTCATAAAAAAAAAAAAAAAATATTATTGAGTGACTTTTAACAAATTGTCTGAGGGCACGCATTAGTTTGTCATGTTGTTAAATCAATTAATTAATGTTGTTTGTGCGCGTTTTTATACTTACCTATATTTTTTTTCTTATATATCTTATCCAAGTTTGCTGCCTTATTAGCTACCGGCTGCGCATGCGGCTTAGTTAGTCAGCGGTTAAGTTGTTTTTTGGTGCTTGTTTATAACGTTTTGTTTAGCTTAAGTTTTAAGTCATTATTTCTGCTGTTGCTGTTGTTGTCTAGCTGTAAGCTTTGTCATTGTTTAAGTTTTAACAGTTAAGTTTACATTTATACAAATGGCTAAAAAATTCACAACTTATCGCACAACTTTTGTGAAATCATTGACCTTCACTATCTATTAACACTGAATTGTTTTCAATTGTTTCAAGCGTTTAAGTAATTTTGACATTGATATCTATTTACTTATAGGAAAAAAATACGTTATTAAGCTTTTGACTGCGATCTTAGGGTAACGTTTTTTGTTCAAGTTTATAGTTCTATTTGACGTAATTTGTATTGATAACAGTATTGAACAGTCTTGAAGTATTGAACTTTAAAACTAAATCTCAAGTTGTTATTTTGCCTTATATCATTTAGTATACCAAAAGCTGTTCTGGCTTTTCTACACTGAACACAAAAAGTACATAATAATTATGAATTTTTACATGATCTCCATGAATCGCATTCATGAATTTAGGCTCAGTTACCAATTTCATGAGTTAACGATATCAATATACAAAATACACAAAATTAAAAGCACGAGAACATGAATATTTCATAAGCCTAGTGATTAAATTTCATAAAGTGTGTGTACAAGATACATGAAAAAATTAAAAATTTCGTAAATTCCATGAAAAAAATACAATGGGAAGATGTATCAAACATAATTTTTGTGAAGAAAATGCATTTAAAAATACGAGGAAAACAAGAACAGTTCATGAAATAAATGACAATAATGCACGAATCTCATGTACACATAAATGGTGGGCCATCTAGTGGTTTCTTTTTAAATCATAATTTATTTTTTATGTACACAAAAAATTATGAATTTGTACATGATCTCTGCTTTGCTTCAGTTACCAATTACAGGATTCACATGAACTATTCATGATATCAATGTACAAAATACATAAAGATAAACATGACTACACTCAGGGAAAAAATGCTGTTTTATCAAAGAAATCATGGGTTGAAATAACAGATTTCACTGTTAAATACCATCCAACAAATGAAATTTTCAAATCAACAGTCGGTTGACTGTTGGTCTATGGAACACGAAAGCCGTATAAAAACTTATTTATTGAAATTTTATCACTGGTTTGAAAGTTCATGTATGGCCGAGTGTGCTTAGGTGTGCGTCTAGTACTCGAGTGTCTACGGTTCAAATCCGGCAAGGCCAATTAAAAATTCTTTTTATTTAAAATATTTTTTTTCTTAAATAAAGAATGAAATTTGCAATTTTTTTTTTGCAATATTTTAAGCATTTTATTTTGAAGGTTATTTTTGACCAAACAATTAATGAAACAGAATTATTATTATTTCAATTATTAAATTACAATTTTTGATACTTACACAGCTAGGGTTCGAACCCACGTCTCCCGCATGACAGTCTAGTGCACATCCACTGAGCTACTGGCAACGATAATATAAATATAGCAAAACACATATAAAAACTATTGCTTAGAAAAAATTTACAATTCAATATAAGCACAAAAATATTTCAACAGATGATTTTAACAGCACAAAAATACTTTGAAACGTTCATTCAACAAAGAAAATTGTTTACTTAAACGCAAATCATTCAATCGAACAGTGTTTTGAAATAACAGCGGCCGACTGTTAATATTACAGTTTATATTTTTCTGAGTGTATTTCATACGCCTAGTGTTTATATTTCATAAATTGTGTTTAAGATCATCTATCACTACCATAATGAAGTAGCCGAACCGTTGTAATCGGCGTTTAACATACTGTAGAAAACAGCTTTTTCGCTATTAGTGGCTTGCTCGGTAGTCGCATAGCACTGTTTGATGATGATATTCCCGACTCTACTATAGAATCTACACGGTTAAAAACCTTGATATAAATGTTAAACGAATCGTTGGACTTTGCCTTTTTTAATCCTTTTTTTATTAGAATTGCATTCGGCGATGAGTAGTTGAAGAGGGTTGCTTTGGTTAACTCCCTCATATCGTTCTTTTTTTTTCAACGAATAATTTCTGTCGCTTTGGGTATAAAAGGACGATAAAAATTGATCATTCCAAAAAGTTTCTTGTAATTTTGGTGAGCGCCTATTATAGAGAGTCTTATATGCAATAGTGGAAGTAACACTTTATGTAATTTTTAACATTTTTCAACCCAGATTGAAAAGACTGAAGATAAGGCCACACCTTTTGAAGCGAAACTTCTTTAGTATTGTATACAGCAATACGGCGAATTAAACGGTAAGTTCAACCGATGTAACGCAATCCTAATGAAACGCTAAAATTCTCAGAACTCAGCAGTATAACTTGGTACTTCACGAACAACCTGAATTTCAATTGAACGATTTCAAATGCAAAAGAAGAGCAAATCAAAATGAACGAGAGAAAAAAACTTATCCAACAATGGTTTGAGTCCGAACTAACAGACCTAACGAACTTATCCACAATGGTGTGAGTCCGTAATTATTTGAAGTGAAACTTCTTTAGCCGCGTTTACAGCAATCAAAATATAAATTAAGGCGAATTAACACGGTAATAAAACTGAACTAAAGGTTTGACAACCCTCAGATAAAAATCAGTACCATGTAATTTTTCAACTGATTTTTTAATTACATTTGATTTTTTCTCAATTCTAGTTGTACTCTTTTGAATTTCAAATATAATTTCTGACTTTCAATTTATGGTTTTTGAATTGAATTTCATATTTATTTCTGAATTTAAATTGATGTTTTCTGTATTTCAAAAAGAATTCCTGAGTTTATAATAATATTTTCTGAATTTCGAATTTACATTCTGTATTTCGAATAGAATTTCTGAAAATCAATTGATGTTTTTTGAATTGCAAATAGAAATTCAGAAGTTTAGTTGATGTTTTCTGAATTTCGAATGGAATTTCTGAATTTCGAATAGAATTTCTGAATTTCAATTCATGTTTTTCTGAATTTTAATAGATGCTTTCTGAGTTTCAAATAGAATTCTGAGTTTAAAATAATATTTTTTGAATTTCGAATTTAAATTCTGTATTTCGAATGGAATTTCTGAAAATCATTGATGTTTTTTGAATTGCAAAGAGAAATTCTGAAGTTGAGTTGATGTTTTCTGAATTTCGAAAGGAATTTCTGAATTTCCAACAGAATTTCTGACTTTTAATTGAGATTTTTTGAATTGAATTTCATATAGATTTCTGAATTTTAAATGATTTTTTCTGAATTTCAAACAGAATTTCTGAATTTCAAAAAATATTTTCTGTATTTCAAATCGAATTTCTGAATTTCGAATAAAATTTTTGGTGTTGTGAAAATCCATTGGTGTTGTTTTAATTTCAAATAGAAATTTTGAAGTTATGTTGATGTTTTCTGAATTTCGAATGGAATTTGTGATATATTTCAATTCATATTTTCTGAGTTTTAATTGATGTTTTTTGATGTAGAATTTTTCATTTCAAATGATTTTTTTTTCTGAATTTCAGTTTAATTGATGTTTTTTGAATTGAATTTCATATGGATTGCTTAATTTTAAATTATGTTTTCTGAGTTTCGAACAAAATTTCTGAATTTCAAATAATATTTTCTGTATATCAAATTGAATTTCTGAATTTCGAATGAAATTTCTGAAAATCAATTGATGTTGTTTTAATTTTAAATAGAAATTCTGAATTTCAATTGATATTTTCTGAATTTCAAATGGATCTTCTGAATTTCAATTAATGTTTTTCAAATTTCTTGATTTTAGTTGATGTATTCTGAATTTCAGATAAAATTTATAAATTAAAATTGATGTTTTCCAAATTTCGAATAGAATTTCTGATGTTATTCGAATTTCAAGTGATCTTTTCTGAATTTCAAATAAAATTTCTAAATTGCAGTTGATCTTTTCTGAATTTCAAGTAAAATTTTTAAATTTCAATTAATGTGTTCTGAATTTCAAATGATGTTTGCTGAGTTTCAATTCAAATTTTCTGAGTTTCAATTGATGTTTTTTAAATTTGATTTAGAATTGATGATTTCAAATGATTTTATCTGAATTTAAAATAAAATCTCTGAATTTCAATTGACCTTTTCTCAATTTCACATAATGTTTTTTGAATTTCAATTGATATTTTCTGAATTTCAAATGGTTTTTTGAATTTGAAATAAAATTGATGAATTTCAATTGATGTTTTTTGAATTTCAAATAGAATTCCTGAATTTTAACTGATGTTTGTTGAATTAAATTTTATGTTATCTGTATTTCAGTTGATATTTTCTGAATTTGAATTAATTTTTTTTTTGTACTTCAGCTGATCTTTTCTGAATTTCAAATGAATTTTCTACGTTTGAATTGATTTTTTCGAATTTCATTTGATCTTTTCTGAATAATATTTGATTTTATCTGTATATCACATGACCTTTTCTGCATTTCAAATGAAATTTTCGAATTTCAGTTGATGTTTTCTGAATTTCAAATGATTTTTTCTTTAATTTCAAATATAAATTCTAAATTTCATTTGATTTTATTTTTAAATTTCAAAAGGAATTTCTGAATTTCAATTAATATTTTTTCTTAATTGTTTTACTTTTATTTCCTGACAAAGTGCAGTACCACCTTTAATGAACAATAAATATATATTTACCTATTTAAAGCTGCTGATTGTACTGCTATTTATTTTACAACTGCTGTCATTAAGAGACAGTTGGACAAAGTTCTACAACCTTTTGCCAACTAACCAACAACATCTTAACTGTTCTGTCTGCCGCGTTAAAAGCTTACAAGAATAAGCGAAGCTTTGTTCGCGTGCAATTTTCTTGACTTATTATTAAAAAAGAAAAAATAATCTTAATTCGTGCTCTTAATTTGTTGCCTACGCCAACTGACGTTGTCGGCTTGCGTTGCTTTAAACAAAAAAAAATTTTATATGTATTTTAAATAAATTGTTTAATATATATTTTTTTTTTTGTACTCGTATATCTGTTTGAAACTTAATCTCGTGCAGTTTAGCAGTTAGGAAGAAGCAAAAACAACAACTAGCAAACAGCAGCAAGTAACAGTTATAAACAGTCGACAATCAAACGGTGCCTGCAACAAACTGCTTGTAATTTCTTAATGCTAAGATATGAAAAAAAAAAAAATAAAAATAATATTTAATATATTCAACTTTTTGTAACTAATTAAAATGTTATCTCAAAAAATTATTGTTGGCGAGATATGTTGATTTAAAGAGTAAACTTCAGACATTTTTTTCTTTGTTTTTCTTAATATTTTTAATGTCTTTTTAATTCTTTCTAAGAAAGTTTTTTTGCTTTATTTTTTATCAGAATAATAACAAAAACAAAAACATCTTTCTTTATGGATCTAAATATAGCTTTGTTTGTACTTTTTATAAATACCTACATAATAGATATGTCGACACATATTTTTGTATATTTTCTTTAACCTTTGTATAAAAAATGGAAGCCGCTTTAAAAAAACGAAATATTTTTGCTGTACAGGTCAATGACTTATTTTTTTGTTATTTTAACAATAATTTTTGTAAGCAAGATTCAAATCTGTCGAAACAGTTTATATTAATGGCGTGTTTTTATAGGGTTTTTTTTTTAATTTTTTCGTATTGTTATTGTTACTCATGTTTCTGTATAAAACGGTCACTGAACGTGACACGAACAACGATTCGCCGAACAAGCACGTTTACTAGATTAAAACGTAAACATTTTAGAAGTTAGGCAGGTAAAGTAAAATAAGAGAAAAAATATTAAATATTAATTTCATTGAGCGCAGTAAATTATGCAGATGAAAACAGTTACACTTGATATAACAAAACAAACAATTTTTGTAACCACACTCTTACAAGCACTCACATACTTGCACATTACTGTCATCATACTTCCTATACGAATTGTCGAGTTCAACAGCGCAACAGCTGTTAGATATCATTTAACTATATACATGACTGACATGTGCACATCGCTTTTTTGTTCATATATTTTGTTGTGTCTATTATGGCTTTTTGATCAATTTCACTCATGATCATCATCATCATCATCATCATCATCATCATCATCACAGCAAGGTTAGACGCCACAATATTTTCAAGATCATACAAAAATCTTGATTTTGCATACATACTTCTCTTGTGGCATACAACCACCAACAACATCAAAACATAGCTTTTCATATTCAAACTCCACTCAAGTGTACTCAAAATGGTATTGAAACTGTCGACAGCTGTCGCAATTTAGCCGTAGCTGCCATAACCATCTGTCATGTTATGTCATTCAAGCATGCGCACAAGAATAATAGACATATGAGACAACAATTGAGGGTGTAGTTTTTGGCATTGAACGTATTTATTATTATTATTATTTTTTAATCAAGACCTTGCTTAAGCTTATATACTGCATATTAAGACACATTACCATTTTTGTTATATCTTTATTAATCTTTTATTTATCTTCTCTCTCTCTTTTCTTTCTAGCCAAATGAGTCCGGCTTTGTTTTACTTGGTGATCTCTCATTGGAAACATCAACGGATTCAGATTATGATGATTTTTCATTGTGTCCACCGTCTCCCTGTGATGTTGAATTTGAAAATGCAAATATTGTGATTGACGGAAAGTCAAGTATTCGTCAGAAACCCAAAGAAGCATCCGTAAGTATATAACAAAATACTGTGCATTTAAGCTTAAAATGAGCTTTCATAAATATAACATTAGCTGATATTCTAGTCACTAGAACATATGGGAAAAATAACAAAAAAGAGCTATAAGCTCTCTCTTTTTTTTTGTAAAAAAAGTTAATGTTTACAAATTATTAACACAAATCAATAACGCAGGCATATGACAAATGATGGAATATCTGCGTTTTATAGTGCCAAATAAATAATTTTTCAATGCATTAATGTAAGAAAATTATTTAATTTTGGTTTTAATCGAATTTATGATATAATTGTTTTGTCACAAAAGATAAAATTCATGAAATTATATTACTAGAGTCCGACCGACAGTGGCCGAAATTCGACCTTTGCACATACGTACTTCTCTCTTGATTCGATACAAAATTAATGTGAAAAACAAATTTTCTTCATAAAAATTTGGCCACAAAAATGTTTTAAAAATAGTCGGTGCACTCCTTCTCCGCACTTTGGTTCATTAAAAAAAATAGTATCAAAATCGGTTGAAAAATACGTGCGAAAATGGTTCTTAACTGTTTTTCCTACGCCTATTTATGTATACATTTATATACAAACATATAAAAAATAACATAAAAAGAGCATAAAAAAAGAAAAACATTCTGATTCTGTCCACTTTTTGGCGTGAACTCGTCATCAGTAATGACAAAACCAAGAGATAACTCGGTTTACTTAAGAATTTAAAGAAAATGGCTCCACCGAGTTCATTTGGTAGTGGTTTTATCCCTTTTTTAGGCATTGCTTGACGTCATTTTCACTCCGCCGTATTTGATGTATGAAGTTTGACTTATGAATCATAAATATGCTTCTTCGGTATTGTTTCCTTTAAAATTTCACAATTTTTACCGATTTTATTGCAGTTTGAGGTTATTAATTACAACCGCCATTTTGTGTTCATTATAACCTGTATATAAAAGGTGTTTTTTTTAGAGGTGTAGAAGTCAATCCTGAAGACTATCAAACCAATTGTTGAAGTAAGCACATGTTACTGTCACTTATGTTCTAATTACCATGCAAAGACTTACACCGGAACAACGTTAACAAAACGTAGAAATTTATTTCCAAAATAAGAGTTCTGTGCAGCAATCTTACAGAGCACTTGACACACATTACGGTACGCATAATCCTTCACCCGAGCAGGTTATACGAAAATCAGTGGTGAAAATTTAACCGACAGAATGGTTTTAATAAGACCCAGTTGCGGGTCATCTTTAGGGGAGGGATAGTGTTGTAGGGAGATATTTAGTAACGGGATTAGATTCGGTTCGACAAACTTATAAACACGTAAAAACTGGTTATTTTAAGCCTATCTCGCTTCATTTCCGATATATCCCGCTGTGTCTTTTTTTTTAATGAATATGGTGCAATATTTTGGTTTAGTGCGACTGCTCTATCTACGCGTATTGATAATTTCATTCCCCTTGGAAATCCGTAAAAAGTGGTTATTTCTGACCTATCTCGTTCTCAGAAACTAAAAAAAAAACTATGAAAAGTTCGGCTCTGCTTAAAGTACGTGCATACTATTCACGTGAATCACGGTAATACGAGAATCACGTGTAGCTCGTGAATAAAATACACGTGTAATTGTTCGTGTTTCAAATCAGGAACTACAAGGAGTTCGAACTTTCGTGAACCGGTGTAGCTCGACACACGTGTTTGAGCTGAAGCTCTAGTTGAAAGGTTGGTGAAAATTGGAAAAATTAGACGAAGACATTCATAACTACCCATGAATGTAAAATTTCGGGGTAAAATGTTCGACCGACACCATTAAATTTTCTACCCCAAACTTTTTCGGCAACATATCTACCGCCTATACCCACCCCTCAGGGGACTCCAATACAAAATTTATCTTTTTAGGAAATTGGACCCCACCGCTTCCAGGGTGGGCCTAGAATAAGGGTAAAAAATGTGACTAACCCCCGTTGTTTTTTGTTCTTTCCAACATTTTATCCCAATATACTTACCTTCTATTTCCAACCCTTAATTTTTTTATAAAATCGGCTTCCATTGCTCCCAGGTTGCCTTCAAAGAGGCTGAAATTATCAAATCTTTTTCAATTCCTGATTCACTTTCTTCGATGCCAATTGAATACTTTTTACATCTTTGAAGCCAATAACGTTCACTGAACGAGTACATACTTGGTTTCCTTTGCTGCCGCTATCGTCGCTATCATCTTCCTCGATGTCATTTACGACATCATCTTCCTCTGCAACTTCTTTCACCTCGCTCTGTTCTTCGTCCGACAATTCGTTCATCTCATCGTCAGATAACTCATCCCTGTATTTCTCTTTATTTTCTTCGAATATACGGAACGAATTCTCCACTTTTCGATTGATTTTGGAAGAGATCTCTGAATCAAAAAAAGCAAGAGCTACGGCTTCGCCATTAAGGTACCAGAGATATTAATTTTTTTCACCAATTTCCGGAACACAATCTAGTCAGTTGAAGTCTAACTAGCAGCCGCGTTTAGAAATTTGAATTCTTGATTTCGGTGTTCGTTTTTTTTGGTGCTCCTAAACCATAAATACCTACCCCCTATCTCGACCAACTAAACGGGATCCAATACAAGATCGCTGTAATGCAGCTTAAAACCGCGGAAAGTTTCTTCACGAAACTCGCATTTATACAGGTTTTTTATACCAAATTGTTTGTAAGTTTTACATATTAAAAGTGGTTTCACACGTAAGTTAGACGCGATGGAAAAATATCTGAGTACACCATCATATTTATCATCCTCGAATTATGTTATATTGATCTTCAAATCTCTTGAGCTTTTTTAGCCATTGTACCGTCTTATCCTGAACAGAACTAATTTCTCAGTAACCGCCAATATCGTTTCTGTAGTGCACTCTCTACTGGTGACCTGATGGCGTATCTCACCTCTTTAACTTTTCTTGGTGAATCTCGTGTTTTTACAAGGATAGACCCATACTTATGGTGATCGACGGAATTTCATCCATTGAGCACTCCATCGATGCATGAGTAACGCAGGATTCAGTGCTATCACCTACTTTGTTCTTTGCTTTTTATTCAATTCTTTTGACCTTCTTCTGTCGACTCAGCCCAATCCATTTGTTTGAAGTCGACAGCAACATTTATCATTCTTATTATAAAAAAATGTCCCAACTCTTTGGTGATTGAGAGAAAGTGGCAATATATGAATTACACACCTAAACGACCTGACGAAAATCTCCGAGTTGGGTCTTGCTAATAAAGTAGAGTTTTATTCAAGCAAGACTGCATATTATTTTCCATTACAGCGCAGAGTCTGTTCTACTGCAAAGTTACTGTTTTCAGGGCCATTCCAATGTCCTTAGTACGAAGCAAATAAGGCTAATAGCCCTGAACCCTTTGAGAGTGGTATGTAATATCTTCAATTTTATCATTGCTTATTCATTTTGTTCCCTCTTCTGGTTCACACAAATTGAATTCATAAACCTCTAACCGAGAATTCTCTAAAAACCGAATACATTCAGATCGTAAATCTTCGTTAAGTTTAAAGTCAAAATATATTAACTCTATGGTGTGCGAATCAACGAACAGGGGCAGCCCGAAATACATTTTTCTGATAGGACAATTTGTATTTGATTTTTGTCTACTCTAGAAACTAAACCGATTGTTTTTCAAATACGTATATATAATATTCGATTGAATTTTACTGCTTATGAATGTAGTTATTTTATGACGAATTCGAAAATTGTTTCATATTCTATAAGATAATGCGAGTTAAAAGTTAAAATCAACACGGCTCTTGGTTTTCTTGCATAACTATAGTTTTTTATTCACCAACTCATGACTAATTTAATGCTCTATTGACTTTCATTATCAAAAAAAAAAAATTATTTAATTAACCCATAAAAATTTCACAAAATAACTGCTGATTAGATTATACCAAAGCACTATTTTTATAGCTCCATTGAGCTGTGCAAAAAATTCCCACGAATGGTGGTGAAATACATGTTTTTTGGCATTTAAAGCTTTTGTCGCTTTTATTTTTTAATCATTTTTTTAGGTTTTCTTATCAAACTTAAACGTTAGGGTGTTCCCATCTCGTAACGCAATTCGAACATTTTGTGTGTTACAATTAGCAGCTACGTTGTTGATAACTTAATCGATAATAAAGTCAATGTTTGATTATGGTTACGTGTCGAAAATAGCGTTATTTTTAGCTTTCGACACAAACTGTGCAACATGTTGTAAAGGTTTTTGAAAAAAGCTACTCCGCTGATTAACGCAGGCAAATGTGTAAAAGTCGTTGCTACTCATACCTTCTTATCTTAGATTCGTAGATTTTCTCAATATAAGAAGCTATCTGGAAAATCATATTATTAAGACCTCTTAATAAATAAGGTAGGATATTTAACTAAAGTTGTAAAATAATTGTTACCCCTCATTTGTACTTCCCTGCCATTTTGGCCTTAAACAAAGCAACAAAAACCAGGCATCACTAGAAATTGGTATCCACGTATTATTCCATACATAATACGCAATCAAACAAAGACCAATATTTTGTTTTTATTTCTTTCATATTGTTGACTGTAAAACATTATATCAGCTGAATCACAATCACAAACAGCAAAAACAACTATTTCCGTCCCAAAAGCAAGTATTCCCTCAATGAAGCGTGATTTATGCAACGAGTATACGTCGTTGTACTTATTAAGAACCACAGAGAGTGTTGATAATAAAACATTTTTGAAATAAAATTGACAAAACGATACTTTTATAGCAGGTCACGTAATTCAAGCTACAGCAGAGGCAACCATATATTAAGATAAATAAAAAGTTTTATTTATATTCCACATAAGAGTTCGTAGATAAGAATTTTATGAATAAAGGAACAGTTGCACAATCATCTCGTATAATGCAATAGTGCCTCTGAAACAGCTTTCGAAACTTTGACCAAAGAATGGCCTTCATGAAAATAGTTATAATCTTACTAAATATGATACAAAGACTAGGCGGCTAAGCATGAGTAGGAATCCCACATATAAAATGAGCTGATATATTTTTAATGACTGCTATAAATATAAGATCTCGCTTTGCTAACTTTTAGCACTTCTAAGTTAACCTCTTGGAGACTGAACAGCTGTTATATTATGTGTGCATTAAAACTCGCACTACAAGCTTGATTCTTTAAGTTTTGGAAAAAAATAGCAGTTTTATTTGTCAAATGTTTATATGAAAAATTGCATACCATTAAAAATTAATTAATCTGCCATCACGGTGATTCGAACCGTAGAGCATCACAGAAGATTCGAACCCTCTAACCATATGTATGATGGCACATAGAAATATGTTTGAAATTAAACATAATTCTACATGGCATCTGAGTTTGTCATGTATTTATACAAATAAATATGAAAAAAATTGTGATTTGTTTTCAAAAAACATTCTTAGTTTTCTAGAGATTATTAAGCGAAAATTAAACAAAATCATTACAATTCGCACGACAACTCTTACAGCTCCAAGCCTATCACCCTTCCCTAAAAATCATATTAAAAAGCGCATTTCATTTGACATTATATAATTTTGCCAATACTTATTTATTGAGTTGTTTGCTTTTCTCAACCGCATCAATCTGCATAGCACGCTTCTTCGATGTGCGACCAGATTTTAAATGTACTACGACACCCATTCATTCATTCATTCATTCATAGCCCAGATAAACATTCGTTTTTGTTTTCAATTTCAGTTGTATTATTTTTTTCAATCCAGTGCATGTGTGGTAATTCTTTTTTTGATGCCACCGTCTGCGTTTTTCAATGGTTTGTTCACATTTTGATGCGTGGTCTGATTTTTAAATCAATTCACCCCTTTTGAATAATACTTTCCGTTTTAAACTCTAACTCTGCTGATACAAGCTACCGGTACATAGGTTTTTGTTTTAGTGTTTTTTTAAAGAAATATTCATTTATGTACATTTATTTTGTTATAATATTTGTTTTGTTTTAATTTAAAATTCCATCTGCGTCGTTTACGCCGTTCCCATATGATGCAATTTGCTTGTTTAATGTAGCATACATGTCTTTTTTTTAATTTTATAACAAAGCATTGATTGGACATTTATTTCTTTTGCATAAAAACTGTCACAAAAGTATTTACAAATAAAAAAAATCTTAAAAACAACCGTAACAAAGTGTTTTTGTTAACATAATTAATTTAATGAAAGCATAACGCAGCTTATGCTGAACAAATATTTGATTTTATTAAAATTCAAATCGATGACTAGGCTTGTTATATATTCTGTTGAGTAGAGATAAAGTGTTTAAAATTTTATTGAAAAGAAATATAAAATCATATAATCAGAAAATTAGAAACATGGAACTGCTATCCATATTCATAATTTTTATGAATAATTTTTAGCTGCCTCTTTTTTTATCTTCTCGACATAATCGACATTAATTTCAATACATTTTTAAGCCTTTAGATTCAATTGTTAAAGCAGTCCTTACAAGCAGACTTGCTTTTATAATTTCGGCATTAATTTTATAAGTTATCTCCATATAACTACTAAAGATTGTTTCGCTTAAATTTCTTCAATTTTTTGAAATAACTCGAAATCACAAGGCGCCAGCTGCGTAGATTATAGTGCTGAGCGAATCTCTGTGATCTAAGACACCCCAATGAAGTTTATTGTGGTTTCCTCACTGTGAACTAGGTCATTATTATGATGTAAAAAGTAACGACGCAGTTCCTTTTACGTTTTCTTTTAAGGTTTTCGAAGAAATTTTCGAAAACTTTTGGTAAGCACACCATTTTACAGTTAATGTCTGTCCGATATTCAGTATAATTTTTGATCTGCTGAAGTAAATAGACATCATCACTTTTGCTATCTTGTTTTGATGTGATAATTAGCTCCTTCCACATTAAATAAAAATTCGTGGAAACCATCGAGCGTTCGTCCCTAGTAGGTCGTTGGGCAATATTTTGTGGTACAGGCATGTCATTATAGCTCAAAATCGTCAGCAATCATTTCTTGTGTCGAATGTGGATCTTCGTCAATCCACAAGAAAATGCCCGGCCTAGAATCTTTGAAACCATTTGTTAACTGTCCGAAGACGTAGTGCATTCGTTCCATTTACAGTTTGGTATGGTTGACATCGAAAGCCGTTAAAAAAGCATGACGAATTTCTTGCTGTGTTGGTGGCGGAATTTCTATCGACATTTCGTTACGTTTTGCTCTCTACATTGCAATCGATCCTTCTGAACTTTTTAAATGAAAAATCGTCAAACATTTGTAAATCGTATCTTAAATTTTTTTATATGAAAAATCGTCAAACATTTGTAAATCGTATCTTAAATTTTTAAAAAGAATTTCTTTTTGTTCGGTACGAGGAAATTTCTAACGATTTCTCTATTAAGTCAAGTGAAGCGTATGAACTCAAATCTTAATTTAGAGGAAATTATGATATATGCAAAAATCATCGATTTAGAAAATGTCAAATGAAATTCAACCGGTAATCCTGCATCCATGTTTAAAGGCGTCCAAGTTTTCTCTAACCCTCAGTGTGTAATAGGTTGGTTTGGTCTCCATATAAAAAGAAAATTTAAAAAGTGAAAACTTATTTTAAAGATGACATTGAGACAATTCCATAAAAGAAGATAAATCATATCATATCATATGGGGGTTAAAAACCCCCAGAAAAACCACTAAAATGGCTTTTTACACAACTTGTGCATTTTATGTCCGATCTTAGGAAATAGTTTACCGTTTAATACGGGCTAAGCTAGTACTACATTTACCCTTCTTAGAGCTTTTTGACTTCTAAAGTCATATTCGGCAGATAAACCCGGTTACCTCAATTTACCCCCCTGAACTCGACTTTTTCCCATAAAGTCTGTCTAGAGCAGACAGAGTTTCAAACAAAAAGCTTTTATTGCGGTTTCGTCTTGCCTTAACGGTATGCTACGGGGCCTACTCAAAAGAGGTATCCCTTGCCTATAGGCTGCCTCACCACTGTTGCTTTTTCCAAGCCGAAATTATGGCATTAAAGGAGGTTGGCTTAAGAAAAACGTTGCCTCAGAAATATTTATATTTTCTGACAGTCAAGCTTTGATAAAATCATTGGAACCTTAAACCATTAACTCAAAATCAAAGTAAAAAATACCGTGCTTTATTGGGGGAAATGTTTAATTATTTTAGCATCAAAATAATACGAGTACCTGGGCAGACAGACGACTTCGCTAGAAACGGTATCTTGGCGACATCAATGGTTCAAAACCCGCCAGACATGCCGCTAGATGGGCTGACTCAAACTGGAGATCTGAAATCTCTAACTGTATGATTTCTCGGCTTATTTTACCGTCTTTTGATCTCAGGCGTTCTAGAGCGCTACTCTTGCTGAATAGGTTAGACCTTTCCATTATAAAGGCAATCATAACAGGGCTCTGCCTGATAGTTAGACATGCTACCCGACTTAATCTTTTTGGAAACGATTTGTATAGAAACTGCAGAGACGAAGAGAAGAAAGAACCCATGCCTCATCTTCTATGTTTCTGTCCCGCGTTCGCCAAAAGGTGGCATAGTAATCTGTGTTTCTACTTCTGCGATGAGCTTGATGACTTGTCAACGACAAGTGTCTGGTGTCTAGCTAGCTTTGCTTAAAGTAAAATATGGCTCCTTTAGGATTGCCGATCAAGTGTGCTGCAGTATCAATGGATCAAACTGATCTAAGTGAAAGTCATTGAACTGTGCTGAGCTCAAAATAAATTAAAAAAAATATGTAGATAACTAAGATCCACAACTCCTGCTTTTAGAAAACATGACTTTTATTGGCTGGTGTTTTTATGTGAAGTTAGCTCCGCAAGTTTTTGTTTTCAGAAATTCACTAATTGTGCTGTTATGTGGTCTTATTATGCTGTAATGTGCCGTAGAGAGCATATAAAAATTCGCCTATTTTCTACTTGAAAATGATGTACAGTTGTTTCAACTCAAAAATGTGGATTTTTCTCTAAGCCACATGGCAGCGCAATTTATGGACAGCACAGCACAATGTCCTGATTTTTTTAAAAAAGCTACGTTTCTTACAAGTTGCAGTTATAGAAACTTTTTTTTTTTCTGAAAAAAAATTTAATTTCTTTTAAGTTTAACTTTTATTATAATGCATTTCACAAATTTAATAAAATTTGTATTTCCTTACTTCCAGTTCCGCGTGCAATTCAACGATACGCTGACATCAACTTTTGAATATCCATCGGAAGCCTCATTAGTTGTGGACGATTCAATTAGCGATCGTTATGCGAACGAAAATTTTGTGAATAGCTATGAAAATTTAGTCTTGGAACCAGCAGCGTCGCTAACACAGACAGACTCACCAAAGTATCATCATCATCACCATGTAGCAGTTGATGAAATTATACCGATACCAATAAATTCTACAACAGGAACAACAAATAATACAACACCAACAACAAAAATGCTGGGGAGTTTGCCGTTAGGTAGGTTTAATGCTTTTGCTTAAAAAAGAAAAAAAATTAAACAAAACCTCAAAAAATAAGCCGAATAACCATTTACCACTAAAACAATATAATTATTGCATATGTATATGTCTTTTATAGTTTTTGTTTTTTTTTTTTAATTTAATATTTCAGTAATTATTTCAATGTTTGTAGTTTTCCTTATGTTTGTTACTCTCTGTTTTGTCTTCTTTTTTTTTTAAAAAAAAAAATCTTTTTGTATGTGTCAAACACTTTTATGTCGCTACCGCTCTAACATTCTAATTTTACTGTCTTATTTCTCTTTCTTAAACTGTTCTTGCGATGAGTTTAGCAAATTAATTTTACTTTCTAAGCAAATTAACACACACACACACACACTCTTGCGTTATCCTTTCAAAACCCTTTTGAGCTCACCGTTTAAAATAAATTCATTATCATTACTTAATATCGTTGACAAGTTGTTACCTACTTTAAAAAAACAATTGTTAGCTTTTTTTTAAAAGCTGTTGTCAATTAATATAAAAAATTTGCCTTTTTCAGATGATTTTTCCGCTGATAATCCAAAGACATGTTTCGATTGTTTTATTCAACAGAAACATTTTAAATTCATAAAGAACAGCAAAATTTTGACATTGCTAGCTTTACCATTTCGAAAGCTTTTACAAATAATCAGGTCAGTCAGTTGTTTGTTTCCTGAAACAAGCGCCTAACGGTGCTAGACTTATAGAACGATTAGCCCTTAGCTCATAACCTCCGTATATCATGCAGCAGATACAAAAGATTTTTGCTAGATTATTTCTACCCACCCAAACTTTATGTCCACCTACATTCACCCTGAATATAGTTTCGAAAGAAACTGTAAACATTTTTTATTAAGTTCCACATCACATAAGTTTGACGAAGACTCGGGAAATCTATTTATACAGTCCTCATTTCTGCTCAATTCGCCACAAAATATAAAAAGAAGCATTACCATTTTTAGAGAGTGAAAAATATGTTGACTTAAATCATGATTTTTCTACTTAGGTGGTTTTTTAATGTGAACTTAGCAACGCCATTTTTTCTTATCACAAATTCACCATTTGTGCTGTTATCCGCTTGAATTGTGCTCCACTGTGCCGTAAAGTAAATTAAAATATTCGCATATTTGCGCATTAAATATGGCTTAAATAGACTTCCTTCTCAAAATTGTAAATTCTTTTTACGCCACTTTGCAGCACAACTCAATCACATCACAGCACAACTTTTGAATTTCTGAAAAAATTGTATTAGAACAAGACACCATCCTATTTAATACATATGATTAGATAACATTTTGTTGCCTTTGTGGCACACTTTGTGCTCATCGCAGCATTTCGTTTTTATAAAAATAAATCAAAAATTTCGCAGTTAACTTCAAGACTTTAACTGATCATGAAAATTTTCAAATTTTCAAAGCTTCTCTTAAATTTTCCAAAATTAATAAATATCTCTTCTACAGCAGAGTGCTGAGTTCAAGCAGTAGCTTCAAAATATCAAACTAACTCACACCCTACCCCAACACACTTCACTATAACCCAATAAAAAAACATTTCCCGAGCCTTCATATTTTCCTCATCAGCAAACCGAAGACTGCGTTTGTTATTAAAACGCCTTTTGCTGTTGTTGCTTTTATAAATGACCAAAAACAAAAACCCAAACTTTTACAGATTGCTCAAGTTTACCGAAGGGTACAATATTACAGCCCCCGAAACAGCCAGTGGAAAGAACAGCAAACTTGATGCCGCAGCGTCCAACGAATCTGCCGCTGCCAACAACAGTAGCCAGAGCAACAACAACAACAACTAAGCCAAATCGAGCTGCAGCTAAAGTTAAACTCTCAACACTTCCAACAACAGTTCAACTTAAACCGCTCTCAGCTGCAGCAGCACTTAAAGAAAAACCCAACACGTTGGCAGCAGCCAAAAAAACTTCAGCAACAATTTCCACAACAACAACAACAGCTAAAACTAAGCCCAGCAGTACTCAAGAGCAGAAAACCCTGCAGCCATCTTCCAACTCAAATGCTAAGCAAGATTTGCCAAAACCAGCCAATAAGTTGGCCATACGTCGTACTCCCTCGGTGTTAAATCAGCCGAAATATGCTTGTTTTTTAAAAAACGATCTGGAGGAATCGAATCGTCTGCTACAGCGTTCGCGCAGCAATGAGTTCCATAGCAAATCGTCACAAACGAAATCAACACACAACGTCTTAAAGCTCGACGTTGTTAATGTAACTAATCGACGCTCGTCATTTTCTTGCTTTGGTAATAGCCAACAATTGGTACAACAACAACAACAAACACCAACAATTATTGCTCTTAAAACAAATGCTACTAGCAACAATTCCAATTATGCAGCTATTGCTACAACCAACACCACCATCACCTCCAACAATACCACCTCTAATGCACACTGTTCTTCTTCTTCTAGTACTGCTACTACTACTACTTCTCCTACTTATATAACTTCTACTTCAACTACTACAACTTCAACTTCTTCTAGCCTTCTTGTCTCACCAACTTGCACCAACAACTTTAATGCTGTTGTCTTCTCTTCCCCACTAGCCCACTTGCCATCAAATGCTCTGCTACGCACGCGTATTCCCGGAAATACCCTGTATTATGTTTGAGCGTTTATAAAAAGTAATTTGATTTTTCTTCCTCTTTCTTTAACATCTTTATGACTTTATGACTATAATATAACTGTAGTTAATGTTGAAGCCTAGCTATGTTTGTAGTTGCCAGAAATCTTATAGAAATAGTGGCTGGCATGTTTTTGGTTATGGGTCTTATTTATTTAGTTAAACATAGGCTATTCGTGGCTTTTTACAGTTGACCAACACACACTATTTATTAAATAGTATTTAAGTTTTTAGTTAAACTAACTCAGTGGCTTTGAAATTTAACAATCAAAATATAATTCTAATATTTTTTTATTAAAATGTAACAAAAATTTTAAAATATTGGCAAAAAAGGATTGTGAAAATGCTTTAAAAGAACTATATAAAAAGAAAAAAAAACTAATGTCGAAATAACTTCAGTTAAACTGTTGACATTTCTAATGTCAAAATAGAAAATGTGTAGTCAGTAAAGTCAAATAATAAGCACATGAAATTGACATTTGAAAACGATTTCTCGCTAACTACTACAATTATGATAATGATCCCTGTCATTGTGTGATTTTATTAAAATTCAGAACCATAAACCTACTTTTTCAATACATCCCAATAAACCAAACGAATTTGCCTCGAATTCGAGGTGAATCCGAGATCTCGGATATTTATTTCGAAAACGAAGTTCGTAAATGTTTTGCTAATGAACCCAATGGCGGGAGAAATGCACATTTCATTCTCGAAACGAGATTTTTTATCATAATCGGATCACTACCCAAGCGAGAATTTCAACATTAGCAAATCGTTTTCGAATAATTTTAGCAATTTTTGTTTTAAATTGAATTTTTTTAATATATTCGTGTCTTTCGTGTCTTATAAAAGATTATAAGATTATTATTGTTAAAAAAAAAAAAAAAAAATTTACATGTTCAGTATTCGTACCCGCGTCTCCCGGACGCCAGTCTCCTATATCCACTAGCCTATCGCACTTGTTGTTTAGAAGCGGCGTAATTTGCTTCATTATGAAAACAAACGTTTGAGGAAGTGGGTTCGACTCCCAGCTCAGGCAAAAAAATGTATCATTGTTTTTTTTTTTGCTTTTGGTGTTTTTTCTCTATTTTTTAAAAAATTTAAAAACAAAAAAAAACAATGTTGCGATGATTAATTGCAGATATATAAAAATTTATTTATTTTACGAGATTGCGGACTCGTTTCGAACTCGAATCGAATACGAGATATCTAATCCGAGTTCTAGGTTTCATTACTAATTCGAAACTAAACCGAGTCCGCTATGTGGTTTATTGGGATAATATTAGTATGGAAAGTGGACGTGTGAGTGGGCGTATAGAACTTATATTTTGTATAAATCTTAGTTTTAATGTACCAAGTTTTATTCCTGTATATCAAATATCTATACGTCTATGGAATTTTTTTATTGGTAGATTGTATGGGAGATGGACGTGCCCGTCGGTGAATGAAGCTCATATTTTCTATACGTCTTAGTTTTGATGTAACAACCAGACATACCAAGTTTGAAAATTGTAACATTTCGGCTTCGAATCACCATCGGACACAGACAATTTTTTCAATATAAATTAATTTGAAGAAAGAAATTTTTCCTGTAAGAGATAGTTTAGGAAGAAGTTAATATTGCCACACCCTCTTTTACTGCTTATAAATAAATAAAAAAAATATATTTCTTACGGTTCTGGTCATACCAGACAAAAAATTCGGTAACTGTACGAAACTCTACTAAAAATGGGTGTGGTTGCACGCCTACTTTTCAAAAAACATTATAATTCCTGAGTTGTACATGTTTTGAACCTTGGTGGTATGATTCCAAGTGGCAATCACTTTATAAATAAATGTTGTCACACCTACTTCGCCTATCGGGATCTGCATGTCTATAGATTCCAAAACTAACGGTTCGATTGAGCTGAAATTTTGGCAGTCGATTTTTTTGAGTTGGAAAGTTTAGAAAACAAAAATATATTTTGCGTGCATACTTTTAGGCCGAACATTTTTTTGTGTTAAGAACATATAATAAAACACTGTTACAGCAAGATTGAACAGTTTGAGTGATATAAGGTGCGGATGGTAACACTTGCGTTTTATAAACAAATTAAGATTTAATAGTAATTATATTCAAAAAACTGCAAAATGAATGCGAAATTATTATACAAAGATGTAAAATGTTGTTGTAAAAGTGCAATAACTGTGGCAAAATATAAAACCTTACGATCTGGGTTTAAATTGCTTTCAGCAGAATAGCAAAAGCAACGAAATTGTTACTGCGGTAGTGCTACCGACAGTTTTTAAAAACATTGTTATGCTGTTCATTTTGCTTTGCTGTGTGAATTTTGAAAAGCAAAGCAAAAGCAGCAGCATCAAAAATAATTTGTTTTACTGCTCAGTGCTACGCAAGCATAATAAATTATTTTATTGCTTTGCTTTTCATTTGGCTTTTCTAATTTGTCACAGCATTACGACAGCAGCAGTTATAAAGCAGGTAAGTTTCGCTTTGCTTTCGGATGTTGTGTATTCGCTTGGCTTTCTTGATTTCTTCTTCGTTGTTTCTGTGCTGCGTCGTTTCAGAGGAGCATGTTTTTTATATAATATGTGCACTTGTGCGCAGTCGTGTATGTATGTTGTTACTTTGAAAAACTGTCGGTAGCACAACCGCAGCAAAATGTTGCTGTTTTGTTGCATCTCTATTCATCCCTCAGCAAAACGAAGAAAAGCACACGATTTGCTGTTTTCGTAGTGCTGCGACAAATAAGAAAAGCAAAATGAAAAGCAAAGCAATAAAATAATTTAGTTTGCTTTCGTAGCACTACGCAGTTAAACAAATTATTTGTATGCTGCTGCTTTTGCTGTTGCTGTTCGATTTTCAATTAGCACAGCAAAGTAAAAGCAAAAGCAACTAAAGTTTTTTTTAGTTTTTAAACACTGCTTACGATGACATCGAAATGTTTTTCATCATTATTTAAACACTAAAAAAAAGTCTATAATGCAATAAAATTCTGCAGGTACACAATATATAAATCTATATGAGACTATATAAAGTCTTTCAATATATAGGTCTGCATAAAGAATTGCTTATTTCAAATTTAGACCAACGCGTTTTAATTTTTTCTAAAGTGCAATTCTGCATTTCTGCACTGTTTTTCAATTAATCGAAACTATGTTTTCTTTCCGAACAAAGCCAGTCTCAAGAGTACTGCAACTCGACTCGATTTTTGATTTAAGTAATTCGTTTTTTAAAATAACTCAAAATTACGAGTAACTCGAGAAATTATCAAATAACTTGAGTTTCTTCTTACATGTTGTCAGTTTCTGTCACAACTCTCTCTCTCAGTAATACATACCCAGTTGAAATTAAGACCTAATGAAACTAAAAGAGGATATAAATAGTGCAACATAGAAGACGTTTCGAATCTGCTGTCTGAATTTTAAAATTCAAGATGATAAGCAGGATTGCAAAATAATTTTTTTGTTTTTTTTACGTATTCGATGCTAAGGCGAAAACTATGTTAAAATGGGTCGCTGAATCCGAATCTGAATCAGAAAAATTAATTTATATTGAAAAAATTTTCTGTGTCCGGTGGTGATTCGAATCCGGATTTGTTATAGCGCACGACCACTACAAGTTTTTAATATTATCTAACAAGTTCAGAGGGTTGTTGATTTCGAATCTGCTGTGATCTCGGTAGTCGAGTGGTAAGCGTTCTTGACTGTCAAACCAGAGGTCTTGGGTTCGAATCCTGGGCAGGCTATGATTACACGCTTTAACCTTTCTGCAATTCTTTCCTTATGTCTAATCATATGAAATTGAAAAATTCATCAATATTTGCGAATTTAGAATTGTAGTTGATGGTACACAGCGAGAAATTTGAGCTGAAAACAATCCCAAACCAATAAATTTTGTGAGTGATTCTGAGCTAAGCCATAATAAGCTTGATAACAAATCCTAATGTGATTGTTTATCAAAAAATTAACACGCCCATTCGGGCATAATGTATGTGATTTTCGGATTATTTGTTAAACAATTAATATGTCCACATGCGTCTTATAGAAGAAATTTTTGGCTTGTTTATCAAAAAATTAATATGCTCACTTGTGCCCAATTTATGACATTCTGGTGTTGTTAATTAAAAAGAAATATGCTCATTTGTGTCCAATGCATGCCATTTATGGATTGCTAGTAAAAAAAATGAATATGCCGAATCCAAACATTTTTGGAATTGCTTATCAAAATATGTGAAATGCCAAAAATATTTGCAAATAAAAACAATTTATGACTTTTTGTAGCGATGACAACAAGCATAATAAAAATTATATTATCATTGTACAAATAAGATACATTTGATCCAATCAAGCCAGGATAATATAATTTTTTAATTTATTTACTGCACTTTTATACTAACAGGATCAAAAACCATATGAGAATTACTTCGTTCGGTTGCTCATTTTTTTTATGTACAAAAACAAAAACAGCAAAATTAATTTTTTTTCAAACAGCCCAAGCTTAATGCTTGACAAATTGACGTGTTTATTAAGAAAATGTTCAAACCGAATTTCTGGCATAAATTAAGAACGTGAATAGCATATTTTGAGATGGTTTTGAGCTGATTTCAGTTACGAACGCTTTGAGCTTGATTTTAGCCCATTTTTTTTTCGTCGTGTAGAGATGATTGTGGAATGAGATTGCTAAATAATTTTAATTGACTGAAATCAAGGCATAACACTTGCCTGAGATTCAAATTAGCATGTTAAAATAGCTCTCCGCCACACATAGAACATTCTATACTTGTTTCACCCGATATTTCTTTCTCTCCTACTTATCTATCTCACCATTTTTCAGAATCAAGGCAGACTTGAATAAATAGGTTTTGACACCTGAAATCCTTGGTTTAAAGCAAAAAAAAAAAATTCAAAATCCAAGATGTCAGATAGGGCCCCATCTTATTGTTTTTCTATGTTAACGAATTCGATTCTAAGACGAACACTAAGTAAAAATGTGTCGCTGAATTAGAATCTGTTGTCAGAATTACAAAATTAAGTAATTTTTTTTACCATAAGGTTGCCGCTGACTAATAAACTCATTCAGTTGAAAATCAGCGTGAGAGATCGAAACTATCTGTACGGGTATGAAAAATTGAAACGCATAGATAGAGGGATCGCACTATATAAAAATGTTAAATGAAATAATAAATAATTAAAATATAATTTAATTTAAATAATTTAAAATATAAGATAAAATTAAACTATTAAAAACTAGAACATTTGTTAATCAACTAACGAGTTGATTGGAATTTGAATTGATTGGTTGATGCCTAACTCTGCTTTTAGCCCAATTTTCTACTGGGTATTTCCACTGATAAATGAAAGCTCTCAGTTAATCAAAAACTCAGAACACAGGTTATTCGATGAAAGTTTCTAGTCGAACTAGTCGAAAGATAAGTCGAGTATTAGCTCGAGTTTCGAGTCGAGACCTAGTTTATATCATATAAAACCTGTTTAAATCATATTTCATTTTCATTCAAGATGGCGGTTGGTGCGCACTCTCCTCTAGGTCGGACATTTGCATTTTATATCAGCGTTAAAAATTATTTTTTTTCTCAACTTTTATCAACCATGTATCTATTTTTTTACCCACTGACTGGACTATATCATATATATATATATATATAAATTAATATTTTGTACCTGGCACCATACAATCCGTAACATTTTGTCGTTTTTATCTTCATTCCACACACACACACACATACATCGAAAATTTTGTTTTTATTTCATTTTAAATATTTTATAAATTTTATTTATTTGTTTTTTTTCCTTGTTTTGCAATCATTTGATAATTTGTATATGTCTCATTTAAAAAAAAAACAACTCTATTAATACTAATATTTGTAATTTTTACAGATGTAATTTAAACAAAACAATGAAAAATGCACTCAGTAGCGTGTGTGTTTGTGTGCCTAATTAATGAGAATTTAAAATTAATAAAACAAATTAATATGGAAAAATGCAAAACAAAAAAAACTACAAAAAATATCGTTACAAATAGCAGTTTGCAGCGCTTTGCAGTTTGCTCTGCTAAGCTTACAACATTTTTACAACTTAATTATAAAAAAAAAAAACAAAAAAATATTATAAAATAAAAAACAAAAGAAAATAAAAAACTAACCAAAATAAATCGATAAACATGCCAAACCATAACAAACGTTTTTATGATGCTACTGAGTGGCTAGCAATTTAAAACAGCGAATAATAATTAGTAGTTTATTAAAAAAAACAACAACAACAACAACAAATGCCAAATTTTATAAACATCAGCAACATCAAGAGCAACAACAAAAACAAAAGCAAAAACAATAACAGCAATTATCATAACAATCCATTAATATAGCCGTAGAGCAAAATTGTGCTAAAAATTTAAACCAAAAACAAAAAAAAAAATTCAAACAAATATCAAAAGTAAACGCTAACCACATATAGTTATCTATAACTAGCTACTAAACCGAAAACTTGTTGAAACATAGCCAAAAAAAAAAAAAAAACATTAACCAAAAAAACAGAACCTATTAATGTAGAAATCATCATCATTTTAGCACAGCCAATGATTGTGTGAGTGTGCGTGTGTGTTGAGGTAACTAACTTTATATCATTTTATCTAATTATAGCAATGCTTAACTTAAACTCTATTCTAAGCTTTAAAATTATAGCATGTAGCTAGTTAGTTGCACATAAACCATAACAAAACGTAGTTAACAAAAAACAAAAAATTAGTACAAGAGAAAATAAATTTAGTTTGACTGCTTAAAAAAAATACTTTCAAGCTTCATTTTTTAGAGAAAATTGTTAATTTATCGATTGCCGCTTTTAATGATTTTTGTTGTTAACCACGTTTTGTTACTATTTTAGGCTAATTATGCACCTTTTATATACTATATATAATCAATGAAAAATATGCAAGCTACTCGTTATAACTATTAAGCCATATTGTATTTTTATTTTTTTTTGTTAACTACCAGTGTTGGTAAAGCGAGCTGATCATAAACTTCAGCTTCACTTCTGAAGTTCTGCTTGAATTATTTTGCCACGTACAAACTATAGACATATTTAGTTTTTTTTTTTTTTTTTGATAATTATGAAAACAAAATTTCAGACAATACAACATGTGAAGCAGCCCAGCAAACCTAATGATATCGACCCCTTTGCGCGAAATTATCGTATGTGCCAAAAAGCAAATTTTACAGGAGAGCGTTTTTTCTACTTTTCTCTGCTTTAGAAAATCTGCTCTGCTCTGCAATATCAAAACCAAATTTAACATGTGCTTTTGGAGGGTGATGCGTTATAGGATGTAGAACAAATTTGCATCAAAAAGTCAATTTAAAAAAAAATAGCACATACGATAATTTCGCGCAAAAGGGTCAATATCATTTCGTTATAGAGTATTTAGTATAAAGGAAATCTTTTGTATTAAACCAATATCAATTTTAATTATGGCTTATTTCTCATAAACACTTTGATATCAATTTTGAATACAATTGTGCTACACTAAGGCAAAAAATAGTAGATTTATGCAAATAAGTATTTAATTTATTCAAAAAGTCATTTTTTTTTGTACTAAGAATGCATTTCCATAAATTAATACGTAAATATTTAAAAATGATATAAAAAAACTTCAAAATTATAAGTCAAAACAGTCCATTATAAGCATCGAACCCGTAACCATAGCATTAGAGTCGATCGACTAACCAACGTGCCACTCTTTTGCATGTTTGAGAGTGAGCAAAATTTAGACAAAACAAAAAATACTGGCGCGATTACAACTTCACAGCAAACATTATGACTCTTTCAAGACTCATATAAATGTGATTTTATCGTCATAATGCGCTCAAAAAAGACTTTTGAATACATTTTCGTATGTTGTGTGCCCCAAATGATTCATAATAATGACTGCTTTATGAGTCTTTTCGAACTCATTATAATGACGGTTTTAAGACTCATATTCAATACTCTATAAAAACTCATATTAAGTACTCTTTTAGAATCATATATCTCTTTTAATACTCATATTTAATACTCTTTAAAGACTCATATAAGAAGTCTTTTTGTAGCAAACACTTCACAGCAAACTTTATTGCTCTTTAAAGACTTTCAAGACTCATATAAATGTGGTTTTATCATCATAATGCGCTCAAAAAAGACTTTTGAATACATTTTCGTATGTTGTGTGCCCCAAATGATTCATAATAATGACTGCTTTATGAGTCTTTTCGAACTCATTATAATGACGGTTTTAAGACTCATATTCAATACTCTATAAAAACTCATATTAAGTACTCTTTTAGAATCATATATCTCTTTTAATACTCATATTTAATACTCTTTAAAGACTCATATAAGAAGTCTTTTTGTAGCAAACACTTCCCAGCAAACTTTATTGCTCTTTAAAGACTCTTTCAAGACTCATATAAATGAGGTTTTATCCTCGTAATGCGCTCAAAAAAGACTAATGAGTACATTTTCGTATGTTGTGGGCCCAAAAATATTATTCATAGTAATGACTGCTTTATGAGTCTTTTTAGATTCATTATAATGACGGTTTTAAGACTCATATTTAATTTAAAGACTCATATTAAGTACTCTTTTATGACTCATATATCTCTTTTAAGAATACTCATATTTGATAGTCTTTTAAGGCTCATATAAGAAGTCTTTTTGCAACGAACACTTCCCAGCAAACATTATGACTCTTTAAAGACTCTTTCAAGACTCATATAAATGAGGTTTTATCCTCATACTGCGCTCAAAAAATACAGTTTTATGAGTACATTTTCATATGTTGTGGGCCCAAAATATGATTCATTATAATGACTGTTTTATGTCTCTTTTTGAACTCAAATTTAATACTCTTTTTTTTTAAGACTCTTATAAAGGACTCTTGAAAAACTCATAATTAAAACTCTTTTAGAACTCATATAAATTCTTTTTAGATATCGTTTTTTGCAATAATCGCTTGACATTCACATAATATTGTTTAAAAATTAAATTGTATACATTAGACCGGATCGAAATTTAGATTCCGCCGGTCGGGGTCTCAAAAGTTAGAGGAACTCATTAAAATGATTTCTGCATACTTTTTTTTCAAATCGGAGAGAAACCGCCGAAGCAATTTTGATTCTCCTGAAGGTCCTTTTTGGTAAAAAAAACGTTTTTTTTGCTTGTAACTTTTTATTTTTCACAGAACGCATACCCAAATCTTCTTAAATGTTAAACTTCTTACTCATACTAACATTTTGAAATAAAAAAATTGTTAAAATTTTGTTTCATTATAACTCTTATTGACCATCAAAAATTGATTTTTTTGCTATTTTTAAAAAGGCAATTTTTTAAAACCGCTGTAAAAGACACATTTTTTATTGGATTTACATGGAATTGTTATTGTTGGAACGGTATTAAGTTCTTCTTTCTTTTTGTGTATCGCTTTAATCATCGCTGTGGGCACTATCCGCTTGATTGGGAAGAAATGCTTTTCGCTTGCGTTGTTCCTTTAAGTTTACAGTGAAGGTGCTCAGTGCGTCTTTTGTATGCTCTGAGCCTAGGAGTCATATTTAAGAATGCGAGAGTTCGATTGCATCGAGGTATTCATCTGCCGCGACAAGATTTTTTATTTTTACAGCGGTTTCGGCCCTATACGAGACTTCACCGCCATGATGACTCGTGGTTTTCTTTCGGACGTGGTTTTCCGCGGACGGCTGGATTTTGAACAGTTGATCATTTCGACACTATCCTCGAACAACTTCACACAACGATGCACAAAATTACGAGTGTTCAAGTGGTCGCAAGGTTTAAAAGATATCACCTCTTTCCATGCAACCTGTTGTAAGACTAATGGTCGTGCGTGCGTAGTGTGTGACGTGCTAGCCAACGAGTCTCGAGTTCAATTCTCACCTCGGGCAAAAGTTTTATAGAAAAGTATATATACTAGAGTTCGACAGTGGTCGAAATTCGACTTTTTCACATACATTCTCTGTTGATTCGATACAAAATGATTGTGGAACACAAATAAATCGGTTGAGAAACACGTGAAAATGGTACAAAGACCCCTGCACCAAAAATGGGCACCGTACGGCAACGAACACGCCCACCTCCCATACAACCGATTACAGTTAAAACTCAACAAAAGATTTTTGTACATGAGCTACAAAGATAAAACTGGGTATGTTATATCAAAACTTAGATGTTTACACAAAATGGGTGTCATCCGCCCACCTTCAATACAACCCAAAATATTTAAAATACTAGTTATAGTTTTATATCTGACCTATAGAAATAAAATTTGATGTGGGAGGATTTTATTTCAAAAATACGGTGTGCACAAAAAATGGACGTCATCCGAACACGACAACGCCTACCTCCCATACAACCCACATTAGTTTAAACTGTATAATTCTATAAAGATTACAAAGAGTTTGATCAAAAATAAAAAGTTATTTCTATGTGTTTTAGTAGTTTATTATATATTTAAATATTATTGAAGGTTTAGGGTATTTAATATTGGGGCTAGACTGACTTTAATAGAGTTTCCTTACTTGTTCTTATTTCAGGTTTCTCGTCAAACAGAAAAGCAAAAAGCAACATCAATAGCATTACACACAATAAAACTCAACTCACTCATAGTTATTTTATGTCCGCTCACAACAACAAATGAATCACATCAGATTATTAACCCTACCCAAAAGAGTCATAATTTGTCGACACACGTGCCCGCGAAGAGTACTATGAGTATTTTTTGGTTTTAGTTGAAATGAGTCAAAATGTTTTGTGGAATTGGTATGAGTACACATTGGCATCAATAGTCATGACTCATGACTTAGCTATACTAATTTCTTTAGTACTCATTGCTGCAGGTCTTACACTCAAACTACTCAATATAAAAATATGGATTTGTATGTACTTATCCAATTCCAGTAAACCAAACGAATTTACCTCGACTTTGAGGTGAATCCGAGATCTCGGATATTTATTTCGAGAACGAAGAAGTTCGTTCTTGTATTGCTTATGAACCCGAGGGCGGAAGAGATGCACACTTCATTCTCGATACCAGATTTTTTTATCATAATCGAATCACTACCGAAACGAGAATTTCATAAAATAAAAATAAATAATTTCAGGAATCGAACCCACGTCCTCTGGATGCAACGTTACCCGCAAGCCTATCGCAGTTATAACTTCAAAGCTGCGTTATTTGTTTTAATTTGAAAAAAGTGCTGGGGACGTGATTTCGAAGCCCAGCTGAGGCAAAAAAATTATTGTTGCTTTTACTTTTTTTACGTTTTTTCCATTTTTTTTAAAGAAATTTGAACAAATAACGAATTTTGGAAAAACAAAAAAAAAATTTTGCGTTGAGAATTGAATAAGAGATATCTGATGCGAGTTCTTGGTTTTCTTACTAATTCGATACTAAACCGAGTTCGCCATGTGGTTTATTGGGCTGTTCTCACCATAAATTTTATTAAAAAAATCTTCCATAAGACACACGTAAACTATTAAGAGTTTAAAATTCTCTTGCTATCCACACAACACATACTGCACACAACACATACTGCACACAATTGTATACAAAGTAATGTTAAAAATTTGCTATGATCTAGAAAATGCTAATGCTTTGCCAACACTGAAATTAGTTTGTTATTTTTAAATGACTAAAATTTTAAATTAAACTTTAATTGCTCTCCCGATCTCATTATTTGATCGCTTACTTATGTTACTCTCTTTACTCATTCACAGGTTCAGCACCTTTGGGCTGTTATACGCCAGTGAAGGCGCCCATCGACAATTTATTTCAACTTGGCGTAACGCGTGCACCCAATGGCAATGGTATCTCCCACAATACAACAACAAATGGCAATGGCACCGCAGCCGCACCAACAACAAATGGCGGCAATAACGGTGACAGCAACGACGGCAGCATTAGCCAAATGTCTACTATCACACCCACCACAAACGATGAGCCTGAAAGTCTGCAATATTTAAAACCTGCAAACGATGATCTCACCATTGCATACAGTGAGGGTGCGCAGAAAACCGATCTGCTCTATTAAAAAAATAAAAGAAGCACTATTTGCTTTTCTTAACTAAATAGTTATTATTTGCAAACAAATTGCAAAAAGTTAAAATATTCCAAAAGATTAAGAATTCCCAGAATTATATAATTGTATGTGATGAAATGTACTCTCCCTACCTTTGAACCTTACCTTTGAAATGTTTAAGTAACGTTGTGTAGTGCGTTTACTTATAATTTTTTTTTAACATAATTCTCTTCATACTTTTTGAAATTATTTTTATGTAAAAACTAAAGAGAAAAAAAGAGTGAAATTAAAAAGCAACACTTGCTTATATTGCTGCTTAAATTTCTTTAAAAAAAGTCTTTAATTAAATAATGAAATGCTTTGAATGTGTCTGCATTGTTTTTATATTAATAACATACTATTATTATAATTATGATTATTATTAATATAATTATTCTAATTATTATTATTATTATTATTATTATTATTCATTATATTTAAAAAATGAACACCACTGCTATATAATTATTATTAACTAAGTTTTAGTTTTTGTTTCTAAAACATTAACGGTTTCAAGAAAAATCTACGTTAAACCATAATTTTTATGCCGTCAAATACGAAAAATACTATGTAAAAGAATTTCGACACTATTGCATTCAAATTTAATTTGTATTTTCTGCCCTTATTTGTAATCTTTGATTTGTTTCAAAACATTAAAATCATTCAAAAAATTTTTGTATATATTATTTAGTTTGTTTTGCTGTTTAAATCAGTTTTTTTTTTGCAAAACACACGCGTTTTATTTTTAAAAAATCACTTTATTTTTTTAATAATAATTATTATTATAATATTTGTATGCGTTCTACTTTTGCTTACATTTAATTTGCTTATTTTATTTTATTTTTCTTATTATTATAGTTTTTTTATTTTATTTGTTATAAGTCAATTTGTTTTTCTTCTTTTTTAATATCAATAATTGTCTTAATCTATTTTTGCTTTGCTTTTTGTTTTTTTGCAAAAGTTTTCAATGTCTGCAATGCATTTAAGTTAAATGCTTGTATTCGAATGTATTTAACAGAAATTCAAATTCTTCAATTTATATTATATTAAATACGAAACAAAAAAAAAAAACAAAACATTACTATATGAAACAGAGCTGAAAACATTCATTGTTTGTAATATTAGCTTACGTATTATATACATATATACACATACATACATAATTACATACATACATACATACATATATATAAATAATTAATTTAATTTAAACTTAATAAAAAGAAATGAAAAATATTCAAAGCCACCAGCAATCGTTTTATTATTAAGGCAGTCTTCAATTCACCTTCTAATTCTATGTCCTTGGCTATTGTCAGACGATCGATAGATTCTATACATCTGTTTGAAATTTTTTCTATAGAAGTTATTGATTTCGTCACAAAACAGTCACTTATGCTAGCAAATTGCTTGAGTAGAGCAATTCTCAATAAAAATCGTTTACAAGAAACCCGCAATTTACACATCACTTGTTTTACAAGATAACCGCAGTTTGCACATCACTATTTTTAGGTTATTTTATTCAGAAGTTGTTGAGTGTTTATTTTGAAGTTTGCCGGGTTATTTGTTGAAAAAGTGTGAAAATTAGTGTGTGAATTAGAAGGAAATACCTATGTGTACAAAATTTAATAATAATATTGCGCATCGCGTTAAATCGAACGATCATTATAACAATGTTGTTGATGCTTGTTCCATGGACTTCTTAAACTGGCTACCTGTAATCTTTCATTTCTATTGCATTGCCAGGATTGGTGGCTACAAATAATGGAAACTTTTTGTCAAACGGTCAAATTGTTGGCAGACTATGATTCTCTTTTGTTAGAACTCAACAAAAGTGGATGATTCTAATCGACACCAGACACCTGAGCGCTCAAATTCAAATGAGTTCATCAGTCTGCTAAAGACTGGAAGATGAAGTCGTTCTTAATATCACAGAATTACAATTATGACGGTAAAGAATACTGGATCATAATGGATACTACTTAAGATTCATTGATAAGATTGATTGATCAAATGAGTCAGGTGCTCAGATCTGTACAATAAATAAAAATATAAAACCAGTTGATCAGCGAATCCTTCTAATGATTGTGGAAAAGTCGTTGAGGACTGAAATTCAAAATGCTTGCAAGACTAGGGCAAGAAGGCGATGGAGTCTGTTTCATGAGTGGAATTTACAACGAGCTTAAAAAAAGCGTTTATTAAGTCCATTGCACGGATAGACTCAAACTTGTCCTCAATGATTGACTGCAACACCAAAAGTTTGTAGATTTTGAAAGTTGAGGAAATTCACTTTTTTGCAAAAAGTTCCTATCATGCAGCTGAACTTATTTCCTTTTGTTTACAAAATGCTCTTGCAACTGCAGCGACTGTGTTAAAATCATTCTGGTTATGTGATATTTTTAATACGCTGTTTTAAATTTTTTTTACCGGCAATTCAAAATTTCATCACTTCTACATAACAAATGTTACGTAGAGTTTCGTGCTTCAAGTTGTCTTGTACACGATAGTTCTGACGAAAATAAATCCTGTTACAAGAGCTCTTCAAAAGCCAGACATCAACAATTCTCAAGCAAATTTCTAACTAAAGAGAACAACAAGCATTCCGAAATGATTGGTATCTTTCGAGACCAAGCGATTTAACCAAGATTCAACTGATTACTGAATGGCAAGTCAAAACTAAGTTTACAACAAGCCCATCACAGAAATCAAAAAATATTTCGAAAAATTATTCCGGATGTAAGATTCTGTGTAAATATTTTTAACGTTTGTCTCGGTAATATTGCCAGTCAATCGATTTAAAAGTTCAAACAATGTCATAAAAACTTTTCGAGTGCTCCATCCCAAAAAAAAACTGCCTAAAATGACGAATCAAGAACTGTACAGGTAAGCTGTTTTACTTTCACTTATTTGTGCTAAATACTTGGGTAATAAATTTACTGAACACAAAAAATTCTCTAAATTTAGAAATTTAAGCATTCTCTCCAAAACCATCTTTCAACTTTAGCTGAAGTTGAAGGAAGGTTTGAGAAAATATTTGTAACTTTTATATCAAGTGGAAAATTAAATATATTGAAAACTAAGAAAATTAGCATATAAAAAGAGTGCCATTAATTTGAGCACACTTTAATCTGGTTGTTGAGAAGTAACGTTAGAGATTTGAGAAAGCCAATTGATTTCAAATGAACCTCAAGATGATGGCAAATAAAAAAGGTTTTTTGTGCAGTTTTCGCCGGGAAAAATAATCAATTGTGTGTAAAAAAGAATCAATTCTCTTCCCCCAAGAAACAATTTGTTTCCTGACAAAAGTACTTAGGCACAAAAGTCTCGAGTATCGGCTCAGTGAAATAAGGCCTTAGGAAATAAGGCCTCAAATTTAAAGTAAAATAAAGCCCCAAGTATTTCTATATAAAACAACAGAGCATATATTTTTGGTGTTATTTCCTTTATGGGGGCTTTATTTCGTTTTTGAAATTTGGTTTTTTATTCATTAAACAATAAGACACCAAAATTTCAAAATAAAAGAAATCCCGTTGAACCTATCATTTGGGGTCTTATTTCTTTATTTAAATGACTCCTATTATTTTGTGGGCCTTATTTCACTACGATATTTCACCCCATTTTTGGGGCATTATTTCGATTCGATATTGGGGCCCTATTTTACAGAGCACCACTTATCCGACTCACTTTCATTTTCAAAAGCTACAAGTAATAATGAAAAATTGTGAAGATAATGAAAAAAGAAACAGTTTTGATAGTATCGTAAGAGTAGACGTAGAATTCCGTTTAAGTAGTATTAGAGAATAATGCTTGCAAGAAAGGATATAACAAAGTTAAACAATTTTGGTGCAACATTCCATTTTATTAGTGTTTTTTAAACAATGTGAAAACCAAGTTTTTGTCGAAAGCCTTTTCAAAGTCGATAGACAGAACAGAAATGTGGTTTTTAGTGGAAAATTGTTTGCAGATGAGGAGATCTATAAACAGGAGAGCATCGATTGTGCTTGAACCAGATTTAAAAGCTAGTTGATTTGGTGCAAGAGAATTTGTGGAAGTGAGGAACCACATGAGCCAAAAATTATAATTATATTAAATTTAATGAAATAATTGACCCAAAATAACAACAATGAAATAATATTTATGTTAATGATGTGCGATAATAATATTTATGTTAATGATGTGCGATGTGTTATGTTCTCTCTGCTTTGGTTCAAATGTCTTCTTGTAGTATTTACATTTTTACTTGTGGTATCTTCATTTTTTTTTTAACTGTTCTTGATTGTATACTTCCTTGCAAAGGTGATCTTATCTACATTTTAAAATTTAGAAAAAATTTTAAAAATCATTTAAATAAGTTCATAATATTCACCATAGTCAGAAACCGTTTCAGATCGCACGAGAAGCTGAGAAGCTGTGGGAGAAACACAGTTTTGATGACTTATATTTTCTTAGACATTGGTTTGATACCACTGGATATTACCAAGTGTCCTCAAAACTCAATATACCCCTGTTCAAATACGGATTTTTAAAGATTGATGGTTAAGTGATGTGGCCGAAGTCTTTCAAATACCAGTCAAATTAGTTTGAGTTGAGTTGTCTCATCTCAGATGTTATCAATGTAGCAAAATGTGAAAGGCATTACTTTTAATTCTTGTTTTTAGTATCAATGATGGTAGCGTTTTTTATGTTTATGCTCGACAAAATTGAATTTTCAAAAAAATCAGTACCTATGAGGTTGTGTGGAGTGTTAAATACAATAAAGAACCACTCGAAAGGTTGTGGGACACCTGGGTCGAGTGCAAGCCGTGTTAATCCATATGTATCAGTGATGAAGTTGTTGGTCGCAAAAAGTTTGGGCACATTTTTGTCTTGACAGTATCGTAAACTGGTTGTTAGACTGTTGATTGAGATATCAGCAGCTGTATCGATAAAAAATGTATGATTTGTATTGTTGTTAATTTCTATATTTTCCGAACTTAATGAGGAATTGTTTGGCGTTACATTTTCGATGACATGCCGAGTAAATAATGTCGAATTTATTGAAGCTGCAGGATTTGTTAAATTTCTTTGCTTAATCTGCATATCGTTGATGATACCAGCAGAGATCATCATCAGTGCGTTGTGTCGATTGGTTGAAATGCGGTGTTGGCAAACGATTTTGAAAGTGTACAGCTCAAATTTTTGATTATCTTGAAAAGTTTCGTGATTTTCATTTCTATATTTTTGAAGATTTAACAATAAAGTCGATTTTCGGAGCTCTGAAAATAGTTTAGTTAGAAAATATTTGGTTAAATAAAAAAAATTACTCAAAAAATATTTAGTGCATTTTTACCTTTGGCGTAATATTATCAGTGCATGAATTATGCACATTTCTTTTAAAATATATACCTGCGAGCTTCTTATTTATTAGTCAAATTTTCTGAAACAATTGCATAAATAATGTTCGTAATGAAATTTTTATTTAAAAAGATTTAACATTATTTTTTAAATTGTTTAATGATATTTTGTGTTTTGAATTGGTATATATATAAAACATTTTCAATGTGTTCTTATTTAATATTATTTTAATAAATTCATTTATTTAACTTGTTAACAATCACAACATGTGACAAAAATTCTATTATATATGTATATATCATAACAATTTACTAACATTTGCTTATTGTTTTAAATTGCTTACAATATGAGTTTTTAAAAACTGTTAAAACTTATTGCTTGCTTATAGTCAAAGTTTGTTCACTTTAGGCAACCATGACATTTTTTTTTTAATAATTTTGTCGAATTCTTATTTTTATATTTTTCAATGCTTGAATTAACTTTAAGTACAATAGTTGAAGAATAGGAAGAGCTAGTATTTGTGTGTTTTTTGTGTTTTGTTTTTAAATAGTGTTAGTATGTATGTTAAAATTTTAAAAATGTTGTTGAACTTGTAGTATAGTTTAATTTTATAATTATTTAAATTCACTCAAATTTTAATTAGTTGTTTAATGTTTGTTTTAAGCTACGAACAAGTTTTTTAAGTTTAATAACTAGAAAATGTTTGGTTTATTTTGTAACGATAAGCATAAAAGTTTGTGTATAACTATATAAATATATTTAAATCTAATATAAAAGATGCTTAATTCCACTAGAAAGACAGTATACCAGCCAACCACCTTTAATCTACATAGTCTCGTATTATTAATTCACGCTTAGGATAGCTAGCTGCTGCCGCTGCAGTTGTGCTAACACCAAAAATAGAACCATTGCTATTGAGGCTATTTAGCGTGACATTGTAGTTCTTGTTATTGTTGTTGTTGTTGTTGTTATTGATACTGCGGCCACTAAAGTCTCGATTTTGATTTGCGTTCATCTTCAGTTTATCCAATTCGTTTTGTAATCGCTGATTACTAGAACGTAAACTTTCATTTTCCGAAAGGCACTCGCGAAGGCTGTTGGGTGGATTAGAATTTTTGTTAATACGAGTCTTATTTTATTGCATATACTTGCTAACCTTTTGAGTTCTTCCTGCATTGTCCTAATATATTCACATGCCTTAATGAGTATCTGTGATTTGGAGTCGCTGGGCGGCGTGCGACTGTGGTTACTGATACGTTCAGGTGCAGCCGATGCTGTTGCTGCTGTTGGCGCAGCTGCTATTATGGAAGTGTTGTTATTCGAGTTGTTGGCATTGGATACATGCGGCATATCGGGCAACATTTCTTTAAGTTTGAAAATCCAGCTGTTGATCTTATCACGTCGCCGACGTTCCACCTCGTTATGCGTAGCACGACGTTTATCATCGCGCTGCAAAAACAAAAAGCCATATAACTGTAAGTTAAAACAAAACCGCCTAACTAACGCAACACACCTTTTTGTATGTTTCCAAAATGTAGCTGCGTTTGGCATGCGGCTCAGTGGCATAAACAGCTGTACCAGCAGCTGAATGCGCAGCAGGCTTGGGCAATATCGATGCAGCATTGTGCGTGTGCACAAGCTTATTCGAACTGCCAACACTTGCATCCAATTTTATTGGATTGCTTGTCGCTTCGACTGCAACATGCTGCTGTGACACATTCTCCTCGTCCACATATTCCTTGACTAAATAAATATCACAACCGCTTGGAAGCTGCACAGTACTGGGCAGCATGTTAGCTGCAGTGCTGGTGTGTGCACCACCATCTATTGCCGCTCGTAATGGATTAACTATACGGTACTGCAGTGCAGCCATTTCTTCCTCCTGTTTGATTTGCGCCAGTGACTCGTCTAGACTCAGATATTCTGTTGACTCATCAGAGTTTTCAGCGCATATTGTTAACAGCACGTTATTGTTTGATGTACCAACACAATCGTTGGCACTGGTGCTCAAGAAGAAGCTGCAGTAACAAAAGTTACGTAAAAATCGTATAATTTATCTAACTATAGCAGACAACTTACCTCTGACCAGCAATAGTTGCCATTGGCAGCGATGTTTTCATTGTTGTTGCGGTGTTAAGCGAGTTTGGTGCCACCTCTAATCTTGGCCGTTTTCTATTGTCCATCTTGCATACTTGCCAACAGCAGATAGGGAACCTTGGGGCTGCAACGACATAAACAGTGTTTAACACAATAGGAACAGGTACAAAATTAATCTATAAAATTAAATATGCTCCAAAGTCAGTAAAAGTATTCTAATTATTTGTTAAAACACTCATTTATTGAAAATAAACAAAGAATTTACAAAAATAACAAAAATTACTGCAATATTTACGCCTATAAAAACTATGCTGCAAAAGTTCACAAAAATTGCAATCCAATTGACACTGATAAATGTCAGTTAAAAGCAGAGTGAAAAATTTGATTGAGCGATTTATGTGATGTTATTTGAGTGCTTTTGCGTTTTTTAAGCTTAGCAAGCACTGCAAGTTAGTGATGGGCGGCGTAGACTGCACGATGTAAATAAACTATTGTCATGATAGAACTGTCTTACACTCGCCATAAAAAAGGAAAAGTAATGGCGTTATTTTTACACTATGTAGCTGGCAGGTGTTCTTATTCTTGATCTATATTGAAAACAAACTGCCAAAACAAAACAAATTTATTTTCGCAAGATTTACTCACAAGATAAACCAAGTAAAATGACAAAAAAACTTCAAGTAACGGACTTCAAAATGAATCTCTTAATTGTTAATTTTTAAAAAAATGCTGCCTCACGTTTCTTTCCACCATCCCACTTCTCACTATACCAGTAGACGTCAAAATAAATCTAATACTAGGTGTATTCCCGAACTCTAAAGTTTTAATTCAATTTACCAATTCTATAACTTCTAATTGTTTTTCTAATTTTCTAAAATTTTCTAATTGTTTTTTTTTAATTTTTGATTGAAATAAAAAAATTATTTTGATTTTGTTGACGTTTCTTTGTTATTTGTAACTTTGTGTCATTTTGACGACTATAGCACCTAATTCTTGTTGTTAATTATTTGACGAATGAAAAAGTTGTAAAATATGACATAGTAAAATATGCCAACCTTTTAACTAGATCATGCTTTGATTGTTTAAAAAACTGCAATGAAAAAGTATCTTATAGGTAATAACAAAAGTTATCATTGGATTTTGTACTCATATCTGATCTCAGTCCATCTTTGCCGTCAGGTCCATCCTTTCTAGACCTTTTTTTAATAAGCTCAGACTTATAGTTGATAGAATGAACAAACATTTTTCGATCAAAAGCCTAGCTACATTTTCGGACCATTTTCCAATTCCTGTTGGTTTAAATTTATTTGATTTTGACTTTATAGTTACAACTCCTTGGTATATCACTTCATTTAAAAAAGAAATTATATCACACTCAATTCTGACTTAGAAGTTCCCCTTTCCTTAGATTTTCTTTCAAAAAATATAGATTTAAATAATTTTTAAATTGACAACCATATCGAAAATCATTTTTCTTTGTTGAATCTGCTACCTTTGTAAATTCACAAAAATTCGAATTTTATCATAAACAATTTTTTGTTTCAGAATTCATTCGAAAGCTTTTCAAAGTTAAACATTATTGGCAAAGAAAATTTTTCATTGGCATGAAAACAGCGCTAATGGTGAAAATAATTTTCTTTCAAAACAAATCAAGCTAAATAATAATAAATGAGCGAATAAAGCTTGAGCAAGCCAACAAATTTGAGAACAAGTTAAAAAATATCAAACCCGCTCCTCCAGCCTTTAAGCAAATTTTATAGGACAAACAAAATATATCAGCTTGTACTGAATTTTTAATAAATGTTTCTGCGGTTAATGATGACCTCGATAAACTACAAGCATTTTTGCAGCATTTTTAACAGGTTTATAGCGATATTATTCCAAATCGAAAAATTTAAAATTTTAATTCGTCCTTTTTATCAAGACTCCCCTCTACTATTTATAATTTTTGGGATAGTTTAATTTATAGGCTCTTCTCTTGTCTCTTTCTGGAATCCTAAAGAATCTTAATAATGAAAGTCAGCGGGTTAAGATAACCTTTCTTATTTTATTATCATAAATTAAAATTTGACAAACTACATCTACCAGATTTATGTTCATCATTTATATGTCCTATTCATGAATATAGAACTTTTAACGATTAAACGGAAATTCAAATGAATTTTTTTTAACATATCTCAAATTTCCGGTAAAAACGGAAATATTCATATGAAGCCAATTATTCTTTTCGTATCCGTGGTAGAATTATATGAGATCTGTTTTCATTTTAACTTCAAGTAACTTGGAATCACTAAAAAGGGTTTCTTTACTTATTTTTTCAGTCAGAGGGAGAAGCAGAACCAGTAAAAATTCACCTTCTATTGCTCGAACGAAAAATTTGTTCGAGCACGAATCTCGAACATCAAACAGAAATTCAAATTAAACTGTTTTATTTAAAAAATTGTCAAAACACAGTTGTTGAGCTGGAAACTTTAAGTTGTTTTCGTGCTTTTTGAGAAATTTTTCCATTTTGACAGATTATCAAATTACTCTTAACTATTCGAACTTAACTTGAAGTGAATAACGAAACTTTCCCATTGTATTATGCTCTTTCCGATCTAGTTCCGTAGTGTAGTCACCTAATTTAATATGCTTATCGGAAGAATGGAAAAATTAAGGTGGCAGCTTTAAAAATCTCACTCATTCGAAAAGCACTCTACAAATCATTTGACAGCTGTTTGTCAAAATATTATTTAGTGTGTGAATTCTTCATTTTTATGTAATAATTGCAGATTTTTGGAATAAAAAGTAGAAATGTCCTTAATTTTGCAGAGCCTTAGAAACTCTCCGCAAACAGTGCAATGGTGAGTATATTAAAAGCAAAGTCAGCCATTAATAAACTTATAATATCTTCCATTCGGACATAACAGGGCAAAAGCAGCAGCTGTGCCTGTGATGCGTAGCTTTTCTATGCGTGATGCTCCAATCATCGATCCCTCGACTGCTCTAGCAAAGCCGGAGGAAATTGAGCAAAAAAACAAACTAAGTCATACTATTGCTGTGCCAACAAAGGTTGATCTAAGTCCAATAAGCGGAGTGCCCTCAGAACATGTCAAGAACAGACGTGTGCGCATTTCCATACCACCAAAGAATGCAATGCAAAGTGGAACTAACAATGTGCATAACTGGCAGATAGATTTTGATACGCGCGAACGTTGGGAAAATCCGCTGATGGGTTGGTCATCAAGGTAGGCTGTGGTCTCTAAAAAAAAACCAAATAGGAATTTTGAATGCAATTTATTTTTACATTGCAGTGGTGATCCTTTATCCAACTTGGATGTAGGTTTCAATTCCAAAGAGGAGGCTATTACCTTCTGCGAGCGCAACAATTGGCGTTGGTTTATTGATTCGGAGGAGCATGCGCCAAAAGAACGTGTAAAGAATTATGGCGTTAATTTTTCATGGAACAAGCGCACACGCGTTTCCACAAAATAAAGGAATTTTCGATTAATCTGATGATATTTAAATGAAATTGAAAACAAGCTGGAGTTGTAATAATGGCACGTTGTAATGAAAAGTAATAAAAGTGTTATTCAAAATAAAGCAACAATTGTGGTAACTAAGAACATTTCGAATATCACATTTGTCCCAAATCAGCTTAAATAAAGTGCACGTTAGCTTTTAATCTTAATCTTGGCTATTTACTAACAAATATTCGAACAAATTTTTCTTAAATACGTTTAATAAACTGCCAAAGCACGCAAATCCTGAGCATTAAAAAAATCACATGAAGATGTGGAATGATTTCTATTAGACACATGATATAACTATTGAATGATTTGACATTGGAATAAATCTATGAAGTAGAACTAAGCTATACAAAACAGAATAGTCATTATACTAAATATTTTATATATTTCTTTATTTTAATATTTGCATGCTTTGGCAATTTTGTTCAAAATTGAGATAATTAATATTTAGGCTATTTTATTTTTTTTTTTTTTTCTAATCTAGTATTACGATGACTGACTTTTTATAAAGTTGCTTTAATGTGGCTCCTCCTTCATTTTTATATCCTCTAAAACTTGAGCTTTATTATCAGGATCTGTTTTGATCTCAAGCTTTATATAATGACTAGTTAATCCATTGTTTTTTGTATCCATAAGTTCTTCGTTACTTTGTCTCTTTATTATGGGCTCTAGCGTTTCATTTATGTTTTGTGTTGAGTTGGTGTAAATTTCGTCTCTTTTATAGCTATCACTACAGGTGTCTCGATCCCTACGGTTTTGAGTTTGAGTTTTTTCTTTTGTTTTATGCTGCACTTCAGTTAAACTGTTGTCATATTTTTTGCTAATGCCATTAGTTCTACGATTATCTTGTTTACTCTTCTCGATATATCTGGAGTCTTTATGTCTATCTTTTTCATAATTTCTACTTTTGGCTTCGTAATCACTGTGTTTATGATAGTGTTCTTTTTGTCGCTTCTTCTCATAGCTTCGACTTTTACTTCTCGTGTTATTTCTTCGATCACGACTGCGTTTCTTGTTATTGCTTCTACTCCGACTTCGACTTTTCTTATGTCTTCTTTCTTTAGATCGACTTCTATGTATTTTATCCTTGGATCGACTTCGATGTTTTTTATATCTTCGACCTTCTTTGGATCGACTGCGACTTCTATGCCTTCGTTCCTTAGATCGACTTCGATGCCTTCTTTCTCTAGAGCTACTTCTGTATGTTTTTTGTTTTAAACTGTTGCTTTGCCGCCTTTCTCTGGATGTGCTGTGTCTATGTGAGCGACTTCGTCTTTTGTGATCTTGATATCTACTTCCACTTCCATGCTTTAGATGCTCTTTTTCTAGCTTTTGATGATTTTTATTAGCGGAAGTGCTGCGTGGTCTAGAAGCATTACGTCTTCTGTATGCACTGATGTTTCTTCTTTCCCTTCTACCACTATCGCTTTCATCTTCATGTGTGGCTGATTTCCGCTCTTTATCTTTCAAAGTACTTCGACCTCTATATTGTTGTTGTTTGAAATCACGCTCTCTGTTGGAAAGACGCGATGCAGTCGCCTTCTCTGGATGCAAATACTGTTCCAATGCTTGCATTTGTAGCTCAACCAAGTTGCGCACTTCTTCGATGTGTGTTGGTTTGCTGGTTCGGTACTTGCGTCGTTTCTGCTTTTTCTCCCTTTTCTTAATAGCCACAATTTCCGCGAATGTCATGCTGCCATGGCTTTCGTCGTTTATGCTATTTATAAACAATTTATTAATACCAATAATCAATATATTTGTTTTCGATACTCACGGCACTGTCAACTCTGGTTCCAGCAATTTTTCAGTATTTTGCACAACATGTTCATAAATCTGCAGTTTCTGTTGGCGGCTAAAATTGCGCTGCAGATCCGAGAATCTCTGCGGTATCTCAGCTTTTGGATCAGCCACAATGGCACGTAATGCATCTTCTGCAATAACCAGCGAATTGTTTGTGCTAAAGCTAGCAGGAAGTGAGGGTTCCGCTTCACCGTCTGACAACGTCGCAGCTGCGTTCGATTTGTCGCTGCAGTGCTGAAAATAATTTCATTATGTCAATTGTATGCTCCATTTAGTTATCGGTTATTATATAATCTTAATAGATATTTTTAAAATATATCCAATAATAGCTATTTTTAGCGCACCTTTAACACGAGTTCCTCACTCCATTGCAGACGTTTTAATATTGCCTGTAACCGCTTTTTACTCTTTGTAATATAGTTTTGTAGATTGAAATCTGCTTTGCTGAAGTCAACACATGTTCCTCGGTTGGTTTGCATAATCTTCAAATTTATCCAAAATGCTAGACCACTGCCTTAAGTTACTGCAGTAAATGTAAACAATTGAATTGTAAATAAATCAAAACACTAAGTGTTGCCACCAGAACTGTAGAGCAAAAAACATTCGACTCAGGAATGTAAAACAAAAATAAGAGCAGAAAAGTATTCAAGAGCGGACTATAACAAGAGAATTGTACTGTGTCATACTAAAAATCGCAAAAGTGTTATTGTAGTGGTGATAACGGATCATAACTAAATAGACAATTTAAGCAGTGCTCTTCAAACGAAGGCATGCATTTGGCTGCTACTTTTGGAGACCATACATGATTTCCTCGCTGCTTTTATGAACACTGCTTGAAAGCCTGCTTTTTCTGCACAAAAGGCAGCACAACAAACTTTTTTCCCTACAAAGACTGACTTTTCATATACTTCAGGGAAACTTTTTTGTTTAAAGTAAGAATATATATCAGTTTAAATTTTTATGACAAAATAATGTCCCTTCTTAATGCTACTCATATATCAAAGATTATAGATTGAAATTAATCTGACTTAAAAATAAATAGGAGGAAAGCCTGCAAAATTTTTGCCATTTCATATAAAAATGAAAGTATACTTGGATATGAGTGTGGAAACACTTCGAAATCTATATGAAGGCCTGCTAGTAGCGCTTCGGATTGCTGTCATGGTTGAGCAACAATACAAAAACTACAAAACTTGAGTAGTTGAGCACAATACAAAAATTTTCGATACATAAAAGAACTCGTTGTAGACAAGATATCCATTTGCAGAGATGAAAATGGCGATCTGGTTACAGATACGTCCAAACTGCGTTTATGGAGGCAGCATTTTTCCAATCCAAACAATCCCAACAATTTCGCCCATGCAGAATGCAATCCGACACCTCCAATCGACGATAATGAACGGTTTCACCACCGGCTTGGGTGCTGAATTTTTTAAAACCGGCGATGGTGAATTATAAGGTGCAATTGATTTAATTGGAATAGTCCTATTCTAAATAAAGGAAATCTGTGCTAACTACAAGGTTCTTTCGAGCGTATTGTGTGAAAAATTAACCCTCCGTCTGACAGACGTGTCTGTCCAGACATATTTCGTTTTTCGACGTCAATGAAATATATTTGTATTTTAGTTAGACTTGGGCTTCCAGGTATCCTCCTTAAATTTTATTGGCTATCGATCTATCACTATGAGAATTTAAAACAAGGCCTTTTAAACTAGGATAAGGACTAAAATAGGATATACAAAACTTTCATCTTCGGACCGACGGATTGTGCCTGGCTAGACTCTATGAATATTGTTTAGAAACATGGGTCATATACAACATTTTGCATTTCACTACGTTTGTTACTTCTTTTCATTATATTTATTTATAAAAAAGCATGCCAACTTGATTTAATTGCACCAGCTTTGCTTCATTGTTGACACCGAAAATCCGCAAGACTCCTGTGGATGTTAAGTGGGTACAGCACCATCAATCCGCGAAGTATCAAGAGTATCAGTAATGGATCAGTAAAGTGATCCCAGCCAATTTATTACCGCTGCCATCACTTCAGACGCAACTTATTTTCACGATTCACAAAGTAAACGATTTGATTCTCAATTTGGATGTTTCGGCTACCAAAACAATCACAAGCTATTCTTTTAGTGAATAGCGAATCTCTAAGCAGACTTGTAATTATGACCGATGAAAATGCTGATAAACATCAGAAACTTGAGAATTCAATGCAGTCTGTACGTTGTGAAGAGTAAGAGTATTTTTAAGCTTCTTTGATCATTGAATTCCTACGATGGGCAAATAGAAGCAAACAAGACTAATTATTATTACTGATTATTCACTGATTTATTACAGAGATTGTGCAAGTGAAAATGTCACTGAATTTCAGAAAATTTGGTGAAAACTGCGGTGAGAAGTGATTTACAGATAAGTTCAAAAATGACCTCCGATTTTTGTTAACCTTTTATTTTTGCATAAAATCGAGTTTTGATATATAATTTAAGTACTATGTATCGAATATTCATAGAATTTTACGATTTTATTTTAATGTTTTTTTTTATATTTTCCATCTTTATTTACCTTTTGGGAAAAATTCCATCTGAATTAGGACATTCCTCGCTGAATAAAAAAATTGGAATTTCCATATTCATTTGTAGACGTGGTCATTGAAATCCCTGTTCTATTCTCTATTCCACAAATCTGGCATTTAAAATCACTGTTCTGTACTTTATTCCACAAATCTGGCATCTACTTGATAAGCGGCCTTTTGCATGGCTGTGTTTAATATTATTTTTGCATAAAATTTGTTTATATTTTTTGTGGAAGCGGTGAAAGTTAATTTAAGAATTTATTTGCCTTTAATATTCACGTTAATACATAGAAACATGGATGATTCGGTTGCTGCAGTCGTGTTGGACAATGGAGCCTACAGTGCGAAAGTGGGACTTGCATCGCACGATGATCCACTTATTATACCAAATTCCATAATGAAAGCCAAGTCGGAGCGACGGCGAGCCTTTATAGGCAATCAAATCGACGAATGCCGCGATGCTTCGGGACTATTTTACATACTCTGCTTTCAGAAGGGCTTCCTTATCAACTGGGATGTACAAAAGTCTGTATGGGATCATATCTTCAGCAATGACTGCACAAACATTCAGCTGGAAGATCGTAATTTGCTGCTAACGGAACCACAGCTGAATTTTGCCAGCATTCAAGAAGCTATGGTGGAAATATTTTTCGAAGAGTATCATTGCGCTGGCATACATAGAAGCACCACCGCCGACTTGGCAGCTTATAATTATGCGGCCGAAAGTGATGTCAGTCAGTTGCTATACAATTGCATTGTTGTAGATGTGGGCTTTAGTCACACACATATTGTGCCTTTTATCAAAGGCAAACGTATACAGCGTGGCATACGACGCATAGAGGTGGGTGGCAAGGTGTTGACAAATCATCTGAAGGAAATCATATCCTATCGTCATCTCAATATGATGGACGAATCGTATGTGGTAAATCAGATAAAGGAAGATGTTTGCTTTGTTTCGCAGAATTTTGTGGACGATATGAGAGTGCATCAATCAAGCGCTAAGCGTGATGAAGTGGCGGTAGAGTATGTGTTGCCAGATTTTACATCCGTGCGACGTGGCTACATACGCATGGATAAGCAACAAGAGATAGAGCAACAATCTTTGCGGCTATGTAATGAGCGCTTTACTGTTCCTGAGCTGCTATTCAATCCTTCCGATGTAGGCATTACGCAGGTTGGTATACCTGAAGCTGTGATAGATTCGCTTCAAGATTGTCCAACGTACACACATAGCGAGTTACTGCGTAATATTATTATCATTGGTGGAAGTTCGCTGTTTGCTGGATTCATACCAAGACTGAAAGCAGAAATACGCGCCCTGGCACCAGATGATCTAGATGTTTCTTTAATCTTTCCAGAGGATCCCATATCATACGGTTGGTATGGCGGCAAAGAGATGGCCTGCAGTGAGAGCTTTAAGGATATGCTGCTGACACGTGAGGAATATGATGAGAAGGGTTTCAGCGCCACCAACGGCAAATGAATGAGATTGAAAGCTTTCAACTACGTTAAACATATTTCAAATTAATAAACGTAAAATTTTATTTTTACAATTCGAAAAATATACTAATAACATCTTAAGAAATAAGAACTAATCCTTAATTTAAGCGTGCAATCAGAAGCTATTTACTAAATTGTAATGAGTATTTGCAAAAAAAAAAGAACACACACACACATTTGCTTTCACTTATATAAACTAAACGCGTAGCTGTGCAAATACTTTCTTAAAACAACAAATCGATCTTTAATTTAATAGTTTGCGTTTTGCCTTGTCTAAGTTATGCTTTGATTTATTTAATAACAATTTTGTAACATTTTTCTTTAACTGTAACTCTCTGCCAATTCAGTTACTCATTTAGAAACTAAATGATTCGCCACAGCCGCAGGTACCCTTAATGTTTGGATTGTTAAAAACAAACTCGCTGGAAAGTTTCGATTGTACGTAATCCATTTCAGTTCCTGAAATTTAAACAGAAAATACAAAATTATATAAAAGAAAATATAAAAATTATTTAACGATATTTTGTGGGATCTCGAAACAACTTTATCGCAACTTTATGCTGCAAATTCTAGTACAAATAAACATTAATATAACCATCATTAACCTCGTTAAAGTTAAAAACAAAACATTGTTGGTAATTAATTACATAATCTTTGAACTATACATACCTAACAGTGACAACTGTGCCTTTTTATCAATAAAAACTTTGACGCCATCCTGCACTACTTCTTCATCTAGTTTATCTACAAACAAAGAAGAATCATCTCTTTAATTATATCTTTTACCCCATAAAAACATATCTGCTTACCTTTCTCCTTGGCATAGTTTAACGTATATGAGAGTCCATTGCAGCCGCGCTGCCTAACACCCACCTTTAAGCCCGTCTGTTGGTTTAAAATTGCCTTAAAATTTATTCAATATTTATCAGCACAAAACTTACGAATTCTGGTTTTTCTTGGAGCAATTCTTTAATGCGCTGTACCGCCGATTGTGTCTAAAAATAAGTTATTATTTATTTTCCTCAAATTAATATACGAAGTTACTGTCAATTTCATCACACAAGTTTTTTGCACACTTACCAATGTTAGGGCCGCTCGTGTTGGCAGTAATTTACGTCCTTTAAGTGCTCGCACTGTTGCTGTTGCCACTACTTTTGTTGACATATTTCCAGTTTGATTAAATTATTCAATTTTTATTGTTTTAAAGATTTTCTCAGCTTCACTAGAAATTTTATACAACTTAATTTCTTTTTCTATTTTGTTCTTTGATATCAGCTGATTTGACTTGTGTGTGCGTTTTGAGTGGAAATCTAAAACGTCAAAAAATCAAATCATCGTGTCAGATGACTGGTGCTGCCAGATTATTTAATCTTAAAACCTTGAACGTTTGAAAACCACATGTTTGGCCATTTTATACTATGTTTACATATGGAGATTAGGAGCAAGTAGATTAAGCTAATTTTCTTCCGTAATCTAAACTGTTTACACTAGCTTAAAGAGATTAACTTTGACATTTCGTTGTTTTGTTTTGTGCTTTTGTCTTTAGCCTTATTGATTCCAACTAAGTTCAAATAAGCAAACATATAAACAATAAGTAAACAAACGATTAAAAATAACATTATTTTTATTAATATAGTTCAGTTATAATTTATGTTAATATAATCAATAAAAAGTGTATGTGGCTGTTTCGCAGATTGGTCCGGTTGAAGCACTGTTTCTGTCCACAACTGATGGTACTTTTTTTTGCTGCCTGGCCTATGATTAATAAAAAGCAATTATATTATTTAATACTAATTTTTTTATTCAGTATGCAGTACTCACGTTTTTTAGCCATTTCGAATTATCAATGATTTTCAGAAATTTGCGATATTATAAACAAAAAATCTTTGCCGCAGCCAAATACATAAAGTCTATATAAGCAATTGTTTGACAGTTCGTTTTCTTGCTCATTTACAGGGTTGTAGTTTTTTAAGGAATTATCGTTACTCACAGCGTTGCAAACCTTTTTGAGGAGATTAGCAAGTAGATTAATTTTTAATCTCGTTCTGAGGAGATTAACTTTTGTATGGCTAATCTCGACAAATTCAACAAGATTAGCGGGTTAATCTCCTCAAAAGGCTTAATCTCGATTTAATCTCCATATGTAAACGTACTATTAACGTTCAAATGCATGACATAAATAGTACTGTCTTGACTAGTGTCCGACCGAATATTCGGTTTCGGCCAGTTTCGGTCCTTTTAATCAGTTTCGGCTATTCGGCATCAATATGGCCGAAACCGAATATTTGGTCGGACACTACTAATTCGGTTCTTACATATATTTCAATGGTAGACGTGAGTTCGCTTTCATCAAAATTTATTGGTGTTAGTAGAAAAAAAACATGAAACTCAGTCATTTGATTGACCGTGTGTGTTGGGCTCAGCACAAAACGATAAATGTAGATTTTTTTAAGACTATAATATTAAGTTATTTAACTTTTAATACTAAAAAGTTCCTTAAAGTGGAATTAAAAATGATCTCTTTATTTATTATTTTAAAGTTGAACATTAATATTCAAACGGTCTTATTCATCAAAATATCTTAAAATAGATTTAAAGTTCAAAAAGCTTTTTAGACATAAAATGCTTTTTAAAATTTTGGTATTCATACAAATATTGTCTCAGCTTATTTGTTAAAATAGGAACACTTTCAATTTGAAGTGGGAACAGTGTTAAGAATGGTTTGTGAATTTGATTTACTCAATAAGTTTTTGTTTATTTGTCACAATTTTATCAATATTTTAACATGCAAACAGTCAAAAAATTTTTTAATCTATGTTCTTCTTCTGAGATTAAGCCTTTTAAGGAGATTAACTCGCTAATCTTCTTGAATTTTACGAGATAAGCCATACAAAAGGTAATTCCCTCAGAACGAGATTAAAAATTAATGTACTTGCTTATCTCCTCAAAAAAGGTTTGTAACGCTGTGAGTAGCGATAATTCTTTAAAAATGACTACCCTGTAAAGAAGTAAGAAAATTATATGTCAAACAATTGCTTCTATTTAATTTGTTTATTTTGCCTCGGCAGTGATATTTTTGTTTAAATTGTTGGAAATTACTTTAAAACGTAATTATTGTGGAATTCAAAATTATGCCGCGTTTCCATGCTATCTTCTACGATCTCCCACAATCACATTTTTTGTAAGAAAGAATGCGCATGCAAGCCTTTTCTTGTGGGATTGGCTAATGTAAGTGTGAATCGGGCATATATTTTCTATTTTTATAGCATGTGATATCCTCTGTGATTTCATGAGATACTAGAAGATAGAAAAAGTTCAAAATTTTGAACTTTTTCCATAAAAGTGTATCACATGCTATAATATTTTACAACCGTTTTTATAGCTACATGGCGTTTTTAATTTTGAATGACATTTCTTAAAATAATATAAACAATATTATTAATTCGACAGACAAACGGCAGCATGAAATTGCAGAGAGTAAGTTTTTAATTGTTCCTTTCCACGTCGAAAGCTAAACTATACCTTTTCCCCCCACGTCGTCATCCCTCTAAAGGTTAGGAAATGCTCAATATCAAAGCAAAAAACGCTCAACTATTCGCTGTCATGCCAACTGACTTGCTCTGCTTGCCACAATGTAATTTCACAGACGCCAGCTCTTTTGCTACGTATCAATGACACACCGTCACTGTAAGGAGCTGGTGTTGGTTCAGGATCTTCCTTGTTAAGCATGTTAAGCAGTACAAATGCGGGCGCAGCAGCACCCTGCCAACAGCAAACACACAAGGCGTTTATGTGCAACAAAGCGCCACCAGAATAAGGGTTGTTTCTGCAGCACAGCAACACCAGCAGCAGCAACAAAATCAACAACACAACAAAAACAGCAGCAATGCGCTGGCGTCGCAACCTAGTCGGTAGCAACATCAGTGTTTGTTCCTTGATGTTCACCGAACACTGACTCTTTGAATTTAAGTCCCAATGCCTCAGTCTACACGCCGAAAAGTAGTCCCATTAGTGCGGCCTTACATTTTTGAATCGCGTCAGTAAAAGTGTTTCTGCTCGGCCTGGAGCCCGCATTTTACGTCTTGTAAACATTATATTTTATTTTGTAAATAAACACCGTCCTGTTTTTCAGAAGCAGTTTTTTATTAAATTTCATGGTTTACATGTGGTTATAATAATTTAATCTAAGTCTTAGCGGCAGACATAGTTTCAATGGAATTGATTATCCGAGTGCACATTTTCCATGACACTCAGAAAGCCATAAAAGCGAAGTTAGTTTGGTCCTCTGATATATCATCTTCCCCAACGCTTCAAAGAGTTCTCCGAATTTTAATATATGCTGAATATGATATCGAGCAGGAAATAAAAAGATGCGATGCCTTATTTATAAATTTATGTCCAATCTGCATCATGACGATCTGCTACACTTGAGCGTAAACGGCAGTTGTATTCTGAACAGCACCACATTTCGAAACTTGCAAAAATTAATTAGTTTATTATTTGTTTACAAATTTCCCAAATGTCAAAGTTTTATAGCAATAGGTACATATATACATCTCACTCTTTATAGCAAGTGATTGGTGATATGTGATAAGATAAGATACTAGAAGATCACATGGAAACGCGGCATTAAATAATTCAAATTAAATAATGTAATTGGATTTTATTAATCATAGGTCAGGCAGCAAAAGAAAGCACCGTCAATTATGGACATAGACCAGTGCCTCAACCAGACCAATCGGCCAAACAGCCACATAAACTTTATTAATTATATTAATATTTTTATTTATAATCACTATATATGTAAAATTAATGTTACTTTTATTCGTTTCTTAACTTGTTTATAAATATGTGCTTATTTGAACTTAATCAGAATCTATAAGGCTGAAGACAAAAGAAACAAACAAAACAACGAAATGTCAAAGTTAATCTCTTGAAGCTAGTGCAAACAGTTCAGATTACGGAAGAAGATTAGCTTAATCTACTTGCTCTTAATATCCATATGTAAACACAGTGTTACACAGGCTTCTTAAAAGTAAAATTTTTAAATTCGAGTTTATGATCGATTTACATTTACAATACCCGTGAAGTTTTGTGTGTCGTTTTTTAATAGCTGTGAGATTTTTTGTGAATTTCGGAGTGATTTTTCCATTACTGTGAATTTTAATGCAAGACTAGTGATTTTTATATGTATGACGTGGTGTAAAGTGATGATTTTGAGAAATAAGATTGGCTTATATGCAGTAATTAATGCACCAAAACACAAGAGGAATAAATTTTAATACGAAAGTCAAACTTCATAGTCACAGACTAAAATAAATTGCAAAATTTTACAAGTTAATGGCCCATATGCATAAAAAAAGAAAACACTAGAGTTCGCAGTGAACGCTTGATTTCTCATTATTCATATGCATAAAAAGAAAACACTATATAGTGTTCACTTCTTTTATTGACTAGACTATTTTCGAAACAGTACTTGCTAACCCTGCAGCCACACGTGATAGTAATGTCTTGCCAGTAAAAAATATGTATTAACTTCGAAAATGTTTCGAAATAAGCATGAAATAAGCAACAAATTTCGCTGCGGCCACACGTGGAAGTAAAAGTTCACTTGCAAAATGTTGTCAAAGTTAAAGGTTCTATAGAATTGCTATAGCAACAATTCAACAACTTTTCTCTCTTGTTTACTTTTATTCAGTGATGCTTTTAATGCCAAAACAGCACCAAACTTAAATGGAAGAAAAATGGGAAAAAATATGTTGTAAAATATGTTTTCAAATATTGACAATATATTTATTGCAATATTTTCAAAAAACTTTTTCATAACATTTTTTACATGTTGTACAATGGTAATTAAAATAATTTCATATGTTTATTTTACAATAGTATACAAGAAATGAAAAAAAAATACAAACTTAAAGTTGGAGTTTGTTGTTTAGGGAGTTTAGGGAGAAAACACAACACTGTTTTCTCTAATTTGATTCCACTGTCTGAGGTTGTCAAAATTCACTGTCTCTGTAAAAGTTGTTGCCAGTGGACTGCCAGTGCTGGCTGTCGATGTTAAAGCGTGAGTGTATTAGTGAAAAAGTGAGAGTGTATTCAGTTTTTCGGACTGTTACTGGCACGTGTGGCTAGGGGGTTAATTTGATATGCATAAAAGGAGTGTTCACTACTTAAAAAGAAGTGAACACTATTATATATTGTAGTGTGGTTCTGATTAGACTTCTTTAAAATAATTCGTAACGAAATGGCAATGTTTTTTCATTTTAATCGTAGAAATAGAACTAAATGTTATTAAAAAAGAAACTTTGCCCACGAAGATAGTTTTCGATTTCTTTATAGATTGTCCTGTGAAAATGTTGAATTTTTAGCAACATATTTATTGACTGAAAATGTAGAAACTAGAGATATCATGTTAAGTAATTTTCTAAAATGCAATGTATTCTTTGGAAACGTTTGCCCAAGGGAAACACTTTCCATATTTCTATATCTTCATATAGTTTCGTGTTTTTTTGCTAACATTAATTAATGTAAGTTAATAATTCTTAAAAAAACATTATTTTTAATAATTATATTTTGACCTTCATGCCAAATTTTTGTAACTTTATTTTTTATTACATTCAATTTTCAAATTGAATTTTTGATATATGACAAGAATGCAAAAAGTCTCGTGGGCTGTGATTTCATGAAACTTTTTGACGTTATAGTTTCATATTGTCGTTGTTCGATGAAATTTTGAAAGCAAAGTCTCTGCAACGCAGTTTCATTGTGTAATTTGAAGATGAAGCTTGAAAAGAAAATTCCAGAAAGTCTCATGCGACGAGTTTCATTGTATAAATCCCCTCTATAAAAGAAGTGAAGTTCGAAATTCGAAAATAGAGCTTGCTTACTTGGTGGCTACACGTTCAATTTTTCTTTCAAGTTGCCTTTTAAGTTGCAACACATTCACACTTTTTTACTAACACACTCAAACTTTTCGAACTTGAAAACCAACTTGATATCAATTTTTCCTTTCAAGTCGTGAGGCAACTTGACGGTCAAGTTAAACAGCTGATCACAGTTTGTAAATAAATTCTCGTGCTTTGTTGTGAAATTTGAGTTGTTGCCTTGACTATGGCATCTTGAAAGTAAAATTGACTATCAAGTTGCGCACAGCCTACGTCACAGCTACACGTTCAAGAAATTGCTTTCAAGTTGATCACACATAGTGCTTGTCAAAATTCTTTCGAATTGATAACTGTGACGTAGGCTGTGCGCAACTTGATAGTCAATTTTATTTTCAAGATGCTATCGTCAAGGCAACAACTCAATTTATGTACAAAAACTATGATCACCTGTGTAACTACCAAACTTTCACTACTTGATAGATAACACTACTCTGAAGCGTTCACTATATTTTATGCATATGGGCCGATAAAAATAAATTTATAATAAGGCGCGAAAACACTCACCAAGAGCCTGTTCTCACTCGCCTTACGTGAGTCGGCGCATCGGATTAATTTTGACGTCTACAGGCAAAGAGGGTTGTGGGAAAGTGGCATGTTACGTGAGGCAGAGTTTTTAAAAATTTTAAAACTTTTTGGATTCATTTTGACGTTCACTGCTTTGAAGTTTGATTGTTTGTCATATTTTTGTGTATTTCTCTTGTTTTATGGCGCAAATAAATTTTCTTTTGCATTGGCAGTGTTTTTATTTTATTATAGTTTTTTTCTAACATAAAAACTGAAGAATTTCACGAAATCCGACAACAGAATCGATTGATTGCGCACTGACGTTAAAATAAGTCGGCCTTAAATAAGTCGGTAGTAAGAAGACTTTACAGATGCCTTTTGTCAAAATAACGTCATTAGTCTGCCTTTTTTGAGGCGAGTGACAACAGGCTCCAAGAATCAATGCTCAGCTTGAAAAATTCTTCAGCACTAAAACTTTTAGCTGACAAAACTTTTTTCGGTCGTTGGCAACGCTTGATTTTATTTTGACGTTGCCTGCCCCAATAAAAACAGCTGTTCAACCACTACATCAACAGCAGAAGCTCCACATTTTTTGCCATATCGAAGTTATAATTTCACTTTATTTTGAATTGAGAATTCATCCCATCTGTGGAATTGAGTTGGAATGGATTAAATTGAATTGATATTGTCTGCCTGCTACACTGTTCGATTGTCGTTATCATTGCAGCTTCGTGGTTTTCTGTCTTTGCTGGTTGTTGGTGCTCTGGTGTCGTCGTTGTCATCGTCGTCGTGGTCGTCGTTGTGCCGTTATATTTATAAATTAATATTAATTGTATTTTTTATTTGTTTCAATTTATAAATAAACATAAATAAAAATCGCGTAAAAACAAGTGCCAGTAAAGCAGAAAAAGTGCTAAAGATACGAACACAAAATATAAAATAAAAACAAAAAAAAAAAGATGTACACAAAACTGCAAATTGGCATTAAATAAAATAAACGAGCAGCATTGCAAGTAAATCACAAAATAAATTAACATAAAAAGAGCAGAGCAAGACGAACTACAACAACAATAACAATAATAGCAACAATGAATTTGGACAACGACAATGATAACGAAAACGAGAACGAGGTGCTGTGCGAGAAAATCATTAGCGATATACAAGCAGTATTTCTCAAGGACCCAGATCTGTAAGTCAAGGCAACGAGGTATGCCATAAAGTGAGGGTTAGGGGGAGGCGGAAAAAAAGGTATATAGGTTGTAGTTGTTATTAAATAGGCGAATTTGGAATTGGAGGTGTGAGTTGGCATAGTGGTTGGAGGCTGGATGCGTTAGCAGCAAATGCCGCACTTTTTGAAGGACACGCGTGGCTCAGCCACCTGCATTGGGGCTGCTATGCATATAAAGATGCCGCAGGGGTAGCGTGGAGCTGCTCAGTTAAAATATGGCGCCACTTCACTTCAATTGATTTCAATTAAATAACGTTTTGCGGCAAGTGGCGTGCGGAAAAAGTTTTAATTGAAGCGGTTATGAGACACAATTTTGCTACTTCTGCCAATATATAAATTTATAGCGAAGACAAGCTGTTGGGCTTGGCATAACTATAACAAGATGTTTTTTAGAGTAGCGGGGATGTATTTGCTTAGATCAACCGTTTAGTTGTAGATATTCTGTGCGTTTCTAACTGGACACCAACTTCAAAGATATCAAACATAAATCCCCAACCTGGAAAAAGCTTCTCCAAACATTTTCTTATAGGTCAACGAGCATGCTTCTTGTTTAGTATCGTCAATTTTTGAAAGTTTCCATATATCTTATCGCTTCTAGTTATCACTTGAAACAAGCAAACAGAAAAAATAGGAATCCTGACAAGTATCGTCATAAATTTTTTAATAAAAACAGTGAATTAGTTTTATTTTTTTACTTTTTAACTTAATTCCTTGTTTTTTTTTTTTTTGCACCTCCAGCTCTTCTTTCGACATAGTGCCAACAATTTTGAATCGCAACAAATCGCCTGTCATACATGTTGATCACAATTTAGGTCTGGAATCATGGTGCGCCAAGCATGTCTACGATTATGCGCACAAAATGCTGCTGACACCGCAACGCAAACAACAGCAACAACGCTATCTGCAGCACAGCGATGTGCTGGTCAAATATCTGAATGTCGCGCTGCTCATCAATGCGGATGTTACCACATTTTGGCATATACGTCGTCAGCTGGTACAAAAGAACCGACTTAAGGTGCATCGCGAATTTCAATTCTCTGCCTTGATATTAACTAAGAAGCCAAAATCTAGTGAAGCTTTTGCCTATCGTCGCTGGCTGTTTTCCTTTCAGAGTAAGCCCTGAATTTTTATGTGAATAAACATTTTTTTATAACTTCACCAATTTTAGGTTCCGAGTCCATCGACTGGCCCTTAGAAATTGGCGTTTGCGAACGTTGTGCTGATCGTAGCTCTAGCAACTATCATGCCTGGACGCATCGTCAATGGGTCTTACAAAAGGCTGCACCGTTTCTTATCAAATCCGAAATAATGCATTCGGAAAAGTTTATACAAAAACACATCAGCGACTATAGCAGCTATCATTATCGCCAAATTGTCATAGCCAAAGCCTTTGAGTTGTGCTTCTACGAGGCCGATGATCTTAAGCATCTAACACACCTGCGTGAACTAATCAATTTCTATCTGATTGTTGATGTGCGAACAACTGATGAGATGCTGGCTACACTTTTACCTGGTCTTAACTTGCAAACCTTGGGCGATGAGCGACTCAAGTCTTTTCTCTACTGCTGCAATCTGGCTGCCAATGACATCAAGCTTTGTGACGATCAGAAGAATATGTATGGAGCGCGTGAATCTTTCGAGAACCACAGGCGTGCCTCATTAAAATTCATTGTCGATCATTGCGTGCGGCTCAATGCAGGCGAGTTAAGCTGTCGACAGACACCTGCAGAAACTGCACCAGCAGCTATGCAGTCTATCAAAGCGCTCTATGCTAAATATGATTTTACTAAAAATGCATTTTTGACAGCGCTCAAACGCTCTGAAAGCTTGCTGGGTGAAAAACATCGACGCTGGTGTGCCATATTCTTAGGCTTTGACTTCGAATGCTGAGTAGCACGGCATATTGCTGTCTATACAAAACAAGTTTTCTTCCACAAAGCATTAAAACTACCTTATATCTAACTACCTTGACCAGCTATTTAAGTTTTAAAAGTAATCTAAATATATAAATGTTTACTACATTTTCGCTGCTGTACAAAAACTAGCACTCATCTCTTTAGCTACTTATAACTTAGTCTCTATATAAATGTTTAAATATGAAATAATACAATTAATGCCTAAATTTTTTTATTGACTTTCAGCTAACTTTGTTGTAACAGTATGTTTTATACTTATTTAGTCAAAAATTGTACTTTATATAATGTTAAAGCAGAATTTTTTATTGTAACTATCTTTTTAACTGACTATTAAACTTCAACAAAGACTTTTGTGCATACTTTTTTTTAAAGATTTTATCATGCTTTCTACTGTTCTATGTAAGCTTAAATTTAAGTGTTTTTTTGACCTCAATAGCTATGAGTTATTTTATTAAAATATAATATTCTTTCTAAACGATTCACAGCTGTTTCAAAATAAGTTATAGTTTGTAAAAAACAAATTTTAAATTGTTCTTTTCTTTAAATAATAAATGTACAATAAATACTCTTTTAAAAACTCCAAATGTTAGCAAATTTATAGCCAAATAAACAAATATTTTATTACAAGAACTCGGAACTCATAACGTGTTTTTCTTTTCAATTTTTGTACTCAACAAATTAGCTGTTTTGAGAAAAATTTCTTTGCCTTGCTTAACTATTGTATTAGATCTTTGTATGCTTGCTTAGAAGCTTACCCTTGCCCCTCAGCCCAAACCAAACTTTGGTAGGTAAATTTTAGCCACATTAACTTGTACTGGAATTCTTAACATTAAATATTTTTTGATGCTATGGATCGTGGCTTCAAATGGCTTAATGTTAAGAAAGTGCGCAAAAGTTGTAGCGGAACTCTATTAATATTGAATAGTACTATTGAGCTCCAAAAACTTGCCGAGTAGATTTTGTCTGCAGTTGCTGCTTATACAATTAATAAGCAATTAAAAGTTTGTTATATTTGTCTGGCATACTTTTAGGTGTATTAGGAACACTGGTTTGCTATAACAAGCTGTTCAAAAGTATCTTTGCTGATATCGATCATATAAATATCACACTCAGAGGCTTCTCTTTTAAGTGCCAGAAAATGCTGAGTTTCTGTGGCATTGATGTTAAAGGAAATACCAATTCTTTCTGCCTTTGACACGCTGCGGCTCATTTATATGGACAACATTTAAGATCTCACTCTTTTAGCTCTATTATTATTAAATTGAAACCAAACAAACTATAGCTCTTCAGAACTGTACGTTTTTATTTATTATTTTAAATTACTGCTACTGCTTCGTAAAAATTCCAATATGCCATGACTTAGCTTTGTAGTTGCTAAACGCATGGCTCTGAGTTCTAGCAATTTTTGTTTTTCCACCATCAAAGATTGCGATAAATGACGCTCAACGTTTTCGCTCAAACGATTACAGACTGTTAACAAGGCATCCATAGCTTGCTCAGCAGGGTGCTCTGAAGATGCGGAAGTCGCCGCCACAGCGGGTGAAGGGCAATGGAATACCTTTGGCTCTGAATCTAGCTCTGGCTCTGGCGACGGTGGTGGTGTTGCTGTTGGTGATTCCAGCAGCGATGGCGATGAGGGTGGTTCACTTTTTATCGGCGTTAATGGCTGCGTTGTTGACAATGTTAACGGATCGCTCTCTAAAAAAGTAGCGCATGTCTTATACTTTTTTTTTAAATTTAACAATTAAATATCCTACCTTTTTCTATTAAAATTTCACTGTCAAGAACTTCTTTTTTATTAGCTGGTTCTTCACCAATTATGTCATGCACTGCATTATATAGCGGCCATATAAACGGACATAATGGATCAAAATACTGCTTTTGATTTCTGCAAGCAAAGCAAACAACATATAAATTTCCATGCTTAACTCAAAGAAAAGCCTTCAATGATTTCACCTATATTTTTTTGTAAGATTTAAAATTTTGTTGCGCACCTCCTCCACCGTTACTTCAATGCCAAGCGCAGACAAGTCTGCTGCCATCTCCGGGTACACATGAATATTTTTTCTTGGACCGCGTAGTTCTGCATATTTGTTGGCCCATACTTGAATGAATTTGTAATCGTCTACCTCAGCCCAATTACGTTTTCGTACTCTTTTCTTATTTATTTTATTCATATTGGCACAGGCAAAGTTAACGAATTCACAAATAAATGATAAGACAATTTTTCTTAAATTTAATTTTTTAACACAGAAAGTTAAGTTAATTTAAAACACAGCTGGCTTAGCAAAATGGAGTTAAGTTTGACATTTGCTTTGTTTACTTTTTGTTTGCTAAGTGTTGGCTGCAGTGTTGTTTTCTGTATATAGTGGCGCATTTTTACAGACTATCGCCCTAGGTATGTCGAACGGTTGAATTTATTGAAAGCTTTTGAAATTGACAGTGAAGAATTAAAAAAAAACGCAGAATTTTTGATATTTTCAAAGTTCTGCCCTTAAATGCTACCAACCAAAGAAAGAAAAAAGTGACTCATTAAGGAAATATTAAATTTTTTCATTGACTCTTCATTTAAGTTTGAGCTTCGTTACGGATAGCAAAATGCAAATTTCGTTATAAATTTTTAATTTATCATATAATATGGCTGTATAATTTATTTAGTTTTCTTTTAGAAAGCAGATATCTGTAAACCATTGAATCTGAAAACATTTTCAAGAAAACATTTATTCTCTAGTAAAGTTAGTCTCTTATTTTAATTTGAGGCAAGTTATGCCATTTCGTGTCTGTATTGAACAACAACTATAACTTTTTAATTTGCAAATATTGATGAATTGTTTTTAATTTAAATTTCTAGAATCATGGCCAGCCTGGTATGTGGACCTGACAAAGCATGCTATAAATCTACTTTGAGGCCGAATAGTTGATACAGCTACTTTCATAAATTTATCATCGACATGTTGTACTAAAGTTTTGTAAATATTTTTTGAGAATGTTACATCTCGGAATGATGTTGAGCAGATCTGCTCAGGTACTGTGTGTAATATATATAGTAGAATATTATTATTTATAGTGTAATATATGTATAGTACGTATTCCTTATTAAAATTTTTTAACTTTGAAACATATAAAATTTTGGTTATAAGCTATTGCATGGGAACAGCCATATATATTGAAATATTAGGATATTTCATAGTTGGGGCTTGTTTGATTGAAATAAATTTTAATTATAAAAAATTTTTTTAAAATTATATTTTCTGTTATATTTTTTCATCTTATGATCACGATGATTATAAAATTTGATAAATGGGACTTATCATTAAGATCTCTGTATTCGAAGAAGTAGGCGGACCACGTCCCTTTAAGGAAAAAATATAATAACTAATGGCCACTTTTTTTAAAATTCCTAAATAGATTTATTGTTTTCTAGAAGCTAGGAATTGTGGAACAAACGCTTGTTAATTGAAACTTTTACAAAACTGAACTTTAGCCATTTCCAGCTACAGATGCATTCTTTATCACCAATCACTTTCCACACGTGTGGTATCTCCTGTTAATGCAGCAATTATTTCGGACCAACTAGTAAGGCCTGGGGTTTTTTCGACAAATTCTACCATTTTTCTGTGTAACTATTTTTAAATACTTGTTCTTTCCCGTCAAAAATGACGGACCCGGTTTTAATAAAAAAACAACATGAAATATTAGTTTTTTTTTAAGCAAAATTCGATATTAATGATGGTCACATATTCGATTTTAAATTAAGCAAATAACAATTTTTAGTTCCAAATATTTATAAAATACCTTAAAGTATAAACGGAGAGTATAGTTGTTACGACGAAATAAGTTTAAGCATATTTTGTTAAACTGAAAATTTCAAAATGAAAAAAATTTCTGAAGTTTCAATAAATTACAAAACGAAAAATGCCTAAAAATATGCTATGAAATTTAAAAAAAAAAATCAAGCGTTCCGCACTCACATTTAACGGAATTATGTTAAAGTAATAGTTTAGTCTGCGGGATAAATTCGACAAATTTGTAGAATTTTTCCAAGCATTGTCGAGGGTCAAATCCAATAACAACCAACTGTCGTCAATGTTTAAAGTGCACATAATGTATTGAAAGTGACATTTTGATACATCGCTTCTAAAATTGTGCTTCGGAGTGCGGCAATGATTACGATTAAGAAGTGTGACAACGAGGACTACGCATTGGGACAATGTACCCCACGAGTGGGGTACCAGAAATGATTTATTTATGATTTGATTTATGATCAAATGATTTGATTTATTTTAAATAAATATACGTTATTCATATCAGGATTGAAGAATATAAGATTGAATTGGGAGTTTTGCAGTGGCAATTTGCCACTTTCAGAGATAATGGCTACCCAATTTAAAACCTTCAATTTGAGACAGTTGTTTCTCTCTCTCAGTATTTGGTTGAAAAACACGCTAAATAATTAACGACAGTATTGAAAAAATACATTGAAAATGCTCTTGTTATAGCTTGACAGTGATTGTTATCACATTTGAAAGAAAATTTAACAAACTTTCAGAAATAATTGGAAAACTTGAAAACCAGTTAGTTGAAGATGTCCGTAACACCATACTATTAAGACATTTCCGACGATGGCAACACTGGTATTTCGCCTAACATCTTTTTTTCGTAGACTTCAATTTTCATGACTCAGCTTCGACAAACATTGTGTAAAAAATTTGTGAAAAAATTAAAATAGTATTTTCTTCGTGGTGATAAATTTAATAATTAACAGCGAAAACTTAAGTAGAATATTTGTTTTCTTTTTTTCGTATTCCGAAACAATTTCTAATGATTGTTTGACGCTTGATATTGACACTGCATCAATTTTAAAGTATTTTCACAGCATTTTAGTTGGTTTTTTGTATTTTTTTTTAAATTTTTAGCATGGCAATCGTTTACAAAGAACAACCGAACGTGAAGTAAAAGATTTTGAGGCATTGCTCAATGCGATCAAAATTCATAAAAAATATATTGTTTTAATAATGAAATATAATGTAAAAAAAAATTTTTAAAAATATACTTTGGCAATGAGACATTTTTACTTGGAGTTTTATATATTTTGTGATTTTGATAGGGTGCTCAACTTACGGGCCAAAAAATGTTGGTCATAATTCTTTTGTTTTGAAAATAATCCAATCAGTTTCTTCAGCAAAGTTGTTGCTATTGACTCTTTCGAACAGTATTTCGAACTCTCGAAAAATATTTATTTGGAGATAAGTTATGGCCAAAAAAGCTAGATATGTTCAACTAACAGACCTCTTCCCTACAGAGAAAGTCCCAATTTAGCATTTTGGAATTTAAAACACCTTTTTTCATAAATTTCACAAGCGATGAATGATTACAACTAAATTTTTTGAAGAAATTGTTACTTTTGAGAAAAACTCGAATTCGACCAAGCTCTCTTCAAACCAAATTTTATAAAAATTTTTGTCTATCTCAAAAATTTTATTTCTCTCTTAGAAGATCGGGATATTCATCAGATATATCTTTTATATATACATTTTGCATATCTGTGTAACAATACTTCTCGAATGATATAAGTTTCATTCATCTTGAGTTTTAATTAATACCAAAAAAGCGTACGACAAAGTTTAATGTTCACGTTTTAATGTAAAAGATATAAAATTCATAATAAATTGTCAAATACGGTTTTTCGGGCCCATGACATTTCGGTGCAGAGTGCGCTACTGAGAATATGCAATAAACAGCTGTTGTTTACTGTCATACACCATCCAAAAAAATTCAATGCTATTGAATGCAACAACCTTTGCAACTGAAATGTAGCATACCTTTAGGATATTCTTTTGTATAATGCCAAGTCTGCACAGCGCGTTAATTTCAAAAGGCAGAATATTTAAAAGCGGATTTTTCACCCAAAGATGCTTCAGGATTACTGTTTGATGTATGACAATTGTGTGATTATTTTGGAAGTCTGTCAAAACTCCAAATAGAGAAGTTTAGAGATGACTCTTAAGAAATTTGGCATCTAAGTAACACCAAAACTCAAAACAGTGTACTGTAAAAAAAACTAAAAAATTAGTGAATAACCCAAAAAAAGGTTTGAAAAGAAAGTTAGGAATTTCTACAACAAAGACTACTTAAATATTGAAATGGTTTTAGAACTTAAACTGCTTTTATATTTACAACCTTTAACATTTGCTCTTCTTAATTTATTAATTTAAGGTTAGGCGGATGACTCAAAATGTTTGGTCTCCTTATCATGTCGTTTTGTATTTGGCGCGAAATCTTCTAAGAATAAACACAAGAAAATTAATCAGTGTCGGTTTCGAAGAAGCTTATAAAAACAATTTAATTAATTGGAAAGCCTTCAACCATTAAGACTTGAAGCAATGCATCTTTATAATTAAAATACATACATATAAACCTACACACAAATCACAACTATGCCTATATTTCAACCAAAATGGCCTGACCCCAAACAAAGTAACCACAAACAACAACAACAACAAACGCTAGCAAAAAAAAAACTTGAATTCTATACTTGTATGTATTTATTCAATTAGCCTTAAAAATAAGTCAAATGTTAATGTTTCATTTGACTAAATTTATTGGCCATGCTACAAGTTGGCTTCTTCATGCCGTTTAGTTTGTGGTCTCCGCTATTCGTCAACATCAACCAATTCTATACATTGACTATTTATTTATTCCTTTTGTTTACATAGCGTCTTTTGTTTAGGGGGTGCTAGCAAGAGGTGCCAATTTTTTTTAGATTTTCATTTCATCATAAGGAAGAAGCATTCACAAAAGCGTGAATAGAAGAAACAACAAAAAAATCGAATGTTATTTATTTTTTGCCTATGAAGTGGTTTAATTGAATAATGGCGCCAATAGCTCAAGCATCACCCGCTAGCTGGTAATAGCCATGACAGCGAAAACGTTTTAAGGCTTAGTGAGTGACTTACATTAGCTGTTGTTCATTCGTTGCGCTCGGTGTTTAGAAAAGTACGCCGCGCCGCGTCAACATTTTTGTGCAAGTGCAAGGACCAAGTTATCTTATTTAACTGAAACTGTTAAAATTATTAAAATGTCACAAGAAAATGGCAAAAATAAAATGCAATTCTTAAGTGTTAATCCAGAGGACTATCTGTTGCCTAGCAGCAAACGTGGTTCACACTCAAGAGGTCCAACGTCAGCATCAACGCTAGATGTGCGTTCCTCTAGTCCAATACCACAGTTACGCATATCAAATAGCAGCACAGGTAATTTTGAAAAAGATTGCATAAATATGTTTTATACAAAAGAATTAGCAAACTATCGGGTTAATTCGATTACCTAGAACTGTGCACAGTGGTTGAGCAACATTAAAAAATTGGCGATAAATAGAATGATGCGATGAAAAATACACATTAGTTTGAATTGAGGAACAAAAACATATGTAGTGGGTGGAGGGGGGTTGGATTACTGCCAACCAAAGTCAAGCTCACTTTTAATTAATCCTAATTATATTCGAAGAACTGTTTCACAAATCGCGGTTGGCATTACTTTGATACATACTAGCAAATTCAATGACAAACGAAAAAAAGTTCGTGTTTTGACTTCAAAAACGAAACAAATGGTTCGTGTCTTGACTTTAAATTTTGTCTTGTTTTTGTGTCCTGACTTAGGTTGCGTTTATAGTGAACGCGATTCAGACAGGCAGGCTGAAATCTGTGTGAAAAAACGAGATGCAAATAAATTAAAGGTAAAGTAAAGCTTAGCGAGTACACAAAATACTCGTTACTTCTATAAAGGGTGATTTTTTTGTTTGTTATTTGTTTTTTCAGCGTACATTTTTTGAAACCTCAAAAACGCTCAGCATTTCTTCTAGCCTGAACACATTGTACACGACATGCGACGAACTGCATATCTCCACTCAGTCCTTGTAGATAAATGTGTAGCGACTTTATTATAATAAAGACGACAACAAAAAAACTTCAGCAGCTAGCGATTTTGGCATTTAGCAATAATTATTTGATAAGATAGATTTATAGAAACTATAAATATATTTTAAATTAGCAAAGAAACAAAAAACAACCACTTGAGCAGCCAGTAGCAAACAAAAAACAATGACAAATGCAAACAATAGAAGAAATTCGCTTTTGTCGCATGTCAAATTAGAATTACATTGAAACCGAAAACAACAATACTCAGAAAAAAACACCTATCTTTTTGCAATAAAAAATTGTGTGCAAACATTTAATAACACACAAAACACAATTGATCATAACAAGCACGGTCAAAGTTCTTTCAAGGGCTGTAATGGCCAATTTGTTTTTTTTTGTTTGTTTTTATGATGCCTTTTTTATCATAAACCGATAAACTTTTTTCTGAGTGAATATTCGATGTCGCGCAACAATGTCGTTGTACAGAGACCGTCACCCTTTATATGCCAAGAACTCGTTACTCACTAAATGCTGTCGCGAAAGCTACTCGCTAAATGATGACGCGACATCATAAGATTTCCTCTACCAAAAATTGGCCAACGCACCTAAGCAAGTTTTCACTCAAAGAAATCTTTAAATCCATCTGAAATCACGCCCACTTACCGTATAACACATAACATTTAGAGTGCCCATATTATCTTTAAGTAGCATCGATATTTAAATTTAACTTCTATATTATTAAGAAAAAGTCAATCGAAATTCAGAATAGATTAATTGAAATTCAGCAATCCCATTTGAAATTCAGAAAAGATGAATGGAAATTCAGAAATTCAAATTTGTCATATTCACCATCGGCCATAAACCTATAATACCATCATCATACTACACTATGCAATCACCATACCATTACCATACTATTATCATACCAACAACATACCATCACTTTCTGAATTTCGAAAGATATTTTCTGAATTTCGATTAATGTTTTCTGAATTTCAATTTAAGTTTTCGGTATTTCAACTGATCTTTTCTAAATTTCAAATATAGTCTAAAATTTTCAATTGATAAATTCTGAATTTCGAATGAAAATTTTGAATTGTACACTCAAAAAAATACTGTAGTAGAATATACTACACAATGTGTATTTGTTTCCCAAAACATGTAGTTTTATTTATTTTCAAACACACTTGTAGTTATTCGATAACTTTTTACTGCATTATACACTTAAATAATTAATACTACACGATGTAGTTATATGTAGTAAGTATTTATTTAAATGTATTTATTTTTATACACAAAAATTTTTAAAAAAAATATTTTTTATAGCTAGCTGTGATTTTTCATTTCAATAAATTAAAAATTATTTAAAAAAATAAAAATAATATTGTCAACCAAGACTGCACAATGCTGGTAAGTAACCAAATTTTAAATAAAATGTTAAGTGCTTATATAAATAAATAATATCATTCTAGTTGACGATATTTGGCTCCTACCACTATAACTAGTCATCAAGATTTCAAGAAGAAAAGCTTTGCTGAAAATTGATGGGAGTTTAATTGCCCACAATATTGGCATTTAGATAAAGCTGTAACGTAATTTTCATGTTTTTTTCTCCCGTTTTATATTCAGCCCAATCATGAAACATTTTCTCCCGGAAGTTGTAAATGGAAATTTCCGTTTTTAAGATTAAGTTAAAATACTTTTTGGAAATTTTTAATGCAATTTTGTTCATCAACCGCCAATATTCATGAGTGTAAAATAAAAAAATGAGATACCTTTATCTGCGATCTTAAAACCGGAAACTTCCACTTAAAATTCCCGGGAGAAAATGTTTCATGATTGGGCTGATTATGTTCTTTTTTTATCATTCTATGTTATTTTTCATTATATTGTTGACATTATTGTAAATATGTTCTTGAGATATTGTTGTTAATTAAATTGTATAATTTAATATAGAAATTAAAAAACACAATTTAATAATTAAAACAAAACACCGATTTTTTAAGTCAATATAAAAAAACTACTACACATGTAGTAAGAATTACTACATATGTAGTAAAAATTCTTTTTTAATGCAGCATAAAAATTTGGATTTTAATTTTCGCTTAAATAAATATGTAGTAAAATATACTACGCTTGTAGTAAAAATAACTACAAAAAAATTTTTTTTTCTCTGTAGTTAAAATAAATAATCGAATTTAGTAAAAATAAATACATTTTTATTTGGACGGTGAGCTACTACTTTACATTTGTTTTAAATACATTTTTATTTATTTTTACTACAGAATTTTTTTGGGTGTAACTGATCTTTTCTAAATTTCAATTGATGTTTTCAGATTTGCAATCCATCTTTTCTGAATTTCAAATGAAATATTTTAATTTCAGTTCATGCGTTCTGAATTTCAAATATAATTTATTAATTTGAATTGATATTTTCTGAATGTTAGATAGAATTTCTGAATTTCGATTGTTTTATTCTTAATTTCAAATCGATCTTTTTCAATCCTCCTGATAGTCAATTTTTATGCTTTCTATAAAAATAGGGCGTAGCAATAATGCGATCACGCCCATTTCTAGTAAAGTTAACGAGAGAAGCATACAAACTCAATTACCAAATTTTAGTTCAATATGACCAAAATCGTCTTAAATATAGCATTTCTATTGGTTGTTGACGGAGGATTTGGCAAAATTGTTTTTTTTTTTTAACCTAGAAATTAGCCTTAATAATAAAAGATGTTAAATTGTGTGCCCTTTGGCGTTACTGTTAGTTAGATAGATCGTAAATTGACTACGCACCAATGATTTTCTATATATGATGTTTTACAGAAATAGCTGATTCTCTTTCCTTGAAATTTTACATATATAGATATAAATTTGTTTCTCGTTTTCTGTACTACTTTCTTAAACAGTTATTTGTAAAGACTGCCAAAATTGTAAAGACTGCCAAAATCATCCGAAATAAAGAACTTTTCTTAGTTTCTGGGTGGTAAAAGAGAATGTGGTAATACTTTTGTTTTTAAACCATTTGTAATTAAATTAAAAAAATCTACTTCCTCGATTATAGCGCAACCGGTTGGGTCTGTATTAAATTTTAATGATTTATGAGAAATTAGGCGAAACTATAGTTCGACCACGCTCATTTATGGTACTTTTCCCTACAGAAACCATCCAAAACAAACTAAAACCAAATGTAAGCCAAATCGGAGATGGTAAGTGTAACTTTATTAAACTTCAATATGAAATGGGCGATATATAAATTGATAATGAACGATATTTTTGCCTTCAAAGTGTAAAATTTCGTTTAATTGAACATTCTGTACCATTTTTTCAATATATTTTACGATCTAAGTAATGGTGGATACAATATGCAGGTAAAAAATTGGAAAAATATCCATTCTTAAAAAAGCTTTCGATCTGTTTTTAAAATTTTTATTGGGATTATATTTTTCATTTAACGATTGGACAGTCTAGTCTAGGCTAATAAATAAATTGAAAATTCCGAGATTTTGAACTTTATTGGTTTTCATTATGGGTATAACGATGGTATACAGCGGTTCCTCTGCTTGAATATCAGAAACAATGAAGCAATAAATAAACATATATAAAAAAATTGTTAAAAATATACAAAAATTATTCATTATAAATTATTACCATATCGATGGTTAAGCGCACAAAAATCATAAGTGAAAAATTTGAAATGTTCAGAAATGTCGATTTTGTTTTTAAATTTCAATACATTTTAGTACAAAACTCTAAATTCAACTTTGTACTGAGCAGTATTCATTGGTTAACATTTTTAACAAATTTACACAAGGTAAGATATTATATTTGTGAAAATGCAGTAAACCTATTTTTGTCAAAAGATCACTAAACATTTTAGGGGGAGATTACGATTTCCGGGGCGCCGCGATTTGACGATGGATTCGAAGAGTACTCTTAATAAAAATAAGAATAGCCAAAGGAAATGTTTTGTTATCGATTTGTTTTCGAGTTATCGATTTTTTAAATTTTATTTTTTGCTATAAAGTCTATGAAGTAAATCGGCTATATTATTCTTAATATATAACCGATATTAATGAATAAGGTGTTATATAAAAGGTTATATATAAGGCTTTTAGAAAAATTAATGAAATCTGTTGAGTATTTTGTATTTTATAGGCATTTTTGTTCAATAAAAAAATATTTTCTTACACAAAACCGTTATTTTCTCAAAAATTACCGTTATTACTATGAATTATAAAAAGTAAATTATTAAAGCTTGAAAATTTATCTTTCATTTGATATAAAATATATATAATTTATTTGACTTTTTGTGGTGTTTTTTAATGATACAATGATTTGCCCTTGTACGGGAAATTGCTTATTTCACTCATTTGTACCTTAGATGTTTTGCTTTCTTACTCCATATTGACGAATATTGCCATTACAATAAATAATTGTTTTTAAGGCAACATTGTAGCTACAATATTTATATGAATTAACGGGATTTTCAAGTCAGTGAAAAAAATTTGGGGAGATTACGATTTCCGGGGCGCCGCGTTTTGACGATGGATTCGAAGACTACTCTTAATAAAAATAAGAATAGCCAAAGGAAATGTTTTGTTATCGATTTGTTTTCGAGTTATCGATTTTTAAAAATTTTTTTTTCGCTATAAGGTCTATGAAGAAAACCGGCTGTATTATTCTTAATATATAACCGATATTAATGATCAAGGTAAAACTTAAAAGTTTATATATAAGGCTTTTAGAAAAATTTTAAATTAATGAAATCTGTTGAGTATTTTGTATTTTATAGGCATTTTTGTTCAATAAAAAAATATTTTCTTACACAAAACCGTTATTTTCTCAAAAATTACCGTTATTACTATGAATTATAAAAAGTAAATTATTAAAGCTTGAAAATTTATCTTTCATTTGATATAAAATATATATAATTTATTTGACTTTTTGTGGTGTTTTTTAATGATACAATGATTTGCCCTTGTACGGGAAATTGCTTATTTCACTCATTTGTACCTTAGATGTTTTGCTTTCTTACTCCATATTGACGAATATTGCCATTACAATAAATAATTGTTTTTAAGGCAACATTGTAGCTACAATATTTATATGAATTAACGGGATTTTCAAGTCAGTGAAAAAAATTTGGGGAGATTACGATTTCCGGGGCGCCGCGTTTTGACGATGGATTCGAAGACTACTCTTAATAAAAATAAGAATAGCCAAAGGAAATGTTTTGTTATCGATTTGTTTTCGAGTTATCGATTTTTAAAAATTTTTTTTTCGCTATAAGGTCTATGAAGAAAACCGGCTGTATTATTCTTAATATATAACCGATATTAATGATCAAGGTAAAACTTAAAAGTTTATATATAAGGCTTTTAGAAAAATTTTAAATTAATGAAATCTGTTGAGTATTTTGTATTTTATAGGCATTTTTGTTCAATAAAAAAATATTTTCTTACACAAAACCGTTATTTTCTCAAAAATTACCGTTATTACTATGAATTATAAAAAGTAAATTATTAAAGCTTGAAAATTTATCTTTCATTTGATATATAATATATATAATTTATTTGACTTTTTGTGGTGTTTTTTAATGATACAATGATTTGCCCTTGTACGGGAAATTGCTTATTTCACTCATTTGTACCTTAGATGTTTTGCTTTCTTACTCCATATTGACGAATATTGCCATTACAATAAATAATTGTTTTTAAGGCAACATTGTAGCTACAATATTTATATGAATTAACGGGATTTTCAAGTCAGTGAAAAAAATTTGGGGAGATTACGATTTCCGGGGCGCCGCGTTTTGACGATGGATTCGAAGACTACTCTTAATAAAAATAAGAATAGCCAAAGGAAATGTATTGTTATCGATTTGTTTCCGAGTTATCGATTTTTAAAAAATTTGTTTTTTCTATAAGGTCTATGAAGAAAATCGGCTGTATTATTCTTAATATATAACCGATATTAATGATTAAGGTCATATTTAAAAGGTTATATATAAGGCGTTTAGAAAAATTTTAAATTAATGAAATCTGTTGAGTACTTTGTCTTTTATAGGTATTTTTATGCAATAAAAGAATATTTTCTTACATAAAACCGTTATTTTCTCAAAAATTACCGTTATTACTATGAATTATAAAGAGTAAATTATTAAAGCTTAAAAATTTATCTTTCATTTGGTATATAATATATAATTTATTTGACTTTTTGTCGTGTTTTTTATGATACAATGATTTGCCCTTGTACGGAAAATTGCTTATTTCACTCATATTTACCTCAGATGTTTTGCTTTCTTACTCCATATTTACGAATATCGCCATTACAATACAATATTTATATGAATTAACGGGATTTTCGAGTCAATTAAAAAAATTTGTATTTTTTGGTCGAGCAGTTAATAAAAAAATATAAATATTTTTATCTATCGAAAAAAAGGTAAAACTTTCAGCTTATCAAAAAGTATATATTTTTAGTACCTTAAAAACGAAAATACTGCAGAAAAAAACGGTTCTTTTAATTAAAAAATTCAAATCTGATATAAATTCGCTTATAAATTAAAAAACATTTTTGAAATTTTATTTGTATTATATATTGTTGAAAAGGCATTTAATTACCTTTCGAATAGCATGTCAATCTTTAAGATCCATTGGATATTGGCAAAGATATAGAAAATTTTGTGAACAGATTTTTTAACAAAGAAAACACTTGGAAAATTTTAATTTTATGTAATATAGTGTGAAATTAAATAAAAAATGTATATTTTTATATGTCACACAAAAGGTTGAACTGTTAGCTTTTCAAAAAAAATATATTTTTAGTAACTTAATAACGTAAATTTTTTAGAAAATAACGGTTCTTTTTATTAAAAAATTCAACTTTGGAATAAATTCGCTTATAAAATTAAAAATATTGTAGCAATGATATTTATAAGATATATATTTGCAAGGTTATTTAATGACCTTTAAAATGACATATCAATCTTAAGGATCCATTGAGTAACGGCAAAGATATAGATGTTTTTTTGAACAAATCTTTTAACAAAAATTTTTTTAAGTTATCGATAACTCGATAACTAATAGAGTTATCGATTTTTTGTTCGGCGAATCATGTTTTTTTGTTGTTCTCTACCAGAAAACATCTTCAAATCACGGCGCCCCGGAAATCGTAATCGTGCCCATTTTAGTGAGCTTAACCATCGATATCATCTGATATCACACTAATGACATATTTGCCATCACTGACATACTGCCATCTTTGGAGTGGTCAAATATCAAGTAACACTTTGTCATCACTAGCAAAACAAAATCAGCTGTTTAATTGAAAATTATTTTTAAGTGTTTTTTTAGGCAAGTGTTTTTTTAACTTGTGTGCATATATTTTTTATAAAAAAACATAAATAATGGATATACATGAGAAATTTTTTGTGGTGGTAAGTCAAATTGTGCGCAGAATATATTCTTATGCGCCTATCACCGTCCGCGAGTCGAATGTTGCAGTCGAATCGACTCAGCTGGCGAACTATTATTCTTGCGGTATCATCGTTAGCGAATACACTTATTCGCCGTAAATTCACTGCTACCAAAGCAAAAACTGTTAAAATATATAAACAAACGTAAAAAAATGTTTATGATTCGCTAGCTGCTCACCAAGTATTTTTATTCGTCTGTTTTTGTCTTTTGAGTCGAATCGAATTTTTGAAATTCGCGAACAATGATACCAACTTGGCGAATTTTATGTGTTTGTTATTCGATTCGCGGACGGTGATAGGGGTATTAATCGCCGGTTTTTATTCGGTAAATAAGACAGAGTTTGATTTGGCTCGCAACGTGTGTGTCACACTCGCTAACATACTTATTAATAAGCGAACTCGTGTGGCATTAATAATTATGGCAGCGACCTTGTGTGAACATGGATGCCGTATCACACACGAGTTCGCAGATAGATTATAGAAAATTTATATATTTGCCATAAAATAATAATTTTTTTTTTAAATTTTGTATGTTTAATAACAAGTAATATTTTATTAAAAAAAAATAAATGTTGTGAACATTTTCTTTCTTCGCAGATATCTCCAATATTGATAAAACAAATCCCATTTATGCCAGCATTTCGAGCATTGCCAGCAGCTTTAATAAATCCAATGAGAGTCTATGTTTTGGCAAAGCCAGAAAAAAGCAGCACCGTCAGACACGCTTACATGACTCATCCGTCTATCGTCCACGTTGTAATACAGATCCAGGACCTAAACAAGATCCCGACAATGTCTTGATGCCTCCATCACTGGCCGTACAGGCAGCAACTTCATTAAAGCCCACACCCATTAGTGAGAGAAGACGTCGCAGAGGATCCAGTGCCTTAGGTTCGCTTATTGAACAAACTGTAACGGTTACTTCAGCCTCAATGGGTCTGCTAGGCGAAGCTAAGGAGCGGTAAGTAATAAATAACTAGTTTTTCGTTCTGCGGCAACTAAAAATAGTCATGAGCAACAGTTAAAAGAATATTTTATGCGCAATAAAATTACATAAGTAAAGGCAAAAGGAGAAAAAAAAATATTCTGCAAAAAACATAATTCGGTATTGTTCAATATTTTGTGCGTTGGAGTATCCGTGCTGGCTTTATTGCGTGCTTAGAGCCAGCAGAATGCAGAGCAAGGTCATTGCCAGAATAATTAATTCGTACAGTTTCTTTATTCTTGTGTCTGTTTATATCACTTGATTAATGAGCAAAATGTAAGCTTGACAAAAATATAAACATGATATCACGATAGACGAACGTTTAGGATATATTTAGTTAAGAAAATATCAATAATTTTTTATTTTTATATCATTTATGTAACGTTATATTTGAGGCAAGTTTATGGTAAAAAAGTTTTGCAAAAAGGAGAGCAAAAGGAGAGCAATATAATTGAAAAGAATAATATTTATATACAAGCGGATACACAGAATATCACAGAAACTGTTCTAAAATGCGAACGTTTTTAAAAAAGCAAATGATATTAAAATTTTCTACAATTCTAAGCGCCGCCTAACCAGTCCAATTGTTAATCCAAACCATCCTGGGAATCGAATCAAACACATGCAAAATAATTTTATAAAAATCGGTTAATAAATACAAATATGTATATTTGGTTTTTCGTACTTACAATTTGTTTGCATACTTGTAGGCATAAATTATGTTGTTCATACTTCTTTTGGTTTATTAACCTGCCTAGTTGGCATCTAAATAACCATAAAAGTGTAGACACTTAAAAAATTGTATCAAAACCTAGATGAAATATTGCAGTAATTTTTTTTTTGTAAAAACCGATAAGCAAAGTCCATAAAAACTTCAGAAAAGGCATGTTTTCGATACGAAAAACCTTTTCAAATAAGCCAATACCACTGAGCATACAATAGATGCTCAGTGCCAAGACCATACAAATTTCGGATCAAAATGTCTGTAGAGAATTCCCGATTTAACGAAATTAATCAACTATATTTATTTTTTATAAATTTATTGAATTTAATCCAAAATCTATTAAAACGTATTTTAGCGAGTTTGAATTGTAAAGAAAACCAAAAATAGAATTTTTTAAAACAATAAGGCCCGTTAACTGATCTCCGAAGTTTAAATTCCTTAATCTCAGATTTCGTAAACAGAGTTTAAATTTTAAACTCAGTTAAAATTATTTTCGTAACTTATCTTATTTTTATCGGCAGTTTACTTAAACTCCGTTTAAAAATTTAAACTGAGATTAAAAAACATATTTGAGCGTCACTGTAATAAAAATTGTACAACTTTGACGTAGAACATCAAAATATTTCAAAAATTTTTGATAAAATAATGCAAATTGTCAGTTTCATTGGAATATTTTTTTTTCAAAACTTAAAATGTGTTTGTTTTTTGTTTATTGTTTTGATTTTTATGAAGTATGATTTTTTTATTTATTATTTTTTGTTTACGATTGAGAATATTTCCAATGTTCTCAGAGAATTTTTGACAAAATCTAAGTTTAAATTTTTTAAACCTAGAATTTCTGTGTTTAAATTTAAACTTGCCTCACCAAGTTAAACTTAGATTTTTTGAGATGAGGTATCGGCGTTAAAATTTAAACTGAGGTTAAGGAATTTTAAACTTTGTTTAAGCTAAACTTTGTTTAAAATTGAGATCAGTTAACGGGCCTAAGTTCATTAAATTGAAAATTCAAATATGAAATATTTAATAACAAGCACTTTCCATGAAAAATAAATGAACAAATAATTTAAATCAGATAATATTAAAAGTGATGTTTTTTTGTTTTCGGTGATTCTTGTATAATATATATCTTGTATATATATATCCGAGTTTTATTATTTTTTAGAAAACTAAATTTAATGTACTTTTGATTTTGTGAGCATTGCATTTATTATTATATTATATTATATATTATATTTATTAATAAGAATGTTATGCATTTTAAAAATTTTTCGAATTCTACATACAATTAACTGATATCTGAAACACCCTGTTATGCTAATAAAAACATTTATACCGGTGTCCGAAATAAGAGTTTCAGTCGAAAAAGAAAAAAAAAATATGTTTTACAGAGTACTCCCTGTTAGCAGGAATGTTTTAAGACCTGTTGGAAAAAATTAAAGAAAACGGTTATCGACTTTCTGTTAATTTCTCACCATGGAGGGTGTTAAGCTCGAATTGATAATAAAAAATTTATTTTAATTAAAAACATCATAAAAAGTATTGAAGTGTTTTTAGTAAAAATACAGTCAGTCGCACGGAAGTCCCATTTCGATCTTTTGAAATGTATTCGTTTGATTCAACAAAGTGAGAGCGTTCGAGTTTTCGATAAGCAATCACATGTATTTGATAATAAATTTTAACAAAGGATATAATAATCATAATTGATGATGGCGTTTTAATTCTTCGAATTTGCCAATTCAGCTCTAGTTTGTCTACGGAATTCTAGAGTAACTTAAATCAAAAAAACAAAACGGTTATGAGAATTGTAACCAGATCTTAATTTTTTTTATATATTTTTCAGACAACAGGTTGTCCCAATTTATTTTTGTTTGCAATTTTTTTAAATAAAAATAATAAAATTTCTTAATATCATATGAAATTGAATTGAATTGAACATTGAATTTTGTGTATTTTTAACCTTTCAACCAGTGCAATATGTGCATTAGTAAGAAATAAATTAAATGCTTTTTCATGTCATTCAGAAATTATAGCATTTTTTATATAAAAAAAAAAAAAACAAAAATAATTTGGGCCACCCTGTTGTCTTAAAAAAAATTATAGAAAAAATAAGATTTAGTTACAATTCCCACAACAGCATACTTTTTATGGGGTTCTCATTAAATTTTTTTGACCAGGTTTAAAAACATTTTTGCTTTCGAGGAGTACACTGTAAAAAACAAAGTTAATTTTTTTATTATCTCTATCAAAACTCTTATTACAGACACCGACGCTACTGTTTTCCAAAAGAAAACATTTTTAAGGTTACGCTAGTCAGATTTTCCCTAAAAAACAGGTTATATGGAGATTTTTCGGTCAATAAAAAAGTGGTCAGTAAAAAAAATTTTTCCGGCTGTATACATAGAAATTTATGAAGCTCTTATAAAGCTTTTTAAAGAAAAATATCAAAAACATTATTCATAAACGTCCAATAATGACAAAAACCACTTTTAAAGGCTTTATAAATGAGTAACCTTCAATAAACCTTTGATAAATTGTTACTCTAATCTGAGCACAAATATTGTCACAAATGCTTTAAACTAATTCAAAAAATATGAAAAATTTGCAAAACATTTTAAAATATTGAAAATAAAAATAATAATTGACTGTTTTATCAGAGCAAAACATCGATAACAACATTTTTTGACTATTTGAATGTCAAAATATTAATTAAATTGTGAATAAGGTAAAAATTATTATATTATATCAATTATTATTATATCAAATAATGACAAGAACCTCTTATTAAGGCTTCTTAAATGAGAAACCATCAATAAACCCTTGATAAAGCATTTTTAAAATTATTACTCTCATTCATGATAGAATAATTTTACTAGGTAGTGTTGACAAATGTTGATTCTCTCAGCTACAAGTAAACGAACGCTTGTAAAAAACAGCTGTTCGTTGTTATATTCGTTGGCCACATTCAGCTGTGTCAACTGTTGTGACAGCAACACATCGGGGAGCGCCATTATTGGTATTGAAGTTTCAGAAAAATTGTCAAGTTTATGAAATATCAAGCTTTATATCAAATACGAATTGAAATTTTACCGACAAATTAAAAATTTTCTATTTTTAAACGCATTTTAATGCGCAACTTCATATTTATGTGCATCAAGTTTTGACTTAGCAGTTGGCAGCTGTTAGGTACGCTGAATGTGACCAGTGAAAATTAATTGTATGCTATGACGGATTGTGAGCGCTCTCTTTCTTGCTATATTTTTTGACAAACGTCCGTTTCCAACAGAAACGTCAATACTACCTTGGAGTAATTATATCATGCTCTCATCTGAGTACAAATATTGACAAAAATACTTCAAATTATTTCAAAAAATATGAAAACATGGCACAAAATTTCAAAATATTAAAAGCAAAAATATTAAGTGACAATTTTTTCAAAGCAAAACATAATTAACAAAATTTTTTGATTGTTTGAATGTCAGAATATTAATAAAATTGTGACAAATAAACAAAAATTATTGATTTTATCAAATTCACAAACCATTTCTGGCACTGTTCTCACTTCAAATTGAAAGTGTTCCTATTTTAACGAAAAAGCGGAGAACTGTTTATTGAATAACATAATTTTTTTTTTATTAATAAGACAGTTCGTAGTAGAGTTAACATTTTGAAAAAAAAATGTCCAAACTTTACTTAAAAGTACATTTTAAGGAGTTTTGGCAATTTTTTTTTGGTCCTTTGGGTGACATATAGTGAATTTTTTCGTGAAATTTTCGTAAGTTTAAAAAAACCGCTTCATAACTTTTTGAAATTACATGAAAATGAAAGAATGTAATGATGCTGTTAAAAATATGGTAGAATTCTACGAAATCTTGATTTTACTCTTTCCGTGAGTGAAATCTCAAAAAGCGACACTTTTTTTCCGACACCTTTTTTAGAATTCCTGTTGATTTTTGCTTGTATCTATAACTACAAGATAATGTCATACAAAAAATATTTCCTGGGCATCGAACTTATAACTTATCCATTCATAGTTCTATAAACTACCTATCATTTCGAAATCCTTTGTTACGCAGAGTTGTTGATTTAATATTCAGTATTAACTGAAGCTTTGTAAGAGCAGATCACAGTAATCTATTAAAAGAGCAGGTGTAATTAGCCAATAGTCTAATTAGTTCAACATTCAAGTAAACAACTAGAGCGAGTGCAAAATTTTTACGTCATGTTTCAATTTGTTAGTGCTTATAAATTTGGTTTGAATTTCCACAGTAGAGTTCAATACTCAGCCAGACTATACCGTAAAAAACTTGCATACCGTAAAAATTTATTATTTTGCCTTCATCGTGATTTGAACCGTGAACCAACGCAACACTCGCGAACGAGTCGAACGCTCCAACCTTATGCCAATAGTCTGAAGGCGTGTGAGCGAACAAAATGCAAGTAAGCCGAACAGGAATAATTGACCACAAGTATGCGGATTTGCGCTTTCTAAGACAATAAAAAATAAAAGATAAGAATTAAGATCCACAAAATTTTTTTATAAAAAAAAAATTATTCATTAAATTTTCAAATCTATGAAACTGCAAAAAACCTGCCCTTCTCTTTGGAGTTGTTCCACGATACACCTGTTTTTTCTTGTTTTCTTTCTACATTACTTTATTTTTCAGTGTTTTGTCTGAGCTCTTTAGTTATGTGACATAACTTATGTCAAATACCAGTTGGCCATAAATTTAGACCCTCATACAAATTTCGAAGATAGAAAAAAAGCTGCGTATAACAAATTCGAAGAGCATTAAAAAAAGCAATCCACTGCGCAGTAGCACAAAGAGAGCAGAAGGGGGCAACCCCTAAAAACATAACAACAACTTATTTTGCGCAATAATTATATAAAATAGCCGGGTTAAATGAGTGAAGCCGCATAAGAAACCTTTTGCATCATAGACTGGCTTAGAGCAAAGGTGGCATAGATGAACTCATTAAAACAGAGAGAAAGAGAGAGAAAAAGTGGGTATCAGAGAGCGTGAATGCCACTGCCTGGTACTCACGTGATATTATGAACGACTTTTGCAAATAAAAATTTTGCACAAGACATAAACAAATACAAATACAAGGCATGATACTCAGTGAGAATAAAACATTGGCTTAACTTCAAGAACTTTTGACACTTAGGGATGTTTGGGGTGGTATTTTGTTTTTGTTTTGTTGGCTGGGCGCATAGGGTGGCCACATGCGCCTAGCATAACGGTAATACAAATGTCATAACGTGCTGCGCTAAATTCAGTATAGAGCGCGTTTGCAACGTATGTAGATGAAAATCTGCTGGAAAAAATAAACTTTAATTGGCAGAGAGAAAAAAAAAATAAAAATAATAAAAAACGATATATATGTAAAACATTAAAAATATTTAGCATTGTTAATTTTTTTTAACTAAAACATATGCCAGAATTTCAAGAAACAGCCAAAAGTTTCAAGTTAATAGTGCTTCCCTTAACGACCACAAGAAGAAAAAAGCTTTACTAAAAAGTTGTGAAAACTTTATGTCTAACATTGTGTAAAGAAAAAAAGTCTTAAAAGTGTTAAATATAACAAAACAAAAAAAAAAAAAGAATATACAAATTTCAACCTTACAAAGCAAAAAAAATGAAATTTCAAAATTTTTAAATTCTTCCACAAACACAAAAGGTAAGTTCAAGCAGTAGTTTGTAGAGTTATCTAACTAACTGTAAAAGTAGCACGCAAAAATTTGAAGGTTGTGTAATTTTTCACTAACTATTTATGTATACAGCAAGTAGAGAAAATACGCTGGGAATGAAAACAAATAAAGTGATCTAATGAAAAACAAAAAAAAAAAAACAAAAATATCCCTAAATGTGCTTTAAAAGGCAAAAATTTGACAGAAGGAAGTTAAAAAATTTAAAAAAATAATTAAAATAAGCCACCTTCTAAACAAAAAAACTCTATATTAAATGCTTAGTTGTGTAAAAAAATAAATTGTATAAAAATATTACTATTATTACTTATATTTTTTTTTTTTTTTTTTGTAGGACCTTAGTTTTAAGAACTTTGCTTTGCACAAAGCTTTTGCTAGATTTTATTTAAGTAATTAGTCAAAAACTTCATTTTATCTCGAAAGATTTTCTTCTTGCTGGTGCTTGAGTTGCAAAGGGGATGTACATCATACGATTCAGTGCTGTTGGTATCAAGGGCGGTGGTGCTCCAATGTTGTTCTTGTTTTTGTTATTTTTTTTTTTTTTTAATCACAGTCACTTCTCACAGGATATAGAGACATTTTTTATTTCAAGTTCAGAGCAGTTTATAAAAGAGTATAAAATCCATATAAGAGAGACACTTTAAGACAGAGCAAGAGAGCATGAAGTATGTGATAGAAAAGGTGGTTGCCCCAACAAATCCCATGCATAAGACCTCGTATTCATTTCTTTAATTTAATTTGCGGAATTATTTGTAGTTGATTGATTTTAGCGTCAATTGAGGTGAGGGTAGGTCAGCGGTTAGTTGCTTTTTTAATGGCATAACACTTGGTGACAGTTTTTTGTGTTTATAACTGTTAAAAAAACTAATCGATTTTCTTGGAGATTAAATTTAATTAAGGTCTAAAGTTTAAACAGTTAAGCAAAATCATATTTTTTAATCCATTTATTAACCTATTCGATTCGCAATTTGCGCCACTTAGAAATAAACTGTTTGAAATCATTTACCAGAATACCTCTGACAAACATTTTTCGTTTGTCAAAAATTTCGCCATGAATGAAAAAACAAATTTTTTTACTGAATTAAAAAAACAACTGATTTTAAAAAACATAACTACTTTTTTTATACATACATTAATATTCATTTAAAAAAAATTTTTCTGATGTCCATTTAAACTCAAAATCATAAAAAGAACTTCTTTTTCGATTTAAAATAAGTTATGAAATTATTATTTTAAGAAAATTTAATTTAAGGTTTAATATCCTTTAACAATTTCATCGAAACTACTAAAAAAATATTAATAAAAACCTAGTTCTGCTCAAAAACATTCCCAAAACTCTAACATTTCACCAAACCTTTGCTTGAGGTTCACTGAGTAGTTTTAAAGTTAAAACAAGTAAAGAAAGTCTAAAATCGATTCCGACTATTAAGATAGCCCGACTATGAAATACCATAAACCTGCTTTTCAAAAATACAATAATAGTATTGAAAATAGGCGTGTCCGTGAGCGGATGAAGCCCATATTTTATATGCATTTCAATTTTGATGAAAAATTTACAAAAATTTATAAAAATTTGAAGTTCTATTCCCTTCTTGGACAGATTACGCCCAATTTGAACGCATCTTAGTTTTGGTATAAAATACACTCATGCCAAACATAATCTCTGAAGGTTAATCATAAGCTTATTTATTGAGTTTTCAATTTTGGATGTTATGGGAGGTTAGCGTGTCCGTTGTTGGCTGACATCCATTCTTCAATATCATCTTCGTTTTGTTATAAAATACAAGATTTTATGTCTGTATGTTAAACATGATCTTATTAATTGCGTTTCCAATTTTTGGGTTGTATGGGAAGTGGGCGTGTCCATCGGCAAATGTTATCGATTTTTCAAAATCATCTGATTTGTTATAAAAACATGCGTTCCAAATTTTATCTCTGTAGATTAAAAATAAGCTTATTTATTGATTTTTCAATTTATTGGTAGCATAGTAGGTAGGCGTGTCCGTGTGCGGATGACACCCATTTTTCGAAGACATCTTTGTTTTGATATAAAATACATACGTACCAAATTTTATCTCTGTACGTTAAACATGCGCTTATTTATTGAGTTTTTAATTTTTAGTTGTATGGGAGGTGGGGGTGTCCGTGGTTGGATGACATCCATTTTTCGAAGAAATTTTTGTTTTGGTATAAAATACATACATACCTAATTTTATTGTTGTAGGCTAACTATGAGCTCACTTATGCAGTTTTCAATTTTTGCGTTGTATGAGAGGTAGGCGTGTCGGTGGGCGGATTCCAAAAATATTCATTAGTGCAAATCCTTGGGTTCATGTGACCATGTGTACCGAGTTTCATTCAGTTATATCAACTCCTTCTTCTTATCCTGTATATACGGACAACGCACAGACGGACAGACAGACGGACGGACATGGATAGCTCGACTCATGAGGTGACCATGATATAATACAATGACAATTGCCAATAAAATTTTAAATTCTCGTTAAAGAGCTGTAAAAATAAAATTGCAAATTATTTTATTTTTGCTTACATTTCTGGAAGAAACTAATATTTTCGGAACAAAATTCATCTGATTTTTTTTTTTTCTTTCACTGTATTGCGTTTCATGGCAAATGGAAACAGTAGTATTTCAAATTGCCGTATGGATCAATTTCTAATTCGAGATAAACTTTGCGTTTCGAATTCGAAACTAATCCATTTCTGTATAAAATTCCTCTCGTAGTAATACGGAATGTAATAAAAATTTATTTCATATTAAAGTTGTATTCGAAAGAAATTTTAGAGATTTTTCAAGATCTTAAAAGGGAAAAAAGGAATTTTTTCAGTTGTTTATGGCAACACTGGTACCATATCTTCATTTCAAGAATACATTAGAGAGGGGTAGGAAGGGCATTGGAGTTAAGAAGGATATTTTGGAGTAGAGGTCTGCTCAAATGAAAATCGAATTCAATGATTACCCGAAGCACTCCGGTTATATATTCACTGCATCCATAATCGGTGCTGTGAAAGTTAAGGTGGAAGAGAGGTATAGACGTAAGGTTGCGTGGGTTGGTATTAAAAATGTTCTTCTCTTTTGAAACAGGCTATAATAAAAATATCAAAAACGATTTGGTGAGTAGATGGGGCAGGGCAGAGCATAAATATGGTTATTGAATTGTTAAATTAGTATAGCCCGTTTCACAAGAGAAGAACATTTCTTAGTTTTATTTTTCGATGCGCAGTGAGAAATAATTTTTAAAGCTAGAAAATTTATGAGAGCGTAATTTCTTGCTCTTTTTGTACTGTTCGCTGAACTTTATGCTTGTTTTGAGTGTTTTTTACTATTTTTCTATATATTTAAATGCGCAAACATTCAGAACAAATGATCGCACAAGCACCGACGCACAGTGCTTTGTCCCCATATAGTGAATCGGCAAAATTAGAGAAGTTATCGCAGAAAAATGAAATTTAGTGTGCTGGTTCAAAATATGTTAATTAAGAAAAATTCGAAGTTTCGGAAAAAACGGTGCAAGGACATGACTACCTCCCATACACCTTTAAATTTAAAAGTTTAATTTTGGCTATAATTGTATATAGAATAAAATACAATTATAAAATTCGAAATTTCGCTTCATTCGATACATGGACATGACCATCTCCCATATATAATTTTTACCAAAAACTAAATTTTAGCTACATTTGTGATCAGAATGCACTGAAAACTTAAAACAACTTATAAAACTATATTTTTGGGCTCTCTAAAAATTTTCGCTTCATTCGATACAAGGACATGACCATCTCCCATATATCCTTTTTACCAAAAACTAAATTTTAGCTACATTTGTGATCAGAATGCAAATAATTTAATATTCTCTTTAAAAAGGGTCATAAATATATTTGTTTCTAAATTTGCTCAACTAAATATTTTAGTTTTAAAGTTTAACTTTTTTACTTAGATTAAAAAGAATATCAATATACAACTTACATTGTCTGGGTCGAAAAATTTCCAATTCAACCACTTAGAATACTTTTTATCGAAGAATTGTCTATTGGATCTTCTCTCGCTCCAATATTTTTTTATTTTATTGTTAAACAATTTAATTTTTCTTTACAACACTTCTTTTTCAAGGCTTGAATCCCCAATTTTGCCTTTTATAAATTTATATACTTCTGGGCTTTTATTTCTTGAAGACACTGATAACCAAAAATCAACTATATTGGAATTAATAATACAATTTGTCATTATCGAAAAATATTGCTTCACAATTAGTAAATAAATTTGACAGAATAGTTTTATTATGCATATACATATATAGAGACGAACCAGTGAGATTATTTAACTCACGAGGGCTCACTATTAGATTATAATGATTACTGCAGCACGAGGTTATTTCAATATTGACTAGGTATTCATTTAATATTTTAGTGGTAATTCCACAATTAATTCAAATATTATTGATACAAAAATGGTGAAAACTTCAAAACAATCGCAAACTATTAGAAAATAATCACGTTAAACTGAAATAAACACGCTCTCATCTCTTGCTCAAATATAAAAAATAACGGAAAATAGCAAAATGTAAATAACAAGAATTCACGGAGTAAATGAGTTGAAACATAGGAAAACCAATGAAACGAAAAGCAAAAAGGAAAACATGAATCAGCTGTTTACAAACAAATGTTGATTACTTGATACTTTTTACTGGATGTCGTTCGTTTACTTTTTGTGATATTTTTTAATTAGAGAGTAAAATCATTCTTACTCTCCCAGTAAAAGTTACTTTATATTTTTAACTCGAAAAGTTCTTAAACAGACCTACAGTCAATAAAATTGCACAGCTTGCAAAAATTGAATTGAACATTGAACGTCGCTGGAGCCCTTTACTTGGAAAAAATTATATTATCATATTTTTGGTCTTTGTAAAACTCAAAAATATAGATGTTTTCAAAAAATACAAAATTTCAAATTTCCGGTTAAAAATCTTAAATTTTTTTTTTACTAGTGGTTAGATTTGTTAACAAAGTATATAAATGAAAAATAAAAAATCGCCTACTTTTTATTTATATAATTTTTTAATTTTTTCAAAGTTTGCAAAACTTTAGGGTTTCCGCCAAAAAAAATAAATATATTCTTTCAATTTTTGGTAAGTTTTTGTCACTATTTAATAAAAATTATACACTACATCAAAATTTGATTAATTTTTAATAGTAATAAAAACAAAAAAATTGTATAAACTTTTTTTTTTTTAATTTTGGCAGTACCATAAACTTAGGTCTTTGCAACTTTTTCTGAAACTTAAGAAATATGTCTCAAAAAATTCATACCATTTTTACATTTCCGGGTGAAAAATCTAAAACTTGTTCACATATTCCATTTAAGCTCTTTCAAGTGTACTAAAATCAAAAATAAAAAATTACCTATTCTTCCAAAACAAAAATTTTCACTCTATCAAACTTTTACATTTTGGGAATTCTAAACAAAAAATCGCAAAAGTTTTTGATGGCACAAACAACTTTTCTATAAAAAAAATTTACAAACAATTATTTTTGGTTTTTTGTACCTATAGTTATAAACAAAACTGTTAAGTTTCAAAGCAATACAATAAAAAATGAAATTTTTAAAAAAAAAATTGTAACACAGTAAAAACAGTTTTTCCGTTCAACAGTTTTACCTCAAACGTTCTCTGACTTTAGCGCGCTCTACTGTTAACAAAAAGACGAGATGATAAATTCTATTAACGAATTTATTTAAGGTACTTTGTTAGCTTTACAAAAATGTATATTACTTAAATATTCTAAGCACTTTATTTTATTTTAATTTTGCCTATGGAACAAAGCACTGTGCGACGGCCTGCAGCAACCTGCATCTTGAGAGAGAAATCAAATACAAATTACATAAAAAATTAATTATTTTCTCAAGAAAAAATTGTGAAGTGAAATTTTGGCTAACAAATTATTTTTTGACGCCTCCTTTTTTTTCAATTTTGATTGGTTGATTTTGAAAAATAAAATTCAGTACTTCCGCAGCGCAGTTGCGATGAACAACAAAATTTAGGAATATACATTAATTTTTTTTCATTTATTTTTCTGCTCAGAGAATATAAAGTTTTTTTTTAATGTCGACCAATCAGAGTGAAGAACGCTCTCAAAATTAATTTTGTATTCTCAAACATGCGCGAAAATTTTCTTCTCTTTTGAAACAGACTATAAAACTTAAAATTTTATAAATAATCTTGTTTTTGTATTTAGGTATGTTTTTAAAGAAAAAATTTTAGACGCTTGTAGGACACGACCTTGAATTGATTTTCTCTTTCTGAAAAGGATAGTACAAGCCGTTTTAAATTTCATTTAATCGAGAACATTCAGGTCTTAACGACAAAGCCTGTCATAATAACAATAACTCAAATTCTTTTTGACGAATGCTGAGATGGAGAAGGTATACCAAATAGAGAAAGAACACACAAGCGCAGAAGACTTAAAGAAAAAAAATCAAGAATAAACTAAAATAAAGAGAATAAGCAAAAATGTGACGAAAGGCAAGTAGAGAAAAATAACATGCTTAAGTCAATTAAAACTGTCAAACATGGAGATATGTAGTCAACATTTCATAAAGACGGTCAGGCTGAAAATGTTTAAAAATTTGTGTTAAAATTATAATTTTTCGAGTCTTCCTTAATTTTCAGGAAATTTTTATATAAATCAAATTGTCATATTGCTGCTCTGTACCAAGTTTCCATGTTCTAACGTTAAAGAGCTTTAAGATCAATAAACGGCTCAAAATGTATGGAAGCGATCAGGCACCCTTTTACATAGTTTTCCCCAGTAAGAACTTAAATGGCCAGTTTGTTTTTCTTTGTGAACTATTTTCATTTTGATTTAATTTTAAAATTTATTTATTAAAAACTGTGTTGTGTGCATGGTGGTCAAGTGCAAAGTTTACAAGAGTTTTAGCGGCTCTCTTTCACTCTGTCCTAAGCTTTCTTGTGAATGCTTGTCTAAATCACAAATTTTTAATGACAAAAAATTAAATAAAGTTTGAAGTAACTTTAAAAAAAAAAATAACCCATTAATATTAATTAAAAATATAGCATGATTAAACGTTATTATTTTTTTTACTTTACAGACTACAAGCGAGTGATTCCGATTTGATCAACGATGAAAAAGGTGTCAAACATAAAACTTCAAGGTAAGTAAAGTTGAGTTAATGGAGTTAATGGATAAAAGTTTCTGACGAAAGATCAGCTTAAAAGCTGAACTCAATTTAAGTTAATGATTTAATTAGATATAAACTAAAGACTTAGTCAGCGTAATATTACAGCAAAAGTAAAACTAAAAAGAGAAAAAATGTCAAAGTGGGCGGTATGTATATAAACTGACTAAATTAATTAATTGAAGGATATAACTGTGGATTAACTTAAATGAATTGTTTTCATAATACATGGGTTGAGTAAAGATTGAATTAAGCTTTATTTCGCTGTTAGCCTAGCTTAGAGAAGATTAACAGTTTTTCTGCAATTTTGTTACGAAAAGCATCTGTTTTACGTAACACAAATTATATACGACATTTCACAGCGATACCACTAACGTGCTGGCCAAAAGCATTAACGTTTGGCAATATTCTGGCAACGTTCAGCTTAAAGCGCTCAGAAGAAATCAATAGCGGGAAGGTAGCGAAAGTTTTTTACCAACAATTTCTGACCATTTCGCATCACTTGGCTGGGTTTGGAACTTTCTTGATGCAATTCCACTGCTTTTGTTTATTATGCTGTTGATTACGTAGCTATAATAGAAAGAGTATGTGAGTTCATTCAATGAATTTACGCTTAGTTAATATTTAATTAACTTTAGCAGAGCGCAAATTTTGGGTTTGAAACATTAGCCTTGAATTGAAAAATGAGTTAAAGTAATTAAAAAATAAAAAAGCAAAAAAAAATATGATCGTGTCGATATTTTTTGATTAAGAGTAATTTCGATGTTATTTTTTGAGAATTTTAAGCTTTTGTAAGCTTAAATAAACTCACATTTTCAAACAAATGTTGTGTTGGTGCCCTATAAAATGCCATACGGATCCGTTTTGAATTAGAGACGGACTTACTTCTTCGTATATTTTATCCGAAATGAATTGCATTTCGGATCCGAAACTGATCCGTTTCCGCATGAAATTCCTTTCAAAAACGCGAATCACTTTTTATAATTTTACGCATTCATCTCGAACTCGGAACGGACTTCATATACAAATTAGTTTCTGACTCGTTTTATCGATTCGAGACGGATTCTTTTTTTTAATAATGCGAATTCGTAATGTACTCGTTTTTTTTTTAAATTGGAACTCGTTAAACAAAAAATCGAATTTAAAACAAAGTTATGATAAAGCACAATATTTTAAATAATGATATAAGAAAATCATATAAGAAATTTTTATTCAAAATAAAAATAGGTACGGAATTGCATTTTTTATTCACTTATTCATTAAAAATAAAATAAAAAAATGAATAAAAACTTAAAAACTTCTTTAATGTTAACGGTCTAAATATTATTTTGAAACGGGTTCGTCTAAACATAAAAAACAATTGCACTCTGAGTGTAAACAAGCTTATGATTACATTTAATGTTTCTCTGATTATTTTAAAACCAGAAACAAACGTAATCTCGTTCTTCTTTTACCCCTCCGCATATAATTTTTTCGATTTCTACTTGATAAATTGGCTTGATGTTTTTGAGATATGGCGACAAACTGCAAAAGAAGAAAAACTTCCAAAGATAGTGCAGAATATTGATTCTCAAAACGATATTGAGAGTTATAATAGAGAATTGGAAATGCTTGTAAGTAATCTAATTGAGAGAATTAAAGCCAAATGGTATAAAAGTAACAGAAATTAGCGAAAATTCCACCACAAATTGCCACCTTAGTGCATTGCCTCAGTCGTACCAAATTCGAGTTCAGGACCAGAAACTGCAAGACCTGGAAAGCAAATAAAAACATTTGTAGAATGTAACGTTTAAGATAAAAAAGGCAACTCAAAGATCTTCTCGATACAAAATCTCCTGAAGAATTAGCACTTCCTGCACAGCAAAAAATAGTGCCACATAAAATCTATAAGATTTCTTCTTAAAATGTATTTAAAACAAGGAGCATGAAAGACGAAAGAGGAAAGATATTATTTAAGAAGAAATATTCTTGTTTTATAGAAAAAATTTAAGAAGAAATCTTCTTGTTTTTCAGCAAAAATCTTCTTAAATTTTTTTAATAAGATATCTTCTTAATTTCATCTTAAATCCATATTTCCAAAACTTTTCCAGAGCAAGGGGCATGAAAGACGAAAGAGGAGAGGTATTTTTTTAAGAAGAAATCTTCTTGTTTTTAAACGAATTTTCTTAAATTTTTTAAATAAAATATCTTCTTAATTTCATCTAAAATTCATATTTCCCAGACTTTTTAAGAACAGGGGCATTAAAGAAGAAAAAGGAGAGGTATTTTTTAAGAATAAGTCTTTTTGTTTTTCATTAAAAATCTTCTTAAATTTATTTAATAAGATATCTTCTTAATTTCATCTAAAATCCATATTTCCAAGATTTTCCAGAACAAGGGGCATGAAAGACGAAAGAGGAGAGGTATTTTTTTAAGAAGAAATCTTCTTGTTTTTAAAACAAATTTTCTTAAATTTATTTAATAAAATATCTTCTTAATTTCATCTAAAATTCATATTTCCCAAACTTTTCCAGAACAAGGGGCATGAAAGACGAAAGAGGAGAGGTATTTTTTGAGAAGAAATGTTCTTGTTTTTCAGCAAAAATCTTTTAAATTTATTTTAAGCAATGTAATTCATCACAAAGATGCTACATATGTGGAGCTACTCTAAAGCAAATGAATCAGGATGCGGTTATTGAGATTATCAACATAGATGAAGATATGTTGATAATGAAGATACAAAAATGGCATGCTAGGTTATCTGACGAAAAAGCTTTGGAACCGAAATAAAGCCTTAAATTCAAGAACGCTTCCGCAAAGAATTGCGTCTAGAAAAATAAAAAAATTCTTGCAGTTTTTTAGTACACATCTATGACTCTATTCGCCTAGCCTTATTACTGAGTTTCGTTTAGATCGGTGAACTTTTTTATTTACCTTTCGTACAAAATCATTTAAAAAAATTCATATAGTTGCAAAGGAGGTACACCGAGGGCCCAATCGATTTCGACCATTTTCGGAACACAAACAACTCTATTTTTCTAGCATTCTGATCGAGTTTTGTTAAGATAGACCAACTTTTTGATATACCTTCCATACAAAATAATGGACAAAAAATTAATAGAGACCCTAGGGAGGTACCCATAGGGTTTAATCGATTTCGACTATTTCCAGTAGACATCTATAACTGCATTTTTAAAGCCATTTGCCCGAGTTTCGTTAAGATCGGCCTAATTTTTTATGTACCTCCCATACAAAATCATGTTAAGCCTTGATATAGGTCCAAGTGAGGTTCACCTAGGATCTAACCGATTTCAACCATTTTTAGAACTCATCTATAACTCTATTTGTCTAGGCATTGGGCTGAGTTTCGTTAAGATCGGCGTGCTTTTATATTTATCACTCATACAAAACCATGTTAAGGTTTTATAGAGGTCCAAGGGAGGTACCCCTGAAGTTTTACCGATTTCGACCATTTTTAATTCACATCCATAACTCCATTTGTCTACCATTTTGACCGAGCTTCATTAAGATCGGCCATGTTTTGTATATACGTCTCATACAAAATCATAATAAAACTTAATATAAGTTCAAGGAAGGTACCCTTAGGGTCTAAACGATTTCGAGTTTTTTAAGTACACATCTGTAACTCTATTTGTCTAAGCTTTTGGCGAAGTTTCGTTAAGATCGGCCAACTTTTGTATGAACCTCTCATACAAAGTGATGTTATCACTTGAATAGTGGTCCAAGAGAAGTACCCATAGGGTCCAATCGATTAAAACCATTTTCGGCACACATTTCTTACTCTCTTTTCCTAGTTTTCTGACTGAGTTTTGTTAAGATCGACCTACTTTTGTATGTACCTCCCATACAAAATCAAAAAAAGTCTTTATAGAGATCCAAGGAAGGTACCCCTAGGTTTTTACCAATTTTGACCTTTTTCAGTACACATCTATTTCTCTTTTTTTTATAGACTTCTGGCCGAGTTTTGTTAAGATCAATCAACTTTTTTATTTATCTTACCTACAAAATCATGTGAAATCGAAATATTGGTCCAAGGGAGGTATCCCTGAGGACTCACCGATCTCAATTATTTTTAAGTTTTTGTATTTTAGGTAGCTTTAAATAACCAAGCATATGAAATTTCATTATCATAGGAGCACTTATCGGTGCATTTATCGGTGTAAAATTTAAGATTTCCCTACACTCAGAAAAAACACTGATGATCTGGTCTGTTGATCTGGTGATGAAAAATTTCACTATTTTCGATAATAACAATTTTCTCGACTTCAAATAAAATTTTCTTCAATGAGAATAAATTTTCATATATTCGAAGAAATATTTCTTCACTTGTGGGAAGTGAAAATATTTCATGTCTCTAATAATCATAAATATTTTTCTTGCACTAAAAAATTCTCATGTAAGAAGATACATTTGTAGATAATTTTTTATATAAGTAATGATACAAAATTCAATATGCGAAGTATTCTCTTCAATAAAAACAAATTTTTTCTCAAAAATAAAAAAAGTATTTTCTCTAAAAACGATATATTTTTCTTGTAATGAACTACAGAAAAGATTTATTAAAATAAAATAAATATTTCTCTGTTTTCGGGAAAAATTTACACAATAAAGAAAATGGTTGAACCTGCTATAAAGAAATATTTTTCTGTTAAGTCTAGTACTCTGTTCAGTTTCATGTGAAATTTCATTCGAATCTCAATGTAAAAAACAATAGCTGTACAGCGTACTTGTACTGAACAGAGTACTAGGCTATAGCTATGAAATAAGACCGGAGTGAAAATAGCAACGCGTGCATATTCGAATTCGAAAGTGTGGCTGAAAAATCCGACGCTATCTTCACCCATTGGGTGAAGTTAGCGTCGGGTTTTTTCGAACTCAGCCACAGTTTTTAAATTCACCACAATACACCACAGCAAATTTCGAACACACTGCTTGTGGAAGGCAATGTTTGCAATCATTTCTTTTAACTTGTGTATAATCGGTATGAAAACGCTGCTGCTCATTATTTATGCTTAGGTTTTTATTCATTGCTTTAAGCACTTAAAATTGTCAAATAAAAAAATTTATAAAGTTCTCAATTCCTAACTCTCTCCTCCAGTCTATGTATGACATCTGTTAGTCAATGTGTTATTTAAAAACAAAAGTTTTAAAATTTTTCATGTTCAGTGAAACAGAAAATAAAGTAAAAGCTGCGTTCAACTTTCAGAATTCATTTTGATTTGTAAACAGGATATGTTGGCGTCTATATTTTTCCTTGATTTGAAGAATTCAAGAATACTTTCAACAATTAATTTTAAAGCAACTTTTTATTCAATAAAATATTTTTAAATATTTTAGTACATAAGTATTTCTTTTGAACAAAAAATATTTCAAACACTCTTCTAACTCATCTTTTAATATATCAGCAACGATTTTGAACTTACCACCTTTAATTTAATAAAAAGTGTTAAAATACTGAAAAATAAGCCAAACTCATTTCATAGCAGAATAGTAAAAAAATATTTTAAATAACTATATAGGTTTTTCACATCTTGAAATACACATTTGTATCGTTGTATTTAAATTCAAGTCGTATTCACATTGTTTTTGTTTTCTATTTGAAAGAAAAACAAACGTTTTTTGAGCTCTTACGTTTGTTTTATCTTTCAAATAGAAAGAAAAAAAAATGTGAATACGACGAAAATATGAATACAACTTCTTATTTCAAGTTGTGAAAAACCTAATATTATTCTTATAACTGTTTTAATAACAAATTGTAGTTAAGCGGATTAAAAATTAATAAATTAACGATTCTTACAAATAACCGTGAATTCAACTTTATAAAACAAACATTAAAAAAAAATACTGCCCACAAATATTTTTAGATGGTACCTACTTTCGTAAGAAAAACTTTTTGAAAAGTATAAATATGAGTAATAAAAGTTGCGTTCCTTTCGCAGCAAAATAATACAGATTATTATTTTTGACATGCAAAGTAAAATCAAAATTAATAATCCTGTAACAATTTGGACTATTTTTGCTAGCGTCTTAATACCCTAAACCTGTAAAGTCAGGCGATATTAGCTAGTGCCAACGTTTATAACACTCTGAAATAAGCAAGTACGATAAATAAAAGTTCGGTAAAGAAAATTATATTCTTGATCAGCGTCGTCTGTCCGATTGCCTGTACGTCCGTCCGTCTGTCTGTGTTTTGTCCTTAAACACTTGGTATACATTAAGGCGGGTCACCAAAAATGAATATAAAAAGACACCCCCTATAATGAAAGCTTACATCGAAAAAGTTTCAGCACTGTAAAAATTTTTTTTTTGGGTGTCCCAAAAAACAGCCAAAATGGTCTTTTAGTTATAACATTAGTATTTTAAGTCCGATCATAAAGTGTAGCATATCGTTGGATAGGTCTGAATGAATACTACATCGTGTTCTTTGGTGTCGATGGTGTCAGAGGTCATCTTCAAGTAAATATTTTACAATTTGTATTTTTTTGCAAAAATAATAGACACCCAAAAAAAAAAATTTTTACAGTGCTGAAACAATTTCGATGTAAGCTTTCATTTTAGGGGGTGTCTTTTTATATTCATTTTTTCTCCCATATAAAGCGACCCACTCTAGTATACATGTTCATAAAAATCTAGAATAAAAAATTTGGAATCCTACAAATACGCCTACCTCCCATGCAACTCAAGAGTTTAAATTTCTAAATATGCTTATGCCTAGTCACAAAAACATAGTCACAAGGGACTAGCCACACGATTCCAACAACTAAGATCTAGCAACGTAAGCCTAGCCACACAATTCCAGAAAAAAAGGCTTACAATTAGTAACGTAAACTTAGCTACAGAACCCTAGCAACTTAAGCCTAGCAACAAAAACCTAGCCAGAAAAGCCTATCCACAAAAGCTTAGTCACAGAAGACTAGCCACACAATTCCAGAAACTAAGACCAAAAACGTAAGCCTAGCCCCAAAAACCTAGCAACGCAAGCCTACCCAGAAAAGCCTATCCACAAAAGCTTAGTCACAGAAGACTAGCCACACAATTCCAGAAACTAAGACCAAAAACGTAAGCTTAGCCACAAAAACCTAGCAACGCAAGCCTAGCCACAAAAGCCCAGCCACAAAAGCCTAATCACAAAAGACTATTCATAGAATTCCAGCAACTATACGGTTGAAAATTTGAGTTTAAATTGAAAACCCTTAAAACTCTTTTTAAATCTATGGCTCGTTTAAACCTAAAAGTTTATTTTTAAAAAATTAAATTAAAATTAAAATTAATTAAATAAATCGAAAAATTAATGAATTTAAATTTTTGGGCTTCAAACCCCTGGCGTGGTTTTGCTAACTTAGGCGCGGAACATATTTTTTTTTACGCATTTAATTTGGGTGAACAGTGGATTTCTTCGCTTATCAACGCTTCAGTTTTTGGGCTCTACTTGTCCAGTATTGGGAGTAAGACGATCAAAAAAATCATTTTCCAAACATTTTCGCCTAAGTTTGCCAAACCCCGCCAGGGTTGTTCTGCTGTCATGGGGTAGTACTTTCATCATTATATAGTGGTATATAAGAATTATTTTCTGTGTTTCTCTGTGTTATTTATACTTAAGGCTTTACTTTCGAAATCATAGCATATTGAAAACTGCACAATTTAGAACAAAAGAAAAAGCAATAGATTAGTCTGGAGATGTGGCAAAAAATAAAAATGTTGCACAATGCAATTTTTACATTATATAATTAATAATATAAAATAATAATAAAAAAATAACAAACAAAAAAACATAAGTCAGTTTGGCTGAGAATCGAACCAAGGTCCCTCGATTCATCACATCAAATCAAATCGACCGCTTAACCAACTGAGCCACGGAATAAATCATTTTGTGTCTGCTAATTGTGTACCTACTTAAATGTGAAATTACCACATTGACAAGCATAAGCATAATATTTGGTTGAGCATTTGAACACTTTCGCTTATGGTCAAAATATTGTGTGTGGTGAATTTTTGGTTTAAGATTTTCGAACTTCGAAACGTGGCTGGGCGTGCATTGCTATCTTCACTACGGTTGAAATAAGTGTGAAAATGTTCGTCAAAATAGTACTCTGCTCCGCTGTCAAATATGCTCGCAACATTTTTTCAAGACAATTTTATTGAACTGCTTTTTTATTTTGGTATAAAAGTGACAGTTGTCGTAAATTTTTTTGTAATATATTTATTTTTCTCTTTTTTAAAAAGTGTTATATATTTGTCGGAATTTTCAAGCAACAAAAAAATTAATGTTGCCAGCAAAATTTCAAGCAAACGAATAGAGTACTAGGCTTTAAAGAGAAGGTGGTTTTATTGTTGAGAAATTATTTCTCTTTTTAATGGAAGCTTTTAAACTGTTTTAGGGACTTTTTGGAGAAAACATTAAGAAAAAAACATTATCTGGAGCAAAATCTATACCATTTTTCTTTAAATATGATGCCTTTTTATCATATTCTGAGAAACTTTTTTCTGAGTGTAGGGTTCTATGTTCGCATCTTGTCATTCTTCTCTGCTGGGAATGGATGTGGTATATTTTGTACCTAATTCCATACCTACTAGTTATGATGTAGTCGTTTACTCGTTTCAAAATTGCTGATTCTCCAGCCTCCTGTATTTAGTTTTTGTTTTAATTTTAGATATTTACAAATAATATTCGGCCAAAGAACCTCGAAAATCTCTTCTCAAAAAAGCTTAAGAAAAGACGAGATACTCGTTAATAAAAATGTTGTCTCTCTGGTCGTCAAAATTGATTATTGTTATGAGTTCTGCCTAGAATTTGTTGTGAATTCCTTTTTCCCTCATAAAGTTAAGTCATAAAATAAAAAATAAATAACTGTAATTTCAACAGAATTCCGAAATTAGTATAAGAATTTTGCCAATTTTACCAATTCTGAATATTTATGTGAAAAATCATTTTTCCCCTAACCAGCCAAAAGTCAACATTTATCTATAAACGCATTAAACACTAAAATTCTTTGGAAAACGACTACTTAGTTGGTAGCTTGCCAGATCTAGACATGACTTATCTGCATAAAAGTATCTCTCATATGATGTGATAAAATGCTTAAGAGCGAAAAATCAGCTTAACTGAAATTTTATTATCTCTGGCTTGCCTTTTGTTTTATTGTTTTATTTTATTTTCTTACTGTGTAAGAAATTTTTTCAAGAAAAAATTTATATAAAATCTTCAAAGAAAAATGTTTACACGCTATAGTATATTGTTGTTTTGTTGTTTTTTTTTTTCAATTTCAAATATTTCCACACTTAATATGCCGCGTAGAATTTTATGGACTGCCAGTTGTATGGCGCGCGCTCTACGTTTCTTATCTTTAAGCATCTCGTTGAGTTTTCAAATTGTGGAATATTGTAAAAATTTTGCACTATTTTGTGTGTTAAGTGCACACATAAGAAAAAAGAAAAAAAAATTAAAAAAAATAAATGAAAATATGAAATGCAGATAAAGTTGTTTTGACGTCAGGTCATTGCCGTGTGTCCAGTGTTCAAGTGTTTTTTTTTTTTGTTTTTTGTTTTAGTGTGTGATACAATTCTGTGGATCAAGGTCGTTGAGTAAACATAGACCTAACTCAACAAATGTCAGCGCTAGCAGAACTTTAAACTAATTTTTGTAGTAAATAAACTATAAGTGTATTTCTTTAAACATATGACACGTGTGGTTAAGGCATAGAATGCTTGAGTTTTGGGAACAAAATTTACTTTGGGTTTTTTTGCTCTCAAGTGCATGTGATATTTTTGACAGATTTTTGGCTATATCGTCTGATGTACTATAAATATAACCAGTCAAATTTTCCGCTAGACAGCTAGAATGAAATTTATTCAACGCAAACATAACGCTTGACGTAAAGTTAAAAGAATTTCATGTGGAAAACAAAAACTGGCGACAACATATTTTATTTTTAGTTTTTAAAAACAGTTTTTCTTCTATGAAACTCATCATAAGCAACAACAACAATAAAACAAATTTTGTTTTTTATAAACACACGTGTTGTTGAGGTTCAAGCCTCTAGGCTGTAAAGAGTTTCTAGTTCTGTTTTTGTTCGACTGACTGAAACACTAAATTATCTAGAAAGCTCTTTATTTCAATAACACTCGTCATAATTTACAAAAAAAAAAATGTGCTCAAGATAAGCATGTTGGCTATTTTTAAGCCAAATGATAGTTATCTTACGAACTTTGATCTACAAAACCATTAAATTTTCTTGCTTTTTAAAAAAAATCATCATATCAAGCCCCGATATTGCTATTTTAAAAATTTTTATAGAAAGTATTGAAGTTGACTGCAAGCTATGAAAAAGACAACGAAAAAAAACACTAAAAATAAAAATTACAATTATACTAAAAATCAAAATTAAAATTAAAATCAACATCAAAATCAAAATCAAAATCAAAATCAAAATCAAAATCAAAATCAAAATCAAAATCAAAATCAAAATCAAAATCAAAATCAAAATCAAAATCAAAATCAAAATCAAAATCAAAATCAAAATCAAAATCAAAATCAAAATCAAAATCAAAATCAAAATCAAAATCAAAATCAAAATCAAAATCAAAATCAAAATCAAAATCAAAATCAAAATCAAAATCAAAATCAAAATCAAAATCAAAATCAAAATCAAAATCAAAATCAAAATCAAAATCAAAATCAAAATCAAAATCAAAATCAAAATCAAAATCAAAATCAAAATCAAAATCAAAATCAAAATCAAAATCAAAATCAAAATCAAAATCAAAATCAAAATCAAAATCAAAATCAAAATCAAAATCAAAATCAAAATCAAAATCAAAATCAAAATCAAAATCAAAATCAAAATCAAAATCAAAATAAAACATTAATAAAAAAATATACAAAAAAATAACTAAAGTAAAAACAAGAAAAAAAGAAAATTAAAAATACAAATAAAAAGAAATCAAATAAAAATTAAAATAAAATATTAAAAAGTAAAAATAAATAAAAATTAAAATAAAATTGAAATTACAAATAAAAATAAAATTAATATTAAAAATATAAATACTTTTATTTATAATTTGTATTTTTAAAATAAAAAAAATAAATAAATAAAAAAATTAAAATCAAAACAAAAATAAAATTAAAAATATAAATAAAATAAAAAATATTACAAATAAATAAAAAAATATTTATAAGAATAACCAAAGTAAAAAATTAAACAAATAAAAACAAAAACAAAAATAAAAATATAAATAAAAATAAAAATAAAAATAAAAAGAAAAATAAAAATATAAATAAAATTAAAAATAAAATAAAATAAAAATAAAATATTAAAAAGTAAAAATAAATAAAAATTAAAATAAAATTGAAATAACAAATAAAAATAAAAACAATGTTAAAAATATAAATAATTTTATTTATAATTTTTATTTTTGAAATAAAAAAAATAAATAAATAAAAAAATCAAAATCAAAACAAAAATAAAATTAAAAATATAAATAAAATAAAAAATATTACAAATAAATAAAAAAATATTTATAAGAATAACCAAAGTAAAAAATTAAACAAATAAAAACAAAATACAAAAATAAAAATAAAAATAAAAATAAAAATAAAAATAAAATTAAAAATAAAATAAAATAAAAATAAAAATAAAAATAAAAATAAAAAAATAAAAATAAAAATAAAAAAAAATAAAAATAAAAATAAAAAAAGAAATAAAAATAAAAATAAAAATAAAAATAAAAATAAAAAGAAAAAGAAAAAGAAAAAGAAAAAGAAAAAGAAAAAGAAAAAGAAAAAGAAAAAGAAAAAGAAAAAGAAAAAGAAAAAGAAAAAGAAAAAGAAAAAGAAAAAGAAAAAGAAAAAGAAAAAGAAAAAGAAAAAGAAAAAGAAAAATAAAATTTAAAATCAAAATAAAAATAAAAATAAAATAAAATAAAATAAAATAAAAATAAAAATAAAAATAAAAATAAAAATAAAAATAAAACTAAAAATAAAAATAAACACTATGAAATACCCTAAACCTTATTTTCCAAAAAAAAATAATATTATTGAAAATGGGCGTGTCAGTGGGCGGATCAAGCCTATATTTTATATGCATTTAAATGTTGAAGAAAAATTTACACCTTCCAAGTTTTAGTCCTGTAGCTCACAGTTAATGCTTTATTATGCTTTCGCTATGGGAGGTGGGCGTGTTCATAGGCGGATTACTCACAATTACTTACAATGAACTCACCTTAGTTTTGGTATAAAATACATACATACCAAATTTGATCTCTGACAAACATATTCTTATTTATTCAGTTTTTAACTTTTTGGGTTAACTGTTACTGTTACTGTTACTGTTACTGTTACTGTTACTGTTACTGTTACTGTTACTGTTACTGTTACTGTTACTGTTACTGTTACTGTTACTGTTACTGTTACTGTTACTGTTACTGTTACTGTTACTGTTACTGTTACTGTTACTGTTACTGTTACTGTTACTGTTACTGTTACTGTTACTGTTACTGTTACTGTTACTGTTACTGTTACTGTTACTGTTACTGTTACTGTTACTGTTACTGTTACTGTTACTGTTACTGTTACTGTTACTGTTACTGTTACTGTTACTGTTACTGTTACTGTTACTGTTACTGTTACTGTTACTGTTACTGTTACTGTTACTGTTACTGTTACTGTTACTGTTACTGTTACTGTTACTGATACTGAACGTATTTATTTAAAATGAAACTTTTACAAATTTAAAAAAAAAATACAAGAATGTTTGAATATTTTTTTTTAAACCGCATTATATCATTTCATTGTCTATTTTATTTAATTGATGTGCCAAAATCTTGACATTTTAATTGATTTTTGTGCATTGGAATTTTTCAAATCTTATAAACATTTTCAAACATTTTAGAAAAATATCAAACATTTTTGCTTACTTTAAAATAATAGAGCTGCGCTTAAAGAATATTATTATTATGCTGATAAGATGTGCTTATTTAGAATACTTCTTATCACCTCGGGTCAATGTTTAATACAAAACCATTTTTTATATTATTTTTTATTCAACTTGTGACGCTCCAAATAAAATATATAGCAATTTTATCAATTTCTAATATATTTATTTGCGTTTCTTTGGCCTAAGCTAAAAAATGCTTTATGAAGCAAAATATTTATTATATTTTTAAAACAAAAAAGTTAAAAACTTTGGCCTTTTTTAGATTTTTTCTTTTAAAATATTGTTGATTTGAAATCTTACTTTGAGTTGAAATAAGATGTCTTCAGGATTAAAGAAAAAAAAAAAATAAATTCAATAATAAAACTTTATTTAAAAAGGCCATGGAGCACTTGGTGAATTATAACTTGGTTTGTGCAATAGTCATAATTCACTGAGTTGCATAAATGTAAAGCAGTAAATTATTTTAATAATAAACTTTTATTCAATGTCAACAGACCATTCTTCAGTCAGATATGGAGTAATTTTTTATTTAAGCACAAAGCTCAGACCTTCTTATCTCAGCGCAATTGCGCAATATCTTTTTTCTCTCTGCACATTAGTGTAAGTTACCCAATTTTAAAACATTATCCAAAGTTCAATAGTCAACAACTGTGTTTTTTTTTACTCTAACATTTTATTATGAACAAAAATTCACTGTACAGCTGGTTCTATAGATTCAACAGATAAAAAAAAACTCAATTTGTTTTTAATATCTATAAATGACGGCGAAAAGCGGAATTTCTTTTATTTATTGTTGTTATGTTTTTTTGCTTTTTGTTTGTTTTGTGCCAACAACGCCAAGTCATGTTGGCGTGATGCTCTTCATAATAGTTCAAGCTTAAACTGACTGTATATTTTAAACTGAAATGATTTATCGAGCAAAACTTGTTCAATTTAAAGCCACAACTAACAGTTATTGTTGGAAATTTAAAACTAGAAAACTAAAACTAGCGTTCCAGATACAATGGAAATATAATGACAATGGCAAAAAAACGAATTTTAGAAATTCCCATAAAAGTAAAGTTTTGGGAAATTTTCTAGAAGCAATTAAAATTATTGCTTACAGCAGTTATGGCATAAAAAAAACTATTGTTGTACCTAGCTTTATATCTAGCGTTTCTTAAAACGCTATAAATAATGGTTAAAAAAAAAAATCGAAGAAGAAAGTGCTTGTAGCTTAAGAAATAAATAAAAAAAACACCATCAGTTAAATATTTTTTATCTTATTTATTTCGTCTGATTTACTCTCATAAATCTGTCGTATAAGAACTTATGGTAGTCTGACCAGACAGACAAGGCAATAAAATAGCAGTAAATAAACTAAATAGCAAATAAAAAAAAAAAATAAATTTATAGATAAAAACATTTAAGTCTGATATTAAGAAAAAGAAAAAAAAAATACTCAACATTAAATACTCAAGTTTGTAGATTTTTATGCACAGCATTTAGCAGCAATTTTTCATGTTTTAGAAATAAAAAAAAATCCAATTAAAATTTGTTTTAAAATTAATAATAAAGAAATTGTTAAATACGTTTGCTTTATTGGCTATTGAAGTTTCAAATAATTTTAAGGGAAAAAACTGCAATTAATTCAAAATCGCTAAATATAATATATTTTGGAGTAATTTTGAAACCAATCGTTGAACTAAGGCAATTTTTAAACCTTTTTTTATTAGAATTGTTACTTTTAAATATACTAGACATTTTTTTAGTCAATGTTTTGTACTCAAATTTAATAAATTATGAATAAAGTTTGAATTTTAGTGCCTAAGGTTTAAAATTGAATACAAAATAACTAAACGGCAAAAAATTTTGGAGTAATTTTGAGACCAATCGTTGGACTAAGGTAGTTTTTAAACTTTTTTTATTAGAATTGATGCTTTTCAAAATACTAGAAATTTTTTTAGGCAATGTTGTACTAAAATTTAATAAATTGCGAATAAAATTTATTGAAAATATTAGTACCAAAGGCTTAAAATTTAAAACAAAAAAAAAATAAAATGTTAAAAAGCTGTATTTTGTTCATGCTTTAGCAAGCATGAACCGAGGATAGAACTCGCGACTTTAATGCGATGGTTGCCGCAGTCTGCGGTTCGATCCCAAGATGTGTCAAAAAATAGATATGTTGCACAATGCATTTTTAACATTAAATAATTAATAATTTAAGAATATAATAATATAAAAATAACAAAAAAAAAATAAAAAACAGTCTGGCTGAGGATTGAACCAGGATCACTCGTTTAATCAAATCAAATTGACAACCATTTATATTTAAATGTTCTGTACGTAATTAAAATTAAAAAAAAAAACATTTTTTTTTACATAAAACAAAGCTATATCCAATATTGGTATAACCTTATATTATTGAATCATCCATGCAAACACTTTATGAGGCCCTCCAAAAAATAACTCCAAGCAGAGCTTTCGACGTAGAATTACATTCTACAGCGTGGTTTGTATGGTTTTATTTTTATAAATTGTTTTCAAGCACATGCAACGTTTTTGGGTAACACTTTAGGGTATAACAACAGCCTTTAATGCCCATCGTTTAATAATGTTTTATATGCTAAAATATCAGATATATCGTGAGCTTTAGAAGCATTTAATTTTGAATTTTGTTACTTTTTTATCAGAGTCAGAAAATAGCAAAATCTAAGAAGAAAAATTAACATTTTCATAAAAGAAAATCAATCTTTAGCTGCACATGTTGTGCCGGCAGCTTTCTTTGTTTTTGCTTCGTTCTTTTTGCTTGTGTTGTTGTTGTTTTTTACGAACGGACTTATTTACAGCTTTTGTTCTCTAATCATTTGAGTGTAGCTCACAACCTATACATCGGACCGAGGCGAAAGTGGCATCAATTCTTCATTTTATTTTGAAATTAGTAGTTAAATTTTATTCATTTGAGTGAAGCTCCCAAACTATACATCGGCTAGAGACAAAAGTGGCACCAATGGAAAGGGAGTTCACTCAGTTTGGGATAAACCACCACCCGTTTTTTTTTTATCGTGGTCCTCACTTTATTTTGAAATTCGGAAAGAGGCGAAAGTGGCACCAAAGAAAAGGATATTTGCTCAGCCCTCTACTCAACTTAGTCAATGAACTTAAACTGTCAAACTTAACAAAATGATCGAAAGAATGTGACATTTTGCTTGTTTCTTTTTACTTGCTTTATTTATCATACTTACTTTTAACTTTTCCTGTGTTTTAGCCTCGATAAGAAGTCTATAACTTGAGTGTTATTAATTTATTTGTTATTCTTCGGATGATAAATAAAAAAATGTGTAAAATGTTCGAAACAATCGGACCCAAAGAAGCCAAAAGAATTCTAAGTCTACACTGAGGCAAAAAGTGCTGTAATGTCAATCAAATCATGGGTTGAAATAACAGATTTCACTGTTGAATACCAGCCAACAAATAAAACTTTCAAATCAACAGTCGGTTGACTGTAAAATATATTTTTTTTAATAAAATATGAGATGTACAATTTTTTTTCAAGATTGTAAGCAAAATTATTTTAAAGGTTATTTTTAACCAAACCGCTAATGAAACACAATTAGAATTTCAATTATTAAATTAAATACTTACACAGCTAGGATTCGAACCCACGTCCTCTGCATGAGAGTCTAGCGCACTTCCACTGAGCTATTGGTAACGATAAGATAAATATAACAAAGCACATTAAAAAACTATTGTTTAGAAAAGACAGGCAAGCAGATAGACTTGTTGACTTGTCATTTTGCTTCGACTCTAACCAAAACCATTTCAACAGATGATTTCAACAGCACAAAAATACTTTGTGAAACGTTCATTTAACAAAGAAAACTGTTAACTTAAATGCAAATCATTCAATCTAACAGTTTTTTGAAATAACAGCGGACGACTGTTAATATTACAGTTGATATTTTTCTGAGAGTAAAAGTCCTGAATGGACAGCAATTTAACAAAAGGTCGTTTTACCTCCAGTAGAAACCAAATTTTAGTTATGGAATAGCTTTGGAATTACAAGTAGCATTGCCTCAGAATTCGATAGTCAAACTTAATATATAAGTGCCGTTCCATTGGAAATATTTTGTGGGCGTTAAACGAGGGGCCGGGAACTTTTTCAACAGCTCACATTTTCGGTATAACTTTCGAATTATAAGTACACATCAATAAAACTCGGAAAAACTAGCAAAATTGAGCAAGCATTGAACCTTACCTTATCCTTTCTTGTCTTATCTTACTTTGCCTTACACTATCTTATCTTATCTTACCTAACCTAACCTTATCTTACCTTGCCTTACCTTACCTTATCATATCTTATTTTATGTTATATAATCATCTTATCTTACCTTATGTTATCTTATCTTCTCTTATCTTATCTCATCTCATCTCATCTCATCTCATCTCATCTCATCTCATCTTATCTTATCTTATCTTATCTTATCTTATTTTCTCTTTTCTTATCTTCTATCATATCTTAACTTATCTTATCTTATGTTATCTTATCTGATTTTATCTTATCTTATCTTATGTTATCTTATCTGATTTTATCTTATCTTATCTTATCTTATCTTATCTTTTCTTATCTTATCTTATCTTATCTTATATTATCTTATCTTATCTTATCTTATCTTATCTTATCTTATCTTGTCTTATCTTATCTTATCTTATCTTATCTTATCTTATCTTATCTTATCTTATCTTATCTTATCTTATCTTATCTTATCTTATCTTATCTTATCTTATCTTATCTTATCTTATCTTATCTTATCTTATCTTATCTTATCTTATCTTATCTTATCTTATCTTATCTTATCTTATCTTATCTTATCTTATCTTATCTTATCTTATCTTATCTTATCTTATCTTATCTTATCTTATCTTATCTTATCTTATCTTATCTTATCTTATCTTATCTTATCTTATCTTATCGTATCTTATCTTATCTTATCTTATCTTATCTTATCTTATCTTATCTTATCTTATCTTATCTTATCTTATCTTATCTTATCTTATCTTATCTTATCTTATCTTATCTTATCTTATCTTATCTTATCTTATCTTATCTTATCTTATCTTATCTTATCTTATCTTATCTTATCTTATCTTATCTTATCTTATCTTATCTTATCTTATCTTATCTTATCTTATCTTATCTTATCTTATCTTATCTTATCTTATCTTATCTTATCTTATCTTATCATATCTTATCTTATCTTATCTTATCTTATCTTATCTTATCTTATCTTATCTTATCTTATCTCATCTTATCTTATGTTATCTTATCTCCTCTTTTCTCATCTCATTTCATCTCATCTCATCTCATCTCATCTCATCTCATCTTATCTTATCTTATCTTATCTTATCTTATCTTATCTTATTTTCTCTTTTCTTATCTTCTATCATATCTTAACTTATCTTATCTTATGTTATCTTATCTCATCTTATCTTATGTTATCTTATCTTCTCTTATCTCATTTCATCTCATCTCATCTTATCTCATCTCATCTCATCTCATCTCATCTTATCTTATCTTATCTTATCTTATTTTCTCTTCTCTTATCTTCTATCTTATCTTATCTTATCTTATCTTATCTTATCTTATCTTATCTTATCTTATCTTATCTTATCTAATCTTATCTTATCTTATCTTATCTTATCTTATCTTATCTTATCTTATCTTATCTTATCTTATTTTATCTTATCTTATCTTATCTTATCTTATCTTATCTTATCTTATCTTATCTTATCTTATCTTATCTTATCTTATCTTATCTTATCTTATCTTATCTTATCTTATCTTATCTTATCTTATCTTATATTATCTTATCTTATCTTATCTTATCTTATATTATCTTATATTATCTTATCTTATCTTATCTTATCTTATCTTATCTTATCTTATCTTATCTTATCTTATATTTTCTTATCTTTTATTTTCTTATCTTATCTTATCTTATCTTATCTCATATTTAGAGAAAAATGGTTTAGACTTTGCTCCAGAGAATGCTTTTTTCTAAATGTGATGGTGCGATTTGACTCTTAAAATATAAATTTTTTTTTTTTGATAAATAATTTTAAATGTATTTGAAATAATGTATAATGAAAATAAAAAAATACATTCTCCACTTCAATACTTTTTGTTAAAATATCATTCAAGATTTTCTTGACACGCATGTACCGGTCGTGTTTGTACGTTTACGTGACCAGACAGCCGTTCATGCTAAGTGACAATCGAAATAAAAGCACCCCTTCTTGGCTACAGTTGAAGCAAATATTTTGAATAAAAACATTATTTTCTGTGTTAATGTCACTTCCACTAAGCAGATAAGGACAAGTTGTCTTTGCAAGTAAATTTCGCCGTGAGAAAGTTTGTTTTGGGAACACAGCTTTTTTTTAATATTTGTTGCCGTACAACACAAAATATTTATTCAAAATATTCCAATATTTTTCAATATTCGAATTTTTCAATATTTTCTATGCAAACATTTGGAAATCACAAGAAATTATAGACAGGCTTGTTCACAGTTCTTTTCTGACTTTAATGAGCAATGAAACAGTTCAGCAAATTAAATTAATAAACTTTGAGCAACGGATTCTGCTAAAAAAGACAAAAAAAAATTAAGACGCATATCGACATTTTAAAAGTTTACGTCTGAGCAGTATTAACTATGGGTTCTTAGTCAAAAATAAGTTCAACATTTTCCATTATAAATTAAAAGAAAGTTTATAGAGCAAAAGTTTTGAAATATTTTCAATTTCCAGCGGCCTATATTGTATGGGTTTATGAGTTTTCTCAAAAAATTATTAAAAAAAAAACTTAAGAATTTGTCGCAGAGGGTTAAAATATGCAATTAAAATATGCAATTTTACTATAATTCTTACTCTATAAGTGAAATAATTCTTACTTATAAAGAAAATTAGTAAGTTTTGAAAAACTCACTGTAACAAGCATCATACATTCATTCATCTTATCTTATAAGTCTGATGAATGATGTGTACATGAAGAATGATATAAGTGAAAGTTGATTTAAGTCAAAGATAAAAATTTTAATCAAAAGATATGTCAAACAAAGAAACCATTAAAGACACAATACTTCAAAACACAAGATGTCGCCCACGAGCACTCTTTGTTTTGCTTATGTTTATACCAAGCATGTTGACAGTTTTTTTTTTACTATTAAATGAATTAACCCTTGTATACTCAGTGTATCATATACGTTACAGTTTTGTTTCTGCTATTAGTCTAGCAACGCAATTTCTATTTAACATTTATTCGCACACGTTATCTTAATTGCTTTCATAAACATTATTATAAATATGAGTTATAACGAATGTTATATATTTTAATGACAAAATTACTATTTTATGTTCTATACCATTAAGCAAAGTTGTTAAGTCTTAAGTGCTCAAATTAAGGCATTTAAGAAAAAAAGGCGTCCATAAAATACCATATTTCAACAAAGAAACGAATAATTTTTGTTTTAATACATCACTCAATTAGTTCGTAGAATGAGAAATAAAACAACAACTTTAGGGCATAGGTCGACGTTATGCAACAACTATTATATAATTTAATATTATAATTTTATGCAGTTTATCATAATAAAATGACATTTTATCGGAGTGTATTTGTCTTGGATTTGTGTTTTTTTGTTTTTTTGCATCGGACTTAACTATATTTGTAACAAAATATTTCGTTATTTAATTTAGAGAACGAGTGAAAACACTTCAAAGTAAAAGAAGAAGGAAGTGTCAGTGTGAATTGCAACACTCAGTGTCTAGATTGGAATATATCAAACATTTTTAAATATATTCAAAACATTTATCAGACCCTAAATTTGATAATACGTTTATTTCTGAATGGTCGTTTCAGTTTCCTAGTAGAAGAAAAAAGAAGTGGAGAACTAATATGGGTATGTAGTAATCATAGTGACCATGTTATTGAGTTCTTATCGAGAACAAAACATAGAAAAAGTTAAAAGTAAGCATGATAAATAATGCAAGCAAAAATAAACAAGCAAAATATCAAATTCGATCGACATTTCGTTAAGTTTGAGTTCATTGACTGAAATGACAAGAGGCTCTCTTGCCCTTTCCATTGGTGCCACTTTCGTCTATTTTCTATGCAAAGTTTGTGAGCTACTCAAATGAATAAATTTACTTAAAGAAAATTGTTGATTTCTCCTTTAAATATTTGTAATAAAAACACTAAATAAAAAATTTTGTTAATTTCTACCATATTAATTTATCTATTATACAAAGTTTCTCTGAACTTAACTCTCTCTGGCAGTCAAATTTGACTTGACAAAATTTGACAAAATGTTGAATTTTTCGATCGTATCGTTAAGTTGGACAGTTTCAGTTCGTTCATTGATTGAGTTGAAAAAAGGTAACTTCTTACGTCAAAATGAAGCACTCAGTAATGACCTCTTGAGTTGAGTAGAGACCCATTCCGGTCAATAAGTCATTTCGTACAAAACAACAACATCACAAGCAAAAACAACGAAATCAGCAGGTGCAACATAAGCAGCTAATGATTGATTTTCTCATATAAAAATATAAATTTCTCTTCTTACATTTTGCTATTTTGTGACTTTTATGAAATAGTGACAAAATCCAAAATCAGATATTTATTAAGCTCACGATATATATGATGTTTTAGCATATATATTATCTTTGAATGATGAGTATTTAAGGCTGTAGGTATACCCTAAAGTGTTACCCAAAAACGTTGCATGTGCTTGAAAAAATTTGTAAAAATGATTCTATACAAACCGCACTGTAAGAATCTGCAAATATTTCAAAAAGTCTGAGGATAAAAAAGTGTCTCAACTGTGGAAAGGAATACAAGACAAGCGATAACACGTCTAATTAACAAGACCGCTTTTAAAGATTTCATCCAGGTTTGGATGTACCAGGGGCGGATCTGGAAAAAATCTTGGGGGGGGTAAATTATCAAAGACACACATTTTCGATTTGAGAAAATTTTGCCTTATTACAAATAGACAAATTGAACTTTTTTGAATTGAAATTATTGAATTGTTTAAGAAGCATTTTTTCCAGACACATACACGAACATTTCCGTATTTATTTATTTCTCCCTTTTTCTGGAATAATATCTCAGCGAAAGTAAGAAATAAAAACTCTAAATCTAACAAGAGCAGCCCACGTAAAATTGTGAAAATTTTTCGTCTTTGAACGTCGATATCTTCGAAACTGTCGAATATATTGTTCATCAGTCATAGTAAAACAAATCGGTAGATCAATATAATAGATAAAGCAATATTATAAGAAAAAAAACTGATTGTCATGTTTATTCTTAATACTCAAAAACTCGAGCTGATGGAGAAAAATGGAGTCCATATTTGAAATCAGCAGCCCAAATTCATTCGGGATTGTTTATCGAGATCTCTGCACCTTTCATAAAGCTAAATTTTGTTACTGACAAAATCATATGACAAAATCATCGCAAAATTATCAATAACTTCGTTAATATTTATTTAAATGTCTCTAAGTTTATGCAATAATGCGAGTCCATTCAATCGTTCTCAATTCGAACGGAACCATATTTTTAATCGTCGCAGTATAGAAAAACTTCGCTCAGCTGTTTCTACACTGATAGGAAGCGTGGCAAAGATAGCAAACGTTATAGAAATTAGTGGAAAAATGTCATTATTACAAAGAGTAAAAACGGCGTTAATATCATTAACATTAGTGTCGCTCTCCTATTTACACTGCCAAATTTTAAGTTCATGAAATAATTGAATTTAAATTAGTTCCTTACTAAAAGTGGCAGTTTTATTTCATGAAAGTCGGTTGTGGTAATTTGGTTGGTTTGTTGCAATTACAATTACTAGTATCGCCCTGTGGTCGCAAATCGACCAATATTTGTTTGTTTATTTATAGTTGCATAAAAAAGTCGGTGCACTCCTTCTCCGCACTCTTATTCATTTAAAACAGAATTATCAAAATCGGTTGAAAAACACGGGAGAAAATGGTTCTTAATTGTTTTCCCTGCGCCTATTTATATAAAAAGTAAGTTAAGGTAGGCTTGAAAAATTTCAGAATTCCAAACAATTTAGAATTAGCTCAAACAAAAATAATTGTATGCAACAAATTATTTGCGCAGTTGATACAATTTAAGCAACTTTAACCTTACATTAATTCACTTCAAAACAACCCTGTTATAAAGAGTGTTATTTTAAGAGCTTGCTGATTTGAAATTTAAATAAAACACATGCCAAATTATGAAATAGCAAATTTTTATTTGGTAGATAATTTCTTGGCATTTAACATTTAAATATAATTTCGGGCATATGGCCACCACGACTATTTTGCACAAAGGGCATTCTGGAAGTCCACTTTGCGACCCAAAAGTCTTTGAGGGCGTATTTCAACATCCATATCTTGAAGATTTGGCAACAAAAATTCATTGATCATGGTTCTGTATCGATTTCTATTCACGGTAACGCGTCGTCCCTCCTCATTTTCAGAGACAAATCGATAAATTAACGTTTTCTTCGACACTGGCCTCAACGACAGCAATATTTTCTTCTGTACGCACTCTTCTCATTCTTCTCGGTGGCTTGGAATCCAAAAGAGTGAATGTAGACCAAAATTTGGTAATTACGTTCTTTATGGTAGTCTCAGACGGACGATTTTGTGCACCATAAAATGTGAAGTGCTCTATAATTATTTTTAATTGAACACTGTTTTTGAAAAATAAATTTCCACGATTTGGAAGCGTTGTTCTGGAGTTAACCTATTTATGATGATTTACCAAACAATACTGAGTAGAGACTTTTGACTTTAAACTGTCAAAACAACTGTCAGACAATAGAGTAATCCATATTGAAAAAAACCTCATAAAAAACACCCTGTATATCATGTATGACAAAAAGTATTACAGATGTATATAATATTTTCATAAGGACTGAATATAGCTGAAATATTTCTAAGTAATAATTTAACTGATTATGAAATAATTGAAGAAAAACAAACTATTGGATTTTACATTGTTTGAATTGTTTTTTTGAAAATTTATAAAGTGAAAACTGAAAGTACAATGCACGTATTGTTTTTTATGGGAAAATTCGGTGGCACAGGTTGCAAAAAAGTTTGGAAGGTTTTCAGTAAAAATTTAGAAGAATAAAATATTTTAAGTGTCAACTTTGGTCTGCAAAGCCAAAATCTTAATTGCGCTCATAACAAATCAAAATCAATGTTGCTTGTTCAATGATTTCATATTAATGGCATTTTTAAACTAATCGTTAATGTCTTGCAAAAATATAATTATTATAAAGCAAACACTTACGCTGAGGTAGTGACTTCAAGTTTTTTATTTGTACGATATGTTACTTTATTTTCAAGCTCATTTTAAAAAAAAAGCGAAGTTACTACCTTGACGTAAGTGTTTGCTTTACACATAATTATATTTTGGTTATTGCAGATGACTACAGATCATGTGATTCTACAAGCAAAATGGTCATACTCTTCTCGCATCGCTTCATAAAAACGTAATCTACACGCAAATGACGTCACAAAACAAAAATAAACAAAATTTTTTTTTTAATACTTTAATAATTGTTGAAATCAATAAAAAACCAGAGTTTAACAATGTCTCTGACCATTTTTGTTAGTATTCTTTCAAAACACGCCTTCAGAATTGCTTATGTATACATAAAAAAAAGTACCCTTAAGCTGTGGGCATAATAATTTTTTCCAAATAAAGTATTAAAAAAAAGTATTTGAAAGTTCTTGGGGGGGGGTAATTACCCCCTTTACCCCCCCCCTTGTATCCGCGCCTGGGATGTACCTGTAACGAATCATATCACCAATTAGATGCAGCTGATTTCTACGCAAGTAGTACCACGCAGGCTCTACAAGCAACTGTAGAAACGTGCGGTCAGATGTTGCATGCTCAAATATTAGATCCACGATATAGGATTCCGAGTAAATCACAAATTAGGCTTGTGCTTATGAAAGACATGTATGAAAAAAGTGCCTCTAAGTTAAAAGCAATATTAAAGGACACAACAAATTAAAATTTTTTTAAATGTGGTTTTTCTATTTCTTTAAAAATTAATAAAATTAAAAAATAATTTGTTTGAAGTAAATAACTTTATATCTGCAATCAAGTAAAAGTTCTAGCCTCGAATTTATTTTAACCATATCGCTTATTCTGCTTGTATTTATAAAAAGGCAAACACAAAATTGATCGAATTGCGATTTTTATAGGTTTCGTTAAGTCATATTCACCAAATTCACCTCGATAAGAAATATATGTATGTAAACAAATTTGACGTTTGGCATAATGTCGTTGTCGTCATCAATGTGTTCCATGCATAATGATGAGACTTCAAAATTAAGTTGGTTGCAACATAGTTTGATTCCATTTAATACTGATGTTGCCTTCTCAAAAAAATCCTTTAAAACTTCTTTGAACACCTGATATATATTTAAGATATTTAAGCCGCCATAGCTTATATATATGGATTCGTTCATGATATAATCACTACAAGGTAGTGTTGACGTTTCTGTTGGAAATAACCATCAGTCAAAAAATATAACAAAGAAGCGAGCGCTCACAATCTGCCATTGCATAGGTACAATTAATTTTCATTGATCACATTCAGCGTACTGAACAGTTGGCAACTGTTAAGTCAAAACTTGATGCACAAAAATAAGAAGTTGCGCACTAAAATGCATTTTAAAATAGTAAATTTATTTGTCGGTAAAATTGCCATTGGTATTTGATACAAAGCTTACCATTTCATCAACTTGACAACTTTTCTGATACTTCAATATAGATTACAGCGCTCCCCAATGTGTCGCTATCGCAAAAGTTGACACAGCTGAATGCGGCCAACCCATATGACAATGAACAGCTGTTTTTGACAGAAACTTGTTTACTTGTAAATGAAAAAATCAACACTTATCAGTGCTGCCTGTATTTTTATACCATGGGATTTGTTTATATTTTGTTGTTACAGGACAAACAATTAAAAAAACAAAACAAAAAAAGGCCATATTAGCCCATGAGAGGACTTACACTGAGCTTCTTATGATCAATTGTGTTTTGAGTGTTATCAAATGTTTGCATACAACTGACCGCGAATTGAACCTACATGTTTAATGCCGACTCTGAATGGCTAATGTTCTCATGAAGAGAGGTAACGGCCAAACAGAACAATTCATTTCTATTCAAAAAACTTTTGACCGAGGTGAGGTTTGAATTCGAAAAGCAATTGCTTGAGCTTTTATTCACATACATTTGAAGCAAAAGAAATTGCTTAGTCTTTGTTCAACTGGCTCAATGAGTATGAAAGCTTTAAGCTTTTGAGTGTCAATTCATTTACGTTCATGCTTTGACTTTAAATTAAATTTAATACTTAAACAAACATATTTTAGCACTTATCAAAAATGCAAATCCTCAAAATAGCTTGCTTAATTAAGCGTTTCAATCAAAACTTACAACTTTGACCCATTTATCAGATGTTTCATTAACAAATCGCTATAAGTTTACAAGTACTTCAAAATATGATGTGTAGGTAACACTGACTATTGATAAGAAAATGCATTATCTTTATTAAAACAGTTTATTTATATATATATATATATATATATATGTTCCAAAATTCAAAATCAGCTGATATAAGTAAGCTTGTGAGCGACAAACAAAATTCTCGCTGAAAGGCAGAGCTTTTAAGACAGCGTGTAAACATTTTTGTTTAATAAGCAAAACAATTCGCAACAAGTTGTTATTCTTTAGACGGCTATCGTAGAGCATAAAAAAGAATATAAAAAATATAACTTAAAAAATACAACTTAAGAAATACGCTCTATAAACAAAAACCAGAATTAAAAAATATAATAAATCTTATAGACAAGACAAGCAAATTAAATAACAGCTAAACCTAGAAAAAATTTTTAAATTTAAGTTAACAAATTTAATTTAATAACAACAACAGAGACAAGCCAGAAAAACAGTTAATAATATCTCGTAACTAAAAGTAAAAAAAAAAAACCAACACAAAACAAAACTTGCGGCCAGCACTTGGCAATGAACGAGTGTTAAGGCAAAGCTTTTAAGTGGAAGTTAATTCAGTGCGAATTCGTCGTAAGAAACGCGCGGTGGTCGAGTCTGTGCTGTAGTCAAAACGTAACGAAACGTGCTGTTGCGCTATAAGTGATGGCGCGAGGCGGTCGGTAGGAGCGACGCGGCGGCATTCGTTAGACAAACTAATCATGTAAATAGACAAAAAATTTGTTAAAAAATATAAAAATAAAAAATAATAAAGTGCGACGTCAGCGGCGACGGCAGTTTTGCTGTGTCCAAAACCGCGCGTGGCTGGGCCTAATGTGAGTGTGAAAAAAAAGTGTTTTGTTTGTGTTTTGCATGTGTTGGTAAAGTAATTATGCCATAAATATGTAAATTAAAATAAGTGCCTACAAAAATAAGCTAAAAATAAAAATAATATCTTCAAGTGCTTAAAATTAATACTTTAGAAAAAACAAAACATGTCGCTACAAAAGCAAGATTTGCCAAAACTTTCCGCTGCTGCTGCGGCGCCACAGTCTGCTGCGCCTCTAACCAACTCTGCATCAGCCACTTCCTTGAAGGCAGCCAATGCTTACAATGCCACCGCCATATCCGACAGTGAAGTCGGCAGCGAACGTCGTCATTTAGTGGCTGAAAAAAATCAAAGCAATCTTTTCCTCATCAAATCTCACAGTTTTATCGATCGAGCTAGCGCAGAGCGTGCCGCTGCTAAGCATCGCCCCAGTGAACTTATTGATCGCGTTGATGTGAGCGCTTTGCTATTGGCGCAAAATGAACGCGACAACCTTAAATCCAAAGCTAAATCCAAAAAATCTAAATCTAAAAAATCTAAAGCTGCCAACAAAGCTCATCCTGCACCTGCCGTGCCTGCCCACGAGCTGCACGATGTGCAGCATTTATTGCGCCGCAAACCGTCAGTGATACTCGAACAGGAGGTCAGCAGCACAACAACATCAGCACGCCCCAAATCAATGCCCTCTGCCGGTGCTGGTATTAAACGTGAGTCCTTCCTGCGTCAGAGCTTGCAGTCGATACGTCGCAGCTTTCGCACACACAAAAAGTACGGCGGCAGCTCTGCCGCTTCCACTTCCTCATCGAGCTCATCCAATAGCGGTGAAATGCGTCTCGATGGCGATGCTAATGCCGCGTTAGAAGCTGACAATGGTTTGCTGGCTGTTACACAGAACCACGTCTCTCCAGCGGATATAGAGTTAACGGTTGGTAGCCATGTTAAGTTTAATCTAATGGAAAAGCCAAGCAATGCGGAAAATGCAACAAACAGGTGAGAGTGTGAAATTTTTGAAAAATCTGTTGAATAATAATAATTTGAAAAGGGACGGTATAATAAGAAAAAAATTAATCATAATTATTATTAGCATAACAATTTGCCGATTCAGCAAAGCTCAAGATTTGTTGTTTTCAAAACAAAAACAAAAACCTTGCTTGAATCTTAAACTTGCTCGTATGCCTCTCTGAGTAAACTCAGAGATTCATTTAAGTAACAATATTTTGTATGCACGGTGCAGTTGGTGTTGCCACCTTAAATTTGTCATTTTTGTCGAACGTGGAGTGATGAAGAAAAACATACAGTATTGTGCAAAACTAAGCAACTTGCACTTTCCTTTTGCAAAAATATTATAAAAGCGTAGAAAATAAAATAATAAAAGATTTTTTACGTAAAGCTTTGTTATTACAATAAAACAATATAACAATCGTAAAGTAACGGCCTATAAAAAATTATTTATTTATGTTATATATTTACTTATTTTACTATAATCAGTGTTTCAAATCTTTGTTTCAAATCGGTTACTCTAATAACCAGAAAACGTAGATGTTTTGCTAATCGATTTTTCGAACTTTGAAATAGCTTTAAAATTTAACATATTTACCCAAAAAAAAAAATGCTTCCAAAAGAAGGTTAAATGGAAATGAAAGTCGTGAGTTTCATCCCTTCTACTTTCATACCCAGAAGGCATTCTTTTAACATATGCATACATTGGGAGGAATGCTTTCCTTAGTCTTCTCTAAAAATGCTTCTAAAAAAAAAAAAAAAAAAAACAAAGTGGCCATTTCAGCCCTTGAAAGGACTTTGACCGAGCTTCTTATGATCAATTGTGTTGTGTGTGTTATTAAGTTTGCACACAATTGACCGAGAACTGGACCTACATGTTTTATGCCGACTCCGAACGGCTAAAGTTCATGTTCTCAAGAAGCTTGATGGCATTATTTAGTCTCTGAGGTTTGCCATTGTCTGCAGAGAGGTGGTGACCGATCAGAAAAAATTTTTTATTGAAAAAACTTTTCGCCACGGCTAGGGATCGAACCCGGGCTCTCGAGCATGCTAAGCCACACACTTAACCTGCATGCCACGGTCACCAAAATGCTTCTAGAATTTTTTAATGGAGAACTTCTCCTCCATTCTAGTAGGTTTTCCTTCTAAGAAACAATTAAACCAATGCCTTAACCAATTTAAACAATTTAACAAGCCATGCCATGCTTGCATTCTTGGAATCTATTCAAATAGCATTTTACAGATTTATGAGAATACCTCTTGAAAGTCCTTTTTGATAAGGCTGAGGAGAAGCACAAATGAATTTTTTTAATGTCTTCTGTGAGCAGTGTATATAAGCACTTTTCAAAAATTTTGCTGCCTACTTAATTAGTTGGCGCTTACAACCGTTGGTCGGTTTTGGTTTCGTCTAAGAATTTTCGCCAGGCTCTTCTGTCGAGCGAAACTCCAAGCATCGTCAGGTTATTCAATGCCTTGTATTTCCAAAGGAGATGCGGTCTTCCTCGTCTGCGTTGACCGCCACTGGATACGGAATCAAATAATTTTTTCGCTGGAGCACCGTCGTTCATTTTCTCGACATGTCCTAGCGACATGATCTATATTGATGTCGGCATATAACTCATATAGCTCGTGATTCCATCGTAATCGTACTTGCGATTGACGCATATTGAACCATAGATCTTACGAAAAATTTTTCTCTCGAACGCTCCCAAAATTCTTTTATCAGTGCTGGTAAACGTCAGCAGCATAACACTCCTTTAGAAAACCGAGCCACTGCGTTTCAGATCAAATTTTCAAATTTTAATTTATACTTTTGACTGTAAAAATAAAAGTCAAATTTAACTTATATTTTTGACTGAAAAAATGAAAGTTAAATTTTAACTTAAATATTTGACCAAAAAAAAATCGGTCAAAAAATAACTTATTTATTGAATTTTTGTAAAAAAGTCATAACTGATTAGAAATTTGACAAACAATTTTTTTGGAAATATTCAGTACTCTTATTTTATAAATTATTATTTATATTAAATTATAATCTAAAATAAATATTGATTTACCTATCCCTATGTATCAATTTTTTGTGTTTTTCTCTAAACTCTAAACGGGAAAAAGGGCTTGGCCACTTTTAAAACTAGACCCCTCGAATGACGGAATGAATCTAAATTGTTCTGAGTGAACATTTGTTCTGACAGGTTTGTTTGGCACTATTTTGGATGTACCCGGAGTTATTTGTTGGTGTTTTGTATATTCACTTAAGCCTGAAACATTCTAGACAACTATTTCAAAGAAATCTTAGCGAAAAAACCAACCAGATACAAGTTACTAACAATAAAATAGAGGATATAATATGAAAAAGCTTTCCTTGGAGGAAGTTTTCATCGATATATAATAAACTGTATGAAGGTATGCGGAGGACATAATATACTTATGATGCAGTTCGATTCTTAATAGTTTTTCCCAATTTTTTAAAAAACCATCACAGTGTTATAAGTTTAATTTAACATATATCTTTAATTAGCACGTTGCCGCACACTTAAAATGATTAAAAAAGTAAATATTTTCAAAAGTTGATCAGTTCAAGGAGTTTTAAATAAGCATTTCGAAAGCTTGCCAACGTAAACTTCACGCTTTGAATACCTTTTAAATATTAGCTGCGTTCGATTCGCCAGTGCTCAACTCGCTTGTGAATAAAACGTCTACTCGTTGAACTTTTATTTGCTCAATAGTTGGCAACACTTTTGTCATGACGACCACATAAATAAATAAATTAAAATTTTTTACCTGCCAAAAAATCAATCGACATAAGACATTTTGAAATATTTTGAAAATAAACAAGCAAAGAAACTCTAAAGTCGGTCTAGCCCGACTATGGCATACCCTAAACCTCCTATCTTATTAAAATATATATTGATATACTTAAACAAACATAAATAAATTCTAATTTTTTCTTAATAATTAATTAATTAACTTAATTCTAAATAGTGCAGATCCTTGGGTCCATGTGAATCTGTGTATTGTATTGTATCATGCAATTATCTTAACTCCTTATCCTGTGTTTACGGACAACACACAGACGGACGGACGTACGAACGGACAGAAGGACTTGTCTAAATCGACCCACGAGGTGATCAAGAATATTATATTTTTTATACTGGGCTCTCTTATTTCTAGGTGTTACAAACGTTTGCACAAAGTTAATATACCCTGACCTTTCATGTTTAGGGTATAAGCAGTTGACTGCTTGAAGCAAAGAAGTAAAATATAAGGAAATGGTGTTCTTCTCACATACAGTGTACGTGTGATGCGGCATGTGATGAGCGAGACGAAGGGTGTTTTTGACAATTCGATATCCCAACATTGGATATCGAATTGTCAAAGTACAATCATTTCTCCATAGGTGCATTCATTTTCCATAATTTAACACATTTTTAGGGCGCGTTTTTTAAATGAATGAATGATTGAATATAAACCAAGTGCATAAACAAATTTTATTTTTTGAAAATTAATAACTTTTTATATTATTTGCTAATTTTATTCTCAGCTTTAGAGTGAAACCGAACCGAACACCCAGAAAAAAATCGGTAACGCACCAAATTGTGTACCTAAAGGGTGGTGTGGAAATAGTAAAGTAGTACAATATCGTATTTTATTGAACAAAACAAATAAGATAGCGATTGCTTTAAACTTGATCACATATTGAACAGTCACGTTGTTCAAGTTTCCGAAATCCGAAAGTTTGGCCCTTTTTTAACGATGCCACCAAATACGACCCTTTGTGAATGTTAATGTATTTGTAGAACCAACACAAATATGAGAGGTGCCGCACTTTTGTTCAACTACAGCACTTCCTTATATTTTACTTCTTTGGCTTGAAGAAATTTAATTTTGTTTTTGTACTCACGTCATATTTTGGCAGAATCTCTGACAGTTAACTCTACCCCGTACACAAACCAACCAAAAAGCAAGAACTTGGCAACGCAACTTTACTCAACTCAATAGGTAGTTGACTTACTCTATGCTCAACTAGCTGGAGACTTTGTTGTTGTTTTCTCATACAAATTTTGAAATAAGCGACAATAAGCGAGTATAGGCTGGCGAATCGAACGCAGCTATTGTTGTAAAATGCTTACAACTAATTGAACCAAAACCAAAAGCAACAAAACGTAACCTTTGAACAAATATTGCTTACTTTAAAAGTAATTTAAGCATTTGGTATGCAATTTTATACACTCAGAAAAAAGCTGCCATGTAAAATTAACGTTTTATAATGTTATTTCCAATGTAAATCAGAAAATGTGAATTTTACGTAAGAAAATGTTAAGTTAACATGTATTTTGTTGAATTAAGAAAAATATCAAATTGATAATGTAATGTTTTACGTTGCAGTATCAATTCTTAATGTTAAAGTAACATTTAAAATGTTTTTAGTTCATCATTTTTTAGTGTACAATTGATAGTATTTCATATCCATTTAACATTATGAATGTAGATGTCAACAACAAGCAGATGTAATGTTTCTTTAAGAGCTGAGCTGTTGAGACATACAGGTGACCGTGGCACACAGGTTATGAGTGGCTTTGGATGCCCGGAGCCCAGGTTCGGTTCCCACTCGTGGCAAATTATTTTTCAATACATTTTTTTTATCTGCATTAATGTACTGATACTTTTTGAAATTTTAAGTGTTAAAATAACATTATTATGTGACAGTTATACATTTTTGTATAACAATGTAGGTTTCGTAATGTAAAAAGTACATTAGGATAATGTCAATTTTAACATTGTTAAATGTCGGACGACTTTTGTCAACTAAAAATGTAAATTTTACGGTTGTTTAATGTACTTTTTTTCTGTGTGTATAAGTAATGTTTTCTTGAACAGTTGCTTTTCAGTTAGAATTAAGTATATTTTATAATTAAATTTTTTTTATTTTTTTATTTTCATAAAATAATCTTAACAAAAATCGTAGGTACTTCAAACTTGGAACTTGTATTGTTTCCAATGCCTCTGTCTATTTTTATTTTTGCAACTAGTGATTCATAATTTTAATATTAAATCACTGTGATTTTTGACAATTTTCATTTGATTATTTAATTTACGTTCTTATCATATTAAGTAAAACGATAAGAAACGTATTGATACTCGATGTGCTCTTATCCCGATAAGAAAAGCTAAAATTTGAACACACCGTAAAATTTGTAATCAGCAATGAATAGAAAACGTTGATTTATTCCTTTTATGCTGCAGCTGTTGAAATGTTCTAAACAGATAGTGCTCTAAAATCTGTGGTCATAAGCGATAACCACCAAAGTCGACTTAATAAAGAATTCACTTATTGATGCAGCTCTATTCCACTCGTATTGTTCCATGTACACACAAAGTCTGCAGATTCAAGCGTTATTCTAGCCAAAGTTATGACATAAAAGCCAAAGAACTCTTCATAGAACTTAAAATGCGATAAAAAAAACTTTAAAGGAAGATTTATTGAAATTAATTGAAATTAGAGTTAGGCGATTATTGCTTATGATCACAGAAATAAAACTTATTTCATAAATAGTTTTTAAATAGTAGTGCAAAATATAATGTTGCATACATTATGCACAATACTGTATGTTTGATAGGCGGGAGAGTTGAATGGCAAAGAGAAACAAAAAGTTGCAAGCAGAAACATAAAGTTTTAACTAAATTAATCTTTTGTACACATTCCGTTGTCGTGGTCTCCGGGACCACATGCGTTGTTAGTTTAATTTTTTGATCATGATTTGTTGTGATTAATCGGAGAGACTCAACATATTATAGAAGAAATTTTTTACTCTTAGTATTTCACTTTCTCTTTTATTGCACTCTTTCATTCATGAGGATTTTAAATCTTATTTTACTTTTAAACCCATCACCTTAATATCATTCTTTACACCCAAACAAACTTGAAAAATATCACATGCTGATTATCTCTTTTAATAAATTATTCCTTCGACTCCCGCTGTTTCAAATTTAGTGTTTGTTGTTTGCAAACCAAGGAACGACAAGACCTCCACGTGTATTCTTTCATATTGTATCTTTAAGTACAATCTTTTTACGTGTAAAATGCGCATTTATCTTGCCACGTAAAGTTATGCGAAAGCAAATTTGTAGAACGTTGAAATTTATTTATTGTTCATTTCTTACACTCAGCTGCTTCGTCTACAATTAACAGCTGAAAAAATGGCAAAGATTATTTTACGTTAGCAGTGATTTGCTTAAGAAGGAGTCACCGGATATGGCCTTCCGTTCTTCCGGTCGTTTAAGAAACGCTTTGGTTTATTTATTCAATGTGTTTTTCAAGGAAGTCGTACAGACTTTAATGGAAGTTATTTTTAAAATAAAAATAAATATCTAACCATAAAAAGTGAAAAGCTAAAAAATATTAGATCAATATTAAGCAGTAGTGGGTGAAAAGGTAGAACAAGTTTATAAATATTCCCGTGGGAAACATGCTAAAATAGGTCGAGTATTTATACATACCAGTTCGTATAAAATAACAAAGTGACAACCTTATCTTTTAAGGCACACAATAAGTAGTTTGTGAAATGTTGAATTTAAAATAAATCAAAATCTTTAAGACCAAATCAGATTAATTTTTCAGCTAACAGATAATTATATGTAAGAGCTCAATTTGGGCGATTAGAAAATTATTTTGGGACAGGCCACTGACACTGATAATTTTTTTTTAAGTAATAAAGTTTTTTAACTTCAAATTCAATCGCTAACAGTTGAAATGCAGCTTTTTACAAACAAAATAAATCTTTATAATGTGCTCAAAAACAAAAACAAAACCATTCAAATACTTTTTTCAAACTTTTTTTATGGCCATTTGAATACAATTTTGACATTCCAAAAAGTCATTTTTTTAAACTTTTTTCTAAAATATTAATTAAAATATTTAAAGTCTGACAATGAAACATATCAAAGATGCACATTTGACAATAACTTTGTGAAATTTTAATTTGCAAATTTTTAAAATTCAGCCATTGGGACCTCATTTCTGTTTAAGTTCTCTCAACGTTGTAAAGTTAGGTGTATGTGACGGTTGACCTACACCTATTAGCCTAAGTTTTATAATCGGAGAGTGCTGACTAAGGCATGCAATTTTAAGTACTTTTGGCGATTCCACAATTTTCGGGATTGAATATTTCAATCCCGGAATCCCGGGGTTGCATCCCCTAGTGTTGACACATTTAGCTCCGAGAGAGTACAAGAATCTTACTCTAAGCAGCAATAGCAAATATCGCACAGTGGGGCGTTTAGCCTATTTAGATAGAAATAAATCTGTAACTCGGGTTTGAGGGCACGGAATTACATGAAATTTAGTCTATTGAGTGACATATCTTTCTAACATGTAAAGTTCAAACAGAAAGTCCGTGTGAAACCAAATTTACAAAAATTTGTATGGAAAAATTTGCCTTTTCGCTTACCTACATCGCGATTTTCCATTGTTTTAAGTGACATATCTTCTGAATAAACCATAGCATAAAAACCGTAGATCGCTTTTTGTAAATGTTGTAAAACAAAAAAAAGTTTTTTCATTATTTACATGTTTTTCTCTGAGGTGACAGACGATTTGGCAAAAACGCTAATTTGTCCCATATTCCAGATGAAATTTCACGAACTGCCAAGTTTTGCAAACTTTTTATTTTAAAATTTTCTAGAAGCTTGATTTTATTTTGGTAATATATTAAAAGTTTTAGATTTTTCGAATTTATTCTTAATTTTTTTCAAAGGGGTTTTTGTCCCTAACGTCTTCTTCTCTTCTACCCATCAAAAAAGTGCTTCCAAAGAAGGTAAAGTGAAAGAAAAAGTCGTGAGTTTCATCCCTGCTATATTCATATCCAGAAGGCATTCTTTTAACATATGCATGTCATTGGAAGGAATGCTTTCCTTAGTTTTCTCTAGAATAGCTTTTCTAAGCCTTATAGAATTTTTCAATGGAAGATTTCTTTGAGGCCTTCAATGAAAGGATTATAGTAGGTATTTTCCAGTAAAACTTTAAAAAGGCCTACCATGATTCAGTAGACATAAGACAAAATGCTTCTTCAAAATATTTAACAATTGCTTTGCACAAGCCATGCCATGGAAGCATTCTTCGAAGCTATTCGAATAGCCTTAAAGAAGTTTATGAGAATGCCTTCTGAAAGCACTTTTTAATAAGGCTGAGGAGAAACACAATTAGATTTTTACAATGTCAAATGTGTGTAAATAAGAATGCATTTTAAGTTTGTATCAAAAATTTTGTTGAGTACTAAAATATTCTTCAGTATTTAAGTGTAAAAAAAAAAATTAAAGCAAACTACGAATGTTTCTAAACTCCCTTCTACCTCGCCTTTACCCGACCTTTCCAACAAAATTGGCGGTCATAAAATGTCCACCAAAAAAGGTCCACCAAAAGTGAAACCTTTAACTTAATTTTTTTTTTTATTTTGATTAGTATAACTATATAATTATAATTCAACTTATTATGATGTATTTTTATTAAAATTTATAATGAACATCTTTACTGTATTTTACTACTTTACTATTCGTGCTATATCTATTTAAAAAAAGATAAGAGATAATTCTTATATTTCATAAGTCTACCAAGAATAGTTATCCTTTGACCTCCATTAACATTTATATTCTATATAAAAAAAGTTCTAAAAATTAGCTAAATTTTGCATATTTCTATACGAGCCTAAAAAACTTCTATTTTTTGTCGCTTCCGTTCCATTGAATGATTGCTTATTACTTTTTACTAATTTGTACTAAATCTCGCCAATATTTTTATAAAATGTAGCACTCTTTCATCACGTTAGAACACTTAAAATACAGTGAATCAAAAAAGTTTAGGGTTTCAAACTCGCGTATAGATCCTCACTTCCTATAAATTTTTTTTTTGTTTTAGCATGCTCCCCTATTGTTTAAAACCATAAAATAAATTTGTCCGTCTAACTTGTATGGGACGCCCCACTGTGCATCGCACAATGGTTCCAAATCGAAAAGAGAGAGCACATTTGTGTGACTTAAAGCTATTCTGAGCCCTGTTGATTATTCTGCGCTCAGAATATTGTTATTTAGGTTTTTCCTAACCAGTACTTCTTCTTCCTACCTAATGTTAAATGTTTTTGCGGAGAATTCTGGAAAATGTGTACTCAGTAGAAGATCTAGGGTTTCCTCGCTTGAGGATGTCAAAGTTACATCTGATTTTTTGAAAAGTTCGTAGAGATAGGGTACGTGGCAATAATCTTACGACGTCTATGCTTCAAAAGATTCTTGTATGGTACAGCAGACAAATCTCTAGGGATTACGCTGAGCTATCCTATTGGAGTTTTTAAGTGCTTATTGTGAGTTTATATTCGTACCAGTACAATGAATAGCCCGAATGTTAGAACAAAGCTTTGATAAAAATCTTTCTAGTATGTGGACCTTAGCTTCCCAATATTCCCGAACCATCAAGGTGATTTCGGCATATCTATGGGTTGCCCATAGAACATAAGATATCTAATGCCTGATTTAACGTCGCCGTAGTCTTTTCCACCCTAATAAGAATATTTTTCGAGAAGTTGGGTTGTCAAGACAAATCATGACAGAATAATCTGAAATTAAAAAATAAAATATTTTCTCTTAATAAAGGTGTATAGCCCGTGATTGAAGGAAGAAAAATAATATTAAAATTTTTAATATTTAAAAGTAATATAAAATAAAAACTCCTATAGTAATTCAATAATTTTCTTTGCTAAAATATTTGTAATTATGTTGAGCTCATTTTTGACGATTAGAAACAAAGGTCATCAAAGGTCACATTTAAGCTTGGTGCTAGAATTCAGTTATTTTTAAGACTTGTTTGCTAAAAAACAACATTAAATGCTTACCATATTAAATGTTCTATACAATAAATGTCCACAGATAATTTAGCAAATAAAAACAAATTTGTGATAATTTTGAACGCCCCTAAATGATAAGAAAAACCATGCGGAAGTCATCAGTGTGCGTGTGTTTGTGCGTGTGCTCTTTTATTTAAGAGATAAAAGCAATCTGCTGCTGTCAATTACCGGCTCGAAATGAGCATCTATACTATATGATAAGCACACTAAGCAACATTATCACGTTTCAACGGCAATTGACCCACTGGCATGTAACATTTGAAAAAAAATAAAAGAAAAACAAGTTTTAAGCAGAAATAATTTAAAAACGTTTACAACAAATGCTAACTAAACAGAAGTTATTTCAAACAGAAACAGGAATTATTTTTTGCTTCATATCTGATCGTTTAAATTATTTATAAAGAATTTTTTTTTTGCAACTTTATTGTTAATCATTTAAATTGCAAATAAGTTAAACACATACATAAGCAGCATACATTTTTGCACATATCTGTCAGCTAATTATCCAGAATTTTTTGTCAAAAAAAATGAATTAATAATATATTTTGTTAACAAAAGATTTATGTAGACGAGTTCTGGGATTTTTGTTTTCATACCATTTTTATCATACATTTTTGCAATGCTTCCGTTTTCTATTTTTTTGAATTTTTTAATTTAAATAACGCTTAAAATGATTTTGTTTCTTGGTATAAAATTCGTTGCATTATATTTTAAAATATATATTATGTACAGAACACTATTTCAGCAGTTCAAACTCTCTTATTGTAATTGTTACATAGATTAGCTCAAAGTCGAAATGCCACTTAATTTAATTATAGTGCAACCGAGAACAACTTTTATATGCAATAATAACAATTAATAAAAAGTTGTATTTTTCAGAACTGTTTTATACGAGCTGATAATTAATTACATTTAATATGCAATTCAATTTAAAGTTCTTCTAAGATAAACACACAACACAAAAAAGTTTTAAAAAGTTAGGAAATTTCAAACGTACCTACTAAAAATTATCTAAAAATATAGTTATATTTTATTATATAAATATATTTCCAAACATATTATATTAAAATTTTTTAAATATTTATTAAAAATATTTAATTTCTTAATATAAATTTATTTATTTATTATTATTTAAATTAATTTAAATTTATTTTATATTTTTCAAACATTTCCAAACATATTTTGATAAAAAGTTGGAACCTTGACATTTTTTGTAAAATACTATTTATATAAATGGCCGCCTCAAAACCAAAGGCAACAGTTTATCTTTTCCGAGCAATTCTATCCCACTTTTTTACCCATTTTCTTTATGTCGCCCATATGGGTGACATCTTGCCCATAATTTTAAAATTCTTGGCTTTATGACGCTCTAAATTTTGAGATTTATTCACATAAACACGATTCTTCGCAAACTCTCATAAAAAAACGCCAATGTTCCATCAGATTCCTTGATTTCGGCGCAAAAGTTTCAGACGCAGTCCAAAAAATTAAGTTATCATGCGACTATAGAGCTACGCATTGAAGATATCTATCTTTTATTTATCATTTTCAAAAAAATACTCTTTAATTTCTTCTCCAGCCTATACTGGTCACGTCATACACGCAGAGAAAAAAATCTGTTGCATGTAACCAAATTTTAATCAAATCTCAAGTAAAAATTTTCCAACATGAAACGTCATGTTAAGATATGTGGTAACCTTATTTTCATCTCATTGCCTTTTATGTCAATTTAACCTGTTTTTGTGACTTAATCAAACAAAAACATATGTTAAATATAACCAAATATTTACCTTTTTTACGATTAAATACACGACTAATAAAAATTTATTAGCCTTCAAAAACCTTCGATTACAAGAATCGAACCTGGAGTTCCTTTACTAACGCATAAAAGTCCATCGACTAATCAAGAAGCCATGCTATTGCATGTTTAAATGTGAGCAAAAGGTAGACAAAAATTATGCGCTATTTTTCACATGCCTCTGATTAACAAATTAGTCAGATTAAAGTAGCGTGATCAGGTTTATAAGATGTGGTTGACTCTCCTAAGCAAATTGGTCAGGTTAAAAAAACGTGGATCAAGTAAGAGTATTTTTCTCTGAGTGAAGGTAATACAGCTTTCTTTCTCAGAGAAAGCTGTTTCTTTTTGATGTATTTTTTTTGATTCTGTTTCTCAAGTCTGCCTTGGTTCGGAAAATAGGGAGATAGATAAGTAAGAGAGAAATTAAAGGAGGAGAGCTATATTAACATTAACATTTTTGATACAAACTTCACAATTATTCTTAGATACATTGCTTTTAGAAGATGTTTTTAAAATCAAATTGTGCTTCTCATCAGCCTTTTCGAAAAGCGCTTACAGGCAGCATTCTCACAAACTTCTTAAAAGCTATTTGAATAGCTTCGAAGAATGCTTCCATGGCATAGCTTGTGCAAGGCAATGGTTAACAATTTTTTTTAAAGCATTTTGTCTCATGTCTTCTGAATCATGAAATGCCTTCTTAAAGTTTTCCAGGAAAATACCTACTAAATCCTTTCATTGAAGGCCTCAAAGAAATCTTACATTGAAAAATTCTAGAAGCACTTCTAGAGAAGACTAAGAAAGGCATTCCTCCCAATGACATGCATATGTGTAAAAGGCATTCTTCTGGGTATGAAAGTAGAAGGGAAGGGAACTGACGACTTTCCCTTCCGCTTTACCTTCTTTTGGAAGCACTTATTTTTTAAATTTAGCTTTTTCCGTTTGTCTTCATAGAAAAGTTTTTGTTGAAAATTTTGTCTCCAAAGAAAGTTCTTTCAGGTTGTATCCCCTATTTTATGGCTTTTTACTTGTATCTGTTTGTTTTTTTTCGAAAAAATTTCTTTGGAAATGTTGTTTAGAATGTCTCTGGCCTTAAATTTGGAAACACAAAAAATAGGTCTTTGAGCACCTTTCAGTCAAAATCCTTATATATAAGGATATATATATTGTATTTTTTCTGATTTGTTCAAAATTTTTTGATTACATGTTCCCAAAACTTGCAAAATCTGAGTCATTGGCCTCCATTAGGTTCAAATACTGGAAAAAATGCGTGTCAACAGATCAAAAAATACAAGAAATTAATTATTTTTCAGAATTTCAACCAAAAAGCACAAAGTTTCTAATTTTTGACAACCAGTATATCCAGAAAAATAACTTAGCATTTAATGAAAAATTTTATTTTGCTATAATAAGATATAAAATGCCGAATATTGAGGTTTTAGGATAAAAAAACTGTATTAAAATACGACAAAAAGAGTTTTGACTATAATTTGATCTTGAAGAACCCGATATCTAGCTTCCATGGCACAGCATGTTCAGATTGATTGATCAAAAATTAGACATGTTCTAGCAAATTCTAATTTCAAGTGTAGGGCCGATTGTGAAAAAACGAGGGCAAATACAATTTTTGCGGTATTTAGACCTAATGGGGCCCAAGACAATTTTTTAAATATGGTTTTAACATTTTTGTGCAGATTTAACAAGTTTTGACAACTTGTAAACCAAAAACTTTAAAAAACTAAAAAAATATAAAATTTTGACCATAAGGATCACAAAAGACCTATTTTTTATGCTTGACAATTTTTCCAAAGAATTTTGCTAAAAAACCAAACAGCTGAAAGTAAGAAACCATAAAAAAGTTAATATAACACCCGAAAAGCTACCTTTGAAAACAAAATTTTCGATATTTCATACCCGAAACAGGCAAAAACCTTACTATCCGGGCATATCATCCAAATCAGGTTGACATTCTGGTAAGTTAAAGGCCAAAAAGTGGACAAAGGTGGGCAAAATCAGATATTTTGACCATAAGTCCAGATTTTGGGGGTATCCCGGCAAATTTTAAGTATAAAAAAAAAATTAACGGTCAAAAGTGGACAAAATCGGGTTTCTTACCGTAATTCCAGATTTTGGGGGTATCCCGGCAAATATCAAGTATAGAAAATTCCTTAACTCGTACAGTCCTAGCAGAAAATTGTATTATCTTCCAGGTATATTTGCTTTCAGAAAAAAATTTTAAATTTTTTCCCTCTTTTTAAAAAAAAAAATCTTGAAAGAAATGATTTCATGAGTATGTTTTGTTTCTATATTCGACTATTTGACTGTTATAGCTACAACCTCAATAAGTAAACCAATATCTTCAACTATGACGGAGCTGTTGACTAAAAAGTAATGGTACCATTTTTAGGTGAAATCACTGAAGAGCACAATATGTTGTGGGCCATAAAAAAAAACGGTCGCCAAAGTCGTGAAAGCCAGTCTGGGTTTTAGTTACCTCTAGTCATAGTACACTCAGAAAAAAGTTTGTCGGAACATGATAAAATAAATGTGGTCCTAAAAATGATAAAAAGTTTCCAAGAAAAAGAAAACTATTTAAAAATATATCGTTTTTAGAATAGAAGATTTTTCTATTTTTGAGAAAGGACTTGCTTTTTTTAAGAAAATACTTCGCATAGTGAATTTTTTATCAAAATGTATTAAACATTTTTCATTTTCAATAAATTTTTCTCTATAAATGAGAATTTTTTGTAAGAGAAAAGTACTGTCATTATAAGAGACTTGAAATATTTCCATTTCCTGTCCCCACAAGTGAAGAAATATTTCTTTGAATATGTGAAAATTTTTTTTAATTGAAGAAAATTTTATAGCAATTTTCTATTATCGAAAATAAAGAAATTTTTTATCGGAGATAAAGATAGATGTTTTTTATGAGTGTATCGAACCTATACCGCAGAATTCTGTTATTTTGCCAAAAACTGTTTTTTGTTTCATAGTGTTATTTATTAATGATATGATGAATATGGAATATGTCAAAGGACGTTGCCACCTATCAACATTATTGGCATGCATTGATTTAGAAATTTTCTTTTGGCAACTTGTCAATATATTGTCACATGCATTTTGCTGTTTTTTTTTCACCCCTTCTTATGTTTTCTAATTTTTTTTTTGTGGCTGTTTGTGCAGCAGCTGTCTCAATTTATTATTGTTGCATCCATGACGCTTGCTTTTGTTAGTGTTATTCTAACATTTGATCTTTGATTTGTTATGATTTCAAGAGATGTGAAAAAAAAAGAAAAATAAACGTGTTCACGCTGTGCTGAGAGAGAGAAAAATAAATGAAAATAAAAATGAACTTTAGACAAATAAAATGCTTACACGCTGCAGCGTATAGTCTTGCATAGTCTTATTTTTACTAGCGAGAACTTTAAGTTTTTACACCAAATAAATAGCAATTTAATAAATTAAGTAATTTATTATTACTGCTTTTTTTACGGCCTTTGTAGTAGTATGTTAGCATGCTTGACAGACAATCCAGAGTTTTAGGTTTTGAATCCTGACGATTGGAAAGACATACGTTTTAATTTATTACAATAACATATCATAAAACAAAGTTTAATTTGTTATAAAGTACAGCAAAGCATGTATTTTTCAATAGCCAGTTTCTGGAATAAGTTAAGCAGTTATTTGGTATTTCCAGCAAAATAAGTTTCAAACTAAAAATTTTTTTCAAAAATAATTTATAAAAAATTTCCGTCGACCTCTCAAGAGTAAAAATATTTTAAGCTTTTTTAATTTTATAAAAACAATAAAAATGTAGACTAGAAAAAAAACGTGTTCTACACATACGTCATAAATAAAATTTGCACAGAAATCATATTCATATCATAAATCATAAATCAGATTGTAGCGTAAAAATTAAATCCTTATGCCTAGAACGCTTCAAAATTCAGTTTTTATCTGTGCGATTAATCAAACTCTGCTAAGCACTTCATTAAAGTTCAATTAAAAAAGCTTATCTGCTGAGGATTACTGAGTGCCAAAGCAAGAAAGAAATGAGAGCTTTGCTTAAGAGCGCTGTTTTAAACAGAGTTGCCATGTTTACAAATGCAAAAAGCAGAAATGAATAAGAAAGGAACAATTAAAATCAACCTGATCTAATGAAAAAATTAGTTCTTGAAATGTGTCTTGGCAATTATTTAAAAAAATAAAGTTTCTATTCTTGAGATATTTCACTTTCACGGACTTTAATTGTCTAAAAGGAGTTGATTTATTTTTTGATTGAAAAAATGTAATATTTGTATGTGAACCATAGTTGGAATATGCCCTTTTTGAACTATTCGAAATTTACCCTCTCGTATAATAAACCTCTAATATCATTCTTGTATAGTTAACCCTTACAGTCATACATTTTTTATTCAAAATTTTCTATTGAATTTTATTATTTGGGGATTTTTGGAATCGCTGTTCACAAAACTGAAGTTCGATTTTGATAATTTCAAAATCCAAGATGGCGGCCTTTATGTGGCTGATAAAAATTCTACGAAACTATCGAAAGAATTAGATCTGTAGTCAAATCGTTACAGTAACAGTAACAGTAAAATGTATTAAGTAAAAACGATGAAAAGCCTTGAAGACAGAAATTTTTCATCCTTAATGTGTGCTCAGAAAAGTAGTTTTGAATGGAAATCTATAAGAGTTTTGTTAAAGTTTCGGTTTACCGCGTTGGTACCAACATTCAATACGAAATGCAAAAAAAAAAACGCGCTTTTCGTATCAAAGTTTGAACTCCACACGCCAAAAAAAAGTCACAAAATAAACCCAGCAAACATTTTCAATCGCCTCAAAATCTGCAACAATTCGCTCGCAAACTTTTGTCTCAGTTTCTCGCCGGCGAGCTCTTTTGAGAGTCATACCCGAATGCAAGAAGCTGAGGCCATAAAAGCGATACATCGGGTAGATTTGCCGACGAATCACCACAAGGAGTCTTAAACCAACGAATCGCCGAAAGCAGTCTTAAGCCAACGAATCGCCGAGAGGGGTCTTAAGCGATTCGCCAGGAAGAGTCACACACTAATCAGCAGAAGGGTCTTAAGCGATTCGCCGCCAAGAGTGGCAAACAATTAGCTTTTAGGTGTCATCAGCAATTTGTTGTGAAGCAACGTTGTTGAACGTTACAAATTATTGTAAGTTTAAACTCGCGGACTCGACAGACGTTATCCCATTCCCTTTCAATAAATGTTTGTACAAGTTCAACTTTTTGATAAATTTTAATGATTTTTTAGAGTCTGTTTCATATGCCAATGGCAGATTTTGAAAACTTTTTAAAAAGCCATCTATTACCGATCGCCGGAATGAGCGAATGAAGGTTTTGAATCGCGTTTTCATCCCTTAGACGATCGAAAATCGATCTATCATTAAATGATCGCCGGAATGAGCGAAGGAAAATTTTGAAAATTTTTTGTCAAACGAGCATTCATCGCTTCGGCGATTAAAAATCTATCCATCTTCCAAAGAACCCTTGTGCGAATCACTAATGCATCGCCAAATCAACTAATCTTACAATGTTTTTTCTTTTTGATCGCAGAAATCGTCCTTTTCGTGAAAAATCGTGATTTTTTTTTAATCGGTAGAAAGTTGTTAAATGATGAAAAGTTCTCATCCTGGATTTATAACTATCCTTGGCATAGAAATTTTGTTCTAATTGCGAAAATTTGTGATTTTATCAAAAAACTTTAATAGTAAAATTCATAAATTTCATTTGAAATTCAAAAAATTCAATTGAAATTCAGAAATTCTAATGGGAATTCCAAAAAAATTAAATGAAATTCCCAAAGTCCTAATTGCGAAAATTTATGATTTTATCAAAAAACTAAAATAGTAAAATTCATAAATTTCATTTGGAATTCAAAAAATTCAATTGAAACTCAGAAATTTTAATGGAAATTCCAAAAAAATTAAATGCAATTCATCAAAATATCAATTGAAATTCAGAAATTCCAATTGAAATTCAGAAAATTTCTTTCGAAATTGAAATCTTCAGAAATTTATTTTGAAATTGAGAAATTCAGAAATTTCGTTTGAAGTTCAGAAAAAGTTGATAGAAATTCAGAATTTGTATTTGAAATTCAAAAACAGTCAATTGAAATTCAAAAATTACTATTGAATTTCTGAAAACTTTAAATGAAATTTAAACATTTCCTTTGCAATTCAGAAAAATTTAATCGAATTTAGGAACTGTTTTTTTAAATTCAGAAAAAGCCGGTTGAAATTCAGAAAATTTTAATTAAAACTCAGAAATTCCATTTGAAATTAAAAAAAAATTGATTGAAATTCTAAATTTCTGAAAAAAATTAAGAAATTACACTTGAAATTAAAAAAATTTTATAGAAATTTAGAAAATTTTATTTGAATTTCAGAAATACTAATTGAAATTCAGAAATTTTTTTGAAATTCAGAAAATTTGAATTAAAATTCAGAAATTTCAATTGAAATTCAGAAAAATGTTAGTTGAAATTCGGAAATTTCATTTGAAATTCAGAAAAATTCAATTGAAACTTCAAATTTCATTTGAGAGTAGAAAAAATTTAATTTAAATTTAAAAATGAAATTTGAAATTTAAAAACAATCAATTTAAACTCGGATTTTTCATTTTAAATTCAGAAAAAAACTATTTAAATTCTAAAATTTCATTTGAAATTCATAAATTTCATTTGAAAGTCATAAATTTCAAATGAAATTCAGAATTTTCATTTAAAATTCAGAAATTTCATTTGAAATTCACGAAAAGTTAATTGAAATTTAGAAAATTTAATGAATTTAATGATTCAGAAAAAGTGAGTTGAAATTCAGAAATTTCACTTACAATTTTTAGAAGATTAATTGAAATTCAGATATTTCGTTTGAAAATCAGTAATTCTATTTGGAATTATTGATTTGTAATGAAATTCAGAAAAAATCAATTGAAATTCAGAAATTTTATTAAAAATACAGTTGTTATATCATTTGAAATTCAGATAAAATCAATTAAAATTCAGACATTCTATTTGAAATTCAATGAAAATCAATTGAAATTCAATTTAATTATTAAATGTTTTCTGAATTTCGAATAAAATTCAGAAACACAAATGAAACAAAATTCAGAAACACAAATGAAATGAAATTTTAATATTAATTGTACAGTACGTTAAAAATGATTTTTTCTGCATTTCAAATAGAATTTCTTAATTTCAAATGATTTTTTGCCGAATTAAAAGTTTGTTGAATAGATAGAATATCGGAACTTCTGATTCGGACCTGTTCCGAATATTTGTTTGAATAGAATATTTGAATAGATATTTCCAGGTTTTCTAAATATATCGCGTGCTCGGAAAATAAAATTTCAAATGACACGTGCGGATGGCTCTAAAATTCAGTATCAAAATGAAAAATGGCGGCCGAAGTATAGCAATTCTGATGATTACAATTTTTTCTTTGAGAACCAAGAAAATAATATGAATTTTCTCTGGGCTTAAAATGGTGGCTTACCTCAATTTCAGTCATACACAAAAGCTCTGCGTCTCAAACGCTCCTTTCGCAAGACTTAAAATGGCGAATGTGTTTTACATAAATCTTCTTGCAACTTCATAATTCCACGAAGAGAGTTGGTTATTCAAATGGAGCTATTTGAAAGTGAACTTTCTTTATTGCCTCACAATTTCATTTCCGTCTTAATTTGAAAACAATGGCAACACTGTCAGTTCAACAATTACTTTCAACTTTAACTTAAACCCAACGTTTATCAGTGAAATTTTTCATTTTATTTTATTTTAAACTTTTATTTTATTATAATTTTTTCTTTTTTTCTCATTTTTTTTTATTCCCCTCTAATGTAATTTTAATGTATTCAAGCGTGATTTCTTCTCGCGCCACACAAACACATTGAAGGGAAGCTAATAATTTTTATATTATTTTTTTCGCTTTTATGTCGTTTTGTTTTTATATACATACATATTTTTATTATAATATAAAATTTTTAAATGCGAATTTTTCAACGTTAGTCTATCGAAACGCTAGTACAAAAACGGACGCAATTTGTGCCTAAAACAGTAGCGAAACGTACGTGTGAAGCGGCATTTGGCAATTCGTGAGGTGTCTAAATTTTTGTCTATATTTCTGTGCGGTCTTACTACTTTGTCTATTTGAACGGTTTTATAATAAAAGACGTTTTCGTTGTAGCCAAACAAAACATAAATTTTGGAATTTTTTAAATGATAAATGACTAAAAACCTACAAACTGCTTAATAAACACTAAAAGGGGCGTTTATTTTTCAAGTTTTTATTGTGGCTGTTTTTGATGTTTTTATAGTGGCGTCATTAAATCAAACAGCGAGTGAGCAAGACAAAGAAAATGTGGATAATAACGTTGGGTAAAGTTTGATGTTAAAATATTTTTATTAAAGTTTTTTTAAGTTTTAAATATTTTTGTTTGTTTTTAAGAGAAAACCATCTCTAATTTTCTTAAAAGTCATCCATTAAGCATAACAAACTTTTTATTGATAACTTGCAAAATTTGTATTTCATCGACAACGAAATTGTTGACAACAACAACTTGTCGTTTGTCATAATAAGTGAACTTCACTTCATTGGCTTTGTTTGAACATTTTTTGTAAATTTTTTGTTTTAATTACAAACGTCGGTTAATTTAAATGACGCAGTCTTCATTATCTGCATAACTTTTTGACTCTTCTGTCAGCGTATGAGTAACATAAAAAAAGCCAATTTCAACGCTGAGTAATTAAATAATATATAGCTAATATTAAAAAAAGCTAAAAATTATGGATTACGTGTTGCAATAATTATGCTATATTTTTTATTTAATTAAAAAAACAACTACTTATATCGCAAATCTTTACATTTTATAACACTAGCAAACATTGCCAAGCTTAAGAAATAGAAAAAAAAAATTGCAATATATATAAAACCGCAGACACAAGACTAGACGTCATTCCATTAAATTAAATAAATTAAAAAATTGTCTCAACGTCGTCCTATTGTCTGAGCCGCATGCCAAACACTTTTCATTGAGCAGCTAGAAGAGGCTAGAGTAGAGTAGAGTAGAGTAGACGTACGACACGACAGCACATAAAACAATTCTCAAGATTTGAGTGTACAGAGTGTGAAAATGATTTTTATGCTGCATGCTGCAATTAAAAAATTCCTTATTGCAATGTTTTGATTTACATTTAATTAAAATTATAATATATGATTTAATTAGATAATAATTTACGTTAAGATCATTGACATTTGGCCTTAAGAAAAATTATGGTCTGTCAACGAGTGTTTGGTGTGGGTTTTGTGCATTGTTGTCAGCAAAATTTTGCACTTTTGTTATTTTTGCATCAATTAAATGAAAATACAAAGAAATTAATTCAGAAAAAATCAATTGAAATGCAGAAATTCTATTTGAAATTCAGAAATTATGAGAAAAATCAATTGAAATTGAATCTATTTGAAATTATTACTCTTAAACTCTATTTGTAATTCAGAAAATATCAAGTGAAATTCAGTAATTTTATTTAATTAAGGAATTTAGAAAAAATTAATTAAAATTCAGAAATTCCATTGCAAATGCCGAAAAAATCAATTGAAATTTAAAAATTCTGAAAAAATATCACTTGAAATACTAAAATCTCATTTGAAATTCAATTAAAACTAAGAAATTCTAATTGAAATACCAAAAAAAATCAATTGAAATTCAATAATTTCGTTCGATATTCAGAAAATATCAATTCAAAATAAACAATTCTATCTGAAATTCAGAAATCTCATTTCAAATTCAACTGAAACTCGGAAATTCAGAAAAAAATCAATTGAAATTCAGAAATTTCATTTGAAATTCAGTAAAAATCAATTAAAATTCAGAAAACAAATCAATTGCAAATCAAAAATTCTGAAAAAATCAATTGAAATTTAAAAATTCTAAAAAAATATCACTTAAATTCTAAAATCTCATTTGAAATTAAATTAAAACTCAGAAATTCTAATTGAAATACCGAAAAAATCAATTGAAATTCAATAATTTCGCTCGATATTCAGAAAATATCAATTTAAATTAAACAATTCTATTTGAAATTCAGAAATCTCATTTCAAATTCAACTGAAACTCAGAAATTCAGGAAATTCAGAAAAAAATCAATTGAAATTCAGAAATTTCATTTGAAATTCAGAAATTTCATTTGAAATTCAGTAAAAATCAATTAAAATTCAGAAAACAAATCAATTGCAAATCAAAAATTCTGAAAAAATCAATTTAAATTCAAAAATTTCATTTGAAATTAATGAAACTTAACTGAAGTTAAAAAATTCTATTTGAAATTTAAAATAAATCAATTTAAATTCAGAAATTTCATTTAAAATTTGAAAATTTAATTTAAAATCAGAAAAAATCAATGGAAATTCAGAAAAAAAATTAACAGAAATACAAAAAAATTCAATTGAAACTCGAAAATTTTATTTGAAATTCAGAAGAAATCAAAAATTCAGAAATTTCATTTAAAATTCAGACAATAATCATGTGAAATTCAGGAATTCTGAAAAAACTTTTTTGTATATAGAAATCTCATTTGAAATTCAATTGAAACTCTTTAACTCTATTTGAAATTTAAAAAATTTCAATTTAAATTCAAAAATATCATTTGAAATTCAATTGAAACTCGGAAACTCTATTTGAAATTCAAAAAATATCATCTGAAATTCAGATAATATCAATTGTACTTCAGATATTTCATTTGAAATTTAAAAGAGATCAATTAAAATTCGAAATTCAGAAAAAAACAATTAAAATTCAAATATTCTGGAAAATTCAGAAGTTTCATTTGCAACTAAAAAAGAAGTTAAAAAATTATTTTTTTAAATTTAGCATAAATCAACTGTAACTCAGAAATTTCATTTAAATTTCAGAAATTTTATTTGAAATTCGGAAAATCAAAAAAAACAACAGAAATACAGAAAAATTCAACTGAAACTCGAAAATTTTATTTGAAATTCAAAAAAAAATCAATTGAAATTCAGAAATTCCATTTGCAATTCAGAAAATAGTCAATTGAAATTATAAAATTCTGAAAAAATCATTTGATATGTAGAAATTTCATTTGAAATTCAATTTAAACTCTAAAACTCTATTTGAAATTCAGAAAATATCAATTGAAATTCAAATGAAACTCGGAAATTCTATTTGAAATTAAAAAAAATCAATTCAAATTTAGTAATTTTATTTGAAATTCAGTAAAAATCAATTAAAATTCAGAAATCCATTCGAAATTCAGAAAAAACTCTAGAAATTCAAAAATTTTGAAAAAAATCTATTTTAATTCAAAAGTTTTATTTGAAATTCAAGAAATTTAACTGAAGCTAAAAAATTCTATTTGAAATTTTGAATAAATCAATTGAAATTCACAAATTTCATGAAAAATTCAGAAATGTCATTTGAAATTCAGAAAAATCAATGATAATTTACAAAAATATTAACGGAAACAGAGAAAAATTCACTTGAAACTCGGAAATTTTATTCGAAATTCAGAAAATATTAATTGATATTTGATAGAAGAAAAAGAAATTGCTTATCAAATTCAGAAAAATTGAATCGAAATTTAATTTTAATTTCAATTGTATTGCGAATTTCAAATGAAATTTTTTAAAATCGATTGAAATTCTATTTGAAATTCGAAAGAAAAATTAAATTAAATTTTAACAGTTTCAGAAAAAAATTAATATTAACCGTATTCTGACCTAAAGACTTGCCTCACACGCACCTTGAGTTAGCCTTAAAATGGCGAATTTGATTTTTATAATTCTCTTTGTGACTCCATAAATCCGCAAATAGTTATTCAATTAGAGTTTGGCAGTTAACTTTCTTATTAACCCCTTGATGACCACTAGGACACCTGTGTCTCTTTGACCTTTGAATTTTTCTTGCAAAAAATATGTTATCGATTTTCTTGTGCAATTTTATTCAATAGGAAATGAAGTGGCTTTCAAAAATAACTAATTTTTAAGCGTCGATTCATCCTTTTGAATACCAGACTACTCCAAAATCAAAAAATCGTTAGTTTTTGCTTAAAGGTAAAACATTTTTGGAAATTTTGTGTGAAACCTTCCTCTTTCTTACAAAAAAGATAGTTCACTTCGGCCACCCACACGACACGACCCACACGACCTAATCTGATGTGACCTCTACATCCCAATGGCTTATCCGCAAGTCGATTGAATTGCTTAGTTCCCTCTGTTGTGCTTTTTGCAAAAGGCACAAATAGCATTGTTTCGACGCGATTGTCTTTATTTTGAATACAACTCTTACGACCCATTTTACTTTTGCTGTGAGGGGATAATGACCCGACGGAGTAACGACCTCCACAAGTCGACTGAATTGCTTATTTCCCTTAGTTCTCTCTGTATTACTTTTTTGCAAGATGCACATATAGCATTGTTTCGATAGTCTTTGATTTCAATTATATTGAAACGACCCGTCTCACTTTTGTTTTCGAGAGATAATGACGCGACAGAGTAACGACGCACAATAGATAAGACAACTGTCTAATCTGCATAAAAATGTGGGTGTTTTTGATTTTTGGGATCGCTGTTCACGAATCTCAAGTCAAAAATTTGAAATTCAAAATGATGGGTAAAAAATGGCGGCCATGAAAATGCTAACTTTTTTAATAACTATATTATACATTCCAAAATTGATTCTCCGGAAATTTTCGGGGTTGCTGTTCATGAATCTTAAGTCAAAAATTCGATAATTAACATGGTGGCTTAAAAATGACGGCCACCATATTTTATAAGGTGGTTACGGTGCTGTATATTTTCAAAACAACCTTTAAGCGATTTCTGCAAAGGTCAGGGGGTCAAATTTTTTTGGTCTCAAGGTATTTCTGTGTTCATTTACGGTTGAATTTTAAGAAAGTTGACGCGCACCTAAGAATAGAAGATGTTTAATTTTGCCATATATAATTTTGAACCGGTCCAATTTCAACCTCGATTTTATAGTTCCTCGCGTTTCTAGTACGGAATGGTAGGGATAATCATGAAAAAGTGAGGATGAGAGCTTACTGTAGTCAGTCCTTATTGGAATAGGGTTATACCTCTGCACTATGGATGCATGACCTGTTTCTTGGTATTTTTATACGCCGAGTTCTCTTTGTCCACACGGAGAGGGAAAAAATGGGCTAAAATCAAGCTCAAAGCGTTCGTAACTGAAATCAGCTTAATAGAGCTCAAAACCATCTCAAAACATGATATTCACGTTTGCAGTTTATGCCAGAAATTGGGCTTTACATTTTTTTTTTATAAACACGTCAATTTGTGCTAAAAAAGTGTCATCTTGGGCTTGTTTGTAAATTTGTATTTATTTGAAAATATTGTTGACATTATTTATGATAAACAACTCCAAAATTTCGTAGATTGGGCATATTCATTTATTTTCTATATTTGGATAAACAATTCCAACATTTCCTAGATTGGGAACATTCATTTTATTTTTACTAACAATCCATAAATGGCATGCATTGGACACAAATGAGTATGAGTATTTTTTGTTTGATAAACAATGCCAAAATGACATAAATTGAACACAAGTGAGCATGTTCATTTTTTGATAAACAATCCAAAAATTTCTTATATAGGACGCATGTGGGCATATTAATTTTTTTTTGATAAATGATCCAAAAATCACATAAATTATGCACGAATGGAAGTATTAATTTTTTAATATAAAATCCAAAAATTTTCTTCACTAAAAATTCACATTCATTATACACAAATGGGCGTGTTAATTTTTTGATAAACAATCACATTAAGGTCTGATTTCAAGTATATTAACTTAACTTAGCTTAACTCAGAATCAACCCCAAAACTAATTGGTTTGCGTTTGCTTTCATATCAAATTTCTCTCTGTGCACCGCGGGTGCATATCGATGCCATTCTTTGAAACTTTTTGAGTAGCTTAAAGTAAGTAACCTTGGTCAAAGCCGGGCATCATATTACAATTCCAAACATTAGTATAACTCTTATGACCCAGCGTGCAGTCAGTGAACATTAAATTGACCTCGGCGATTTCAACGCTAAAATCGGAAGAGAAGGCATCTGCGGATCCATTATCGGTCAGTTCAGTCTTGACAAGACCATTTCGCACAATGGTCTTTCATTGATCGACTTCGTCGCGGCGTGAAATGTGGTAGCTAGCGTCAGATTCAAACACCTTGATATGCACAAGGCCACCTGGCTGCTCCTAGTAAGTAATATATGCCTGCAAAGCAGAGATACAAATAATTTTTCAATATTTTAGAAAGGGAAGTTTTGTTTTGTCAGAATGGTTTATTTTCACACTTCCTAATTCATAAAAAATAGTAGTATTTTGTCATAGTGTTGGGTAACCAGATTTTTAAATTATCTATTCTTTTTAACAAAGCTATTTCTTCGGTGTCATTTATATCCATCCACTTTCTTTTGTGTTGCTACATATGTTGTGTGGCTATTTTAGATTTGTATGGAACCAAAAGCAAATACTTTGTTAACTGATAGCAAAATATTTCCACTCTATAAAATCTTTGCTCAACTAGGCTGCAGTAAAAACAATCATGATTATTTTTAAACTTTGAATTTACATAAAAATGTGCATGTATAACCATTCTAGCACTCCAGCCACAGACAAAACTCGACAGTTCTTTTGCCAGGCTTATCGTGCCAATGAAAAATGATTTACTTTAAAGCATGTGGCAAGTAACATGTCTAGAGTGTGGCGCCTGGACGCCATATTAGTGGTGTGCATCCAAAGGTGGAACACTCAACAATCAGAAAAAATTCTAAAAAAAAACATGTTAAAAAAAATTGTGGAGTAAAAATTTCTTAACTAAAAAAGCCGGGTAAAAGTGAAGAGTGTTTAAAGCGGAAAACAAAAAAGAAAAAGCTAAAGAATTTATTTTTATAACAACAGTTTTTTTCTTCTATAATTGTGGTTATCACTAGAAGCCATAAAATTGCAGAAATCATTATTTTTAACCTAGAACTAGCAACTAAGTGATGTAAGTGTGGCAAGTATAATAGTTAATGGAAAATCGAAAATAATGGGACGTTTTAATCATATGACTATTAATAAGAACTACCAATTTTACTATATTTTTATATAGCAATTAACACTAATGGGTAAAAGGTAGGTTTACTATGCAGTAAATGCAATTATTGCTTAATAGACAAAAAGCATTTTTAAGGCTTAAAAAGCTAGAAAAACAATAAAATAGCGGGCAGCAGGCATAAAATTAATATTTTTAGCATTCAATGTGAGTGGCTTTTATATTACAAATACACACATTTTGTCAATTATAATAAAAACCAACGTACTTTGTACCCAATAAGAAAGGTGCAGTTCGTCAGCTACAACTGTGAGATACTATTAACATGATCATAAATAGCCTAGCAGGAACAGTTTTTATAAAAAATTTAATACCGTGTGAACAATAGCTTGCTTGCAAATGCACGTTTGCAATTTTGGAGTCATGCCTTCTATTCTTATTGACCTGACAAGATCTATAATCACGGAAAATTATAGCTGCTTAAACTGAAAAGGAAAATTTTTAAGGATAATTGTACGTAATGCTAAATATAATTGTTTTTTCCTGCACGTGTGGATAGGCCCTGCTCAGGATTTGCACTATCATCCTATTTACAGTAGTCACTTATTCTAAGCGTTCTAGCCACACTTATAATACTATTTGTAAAAGAAACGGTCTGGTTATTATCAGAGTAAGGAAGTACGAGTTATGCTCTTAGAAAATATTGGTAAATATTTGCAGAAATATTGGGAGAAATAGTGGCGGCAGTGGTGGTGCGTGCTAAGTGAGTGACGTGCGAGCCACCGAATCTCGGTAGACCCGGGTTCGAATCACCATCTGACACAGAAAGTTTTTCTCTGCAGACAATGACACACCTCAGAGAGAATACAATGGCCTCTAAAGCTTCTTGAGACCATCAACTTTGGCCGTTCCAAAGTCGGCATAAAACATGTAGATCCAGTTCTCAATCAATTATGTTCAAACATTTAATAACACACACATCACAATTGATCATAAGAAGCTCGGTCAAAGTTCTTTCAAGGGCTGAAATGGCCAATTTATTTGTTGCTTATAGAAAATATTAACTTCTCGAAATGTTTTTCACTTGAATGTTTGTTGAATTTGGCCAAGATGTTTTATCGTCATAATGCTCTCAAAACAAACTCTTCTAAGAGTCCATTTTCGTAGATGGTTGGCTTCAAAATATGATTCATTACTCAGGCTTATTTCAGGTTAGAAGTGTGTTGAGTACATATGCACATTAAGGCGCCTTACGTTCCATGGAAAAAAAAAAGTTGTTCATTACAGTTGCTCAAAATAATATTTGGCTAACGTTATAATGATTGCCGAAATATTTCAACTCTAGCGATAGCCATCCGTGACTTGTAATGGTTTGAAATAACCTCTAAAAATCGAGTTTTTTTAAAAAATATTGGCTGGTGTGGTAGTTTAAAATATAAAAACGGCCACATAAAAAGGTTCTTCAATCTGCATAAAAAGTTATTGAATTTTTTTCGTGGGACCAAAGATAATGCGGATTTTTATGACTTTTTTATATTACTTTCACTTGAATTCAAATAATTTAATTATTTTTATTGCCATTCTAGTTTTCAAGATACATTTAGAAAGGTTTTGTATGCAGCCATTGCAGAATTGCCTTAATTGATCACCATTAAAACTAATATATTTAACAAAATTATAAATTATAACAAACAAAAAATAGAAAAAACCAAACAAATCGCATTAAAAATAATTAAGTTAAAGTCAAAAAAATTCATGAAAATCTGTAATATTTTTGGTCCCATTGAAATATTTAATATTTTTTTATGCAAATTGGAAGAACTTTTTTATTACAATTATTTTTGACCGTTTTTTAATCTTAAACTACCACACCAGCCAATATTTTTACAAAACAAACGATTTTTAGAAGTTATTTCAAGCCATTCCAGCTCAAGAATTGGCAGAGTCGAAATATTTTGGAAATCATCAAATTATAAGCCAAGGATTATTTTGAGCTACTGTACCAAAGAAATTTTTTCGTGAGGCGCCTTAATATACATACGCAGGAGTATATAATTTTTCATATCGGGCATTGTGCCGATATTTCAAAACTTTCAAAATCTAATAGAAAGTCTTACAAACAAAATCTAATAGAAAATTTTACAAAATATTGGCGATTGAGATTGACCTTTTATATCGAGTAGAGTTTGACAGTGGCCGAAATTCAATCTTTTCACATTCTCTGTTGATTTGATACATAATTAACGTTAAAAACAAATTTTCCTCATACAAATTTGGCAAAAAAATCTTTTAAAAATAGTCGGTGCACTCCTTCTCACTCTGATTAATTAAAAATAAAAGTTATCAAAATTGGTTGAGGATCACAGGAGCAAATGGTTCTTAACTGTTTTCCCTACGCCTATTTATATATAAGATATTCATATTCATATTAAAATTCAGATTCATATTCATATTCATACTCATATTTATATCCATTTTCATATTCATATTCATATTGCTTTAATATTCATATTCAGATTCATATTCATACTGATACTCAAATTCATATCCATTTTCATGTTCATATTCATATTGCATCAATATCCATATTCATATTCATATTCATATTCATATTCATATTCATATTCATATTCATATTCATATTCATATTCATATTCATATTCATATTCATATTCATATTCATATTCATATTCATATTCATATTCATATTCATATTCATATTCATATTCATATTCATATTCATATTCGTCTTTATCTGCATATGCATTTTCAGATTCATATTCAGAATCATACTCATACTCATACTCATACTCATACTCATACTCATACTCATACTCATACTCACACTCATACTCATATTAATGTCATATTCATATTCATTTTGCTTAAATATTCATATTCATATTCGTATTCATATTCATATTCATATTCGTATTCATATTCATATTCATATTCATATTCATATTCATATTCATATTCATACTCATTCTCATACTCATACTCATACTCATACTCATACTCATACTCATACTCATACTCATACTCATACTCATACTCATACTCATACTCATACTCATACTCATACTCATACTCATACTCATACTCATACTCATACGCATACTCATACTCATACTCATACTCATACTCATTCTCATACTCATACTCGAATGAAATGTCATTGGCATTGTCACTGTCATTGTCATTGTCATTGTCATTGTCATTGTCATTGTCATTGTCATTGTCATTGTCATTGTCATTGTCATTGTCATTGTCATTGTCATTGTCATTGTCATTGTCATTGTCATTGTCATTGTCATTGTCATTGTCATTGTCATTGTCATTGTCATTGTCATTGTCATTGTCATTGTCATTGTCATTGTCATTGTCATTGTCATTGTCATTGTCATTGTCATTGTCATTGTCATTGTCATTGTCATTGTCATTGTCATTGTCATTGTCATTGTCATTGTCATTGTCATTGTCATTGTCATTGTCATTGTCATTGTCATTGTCATTGTCATTGTCATTGTCATTGTCATTGTCATTGTCATTGTCATTTTCATTGTCATTGTCATTGTCATTGTCACTGTCACTATCACTGTCATTGTCATTGTCACTATCAGTGTCATTTTTTAATTCTCACTATCATTGTCATTGTCATTGTCACTGTCACTGTCATTATCACTGTCACTATCACTGTCACTGTCACTGCCACTGTCATTGTCACTGTCACTGTCACTGTCACTGTCATTGTCACTATCATTGTCATATGAATGATTGTGATAGTCGATCTTATTCATAGTAACATTTATATAATTTTTAATTTTATAAATTTAATTAATTTATTGATAAATTTATTTAAATTATAAATTATAACTTATAAAACCGTCGTAAATTGTACATTATGAATTATAACATATTTATATACAGCCGTGGACATACAAATAGCACAATTGTCTTCAAAAACAAAAAACTTCATTTTTTATATCATGTATAGCAATAACAAAAAAAGGGAAGTACATTTTTTTTAAATCAATGAGTTACAAGTTCAATATTTACAAAAAATATTAATTAAATTAAATAAAACAACTAAATTAATTCATAACTTGAGAAACAGTTCAAAACGCCTTGGACACATAAATAGCACATCGAAAAATAACCTGAAAATTTAAGTAAAAAATTTTAAAAAATTTAAAAAATTAAGAAAAAAGGGACTTACTTACTTAGTATTTTGTGCTATATCCGCTATTTTTTATCACTGCTTCACATCTACGATTCATACTCTCCACGAGCTTCTGACATCTATCTTTCGGGATAGAATACCAAGCATCTTGCACCCCTGCCCATAGATCATCAAAATTTTTAAAATTTTTATTTGAAATTACGACCTTCACATCGTTCCATAGGTTCTCTATGGGATTGAGGTCGGGACTTTGTGGTGGCCAATCTAAAACTTTGATTATCTCCTTCTGAATCCATTCCTTTGTTACTTTCGCCGTGTGTTTCGGATCATTGTCTTGCATGAAAGTCCAATTTACTGGCATTGATTCATAAACAAATGGCTCCATTTTATTTTTAAGTATATCCAGATACTGAAATCGGTCCATTTTTCCATTTATTCGCACTATTGGCCCAACTCCATGCCAAGAAAACGCTCCCCACACCATTAGGCTTCCACCGCCATGCTTTACGGTCTTTTTGGTGTATCTTGGATTAAGTGCTTCACCTTTTGGACGACGTACGGTTGTTTTCCCATCAGGCCCCATTCTATTAATTTTAGTTTCATCGGTCCAGAGAACATTTTTCCAGAATTTTAGTTCCCTATTCTTATGAGCCTTTGCAAAAGTTAAACGATTTTTTATGTGCTTCTTTGACAGGAGTGGTTTCTTGCGACTAATGCGGCCAAAGAGCCCGGCTTCGTTTAAACGTCTTGCTACAAGCCTTCTGGATACATTGAGACCATATTTTTCATTTATTTCCTGCATTATAAGCCTTAGTGTCTTAAATGGTTCTTTTTTACTCATACGCACTATAGCTCTATCTACAGAAATGGTGGTTTTTCGTGTTTTTGGTTTTCTGTCTTTGTATTGATGAAGATAGCACATATTTGTTTTTGCTAGTTGGATAGCATTATACACCATTTTTCTGGAACATTGCACAATTTCAGCTATTTCGGCGGGTGTTTTCCCATTTTTGCTCAAATTATGAATTATAGCCCTTTTTTCGGGTGTGCAGTGTATTCCGCGGCCCATTTTTATTTATTTTTTAAAAAAAAAATTTGATGAAATCAATTGCAAATCGAAAGAACGAAAACAATTAACAAAATTTTTAAAAAACACGTGTAAGTCAAATTTGTGCTATTTCTGTGTCCACTGCAAATCAACACTAACATAAATGAAAGAAAAGCACATATCACAAATTAAAAGATAACGGGAATTTTTGCAGTTAGACATCGATTATGTGATTACAACAAACAGTAGGATAAAAAAAAATAGCACTGCGAAAAGTAAGCTACGAGTAATATTGTACTGTATTTTTGGTTGCAATTTGTGCTATTTGTATGTCCATGGCTGTATATAAACAAAAAATTAGATAAAGTTGTAATTTATTCGACCCAAAACTTTAAACATTGCCTGAAATCAATATATTCATTTTCCCATGTTTAAACAACACCGTTTACTTAAGCAATTTTTCTTAAGTAACGGCATAATTTAAACCAAAAATTAGTTTAATAAAGAAAAAACAACTATCAACGCTATCTGTTAAAAAACAGAAAGCGTAGCTAGAATTTATCTGATCAACAAATTTAATTCAACTGCTTAAATAAAACTTCCGGAAATAATTTAACCAAACGATGGATAAAAATAAAATAAATATGAGATTCCAACAACACAACAAATTGTGGCAGAAAAACTTTCGACAACATATTCAGCAAACGTGCTAAAATTAACTTTAATGAACCCTACATTTTATTAGAATGAGCTCGTGATATTACTTTAATGTAAGGCATGATGATAACAATGTCATAAACAGGGCTAGAATAGTAAGTTGTGGGAATATGTTATAAAGACAGCGTCATTGAAATATCACATACAATGGGAGTATATATATGACCTGATCTAAATCAGGTTTTTTTTCTAAGCTTGTCACATTCTCGCTAGACATTTTCTAATAAAGTATAGTCGCTAAGACGTACAAAAAAATAATTTATTCTTTTTTTAAGCTATGTAAATGTTAAGGAACATTTATCAATCTAGTCAAATTTTTCAAAAGTGTGCGCAAACTGCTCGCACCCAGTGTGACAAGGCCGGCAGAACTGCTGCAGCTGACTATTTATGAATGAGCACAAATATTGTTTGGCTGAGAACTCACCATATGGTGTGTTTTTGTACGTTTCTTGCTGTACGAGAGTTTTTATGGCTTTCATGAGAAGGTACGCCAACACAGCACACAGCCGAGCATCTATCTTTACATATCTACATATCTTTAGTTTGTTAGTTTTTTTATTTGGTTGATGATTTTTTTTTTTGAGCGCTGCTACACCTCGTCCAACTGCAGAAAAAAAGTAGCAAAGCAGCAAAACAGCTGAAATGCAGACATTCTACGAGCTCCATGCAAGTCATAAACGAAGCGCAGCGTAGATATATTTTTGTATGCTCGTGTATTTCTGTTAAATACATACATACAAGCAGAGGCGTCAGCTCTTTTTAGTGTAGGAGGATGCAAAATTAGTGCGGTTAAATTTCTGGTTTGATTCGAAAAAGAAAAGTAAACTTACATTTAGATTTTTCGGGTAAAAAATTCATATTTCTGAGAACTGTTTTTTGAGGAAACGGTTTAAATTTTTTCACTCATGAGATTATCTTTTTAAGAAAATTAATTTAAAATTTAGTTGAAAAACGCTCAGATAGGCCGCTGGTAGCAGAGTTTCGGAGACGCCTTCGAAAATAGGCTACTTGCAGTGGATACGATTTCGCACCATAAGATCATCTATGATACAGAAATGATACACTTTTTAAAAATGGTTTCAACATTTGTTTTAATTTTTTATATTTTCATAAATTAAAATCGATAGGAATTGATCGAATAAACAACTTATCTATAAATATACATCTATTCGAAACTAGTTGAAAAAACTTAAAATTGATTTATTCTTGTTTAGAGTGACTTCCAAAAAAAAAAAATTTTTATATATTTTATTTAACTGGTTCCATTTTTGTTTCCTGACGCTTCCGTATTATAGTCATAGTTCTACAAATTCTAACAAATATGTATCGCCAAAAAACAATGAAGGTGGATGAAGTTTTAAAAGACTCGCCGTGCTCACCTAATTCGGCTGGTGTTTGCTCGTTGAATTTTTCTGCATTTATAAGTTTCGAAAATTCAAATTCTATTAAATTGTAACTCGCACATAAAACAAAATGACAAAAAATAATTTGAAATGACAAAATTTAAGTAAATAACTTAGTTTTTGTGCCTTCAATCTGGATTTTATTGCGACACTTTAAAAAATTAATATGCTTGAAAAACACTTTACTCAGAGACCCCTTTATGAACATTTTAAGTAGGCTTTTGTACCCAAAAAACTTGAAATGGAATTAAATATCGCCTTGCAATGGAAATGGATGAACTTTTGTTCACTTCATTACATTGTTTTCATGCAAAACATATCCTAAGGATTCATCATCTCTGTGTCATCAACACTCAATAAAAAATTAGATTCACTTACATTCCAATAATACGCTTCAAGATTTTTTTATAAAGAACCAAAGTTCTTAAAAGACTGTTTCGGCTTAATGTGTTGTAAGGTCGGCTTAAGATTAGTGCGCAGTAAAGCACTGATTTCCACTCTCATAAAAATATATGAGTTACCTTTAAGATATGTTTTAATACCACAACTAGGCATTATCACCACTTAAGATGAAGTTTTTATATTGAATTAAAAAATTCGTTCATCTATTTATGTAGAGAGAAAATAAAAATCAATATTCTCAATCTCTAGCTCTTTATTTTCACTTCATCTTAACCTAAGGTAAGGTAAGGTTGACGCAGCCGCCTGTTATAAGACACAAATAGGCCAGTTAGGTCTATTGTGATACCAGCAGTTGTTAATTTAAATTACTCTATCCGAACCACTTGGAAGTTAACAAAGTCTAGCAGTCTGTAGACCGAAAATTTTGAGAGCAAAAAATAATTTTTTCAAATTTCTATACATAAATAGGCGTGGGGAAAACAGTTAAGAACCATTTTTCCCGTGTTTCCCAACCGGTTTAAATAAATGTTTTTTTTAATTTATCAGAGTGCGGAGGAATGCTCCAACTATTTTTCATAACTTTAAATTTTGAAAATATAAATAATTTATAATATATAAATAACATTATATAAAAATATAATACATACAAATATTCTACCCCAGGCGATACTAGTTTCTTTAAATATTATCATTTGTGTAGTTTTCATTGAAAATCAGATTGTCTGAATAAAACGTTTAATTTTGTATCATTTAAAGTGTTCCTCTAACCCTTAACGGTGAAATCTAATTTTTGATTCATTTCTAACTTTCAAAACCAGACAAGTCCAAATTTGAAATTGAATATACGAATTTTTTTGCACTATGAGACTATTTTTTCGCATAATATATCTTTTCCTGTGGAGCATAACCTTGCATAATTGGTTATTAATAAAAAATGTATGTCAAAACTTAGACTTAGACTTTGGTTTCCCAACAATTCGATCTGTGTGACTTATCTGGTTTTGAATGTAAGCTCCTCATTTTAAGAAAACAAAAAAGTAACGGTAAAATTTTTATTAATTTTTAAGTTTACTGATAAGACTTAAATACAAAAAAGAAAAAAATTAAATCTATTCAAAGATGGCGGAGATATTGCCTTCCCAATTTGCTAAATTCAATTTGAGATATTTTTTTCTCTCTCTTCGCATTTGGTTGAAGTACTTACTAAATAATTAACAATAATATTAAGAAAATTCTTTAAAAAACTTTTGGTTTGAACTTTACAGTGCTTTTTATCACATTTGAAAGAAAATTTAACAAACTTTCAGAAATAATTAGAAAAGTTGAAAAATGGTTTAAATTTGACCATGATATTGACATGGAAAGTCGAATTTTTTAATTCAAACCACATTTTTTTATAAATTTGACAATTCATGTATGCATAAAACTAAATTTGCTTAAGGGAATTTTTACTTAAATTTTTTTACTAAAAAAATCAAATTTGACCAACTTAAAAGCTCTCTCCAACTTTCATATTTCACCCAAATTTCATATCGCTCAAAGAGCGGGGTTTTTCTCAAAAATTTTATTTTCCTCTTAAAAGGTTGGGAATGCCTTCCATATCATGTACACATTCTGCAAATCTGTGCAGCATTATCTTTCAAATGATATACGTTTCATTCGTCTTGAGTTCTTATGAATACCAAAAAAGCGTGCGACAAAATTTAATGTTCTCGTATTAATATATAAGATGTGGTTATATTGAAAATTTCAACCGGGGGGACGATGCTCTCTTTACTGGCACCGTAGTCATACCCATGTCTTTTTGTGTATATGTATATGCATGAGTACTGTGCGTGTGTATCTGTTAAATATTGTTTTGTTTTTTTTTTTTAAGATAGATACTTTTATCCGTTCTTAACTCTGCTTTTGCAGCGTACGTCGACAGTTCGTCGAGGTTGTTTCAGTAGAGCCAGCGACGTTTTTCGGTGTTGTTGTTGAAATGTGCAACAATTGAGCGCCGCTTTTGTGGTACATTAAAATTGAGCTGCAATTGAATTGAGTGTGTTTAAAAGTGTAATAAATAATTATAAGGCTATATAATAATATATAAAAGCATATATTTTTTGCATATTTTGTGTTGGTTTGGATAAAAAAAAATAATAAAAAATATGCTTACAAAAATATATCTAACAAATGCAACTCAGAAATATAGCTACGTGCTGCATGCCTAAAAGTATTATAGCAGTTAACAAACGCGCAACTGTGGCATTGCTTTGAGCAATGCCGCTTCAACTAAATCAGTTACTTAATTAAGTCATTAATTAAGCTATTTAAAGCATAAAAAAACAAACTGCTTTCATTGCACTCTCAGCTCATTTAAGCATATCTAGACGAAATTAACGCCCCCGTGCCTGGCTTGCACGTGGCAAATCAGCTCGAAAATGTATCAAAGTGCTAGTGTAACGAATTGTGTTGTCATCAGGAAAAAGAGAAAAACTTTGAAAAAAGCTCAGTAAGTTCAGTAACATCTCAGATTCAATACTTCTTCAAATGTGCCTAATTTTAAAATGTTAACCTTAATACTATGGTACCATTATTATGTGAACTAGATAAACATAGCTATAGACTTTGCTATCTGTAAAGTTATCGGAGCAGAGAATATTGTTAAAATATGAATTTTAAACGTGTATGCTTTGATAGTTTGGCTCCCAGACTTTAGAATTAAAAAACAAGTTTAAAAGGTTGGTGTTCTATCAAACGATTTGGCTATCATTAACAGACATGAGCAACAAAATCAACAAAATTTTTTCGTTTCATTGAGGCCGAAAAATAAATTATCAAAATTATTTCGTTTTTAAAATAACGTTTAAAATTTATCAAATCAAATTTCGTTTCGTTGAAAAACGAAAAATTTTCTATAATTTTCTCTTATGCGAAAAAAATTTCTTCTGATACAAAAAAAAACTAAATTTTTTTGTTGAAATTAACGTTATTTTCAACGGTTGATTGGGAAAAAAACGAAAAATTTTTATATCGTTTTCTCCGAAACGAATTAATATTTTTCGTTTTTTGAATTAACGTTATTTTTATTATTTCGTTTCAACGAAACAAAAAAAATATTTCGGTTACCGTTAAAATTAACGTTAACGTGCATGCCTGAGAAAAGGACCTTTTTAATTTTGAGCGAATTTTTTATCAAAATATAGGAAAAAATGTTCATTTTCAATATATTTTTCTCTATAAATGAGAATTTTTTTTGCGCGAAAAATATTTGTCATTATTAGAGACATTGAAATATTTCCTAGAAGTGAAGAAATATTTCTTTGAAAATGTGAAAATTTATTCTAATTGAAGAAAATTTTATTTGAAAAACAGAAAATTGCTATTATTGAAAAAAGAAAAATTTTTCTCTGGAGAAAGATATGTGTTTTTTTCTGAGTGTACACAAAGGCTTCAACTGTTCAACAAAGTTTTATTAGTTGATTTTTCAAAGTTTATGTTAGTAATCGATATATTAGCAGATTCATACACGAAGATTCATACACGTACTTGTATAATTTTTTTAATGAATTTTATGGTTATGATAAATTATCGATATAAAAGCAGATTCACACAAGTAACTTGTATAATTTTTTTGAATGAAAATTTTAAAAACTTAAATTATTGTACTTTGGTTACTTAGTAATAAACAACGGGAGGTCTATACGATAGATTTGGTTACATGAACCTCTGTATGTTTTATACAAAAGTTTTGTTAAATATTGCAATTTTTAGCTTTTATAATTGAAAAATTTTGTGTTTTGTTTAAATTGTCTAAGTTTTGATTTAAGAAGTTTAACAGAAAAATTTTTGTGATTACACATAAGTTGTTTAGAGAGTTGAATTTTTTTTTCACAAAAGTCAACTTGGTTAATTTTACTAAGGTGTTTTTTCGGTGCAAACTGTGAGAGACTTACTCTTTAAAAAAATAAGTTTTCTTTCTGAACTTGAGAGGGAAGAGTTGCTTTATTTCGGAGTCAAAATCTGCTGAGATGAAAATCAAATTTACTGATCAAATTATTGATTACACGAGTCGGTGCATAGAAAGTTATGGTGGACGAGAGGTATAGACTTAAGTTTGTGTGAGTTGGTATTAAAGGATATTAATTAGAGACGTGCTGGACAGTTAATGGTTCTGCATACTAAGTAGTGCGTTTGAAAAGATTTTTCACTACATTTTTCCAATATCTTTTTTGAAAATCACTCAAATTGAAAAAAATCGTCGTTGTCTTAAAAATGCATCTCAGAAAATAATGCTTTAAAAAATGTTCGCTTGACGTTTTAATTCATTTCAAAATAGCAAGCGAGATGGAAGTACGGATAATGATTGTCAAAACTTTTCAAGACCACCCTCAGTGGACATTTTAAAAAAATTGCTCGCGATGTACCAATTGGCTGTCTTGAACTGTGTCTTGAAAGAAGTATAAAGAAGATATGGTCGTCACTTGAAAGAAGTTCCGGAAGGAAAAAGCTCATCTGCGACCAAAAAAAAGGCAAGCAAAATTGTCAGCATGTTAAAGAAGAAATCCAACATTTCTGGCAGAAAACGGGCCGGATTTAATTTTCACGGAAAACGAAATTGAAAGAAAATTTATTTGGAAAATTCCAGGCCAATAGTTTTATACTACAGACTCGTGGGGCTATGTCAAAGAAAGGTTTAAATCAAAAAAGCATTTCAAATTTCCTCGAAAATTCTTGGTATGGCAAGCTATCTGTATCGGTGGCAAAAGGAGCAAATCGTTTGCAACCACTGGAACAATAAATTCGGAAATTTACATAAAATATTGCTTGCAAAAAAGACGAAATCCTTTTATAAGACAGCATGAGGTTTTCTCTTTCTTTTATACCTCCCCATTTTCTTTTTTAAGGTGCCTCGGTAGTCGAGTGGTAAGCGTGCTTGATTGCCAACCCAGAGGTGCCGGGTTCGAATCCCGATCTAGCCATGATCCTACGCTTTTACCTTTCTTTAATTCTTTCCTCATTTCTAATGAGCTAAAATTGAAAATTCATCAATATATATGATTTCGGCAGTAGTTGGTGGTAGAGATATTTGTGGAATTAGATTGCTTAATAACTCGAATTGACTGAGGTAAAGGCATAACACTTGCCTTAGATTCAAATCTGATCGCATGTTGATATAGCGCTTTCAACATTTCCCTTTCCCTCCTACTTATCTATCTTCCCATTTCCGAACCAAGGCAGACTTGACTGAATAGGTTTGACACCTGAAATCCTTGGTTCAATGCTAAAAAAAACCTAGCGTCCTGTCATTATAATAAAGTGGTCTTGTAGTGGTACTCAAAAAATAATGTAGTTTAGGTATCTCGAGAAGCAAGTCCTCCAAAATGTTCAGAACTCAGACCAATTGAAAGAAAGGTACTGGGACTTTAGTCAAAAAATAAATCAAGGAAATAAAGAAAGTGGTCAAGGATGCTAAAGATTTTCGGGGAGAGTGGTCTACAGTAGCTCAAAAGATATCTGATAATATCTCAAAATCGTGAATGAAAGAGGTGCCAGAAAAATTAAAATATTTTTGAAAATAATAATTATAATCTAATATATAAAAATCACGTGTTACGGTGTTAGTGTTTAAACTCCTCCGAAACAGCTGGACCGATTTTAATGAAATTTTATTTGTATTTTTGGTAGTTATGAGAATAGGTCGTAAAGTATTTTTCATTCCTACCCGCTAGGGGCGTAGCAGTTTTTCAAGAACACAAACATTCGGCTTTACTTTCAACCATTAATCACACATCAATGAAACTCGGTATAAACTTACTATTAATTCGTGCCCTTCGACTGTCTAATTTGAGCGATCTTTGAAAATGGTGGCACGGTACCGCCCATAAAATTCTATATTTTGATATCGCACAGACTTTTTGGTGATATCCTACTACTCGGAAGTACTCGCAAACTAAAACGGGTGTTGAACAAGGGGAGTGGCTCCTCCCATAGAAGAAAATTTTTTCTATTTTGTTGGAAACGAGCATTAAGTGTCAGAAACAAATTCTGTAAGATATGCGGCAGTCTCACCTTTGAGCAAGTCATATGTTGATTGACAAAAAGAAAAAAAGAATGTCGTAGATAATACTTTCAAAAGTTTTAGGAGTACATGACAGTTTTGCATCAGGTCTGTAGTGTGAAATATAATTTCTAGTCCTTTTTTATGCAAAGATATTAAGTGTGATCTGCAAACCAACGAATCTCGGCAGACCTGGGTTGAAATCATCATCTGATACAGAAAATTTAAAAAAAAATCAATTTTTCTGATCGGCCCTCACCTCTCTGCAGACCATGGCAAATTTCAGAGAGTAAACAAAGTCACGTAAAGCTTCTTGAGAACTTCAGCCTTTCGGAGTCGCCATCAAATTTTTAGTTCCAGTTCTCGATCAGCTGTGTACAAACACACACAATACCATTGATCGGTCAAATTCCTTTCAAGGGCTGAAATGGCCCGTTCGTTTTTTTTTATACAGATACCATAAAACTGAACAACTATTTTTTTTTTATTCCCTATGGACGACTAGGGAGTCCAAGTCGTTCACCCCGACTAAAAATAATGTCTGTTATTGCTTACTTACCACCCAAGAAAACTGCAAAAATGCAGCGTACCTCATAAAATCTATTAAATAAAAAAAATCGCACGTTTCGCTGCACAGTCAGCGTTTCTTCAAGTTCTTTTTGTGGTTGTTGTTTTCTTAACCCGCTTTATGGTCTTGTCAGTTTGAAGTCGTAGTGCATATTTTTTGTTGTTTTTCTGCAATTCTCTTGCCTTTTGTGCGTATTGTTGTTTTATGTAAAACGTGCTCATACGGTTTCACAGCTGTTGAAATTCATTGTGTTTTTTTTTTTTTTTTTTCTATAACAGGTTAGTGCTGTCTCTTTCCTTTTTAGTGCCCTTATTGCTTGCCATCTCTTTAGTTAGCACTCATTGAGTAAAAGACAATTCTTTTGATGTCATAAAGAAAACATCTGTTGCATTTCTGCGTTTCATTTTTGTTCGCAATGGTTTTTCAATTTTTAATGAGAGTTTAATGAGCAAAAATGTTTTTTTTTTTCTTACTTTTTACTATTGTTAATAAGCTCTCGAAGCTATTATTATGGTTAGACAATTTCTATTAGATTATATTAGTATCGCCTGGAATCGAAATTCGAACAATTTTCTGTTTACCTATTTATAAATATACGCAAAATCCTCTCAGAAACTCAATAATATATTGTCTGCGCCAACCAGTGCTGTCACTTTACCACAATTGTGGTAGATCTACCACTTTTTTCGACTTTTTTGACACCTACCACTTTTACTACCCACTATTTACCTTTTCCCAAAATCTACCACTATTTTATTTCCGTCGCAATTTCTGTCATCAATCTATTTTTAAAGAATAATATCTATTATTTGTTTCTTTAATTTAATTTTTATAATATTTTATCGAGACAGGAAATGGAGTTTTTTAAATGTGTGATTGGATTTGAATAGTTTTGCATTGGAATAAATCATAAAATCTATGCAAAAAACAAAATAAAAATTTGATTTCCAGTTCTTTTTCAATTATCCCGAAATTTTATTTTTTTTAATTTCACAGGACACGAAAACGTTACCTAAGTTACAGCTCTTAAAAAGTTTTCAAATTCAATATAACACCTAATCTAACAATCTTTTGGTGCGCATGAAAACTTTGCTTGAAAGTTGCTTATTTTCTGGTTCGCGAGTAGCTCTTAACTTGGCTCTTGGCTTGCTCGCGGTCCAGTTTGCACTTTCCATCTCATTATAGGCAGTGGGAGTAACGGAAATTTAAAAAGCGGCTTGGGCCACGAGCGCCTAAAAATAAGCAAGATAAGAGATTTTTGCGTTTATCAGTCTTTATGATCCGGTATTCACAATTGAAAATTGATGTAATGCTATTTTTGGAAAATAATTTGAGAACAATTGTTTATCTTTTTTTTCCAATAAAATTTAATTAATGTTAAAATAAAGCTATACCATAATTTTTATGAGATTACTGCAAGTAAGTCCCATTTCTTGAAGAGAGGAAAAAATTGACCACTTATTTTCTTAATCTACCACTCTTTTCAGACACAACCTACCACTATTTACAATTTTCAAGTGACAGCACTGGCGCCAACATCCATTGTAACTCAAACCTTCTCTGATGCACCACCTAACTTTTTTGATACTCTTCTTCCGCCTACAGTAAAACTAACAAAAAATGAGTAGATTATATGATAACATACGCCTGTACCTCATACCATACTTGCACAATAAATCAGATTCAGTTTGCATTGACAATGAAACGCAGGCAAGTGTTATGTTTTCAAAAGAGCAAGAAGGTCTTCCAACGAATCCTCCAGACCTTAAGAAAATCTTTATACGATACATCTCCCCAACTGATGTTGAAAATGACGTGTATGCATTCGCCTCTTACACACAGTTCAAAACGGCTTTGGCACCTACAAAGCACACCCTCGAACTTCAAAAGCTACTATTGCTCTTAACGAGGATCCAAAAATAATCTCCCTTTCTTCAACTCAATCTTACACATCAGCTGTGTTGCGAATTTACTATCATAATCATAACAAACTGTTCGTTCAAGCCAAATCTTGCCATTTTAATGATTTCGTTTTTACTGAAACATAGCTAAATGATAATTTCATAAATGAGAAAGTTCTTGACAGTAGTTGGACAGTCTATCAAAATGATTCTGATTACTCTCTAGTAGGTCTCTCCCGAGGAAGAGGTGTTCTTATCGAAACCCACATTTCCATTTCAAGTGAGCAAGTTAAAACCACCTCTCACAAGCTCTTTGAACACCATGTTGTAAGAGTCGGTTCGGCTCAGGTAAAAATCATAACATTATTCTGATTTTGTTCGCCTATTTTCCGTTAGATTGAGACTAAAAAATAAGATCTGCAAAAAAAAATATATGTCGGTTGTGGAAAAAATCCCAGGCCCTCGGGCTATAAGGCCCCAAAACTGGCTTAAAAATGTACTTAGCTTTATTACTCTATAGCTCTTAAGAAAACACTTTAAGTAAGTTGTGCAAACATTTTTTATGATTAAGTTTAACCTTGAAATGACCTTCCATGGTGCTTTAAGAAGTCAAAGTTAAAATTTGTAGGCAATGTTTTTTTCTAATGATACTCGTTAATTATTAGAGGGAGATATTTCTGAACAATGTATAATAAGTCGAGGAGAATTAAATTAAGTTTTATCCAAAGTTTGTTTTTTCAAACTTATTAATATTTGGGGACATGTTCAAGTACTTTTTTTATCCTTTTTTGAGGCCTTGAATCCCGAGGGGCCTGATTTTTTTCCACTTATTTTTTTTTTCCATCTTATTTTTGAGCCTCAATCTAATGGAAAATGGGCGGGAAGCGAACAAAATCAGAAAAAGGCATATTCTATACGTTTCGTGGGTGCTCTAATATACATTGTTGTTGTTGTTTACATGTCCCCTCCAGCTCAACTGAAACAACTTATAATGAACTTTGCGAAACAATCTCGTCAATAACCACGGGCTTAAATGAAGACCATTTTAAAGATGTTGTTAGGGAACACTCATACAAATGCAAATTTATGTAGTCTTGTCCGACTGGATTCTTGGTTGTTGACTTCGTCCTTACGCAACAAGAAATTTCCAAAGCTATAACAGAACTTGATCCAAATAAATCTCCAGGTCCATACCTTCATGCCTACTGATCAAATCTGCAGACTAACTTCTCCTCTCTTTATATACTCTTCTTAATAAATCCTTGCATTTTGATATATTTCCACCTCTTTGAAAATCATCCCATTTTACATCTATTTACAAAAATGGTGATTAGAGGTCGGTCGAGAATTACTGGGTTATTTCTATTCTCTCTGCTAACCCTAACTTTTTGAAAAGATAATTTATGAGAATCTTAAACGTCTAGTTCATCCCTTATTTAATGAACAGCAACATGGATTGCGTAAAAGCCGTTCAACGAATACAAATGTCACAATCTTAGTCTACAGAAGTGGAGAACGGACATTAACTAAAGAACTCGGATTAATACAAAGGCGTGCAAAAGAATTCAAGAATGTGTAGGTCACTAAAGCCAGGAATTCAGAAGCAATTCTTGCTTTTCGCGCTGAGTCACATTTGACCCTCATGATTTTATCAACTTAGCACCGTATGAACAAAGACTTGGGCTTCTGAATCCTATGCCTCTATTGTCAAGAAGAACGTTACTGAGTTCATGTCTTACATTTGACGTATTTACTGGAGTCATAAACATTGAATATATTTCCAATAAATTCGCATTTAACGACCCAGTAAGGCGAACCGGGCATACCAGTCACTTAAAAAACCAGGCATACCAGTCTCTTGAATGAATACTTTAACAACACCACACAACCAGCCCTTAAATAGATGCTTCAGATTTTTTAACAACATTAGCGACTGTTACTCATCATCCATGTCGAAGCACACATTTTAACGTATCCTCTCCAAGTTCCTATTTCCTTCTAAGATCTTCTTCCCTTTCTTTATGTGTGTTTATTTGTTTGCCCCCACCTATTTTCTTTTCAATCCCAATTCCCTTTTTAGATCTGTTTCCCATTTTTGATGTGCACTTTTGTTTTCCTCCTCTTATTTTCTTTTTGGTATGGTTTGTAAAATTATGCCAATCCGGTGGGCGAAATATGCCCACTTTAAAGCATGGATTAAAAACTAAAAAAAAAGGAAATAGGAGAAAAAGAGAAAAAGGCTATGTTTTTAAAAAATAGAAAATCAATATTTTAAAAATATTTAATTTAGTCAAAAAATCATTGGAGGTAGCCTTGATTTTTTGATGGCACGAACAGTTCATTAATTTAGGCCTCTCCAAGTTCCTATTCCCTTCTTAGATCTTAAGTTCTTCCTTCTAGATCTTTAGCCTATTCAAGTTCTTATTCCCTTCTTAGGAATAAGGTTGCATTTGGTTGAAGTACACGCTAAATAACGAACGGACAATATTAAGAAAATTTAAATTTAATTTAAAAATTCTTTTGGTTACGACTTTACAGTGATTGTTATCACTTTTGAAAGAAAATTTAACAAGCTTTCAGATATAATTAGTAAAATTTAAAACCGTTAAAATGCGACCAAGATATTGACAATGAAAGTCGAATTTTTGAATTTAAACCACATTTTTTTTGAAATTTGACAATTGATAAATGCATAAAACTAAATTTTTTGAGAAAATTACTTTTGAGAAAAACTCAAAGTGAGTTTTTTTACAAATATTTTATTTCTCTCATAATAAAAAAGAGCATAATAAAAACATTTTTCTGTATCTGTGGCATTTAATGATTGTTACATTTAATGTATAATTGACCTCTTTTCAAAAAAATACACTCCAAATGGGCATATATGACGCTACCCAGCATTGGCGGTCTCGATTCATGATTGCAGTCGAATCTGTGAATCATTGTTTACAGTAAACAAATTTCTTTAATGGAATGTATATTGAAATGTGACCAAAAATTTTTGTTATATGAGCTTATATTTATGTAAACATAATAACTACATTTTACTTTTAATTTATGACATTTATGACAAAAAAATACAAAGATAATAGAGTTGATCTATGTCTAAATTAACATAACTTCTAACTATTCCAAACAGTAGCTTTTGCAACTGTCTTAATTAATAAACATATTGTTTGTTGTAAAAAAAAAAAAAAAAGAAAGTCTCGACAACTTGTATACTATTTTACACCAAGACTCAACAAAACAACCAGTCATAAATCAGGGTACAAGTTATACAAATACTTCAAAACGTCAAAAATGCTGGTTGTGTTTTCTTAACACTCACCACAGATTGCCGAATAATAATATCTGCTTAATGTGTGACCCTTGTCTGGCAGAGACTTAGAGAAAAGAATGACGGAAACATAATATAAATAAAAACCAAATAAAGCAAAAAGCAAAAATCCAAGTCGCCATTTAACAATGTTTGAAGTTGAAAGAAGAAGTTTCTAAAAACTGCCTGAATCTGACAAAGATTCATAAGAAAACCGTTCAATTCCCATCAGAAAGCATAAAAAACGAAGAAATCTTATTGTTTTTAAATGACGAATACTTTCGATATATGCGAGCGATAAAAGAAACGCTAAAGCAATATAGAAAAAAAGAAAACAAAAACTGCTTAACCCATTAACGTTTGAAAAACAAAAAAGCTGTTGCTTAAGATTTGAAAAAAACCTTAAATAATGACTGAATTTGTTATCTAAAATGGCCTTGGGACTACTTTCGAATTTGCACTTTTAGAATGTAGCATTAGATTTAAAAAATATTTTGAAAATTCTAGAATTTATTGTTTGAATTTAGTAATAAAAATCAAGTTTTTTAATTTAGTTTATATAATTTTTTAGTTTTAACCATTTTTTTCAACAAATCGGTCATTTGATGTCAGAACTCAAAATTTAGAATTTTAGGAATGACCATGAAAAAATGTTTTTAAAAATCAGTGTTTTAAAATGTATGTTATAAAATTATAATAGGTTATAAAAAATTATAAATATAAAAATATAAAATATAAAATTAAATAAATATAAATTAAAAATTGGAGCCAACATTTACAACTATGTAAAGTCGTTTCTGACTAACAGAAAATTTCGCTGTAGGGTAAACAACGCAACATCTTCCACATTTTCACTATTTAATGGAATCCCACAGGGATCCCCATTATCAGTCACCCTATTCCTCTTAGCTTTTGACAACTTAAGTCGGCTCTTACTGACAAACAAAAACATACTCCACTGTCTATACGCAGACGATCTTTATATCATATGCAACAAGAAAGGTACTAATGAAATAAACAGGCATCTCACAGATGCACTTAATACTATAAATCATTGGTCTGAACAGTCAGGCGCTTTAATTTCACAACAAAAATGTAAACATCTGCATGTCTGCAGAAAACAGAATTGTAATCCAATTAACTTGTCTGTTAATGGAAATAACATAGAAAATGTAAACTCATTAAAAATATTAGGTCTAACCTTTGACTGTAAAAATAGTTTTAAGAATCACTGTCTAGATTTAAGAAAACAATTAGCTGCCAGGGTTAATGTTATTAAATATCTTTCATCAAATAAAAGTAATATTCACACTAACTCATTATTAAAAATTACTAAAGCAACAATTCTATCAAAAATCGACTACGGGCTGCAAATTTATGGAAAATGTTCAAAATCTACACTAAACCTCATTAAAACTCCCTACCACACTGCAATAAGAAGAAGCCTTCGAGCATTTAAGACTACACCCATAGAAAACCTTCTCGCCGAAGCAGGCTTCCTTTCACTAGAGAAGAGATCTGAATACTCAAGAAGCCGACTTATTTCTATTCTTCACTGCGACTCATCGCACATTCTTTTTAAAGAAATTGCACTCATGAAAAGACGAAAAAAGAACCTCTCAATGGAATCAGGCTTATCAAAAATCATGCACGCGCACATAAACTTACTACCTCACATCAGTGCAACCAAAACACCAAAATTAAACATACCACCTTGGAGACTATCCACACAGTCATTTATTAATGATCTTACAGTTCTTCCAAAAAACAGCACAACGAATCATGCTTACAACCAAACATTTTTGAATACGATAAACCTCCTTACAGAAGATTGGAAACCACTGTTCACAGACGGATCCAAAAGCCAAAATGGAGTTGCATTTGCCATAGTAAACAACAACGGCGAAACTCTTATAAACGGATCACTACCTCCTAACGCAACAGTTTTCGAAGCCGAAATTCAAGGTGTACTATCTTGTCTTCAATTGGTTCAAAAAATCAAATCCAAATTCGTTATTTGTACGGACAGTTTTTCGCTATTCAAATCTGTAAAAAACATCAACAATAATAACGAAGCTATAAGCTCTATTAGACAACTAATAATGAAAATGGAAAGGAAAGTGAAACTAATGTGGATACCTGGACATGCTGGCATTCGTGGAAATGAGTTTGCTGACGCCGCGGCAAAACTTGCAACAAAAGCCCCACTTATAACGTTTATGCCATTTACTAAAAAAGCCATCTCAATAAAAGGTTCCAACGAATTTCTAAAAACAGTAAGAGCACAATGGATTAACTATAGCCATAGCTATAAACAATTTAATACAACTCGTACTGCAATCTCACTTCCAACAACAACCTCAGTCTTGATGAATAAATGCTACCTAAGACTCCGATTGGGACACACAATCTTAACCCACCTACATATAATAAAAAGACAACCACAACCAATGTGCATTTTTTGCAATAACACAGCAATATCCATAGTACACATCTTAAGTAACTGTAACTCCATTTCTTCAATACGCCAATCCTTTTTTCAAAACACTAATCCTATAGATGCTCTGACTCACCCCACAGAAAACAACATTAATTTAATTTTTCAGTATTTAAAAACTCTAAATATTTGTAACAAAATTTAAAATGAAATAAAAGCCGATAGCCCTGGCAGCTAGTGCTTTGTAAATTGTATTAATTTGTAATTTTAATTATAATTAATAAAGAAATAATAATAATAATAATAAAATTATAAAAGTGAAAACCCAATAGCTTAAATTTGCGCAATAAGCTACGTATAAACGTATACTCCAGACCGCATCGTCGTTTCAATCGTTAGACATTTGAAAGACATTTTCGAAATAATATATTTTCTTTTATTTCATTTTTTGTTTTAGATAATTTTGCAAAATAAAATTTGGAATCCGGTTTCGAAAATAATCTATTTCTTATTATTTAATATTATTTGTGCGAATGGTTGCTTCATTTCATTTTGATATATGTATATTTTTATACTAGTTCTTTTCCGTCAAAAATGACGGCCCCGGTTTTAATAACAAAAAAACATGAAGTATTGGTTTTCTTTAAACTAAATTCGAAACTAGTGATGGTCACAAATTCGATTTAAAATTGTGCAACTAACAATTTTTAGTTCCAAATATTTATAAAATACCTCAAAGTATCAACGTAAAAACGGATTTCAAAATAAAAAAAATATAAAAAGTTTTTGAAGTTTCAATACAAAAAAAAAATGCCTAAAAATATGCTATGAAATTTTTCAAAAAAAATCAAGCGTTCTGCACTCACATTTTAGGGAATTATGTTATAGTAATAATAATAATAATAAAATATTTTAAATACTTTTTTTATATTTTAAGAATGGAAATATAAGTAAAATCATTTAAAGAAAGGGTCTTAATTCAGAAAAACTTGATTCCGACCGTATCACCTTGTATGACAGATAAAATAAGTCTATTTGTAACACCATCTCAATCATTAGACAAGATATTTTCGAAAATAATTTATTTTTTTTTTTGTATATTTTCTTAATTTTCTTTTTTATATACATGTGTATTTAATTTTTTGCGAAGTTTTATTTCATTTTTTAATATTTTATTAGTACATGTTTTTATTTTCCTTCTCCCTTTTTTACATTTTTAGAATTTTATTATTAGGCCAGTAAAAAAAGACCAACAATGGATTTTAATTCAGAAAAATAAGCCTATTTGGCCCCGTCTCAATGCTAAAGCGTTTGAAAGACTTTTTCGAAAATAATTTTTCTTATATTGTTAATTTTATAATGAAATTTTCATTTCAGTTTTAAATATATTTTTTTTATTTAAGTTTAGTTTAATTTTTTTTTTTTTTTTGCATTCTTAGAACTTTTTTATTTTAACTTAAGGCAGTGTTCTCTTCTAGAGGTACTAATTTTGGATATTTTTTAAAATTCGATAAAATAAACTAAGAATATTTTTATCAGCTATTTTTTTATATAAAATATTTATTGATTTAAACAATACAAAACAAAATTAAACAAAATAAAATTTTGATAATTGAAAACATAACAGACTGGTAAAGTGAGGGGGTGAAAATAAGGGTTCGTCCTTCTTGACATGATTCCATGATTCCAACTCTGCTTTTGATCTCAAAAAGAAAAGGAAGGAAATTCTTAATTTGTTAAAATGTCGCTATAGTCTGAACTACGACGATTAAAAAAAATATTTTTCTGCAAAATGGCGGCTGTTTACAACAAAGTAATTTTTTACGATTAAAAAAAAAAGAATGAAGAAGTCTTAGTTTCAGAAACTCTTTTTATATGTGCGTATTAATTATAATATATTAAGGAAAAAAATATAACAATCAACTCTAAGAATTAAAAGATACAAGCAAAAATATGCGCTGGCGTGACGTTACAAGAAACAGAAGTGGTTTTCGACTTAGATTAGAAAATTTGCCAAACTCTGCGAATCGGCCAAGACTTTTATACAAAACTTTATTTAGAAGAATTTAAAATAATATAAATTTATTTTTCTATTTATCAAATTAAAAAATCTTTTCTCGATTTTTTTTATTAGGCTTAGTTATCTGGCGTGACGTTACTGGCGTTATGTTACCTAAAGCTTTTAGCCATAAAGCTTAGCCATCGACCATGAGTAGTTGAAAAAAATTCCACTAAAATATCTGCAACCAAATTCAGTAACGAAATCAGGCAAACTTCGAGCAATTTGGCGTGACGTTACTCACTTTTCAAATTTAATATAAAATTAACGGTTTTTCTTCTTCACGATTTTTTTATAAAATTTACTTAACTTTATTAAAATTTATTAAAATGCAAAATTTCACACACTTTTGAACGTCAGCGTAGAAAAAATAGTACTAAATGCTTTTTTGTCTGACGTGACGTTACATCAGAATATCATTAAAAGCAAATCAAAATTTGACCGTTAATTGATATTTCTTTACTCGTCAAAACCACATTTTTCTTTAAAAAAAAATTTTTATTAAAAACAAATACATACTTCGTTTTGGTTTAAAAAATATGTAATTTAAAAAAATAATTTTTTTAAAATAATAAAATTATTAAATAATAATTAAATATTAATTTTATAAATTAAATTATTATTAAAAACAAATACTTCGTTTTAGATTAAAAAAAAAATATTAAATTTTAATAAAATTTTTGTAACAAAACTAAAAATTTTTCAAATTTAAAAGAAATGATTTAATGGCATGATTTTTCAATTTAAAAAATCACTCAAATTTGAAAATTTTGATTAAAAAAAAGTATTAAATTAGAAAAAATTCTTTTGTAACAAAACTAAAAATTTTTCAAATTTAAAGAAAATTATTTGTTTGCTTGGATAATTTATTTAAGAAACTCACTCAGTTTTGAAAATTTTGTTGAAAACCAAAATGAAATTTTAAAAATTTTTTTTTGTAACAAAACTAAAAATTTTTAAATTTCAAAGTTAAGATTTAGTGGCATGATTTTTCAATTTAAAAAATTACTCAAATTTTAATGGAAATAATAATAAATGTAAGATAATTTATCTCTTATTGTTTTCCGTTGGACTTGATTGTAAATTGCGCAAATTAAATGTTCAGTTTTTTCTGAGTGTAGGTTTAAAATCACGTTTCTGAATTTTAAAAAAAATTTTGATATTGAAAAATGATTTTGGAAATAATGCCAGTTTTCGAAAGAACTAGTTGGAAAGGGGCATTATTACCTAATATTTTCTTTTTTAAAAGCTTACGTAAAAGTAATTTTTTTTTATTCTGGCATTAATGGGTTAATAAAGCACAAATTAAGCAACCAACAGATATTCAATGGCTTCGTTAATATTTAATTTTGTTATGGCTTAAAAATGAAATCTACGCTGATGTGAATGTAAAATGCTAATTTTTCTAAGGCTTCGGCAATAAATCAAACTTAAATCAAATTAAGATACATTAATCATCTTTTGCAAAATATGGTCTTACAATATAAAAAAAAAAACAAAAAAAAAACCGTTGCAAACACTCCCGGTAATACATAGCCTTTTCATTAGCTTTTTGGTGCCGATCTTATGATACTTAAAAACAAAAAAATATAATTATTTAGAGCGAGTAGATTACTTTAACCTTGATGTGTTAAACCAGTAACCGGTTGTTGGCATATTTCAACTGTTGGCTCAACTCTGTCTTAGCTGACTCATAATTTTTTTAAATAATGGGTCAAAGTTGGCAACGAAATTTTTAAATAACAAACACGACAGAGTGTAACGGAAACACTTAACCTATAGTTTTGCCTAAAAATCTAGGTGCTTGCTTTACAAAAACTTAAGCAAGTGAATGTGTGTGCTCTGGGCTTTAATTTCTAAGCCATAAATTACTTATAAAATAATAGTTGCCCACATCGAGTCACCCCAGAGCAGATCTCATAGCTTTGAGCGTTTTGAGTCTTTGTCATGATTTTAAGGTTCAACCACCAGCGATTATGGTGAAATTTGCTGTAATTAACTTTGCTCAAAGTAAGTAGAAAACAAAAACTAAAAAAAAAACAGTTTTTTAAAAAACTGCCAAAATTACTTTGAAATACATAGAAGACATGCTTAAAATAACGTTTTTTTGCTGTTTCATGAACTTCCTCTCGAATTGGTTTTGTTTTGTTTTTTTTTAATTTTTTTATGTTTGATTTTCGTTGCTATCTTTGTAGTGTTTCTTTCACACAACTGCTTTTAACCGTTTTTGTTTTTATTATTTTTTTAATTTTTTTTTTTGGCCTTTTTTGTTCATGTTTATTTTTTGAGGTTATGCATTAACTACCAAATTTGGTTGATTTCAGTTGATGTTCTTTCTATGATAGAGCATGATGTTTGTCGGTTTGTTGTTACTTGACGCGCTTGGCTTTTGGTAGCTTTTGTTTTTTGCAAAAACTTTACTTGGCTTAAAGAAAAAAATTGTCTTAAAGTTGGCCAAAATTTTGATTTCTTTAACGACTGCGACATGTTGGCAGTATTTTTGTGTAAAAGTGTTTGGAAAGTTATTGTTATAAAGTTGCATTTATTTTAAAGAAATCATTAAATGTGAATGCTTGCAGTATATTTTATTGTGTGTCTTTTTTATTTTGTCGTTTTTGATTTTTTATTTTTGTGAAAAATGCTGATTGTGTGAAAATGTAAGTGGCAAAACGTGTACTCGTTAAGTTGTCTTTAAAGTTTACTTTTCTCTTAACCGTCAATTCTGTTTATTTGTTAATTAATTGTTTGTGTGGTTCGTTTATTGTTACAATAATTAAAAATTTTTTACTTAAAAAATTTATCAAAAAACTGATTAATGTTTCGTTATAATTTTTGTGTTTGATCGTATTTTTTATTCGTTGATTGAGATGAACTCATGCAATCTTTGTCCCTAAGTCGGTTTATAGTGTTAACATGGAACATTTTTATTTGACAACATACACTATCTACATTACACTACAATTGAAAAATCTGTAAAAAACACAGTAATTCACTAAATTATGTTGGTAATTAAGTAAGGTTGGTAGGTAGTTATATTATTTTGAACTGACAGTTATCGACGATTGGTAGTAATGCTTCTTAGAAAAATTTAAAAGAGATAGCAAATAAGTTTGATGTTGGTAGGAAATCTTAACAGTACTAGAGCAACGGAGCGAACGAAATTGAATTGAAGCGTCAAAGTTTCTGTCTTGAGAATCCTCTAAAAAGCAAAGGTTTCGGTAAAAATCAAAATCCAAAATTAAAGAAAATTACTAAAATCATAGAAAAATCACAAAAACATAGTTGTTTTAGTGCCTTAAGATAGTATTCAAGTCTAGGCGTTCAAATTTTGGGTTTTTTTAAAAATTAACAAGGTTTTAAGAAAAAAATCGCATAAAAGTTGTTATTTATACGATATTTTAGACTTTATAGTTTTACATCAAATTAGAAATGACTAAGTGAGAACCAAGCATAAGAATATTTTTGCCAGCCATTTATTTATAAAATATTTATTGATATTGAAAAAAAAAAATTTCAAAAAAAATTGACTATCGAAAAAATTGCAGACCTGTAAAAAGAGGGAGTGAAAAATCTGTGTCGACAAGAAATAACAGCTTAACTCCTTTTTCAAAATTTCAGGAGAGCATTTTTAAAATTAAAATCATTACCTAATATCAAGGTACCCTGACTTTTGCTGTTTAGATTTGATGGACTCAAACATTTAATTTTCGAGGTACAACCATAAAAATTTGCGTACTTGTGTATTTCGTTGCGAAAAAAGCAATGAAAGAAATAACCTCACTTTGCCCTAACTATTTTAAGGCGGTTATGCCTTGTCGACACAGAAATAAGGACGCGTCCTTCTTGACATGATTCCAACTTCTTCCGGTGATATGAAAAGGGGAAGGAAAATAATTTTTAATTAGTAAAATATTAAAAAACAAAATTTTTTTACAAAATGGCAGCATTTGCAAAAAAGTGATTTTTTACTCTTCTTTTTCAAAGTTTTGATTTTTTTTTAAATAGTAAAAAACGATATACATATTTACAAAAATTATAAATTCAACTATAGAGGTATATATAAAGAAGGTCCACACCAAATTTTAAGCTAATCGGTTCATTACAACTTGAGAAATCACATCAGACGTATTAAACAATTTATTTGTAATTTTTTTTTATTGCTCTTAAGCAATATAATCAATAAATATCTTTTAAAAAAATCACTCGTAAAAATAGAATACTGTCTTGATACTTCTAAAATAATATAAATTGAGAGAACGCACAGTGAGCTCATTCTATACAAAATTGTAACATTAGTCGTGTATTTATAGTAGACGCATTCCTTTCAGTTTAATTCTACTTGCCCCATGGCGAGGAGTCATGGTTTTTCGAAAACAACTCTCAACAGACGCGTTCTCAGGACTCACATCCATCGAACCGCCGACAGTGCAGGATCATTGGGCCGACATGTCTATTAGGAGTTGCTTTCTCAAATCCAATGGTTTTTGTAATATTATTAAATTTATCGACCAGTTTTCAGGCACTCAAGATTCTACTATGCAACCCTTCGTTTTAATAATTTCATGCAGAATTCGATCGCCATTATCACCATATAAATATTAATTATTTTCCGAACATCACAAATGCCCTAGGGTTTCGCGTTTTCAAGTATTAACAGCTTACTATGACAAGGCGCCGTTTGCCAATTCTGATATAAACACTTTACTCATCCACCGATTCCCCAGGTAACAATTTGTGAGCATTTAATTTGAGTTTAAATTCAATTCACCTCCATTAGTGAGGAGCGAGACCTATCTTAAATCTCTTGCATATAGGATATGCCAGCCTGGTTGCCTCGTTGTCTAGCTTGCGACATTAAGCTTACCACAGCCAGCACGAAACTTCCCGAAGGTCCAGCCCACGATAGTCCCCCGGCAAAAAGTTGTCCACCTTGGAATGAGCTTCCAACAAAAACCAGACTTACATTGATAGTTTTGAGCACACATGACTTGATAAGCAAGCTTATCTTAGTATGCCGGTATACTATACCGATAGACACTAATTGGGTATTTGCTATGACTTGGAAATGAATAAACAAATCGAAGACATAAAGTGCTATCAGATCAGCCAATCCTGTTGAATGCCTCGGGCACTACCAGTAAAGACTGTAACACTTGTTTATTCCACAACTGATCGCCTGATCTAAATTAAATTAGAAAACTTGATCAGCCAGCATACAACATTTCCACACTGAAGCATGCTCGAACACAGGATCTATTATGCTCCTTGATCCTGACTCCTTGTCAGTACTCCTTTATAACCGCCATTATAATACTCCCGACCTCCATGACCATACTTTTTAAACCACTTTTTCCGGCATAAAGACCCTATCATTGCAAATTTATTTATCATCACTTATGCTCGTATACCCATAGAGAATATCAGATTTTAGTCATGCCAATTATTATCAGTTTCTAAACCAGGTTTCTTGACAGTATGTCCCCGTGCTAACAGTATGTTTTGTATCGTTTGCTACAGATACGCAGGTTGTACCTGTAAACCAGATTTTATGTCCCACTTCCCTGATTTTGCATCTCAATAGCTTACCATCATCACCACTTGGCGGAGTTACAAAATTGGAACAATAATAGAAGAAGTATGGTAATTAATTTTTTAATACTTGGTAAGTTTAAGTACCCTATGAAAATTTTCTAAAATGTTTACAATCGGCCAGAAGTTCCCCTATAGACGTCTTTTATTTTTTAACATTATATTATATGGGCGATTTGTACAACAATAGCCGATCTTAAAGAAACTCGATCAGAACAACATAGAGTAATAGATGTGTACTTAAAATGGTTGAAATCAATTAGATCCAGGGGCACTTCCCTTGGACATCTATTAAGTTTTAACATGATTTTGTGTTGGAGGTACATACAAAAGTTGGCCGCTCTGAACAAAACTTGTCCAGAAGGCTAGATAAATTAAGCTATAGATATGTACGGAAAATGGTTGAAATTAGTTAGACCCTAGAAGTACTTTCTTGAACATCTATTAAGTTTTAACATGATTTCGTATGGAGGGTACTCAAATTAGTTGACCGATCTTAACAAAACTCGGTCAAAAAACTAGACAAATAAAGCTATAGATCTGTACGGAAAATGGTTGAAATTGGTTAGACCCTAGATTACCTTTCTTGGACATCTATTAAGTTTAAACATGATTTTGTATGGTGAGTACAAAAAAAAGTTGACCGTTCTTAACAAAACTCGGTCAGAAGGCTAAACAAATAGAGTTATCGACATGTACTAAAAATGTACTTAATCGGTTAGACCCGAAGGTACCTCTCCCTTGGAACTTTATTCAGAATTTACAAGATTTTGAATGTGAGGCACTTACAAAGGTTGACCGATTTAAACGAAACGCGGTCAGAAGATTAGAAAAAAATTGGTTAAAAATTCCCAGAGGTACAACCCTTGGACTTCTATTTAGATTTTACATAATTTTGTATGGAAGGTTCATACAAAGGTTGGAAAATTTAAACGATATTCGGTCAAAAGGCTAGAAAAATAGCGTAAAACACCAGCATACCTCCCTTGGAGCTCTATGAAGTTTTTACATGATTTTATACGGGAGATGCATACAAAATGTAGCCGGTCCCAAAAAACCTAATCAGAAGGCTAGGCAAAAAGAGTAATTGTCGGAATCGGTAAGACCCTTGGCGTACCTTCATTGCATCCATATTAATTTTTACACTTTTTTGTTTGGGAAGTACATCTCCCATGCATCTGGTTTGGGTAGATGTTTAAAAGTTGAAACCAAATGATTTTTATTTTTAATTTAAGAAATGAAAATCAAAAAATGATTTTTATATCTGAGCAATAAATTAAAAATCATAATATAATGATTATTTCTTAATTTTATTGATATTGTTCATAATGATAACGGTGCCTGGTTTGAAATAAAGAGATACAGTTATATTGTCTTAAATGTTTTCATTAATTTGATTTTATCGTAAAGTGATTTATGGTACTTTTAACATAAGCGGCTCAAATAAAAATTTATGGATTCGTCAGAACTTTCCGCATTTACTTTTTAATATCAAAAACAATAAGTTTGAAATAGTTAAAAATTAAATAACATAGATTTAATTTCAAAGTTTTATGTATAACAATAAAACATAAGTTCAAAAGTCTCTAGCTTATATCTAATGCAATTATTCGTGCACCACCGTTATGTGTATTAAGACAATAAAAATTATAATAAAATTTTAGCTAAATGGTATACGACGGTACCATAGAAAAACACAAAAGAAAACCTTGAACTTTTCAAATGCTTTGAAAATCTAGTATTTGGCATCTTGATGTTGAGTGTTTTTTGTATGGATAACAATTAAGAGCGATTCATGGCAGTGATTAAAAGATACTTTCAAAACTCTGTTAGTCATAAATATACTCTATGTATATATATACAGTAGAAAAGTAGATATTTAATTGATTTGTGTGTGCACGCAAACTCTTAGGCAATAAACAAAAATGTTTGTTAAGCATTATTTATATAAAATAAAAATCAAACAGCCAGCCATAAAACCATTTAAGACTCACAGCTTTGCAGCAAAACAAAGCTTTCAAAATAAAACATAAATCAGTGGGTGGTTTAGTTGACAGCACAAGGGCGTCCCAAAGCCAAGGCAAGATTTAAAGCCCCCCTCAATCAAGTTTAACAATAGTTTGGCCTAAACACAGCTTGCAATTTTTTGCATTTCTTTCTTTAACGCTTTATTTGTGTTGACTGCTTTCTATTTTATTTCAAGCTCAGCTTAAACCGGTTTATATATTATTCAGTTCTAGTCTTTTTTAGCCAAGTTTATTGAACTAATTGAAAAGCATGTCTTAGAAAATCAAGTCTTATCAAAAGAAGTGTGTACGTGTGTGTGCAAAGAAATTGTGTTGATATTTAAATGGTAAAGAGTTGATCTATGTAGAGTACGTTTCGCTGCTTTGGCGTATCCAGTGGATTCGCAAATGCTCATCACGTAGCGGCACAAGCACAATTATATAGATGCAAAGTCATATCAACTGAAATGAATTGAAATGACATCACAGCGCCCAGAGCAATAAATCGTTTGTATTGAGTAGAGGTGAAGCATGCTGATGAAAAAAAAAAAACAGAAATAAAAATAAAAATACAAATTACTTCAGACAACATGTAACGAATGCGAAAAATACGTTGTGAGAAAAATATATATCTATCAATTAACTTTTTAAAGCTCAAATTACGTTAGGCATCATCAACAGCATCATCGTGGCTAATTATTGCCTTTGGCATTTGAAACTGTTTTGCAACACTGAAGTCATTGACAATTTTATAACACTTGTTTTGAATTTTTATGATCTAAGCTTTATTAAATAAATACTTAATTTTTGAAATAACTGTTTTTCTAACAAAGCTATACTATAGAAAAGCAGTATTTTTGAACATGAATGAGTTATGCACAGTACAGTACATTTTTCAGAAGTTTTGAAATTTGGTAAATTATTTTTCTTGTATTGACTTACTCTTCTGCTGTTATGATTCATTAAAAAAAAAAAATGAATAATAAAATAAATATGCAGTCACACTATGTCGCATGCGGAAACCACATAAATGCACAACGGTCTGGGCTGTTGAACTCAATCGTTTTTTATGCTGTATTCTTTGGTGTATCATTTTGATGTCAACGTTTTCTTACAGCTAAAGAGACTTAAAATTTTTTTCTGCATATCTATGAGGCCAATAAAATTAAGATTTTGCTTGGAAACAATTGGCGGAATTCCGGAAATCGTCTTAATACCTTCATTTGGTCTAATGTAAAAGGATTTCAAGTTTGTCCCATTCTAACTAGTGAGTTTCGGCGACACAAACAAAACGTAAAAACATCAAAGTTTGGGTATATAAGTTGAGCCGTTAAAATTCACCTAAAATGCTCTGTCAACTTTGAAAAAATATTAAAAATGCAAATTTGTGTTTTTCTCTTTTTTACAACAAAAATAATTTTTACCTCATATTTTGAGAAAATATAACATTTATTGGTCTCTTTTTAAAAGTAATAATTTAAATTTAAACATAAAAGTAACGATAAAATTTTTATTAATTTTTTTAAAGTTAACTCATAAAACTTAAATACAAAAAAAAATCTCGCGTGTAGCAACGTACACGTGGCAGATGTGAAACTTCTTTAACAGTAAGAAATAAGAGAGATTTTAATGTGAAATAGAGAGAAAAGAAATTCAATCAATACGAAATGGGAAAAATAATCTGTTGATTCAATATTTACATCCAGGAACCGTACTGGCTATGGTTTGTGTCGAAAGTGTCACATATTAACTTTTATCTCTTAATTTTTATTTTTTCCGACAAAAATAAAAGTTATTTTGTGCCTTATAGTTTTTTTGGGTAAAAAGTAAAAATAACAGTTACTTTTGACTTACTTTATTGGTCAAAAATAACAGTTATTTTTGCCGTTGATTTTTTCGGTCAAAAATATCAGGTAATTTATATTTGTTCAAGTCATTTTACCGACTAAAAAAAAAACAATTTTTCTGATCGGTCACCACCTCTCTGCAGAAAATGGCAAACCTCAGAGAGTAAATAATGCCATGTAAAGCTTCTTGAGAACATGAAATTAAGCCGTTCGGAGTCGGCATAAAACATGTAGGTCCAGTTCTCGGTCAATTGTGTGCAAACATTTAATAACACACACAACACAATTGATCATAAGAAGCTCGGTCAAAGTCCTTTCAAGGGCTGAAATGGCCAATTTGTTTTTTTTTTTTTTTTGTTTTGTCAACAGTTCAATCTGTCAAGCGGCCTTTAAAAAAACACAAATTGCTTGATATATTTGACCGAAAAAATTAAATTCACAAGTTAAAAATGCTATTTTTGACCGATAAAATAAAAGTCAAAAGTAACCTTTATTTTTCCTCGAAAAAATAAATACAAGGCAAAAAATAACACTTAAATTTTAACTTTTAAAGAATCAGTCTACAATTTAAAAGCAATATTCGTGAGGCTGAGGACATTTGTAACATAATGGTATATTTGAAAAGTCTTTAACCATTTTTTTCACTTGAAAATTGTAAAATAACAGTTATTTTCGGTCCTTGTTTTAGTTCAGTTGGTGTTTTAGTTGCTTTCGAATGTCTTCTCAACATTGATTGCATTGCACTTTTTGATTGCTAGATTGCATTTGCATAATACTCGTTGAAGGAGCCTCCGAAAGCAGAGGCAAATCTTGTTGATTATTAACTCCTGCTTCCTGATCATAATAATTGCTTTGTTGAGTGAGGGCCTCGTAAAGCAGCGAACGTTGATTGTTGAATGTATCAACTTGGTTGGCTATAAAATTTTGTTAAGATGATGGCTGAGTTCCAAAATACATCAGTACAAAGCATCAGTGTGTTTTTCTGGGAATTGGTTCTTTGTAGATTCACCAAAATACACTGATGCTTCGTAAAAATGAATTTTGGAACACAGCCGATGTTGCAATCACCTTACCTTCATCATTAGTTGCAGACCCCAGCTGCGGCTGCATTCTTAAGAGCTCTAATTCGCTCTTTATATTCACGAACGCGTTCTGCAACTGTTTTAGCTATTTTTCTTAGCTTTGAGACGTTTTTTGGCTGGCAAAAACTATTCTCGACAGTCTTAAATATTGCACTTTTAACACTTTTTGCTTTTATTATTATATTAGGGGTATTCACGATTCAGTGCACTTGCCAGTGTAGTTGAGGACTTGAGAACTTTTGCAGTTGTGCAGTTAGGTTTTCGTGAGCACACCAAAATTTGAATTGAGATTATTATTATAATTTTTATTGAAATTATAAATATAATTTGAATGAGATTATTATTTATCAAGTAATTGAAACTTAAACTCTTAAATGTTGCATCACTATTTCAAACCTGTCAAATTTTTCAATGTACATAACTACACAACTGCTCAAGTCCTCAAGTTTAAGGCAAGAGTAGAAATGTAGTTGTGTAGATTTTTGACGTACGTATATTTTGTTTTTGTTAAGTGCACAAGTCCTCAACTACACTGGCAACTGCACTGAATCGTGAATACCCCTATTGAATTAACTGTTTTTTGCATGTTGTCAGTCATCTGTCAAGTTTTTGATCACAACCAACGAGCCAAATTAAGCTCATTATGCGGCGAACAGACAGTCGAATTTTTTCCCGCTAGATGTATCTCTATGCCTAAATATTTTCGTTTGAAGCTTAAAGAAATAAATTTTCCTTGCATACTTTTAGGATGAAAATTAATGCTACCGACAGAATGTTACGCGTTTAGTTTTAATTACATTTTGTTTGCCTGTTTATCATGTGCCTACGTGGCGTAATGGTATAAATTCCGACTCTTGAGCAACGATGGTCAGAATTCGATTCTCGCTAGCGTCTATCATTATTTGAAAATTTTCATATGAATTGAAAACGTTAGTCTAGCGTCACGAATAAGAGATTTTGAAATTTCACTCGCCGCCAAAGAAGTTTCACTTCAAAAATAACAAGACTCAAAGGAACCACAGATAAACGGACAAAATAATAGCGTATTTAAAAGGATAAACTTAGAGGATTGCTGCATACTTCACCCAGGAGGCTTCAAGAGATTGGCTAATGTGGCAGAAGACTGGTAAAAAAACCGGCTCAGACCAAAAAAATCAAAGCAGCCCGTTTGTCGACAACCTCCCATAAGAGCGCCGCTTTCGTGAAGATGGATTTAGTAGAAACTTTCCTGCAGAACAATGTTGTGGAGATGTTTTCATATTTTGTGAAGGGTCCCCTCTATTTCTTAGATGGAATAATGAATGCCTACAAATATGAAGTTGTAAGACCGATGCTAGTTTCAGCACTTGAAGAGTATTTGGCGCATTTTTGATTGATTGCGTAAAAATTATAGGTTATTTTCTGATAAATAATATTTTTTTTTTTCTTTTCCAACAAGTACAAGAAGATATGACAAACTCGGAATTCAGTGACTTTATTGGCCGAGAAATATAGCAGACTTAAAACCTTTGAAACTCCTGTGCAATATACTGACATGAGAAGTTGCTGACCACAAACCAGAGAGCGAACTCAAACTTTTCGGTTTTTTAGAAAACATTTTAAATGATGAATTACAACTTACTATACTTCAAGTACTGATTGACTCTATTCATTGTCTGAAAGACCGTAATGAAAGCCAAGAGAGCCAATCTACATTATTGTGTATCGACTTGCATTTGAAAAATATGACCTCCAATTCCAGTACCAAAATTAAATAGTAGGGGAGAGGTCCATAAGTTGAAATACCATTGCATTCATCTTTTTTTTTTTTTGAGACTTCAATTTTCAAGTGCTTAAAAGTGCTTTCAACAGCTGCGAGAAACATTGGACAACATTCAGCGTTGAATGTGAAGTGAACGTTTTTGAGGCATTGCTCAATTCAAAAGGAACTGATTATTCTTTAATTATTTATAAAACGAAATGTAATGTAAAAATAAATTAGAAAAAATAAACTTTCGCAAACAGATATTTTTGCTTGGACTTTCATTTTTTTTGTTTGTGAGATTGATGGAGTGTTCAGCTTACGAACCAAAAAAATATTTTCCTCAATTTCAGGCTTTCCAGAAGAATCGTTATAGTTTTTTTTGTTTTGAAAGTAATCCAATCAGTTTTCTCAGCTGCAGCAATGACATGCTCTTTCGAACGGTATAAAAACACTCGAAATATAATCATTTGGAGATAAGTTTTGGTCAAAAAACAAGAGGTGTTCAACTTACGGACCTCTCCGCTATTTATAATAGGCCTTTCCAGAATTACGGATCAAAAGAATATGCAATCTATTGTGAAAAAATCATTGCTCTACCACAAGCGACCCGACTATGTGAAAAGTAGCGTCTTGCTTCGCACCTTATATCCCTCAAACTGTTCATTCTTGTTATTACAGTGCTTTTAATATACGAAAAATTGTCAGCCTAAAAGTATAGACACAAAATTTATAGCGATCTGTCATTGTACTTTTGTACTAGTTGTGAATAAAGTTCAACACAAATTTTGAGATAAGGAACTATTAAACTTAAATAATTAAAGTATTACTTGTAAAGTTTTAGTTCTAGTAGTAGTTCCCAAAGAATCAAGCATTCGAAGTTGTATTAAATAGCTCTCGAAAGGTTATGGATTAATATGGTAATGCAATTTTCAACATTTTCAGTTTATTTCTTTGAAGTTGCTTCTTTTGCTGGCGTTTGATAGTACATATTTGAACGCTATAGCTTAGTCACACCAACGCCGGCCAAGCCTCCACAGCTATCTTTTCATCTTTGCATAATAAAAAATTGATTATTTTATTCAATTTTAATTTGTTGAATTGCGTTTGTGTGATTAATATTCAACAATTTATCCAATCTTTCGACAAACTTTATTTCCGCTTCATTAGATAGGTTTCAAGAAACTTCAATGAAATTTTTACAAAAACGAAAGCAGTTGATCAATCGGTAACTGAATACGGTGAATGCATAGTTGCGTGAAGAATTTTGAAGCACAAATACTCGGCAAATGCGATGGACAACTCTGGTCAACACAATTTATTTTATTAAGGCGACAATCGACAATAATGCAGTTCATTGGTAGGCATTCTGTCGAAATATAAATCAAGCCCAAAATTATGCATTCTTATCTGCAAAGAATGTTACACTCTGTTATCTGCAAAGAATTATAAAATATTTTTTATAGCTAAATGTTATCGCGTAATATTTTCGTCGCCAATAATTAATATGAGAGATGTTTTGATAAGCTAACAAAAATATGCCCAAATGTATGCAATGAACTATGACGGAATATTTTTATGAAGTCATCTCTAAAAAAACAATCGATACAATAAAATCGCTATTTTCTGATTATTTCGTTAATAAGCGTTAATTGATTAATGATTGAAGCCAGCATTTCCTAGCTAAAATTTAAATTGCTTTTAAAAGTCAGAACAATATAAAAATAAACATATAAAAAAAATGTTTAACAATCAAAATTTTTAATTAACTCATTATCGAAATGCGATACAGAACAATAATATTAAGAGTCGCTGTTGATATAATTAGCCATAATAACCTTACAAAACGCTGCGTTAGAATTATAATTATAACAAAACTCTTTCTTTTTTGTTTTGACATTTTAGTTCCGCCTTCAACGTCTGCACATTCGCTGACACGCACCCCAACTCTTCCATGGCACCACTGCTGGTCGCTGGTTCGGGCCACACAGAAACGCAGAGTGCCAGCTGTTTAGATACAATCGATAAAAGCACTAGTCCAACGTCTAATCAACAACAACAACAACATCACAAACGACAATACAGCCAACAAACATCTTTGTCAGGATCTGGTACCGGAAGCAGCGAATACTCATCAGCCAACTCATCAGACTCAAAGTAAGTCAAAATAAAACTTTACAAAAATTTAAAAAAAATACAAAAAGAGGCAGTTATTTGAAAAAGTTTTTGTCTAAACAAAAAGAAAATAAATACATTGCTGTTAAAATTTTTAAGCAAATATTTACAACAAACAGAAAAATACGCCTGCCTGCCTGCTATTGAGTTGTTAGCTAGACATGTTTCTTCTGTGCGGCACACAAGCGTGTTTCCTGCAGAGCTTTCTGTATCTACTTTAATTTTAACCACCCGTGGCGTCATTTCTTCAACAGCATCTGTCACATGTTTTATATTGTATCCAGCAAGTAAATTATAGGAGTTACAATAATTAACCCAGATCTAGATAAAATGTAGCTTAAAGTAATGCAACCAACAAATTCCACACAACAACACAAGTAAACAACAACGTAGAATGAAATATTTTTAAGGTCTAGCTAGATTAAAGTTGTAAATTTTGTTGAAATCTTATCACAGGCAAAGAAAAAAAAAATCTACAACAAGAAATACAAAACAATAAACAACAAAAATATTGTATAAATAAATTTTCAACAGCTGTTAAAAAGCCTCTAAATGTCTGCTTTAAATAAAGATGTTGAAAGTTCAAATGTGATGGTGAACTAGGGGGCGCTTTTTTCAGTTGTAAATTAAATGGATAGAAATAATTTTTACATTCAGGTAAAACATTCAGCTTACTCAAAATAAAAATAAAAATGTGCTGCAATGTGCTCAAAATGTGCTGTCATGTGGCACATTTTTTGAGTGAAGCTAGTTTTATAAAACTGTTGAAGGGAGAAGATACCTTTAGACAGGCTGAAATTAGTCATGTTTAATGAATTTTTTTCAAGTTGATAACATAATTGTATCATTTTTTTATTTTCTTTTGAACTGTAAAACATAATTTTAATATTTTTTACAAAATGGCGACTCTGCATAGTATCTCTGGGGCGTGTGCTGCGAGGCATCTAAAAGTGCTGCAGCTGTCAAAATTGTTCCACTTATCTGCAACAAAACATGTTTTTCTTCGCTTACTGATATGTTAAAAGAAAGGATAAACCCGTAAAATAATTAAAAGTTAAAAATTAATGTTTACTAGTACTGTCTGGGGTCGAAATTTGATCAACTTTTTTGCCTATTTATAATTATATGCAAAAAAAAGCGAGATGGTTAAAATATGTTCGAGGCTATAACTATAAATTTATTGTAGATATAAAGCTATATCCTACAAAGAAATTATTTTTGAATTATATTGATTTTTTTTAAAATAGAAAAACATTTTAAAAAAATTAAATGTTTCGAAAAAAAAATCATCGGGAGGTTGATCATCGGGAGGAACAGTTTATTAATTTAGTGTCAAGACAACATAAATTTAGCTCAAATGCACTCTATACTTCGAAAGAAAATCAAAAATGCAAATTTGAGTTTTTCTCTTTTTACAACAAATATCATTTTAACCCCATATTTTGAGAAAAGATCAAATTTTGTGATATCTTTTTAAAAGGAATAATTAACATATACAAACAAAAAAGTAACGGTAAAATTTTTATAAAATTTTGTAAGTTAATTGATAAGACTTAAATACAAAAAAAAAAAAAAAAATTAAATCTATTCAAACATGGCAGAGATATTGGCCTCCCAATTCAGAACATTCAATTTGAGACCGTTTTTTCCCTCTCTCTTGGCATTTGGTTGAAATATACGCGAAATTACCAACGATAGTATTGAGAAAATTTATGATCAATACTTTTGATAAGAGTTTCACAGTGATATGAAATATAATATGATAGCATATTTGAAAGAAAACTTAATTAAATTTTAGAAACAATTAAAAAAATTTGAAATCTGTTGAAATTTGGCTAAAATATTGACATAAAAAGTCAAAATTTTGAATTCAATACACCTTTTTTTACAAATTTGACAATTGATGAACGAATAAATCTAAATTTTTTGAAAAAAACTCAAATTCGACCAACTCAAAAGTTCTTTTCTAACCAAATTTCGTACTAATCAAGAAATGGGATTAAAAAAAAATGGGAGCTGCGGTTACAAAAATTGAAAATAAATCTCACACGTTCCTGGATTTAATAATTTTTATTAAGAGTACTAGCTGGTACCCAGCGCGTTGTTCCCGCCATGCCCAATGCCTCTTCCAGTTAGTCAACAGCAGGCCATCAATAAAAAGTAACTCCACTCTGAGTTTCAATCTTCTGTGACCATTATTTTCAAAGCTATTATATATGAAAATTTTCTTTTATGGGCGTAGCCTCACGTCTTGTCTAATACCCGTTCTAGTTTTCGAGTATTTTTCAGTAGTAGGATATCATCAAATAGTAACTCCAAGGAGTTTCTTTGATCTATTATTAAATTTAAAAGCGATTAAATTTAAAAAATGTGCCTTATATGGGCGGATCTACAGCCCTTATACAATGCCCGTTCTAGTTTTCCAGCAGCAAGACACCACCAAATAGTAACTCCATTCTGAGTAAAAAAGTTCTGTGCCTTTTACTTCCTTAGCTATCCTGTATCAAAAATTTGAATTGTATGGGCGGATCCACACCCCGTTGTCCAATACCCGTATCAGTTTTATTAGTGAAAGACATGGCCAAGCAACTTCATAATAAGTTTTATTGTTATACGACAGTTAGTTCCAAATCTATTCGATATCAAAAACTTTAATTGTATGGGCGGTGGCACGCTCCTTTTACAAAGGTTGCTCAAATTTGCCAGTCAAGGGCACAACTAAATAGTAAGTTCGTACCGCGTTTCATTGATGTGTGAATTATAGGTCGAAAGTTAAAGCGAAGCCTTGTGTTCTTGAAAAAGTGTCACGCCTCTCACTGAAAATACTGGGTGGTAATGAAAATACTTTATGATCTATTCTCATACCTACCAAATGTACCTAAAATTGGTAGGTATTTTATTACAATCGGTCCAGCCGTTTCGGAGGAGTTCAAACACTAACACCGTGACACAAGCCTTAAAATTCGTCCTTTGGTAAGTACTAATTATGTACTCAATTTCGAAATTAAAAAATCGCTAAATTTCTGACACCTTGGGATGAAAAGCAAAGAACCTGAATTTGAAAAAATCGTTTAAGGGGACGTGATACCTTCAAACATTTTTTTTTTATTTGAATGTTTTAAAATGTGTATAAGTTCAAGAAAAATAAAATATCATTTTGAAAACTTAAATATATATATTTTAGTAAAAAAATTATTTTTTATTATTTTAATCACATATATTGCTACTGGAATTTTTTTAAAAAATCATTAAAAAAATCATGGCGGGCGTGATAAAACAAAATCTATTTGACCGATCGTACTGAAATTTGAATATGTTGTTTTACACTTGCCGATGCATGGAATGCACTACGGACAGAAAAATCGGTTTTATAGTTTTTGGCCGATTTTGTCAAAAAAACTTGACTATTTTCGAAAAAACGCCGCCATTTTGTTATTTTTCAACCAAAATTGTTTCTTCTAGTTCATTCCATGGCAGTTTTGATGTTGATAAAAACCCCGTTTTTTGTGTTTTTATCCGATATTCCAGTGAGTTGTACTCACGCCCGCTATGGTTTTATGATGTTTTTTTAAATAATTCCAGTAGTCGTGTATATGTTAATAAAAAAATCAAATACTTTTTTTTGTGTAGTTTTTTTTACTAGAAAATATATATTTAATTTTTCAAAATGATATCTTATTTTTTATTCAACTTATAGTCATTTCAAAACATTAAAATAAATTTTTTTTTTTTTTAAGGTGTCACGTCCCCTTAAGTTCCTCGAAACCAAAATAGCCGATGAGATTTCCTCTAATATCGACTTTTATATTCTTATTCATAATCTTCCATTGGATTTTCAAAATCACTGTAATGAAAATCCCTCAAAATTGCGGAAATATTATCCGATTTTAATGAAATTTATTTTATTTTTTGAAAAGTGAAGTATCATTCAAGTCAGCATTTGCTCATTGGTATACCGTATAACTATAGCATTTCACTGGACATAAACGGATAAACAGAAGAAAAATCAAACCAACATCTTTTTACCTAATAAGCCCGCATTCCTTAAAATCGGATAATATTTGACAATTTAGACAAAATTTTTATGAAACAGATACGGGAAAATACGATGCAAAATTAGGAATTGTAAATTTTTTCTCCAGTTTCGGAAGTCAATCGGAATTATTTTCCTACTGAATCACATGACTCGGTTATAGGTGTTGAAAAAATAACATAGATGTATAGATGTTTATAAAAAAAAAAATGAAAAATAACAATTTAAGACGAAATTTCTTTGATTATTTCGGTGGCGAGGTTCTATTTTTCTCAAATTCAGGCTTTCTTATTTTGTCTAACTTTTGAATTGAATTTTTTTTTCAAATATTTCAAGTCGCCTTAGAAAGTTCCAAGCTATCAATTGAAAACACAACTCAAATTGAAGTATTGTCAACAACCCCCCAAGTGGTCAGAATCAGAACTAAACAAAAATTAAGCATGTCATCGAAATTTAAATTTCAGCGGACACATACTCAAAAGTTAGAGGGACTCTTAAAACAAATTTTCTGTATAATTTTTTTTTGGATTGAAGAAGTTCCCATGGAGCGGTTTTGGTTTTTCTGAAGCCCTTTTCTGCAGAAAACGAAGTTTTTTGGATATAACATTTTTTTTTTCAGAATTCATACCCAAGATAAGAAAAAAAGTATAGATTTTCATGGTACACATATATTAACTAAAAAAAAATTTGTGAAATTTTTTGTCTTTACAAAACCGAAACTTTTGAGAACAAAAAATCACTACTTCGTCATTTTCGACAAGGGATTTTTTTAAATACCCGTGCATTTTTCATGGTATTCACATGCATTTAAACTTATTGGAAAATTATTGTTGGAAAGAAGACCATTAGAAGATTGATATATCGCATGGTTTGGTTTAACCAAAAGTAAGTGCCACAATTATATAAAACGTGAGAAATCGATATTTCAAAAGCTTCTTTCAGCTTCAATATTATTTAATTGCCAAAATTACTGTTAGATTTTGGCAAATCTTGGTATATATGGGTTTTAAGGTACGTAAAATCGATTTCTGATAACCAGTTTTTAGTAAAATGTACGCCAAATAGCGCTCCAGAACAAAATTCATGATTTTCGAAAATTTATATATTTTTTTAGTATTTAGTATTTAGTTCTCAATTTTGATTAAACCACACCAAACGATACACCAAAAGAAAGAAAATTTCAATACTTTTCCAATTGATACGAACCAAAACGCGTTCAATATTAATTAGATATTGTTTGCCGGTTTATCATGTGACTATGTGGCATAATGGTAGCGCTTCCGACTCTAATTCGATGCTCAGTTGCGACAGCTAGAGTTCAATTCCCCGGAAATGTTCATATCAGTATTTGCTTGTAACATTATCGTGTAAGCTTCACGAATAAAGCGACCTTGAAAATTTTCATATAAATTGAAAACGTTACCCAAGCGTCACGAATAAGAAACCTTGAAATTTCACTCGCCGCCAAAGAATTTTCACTTAAAAAAATTTGGTACTTCACAGTTTAGATAAATTGTGATTCTTTCTTGTAATTAATACGTAGTTACAATACCTTTGTAAGCAATTACTACTTTACAACGACGAGACATTGAGTTGACAAGATCCTGACATCTCTTGATAGATATGGAGTACCAAATTCGCTCAAACTCTTCCCAAAGCTGATGTTTGTTTGAAGGTTTAGAGTCAGCAATGCCTGATTTAACATCACACCACAAATTTTCAATTGGATTAAGATCAGGCGACTAATCTTACGTCATTAATTCTTTCTGGAGCGAATATTAAGGTTGTAAAAAATTAAGGTTTTCTAATAAATTCTGATCTGAGCTGTGTGGATAAGATAGACCAGGGACATTTTCAATTCCAGACACGTATGTTTGAAAACAAAATGCAGCTCGCACGACGTCGACACACGTTCACTGTCCGTTTGTAGTACCATTCTTGTCATATTTTTTTTTAATATTATTACACACGTAAAAATTTTCGAAAAATTGTAAAATCCGATGTCCGGATATTTATTTTTTAAGAGAAGTGTTGGCGAACTCCGATTAACTGAAATTAAAATTTTGAGCTTTCCAAACGGAGATCAAGTGAAATTTATTACTTAAATTGGATAACTTGAACCTTTGTGTTTTGAGAAGTTGTCAAAACGCAAAAAAATGTTCCTTTGCATAGAATTTTTGAACACCGATATGATAAAAAAACTCTCATATATTTTTATATAGACTCTTTAAATTCGCAAATATATTATATTTCCATTCTCCACGGCACATTGCAATAAAACTTGAACACATCACAGCACAGTTTTCGAATTTCAGAAAAAAACAAATGGCAGAGCTAACTTCACTCAAAAAATGTGTTACAAAAAGCCATTGGGCACATCTATTATTTCTTAACACATGCGCTTAAACGCATGGGGTCTTATGTATCATTTCAAAAATGCAGCACCACGGAAACATCAAACATTATAATGAAATTTTAATGGCTTTACGCCACACGAAAGCTCCATCATATTTTCTGATTATTATGAAGTAAATCATATTTTTTTAATATTATTATAAACCCAAAAAAATGGCGGCGCTAATAAAAGTTGAAGTCTGCTATTTTGTTTGCTAATTTTTCTTTGACTTATGCTCCTCACTTACCTGCTGAATATGCTCCACCCTAACTTGCAGTTTTCTTATTATTTTTCCTTCATTTCATACACCCAGCATGTGTTACGTTTTCCAAATGTTGGCTAATAAAAGCAATACCTTTGATCTACACATTTTGTTTATGTTTTACATCTGATTCTTTTTATTGCACATCTAAATCTGTCTAATATTTAGGTGTTTATTTGAAATCGATTTTTATGTTATGCTAAAATTTTGTATATTTTATTTCATTCGTTCTATTCGTTCTATTTGTTCGAATTTTTTTGGAACAAATTAGCTTTTCAATTTCGAAATCACAACACACACATGTCAGTTAGACATGGTTTAATTATCGTTTATTATTAATTTTTATTGTTTTTAAGATTATTTAATTGAATTGCTTGAGAAAGTTTTTTTTTTTTATATTATTGCTTGCCATGCATGCAAATGGGTCAATTTGTAAAATCAATAATTCCATAAAAACCAAAGAATTCTTAATGACGTTAAATGGTTATTAATTTACATGAAAAGCCTTAATTTTAGTCAATCACTAAATTATTATTTTTGTTTAGTTCTAGTTAATTGCTTGAACAAAATTTTACTCATTGTTATTTTGCCTAATAAATAAATAATTCAAATGTATTCAATTCAAAACAAAACAAAACTACAAAGTCATTTTTGTCAAGGCTGTACAATGACATAACCTTCACAGGACCTTAATATCAACAAAAAGTTATTCAACTCTTATGTTCTAATTTTCTCAAACAATGTATTATTAATTATACCCTAAACCTGAAAGGTCAGGGTATATTAACTTTGTGCAAACGTTTGTAACGCATAGAACGAAGCGAGTCCGGTATAGAAAAGTATATATATATTCTTGATCAGCGTCACCACGTGAGTCGAGCTATCCATGTCCGTCCGTCCGTCCGTCTGTCCGTCCGTCCGTCCGTCTGTCCGTCTGTGTGTTGTCCGTATACACAGGATAAGAAGAAGGAGTTGAGATAATTAGATGAAACTTGGTGCACGTGGTCACATGGACCCAAGGATCTGCACTATTGAATATTTTTGGAATCCGCCCACGGACACGCCTACCTCCCGTATAACGCGAAAAATGAAAACTGCATACCTCAGCTCATAATAAGCCTACAACAATAAAATTTGGTACATATGTGTTTTATATTAACACTAAGATGTCTTTGAAAAATGGACGTCATCCGCTTACGGACACGCCCACCTCCCATACAACCCAAAAATTGAAAACGCAATAAATAAGCCTCTGTTTAACCTACAGAGCTAAAATTTGGCACATATGTTTTTTGTGACAAAACAAAGATGGTTTTGAAAAGTGGACATCATCCGCCCACGGACACGCCTACCTCCCATACAACGCGAAAATTGAAAACTGCATAACCCAGCTCGTAATAAGCCTACAACAATAAAATTTGGTACGTATGTGTTTTATATTAACACAAAGATTTCTTTGAAAAATGGACGTCATCCGCTCACGGACACGCCCACCTCCCATACAACCCAAAAATTGAAAACGCAATAAATAAGCCTCTGTTTGACCTACAGAGCTAAAATTTGGCACGTATGTTTTTTATGACAAAACAAAGATGGTTTTGAAAAATGGACGTAATCCGTATACGGACACGCCTTTTTCCCATACAACCCAAAAAGTTTTAAACTCAATAAATAAGGTTATGTTTGTCATAGAGAAATTAAATTTGGTATGGATGTATTTTATACCAAAACTAAGGTGTGTTCAAAAATTGGAAGTAATCCGTCCATGAACACGCCCACCTCCCATAGCGAAAGCACAATAAAGGCATTAACTGTGAGCTACAGGAATAAAACTTGGTATGTGTAAATTTTTCATCAACATTTAAATGCATATAAAATATAGGCTTCATCCGCCCTTGGAGACGCCCATTTACAATAAAAATTTTTTGTTTTTGAAAAGTGGGTTTAGGGTATTTCAAAGTCGGCCTAGACCGACTTTAGACTTTCTTTACTTGTTTTGTATTGATTTAGTTCTACCTGAGTTTTATGCGTAATAAAACAAGAATTAGGAATTCTAGAAATATTTTATATTTCTTATGTTCAGAGTTAAGAAAATCTCTACAAACTGGAGAAGAACCCCACGGCACAATTTTTTATGCATCGACTTTTTCCTGAATTTGAGAAACCTGTGTTGAATATCGAGATTATCAGATACTGCCTGCCTAACAAGGAAAACACATGATTTTTATTATTCAAAATTATTGTTTATTCTTCCGCTCGATACACTTATTCCAACGATTTTCTAACATTGCTATGACCTTTGAATAGTAAGATTTCTCAAGATCTCCGAAATATGATTCAGTTTCCAATGCAACCTATTCATTCATTGCAAATCTCCTTCCCTGGACCCACAATGAAAAAGCAGTTCGAAGCCTGACTCGTGCAATTCGCTCGAAAGATTTCTCTCTTCGGCGATACAAAATGCTGGCTGGGAGTTATTGATCTAATGCAGACATGAGCTTCCCGAAGCTCAATTAGCTCAGTTGGCTCAGCTACAAATTTGTTTTGTTTTTTTAACTTTGTGTTTGCACATTTGTAAAAACAACAACGCGTGCAAATAATAACAACAACACGTACAAAGAATAGCAACAAAACCGAAGTACACCAAATTTCTAACAACAATTTCTTATTGCTAACAACAACAAATGCATGCAAAGACAAGCAAGCCTTACTCGATCGCGCTGCGCTTGAAATGTTTGTACATGTGTAGCACAAAACGCACATGATTTGTTTTTGTATTGCTGGTTAGTTTTTTTTTTTGCAACGATGAGCAAAAGCAATTATGAGGATAATTTTGTGTTTGTTTTAAAAAACAAAAACCTTGGCTCACTAAATTTATTTTCCTGCTCATGACTGATCTAATGTTAACTCACTTGTTCTTGTAAGAGGAAAATAAATATAAGTGAGTTGAGTATTATTTTGTGTTATGCCTTTGATGATGCATTTTACACCTTTTTTTTAATTATTCGTGTGAGTTGAGTTGAGTTTTGTTTTGTGTTATGCTTTTTGCAGTTATTGTTTTATTTGGCTCGTAAGCCATGCTTTTTGGCAAGTCTGTAAATCTGTCTTGTCAGAATGTATACATGGTAACTATTTATACTACATGCAGATCCGTAGACAAGGGACTTTTTGGGGTTCAAACCCCCTCCGCCAATGGTACCGAAGAGTAAACAAAAACTCAATTCAAGTCAAACCAATAAAAACAAATGTTGATATATTCCAATAAAAAAAAAATTGATATAAAGATCATACATACAATAAATATTTTAAGAAAAAATTTTAAATTTCTAAAAATACTAGATAATGTTTTAATTGTTAATAAGGTTTGTAAAAGAGAGGTTATAATTAAATTACGGCCATAAAACATGAAAATTGCATTTCTTTGTATCACTTTGAGTCAATTTAATCATTAGAAAACTAAGTCAGGTATGAATGTCATCGGTAGAGTAGTTTCGGAGATATTTCAAATAATTTTTAAAACTTTGATGCAGAAAATGAGTTTCAAGTTTTAAGTTCAGTTGTTTATAAATATAATTTTAGTTTTTTTTTCTTATTTTGACCTATTCTTAAGTTTAGCTCTTCGGGATGGTACTTATGTAATTAAATTTACTGCATTATCATACATTATAAAATAGAGATTATATTTTCAAAATACAAAAAGGATACCTAATATGATTGACGAAAAATGAATAATTTGATAATTATAAAAAATGTTATGGTCAAGAAAAAAATTTCAAGCTGTATTCATATTTTTAATTTTTGACATTTTGTGTAATAAAGGTTTGCATAAAGGTCCTTTTCTTGGCTGATCTCAAATTTCTGAAATTTGACTTAAAATTCATAATCATCGTAAATGCCAAATAGTTTTATTTAAAAATAGCTCAAAACCTATGGAGAGGAAAATATATATTTATCTTTACCTCTGAAAATATGAATATGCAGACATTTAGGATATTTTTCTCGGAACATATGTACATCTTTTTGAAAAGCTTCTTCCAACCTTTTTTGATTAAAATTTTGTCATTTTATATACAATTTTTCGAAACTAAGTTCATTATTTTAAATCTATCATCTTGTGTATCTTAAATCTGAATGCAGATTCGCAAGGAATGGCCAATAAAATTGCTTTAAAAACTACTCACAGCTAAATCACCACATTAAATACTAGTAATGTAGTACAGAGTTAAGAAGAATTCTCTATGGTTTTTAACCAAGAAGATGTTCTTCTTAAAGTTATTAGCTATGTCTTCTTAATTTAGTTTAAGAAGAAATCTCATACAGCTACTAGGTTTTCTTCTTGTTTTTTTTTTTACAAGGAATCTCAAGTCTCCTCTGTGATAATTTTTCCAGGTTCTTCTATTTTACGGCTTGTAATTTGTACACTCAGAAAAAAGTTTCTCTGAATATGATAAAAAAGGCATAATATTTAGAGAAAAATGGTATAGACTGTGCTCCAGAGAATGCCTTTCTCTAAATGCGATCCTAGAAATTCTCTAAAAATGATAAAAAGCTTCTATGAAAAAGAGAAATATATAAAAATATATATAGAGAAGTATGTATAAAAATACTTTTCATAGTGAATTTTTTATCAAAATATAGGAATATAGGATTTTTCATTTTCAATAAAGTTTTCTTTATAAATGAGAAAATCATTATTAGAAACATTGAAATATTTCCATTTCGTAGTAGTAAAGAAATATTGAAATATAATTGAAGAAAATTTTAATTGAAAAAGAGAAAATTGCTTTTATCGAAAGTAGAGAGATTTTTCACTGGAGAAAGATATGTGTTTTTTTCTGAGTGTATCTGGTTGGTTTGGACAAAATGTTCAGAATGTTTTAGATTTTATCTTTTGTAACCTTACCAAATGCCAAAAAAATAAATCTTTGGCACTTTATGTCAACAATCCAAAATATTGTATCTTTTCTCTGACTTTTTCAAAGTTTTTCGACTAGAAGACCCCTAAACCTGCACAAAATATTAAAATAAATATGAACAAAATTGCCTTTGCCCACATTAGGTCGAAATATCGAATAAATTTATTTGCTCGAGTTTATTTTTGGTCTTTAAACCACTAATCGTTTAAACGTGCTTTATTAAGTCTAATTTTTACAAAAAAATATTGCTTTCGTTGTTCTTAGTTAGTTTTTTGGACATACCGGATAATATAAACAAGGCATTGGGTACTTCAGTACCTAAATAAAGCAAAAATTGAGTTTTTTTTCGCATTTTAACATTGTTCTTTAAGTCATAAATCATCAAAAATTGCTCTTTTATATGTTGTTTTCCAATATAAATTAATTAATAATTTTTTTTACAAAAAAACAATATTCTAAAGGAGCGGCAATTATTCAATTCATACCAATTCATAACATTTTACAAGAAATTATGAACAAAAATCGAAAACGGTGTTTTTAAATGGCCATATATAAAAGGAATTCACGTTAACAAACAACTTCAAAAGTTTTACGTGGCAACTATTTAATAACTTGACTTTAAGTATGTACTTTTATAATTGTTTTATCAAAATTCCCTTCCAATACAAAATCCTGGCTACGACTCTGACCATATGTTATGTCTGTTAAATTAAAACTGGAGACTATGGAGACTAACGAAAAGAAAAACGAAAGGATAGAAGCCATATTAATATGAGCCTACCTTATTATTCCATCATAGTTACAATATATCACAATAATTTCATTGACTCAATGAGAGAACTGAGCACTGCATCGGTTCATATTAGCAGAAAAAATTTTTTTTTATTTACTCATTATGCATGCCATTCGTGAACGCGTATAAATGGATATGAGTGGAAGTTTTTCTTGTCTTAAATCAGTGGTTGGAAAAATTAAAAATAAGAGTGTAGGTGAAAGTGAGACAAAAAAATTGCATATCATTCAAAACAATGCTCCTTCGCCAATAGTTGTTTGTCGGGTGAGTGAAGGAGCATTATAATACGTGAGAGTTTTGGCATAGCATGTGCTTCATGTGTGGCGACCACTAACTTAAATGTACTCATACCCTCTCATGTGTTAGTCAATCAATGAAATGCAAGAATGATTGCAGATCACTGCTGCCAACATCATAGAAGAGCACAGACGGACTCGTGTCACATTACACTTACAGCTGTGCATTACAATAGCATCATCGACAATTTATTACTAGCGGGTTGTTAATATTGTTTCAAATCGGAGCCAATTCACATGTCTAGGTACCATATAAATTTTGATAGATATAATATTATAGCGTCCAATACAATTTTGTGATAACAAACTTTCTAAATTATGTTGGCAAGACTTTGATATGATGATTAAAAAAATATTATATTGATACCATTAAGAACTCAGTGATCGTTATGACTTCGTTATCAAAGAATTGTTCAATACAGAAAATAGCATAGGATACAAAGTACTTCTACTTATAGAACTTTTACAACTGTTCAAGCAATATAACTTGCTATTTCGTAGTAATTTAATCAAACTGCTAGAATCTTTTTCTTATTTTTATACTAGTTGGTTCTAAGAAAAGCTATAAAGATTAGCCAGAGAAAATAAAAATTGAATTAAAAATACCAAGAAATCCAATAATAAATTAAAATATATCTTAAAAATGCCAACTAAATTTGACTAAAAATCGATTCTCAAATTTACTGAACCACAATACAATATTTTACTAAACAATGAGTTATTATTGATATTATAACTGTGCCTATGTAGTATGCTTTTTTTGTTTTGCCTTAATTAATGCATGTTAGAATTTGATTTTGGAATGACATCAAAAATCGTTTAGTTAATATTATTTCGATAAACAAATTCTATTTAGTAAAATATAATTTTGCAAAACAAGCTCGGTTGGTAAATTAAGCGGACTAACTTATTATTATTTATTGCCAATACTGGGCTACACAGTTTATTAACTGTTGTTGTTGTTATAATTTTTGATTGATAACGTGGGTCTGTGGTTATATTTTGCAGACTTTGGTTTGAACACCTGTGGCAGTTCTGTGATAACAATAAAAAATAAACGTTATCAATTGTCAAAAGTTAGCTAGAAGTTTTTTCTTGAAGACAATAAAACATATTGTTTGATAAACAAAAAAATTTCTTTATATTAAAATAAAGAGTACAGAAGTTTTTTAGTTCTTGTGTCAAAATTAATATCATTTTTAAGCCATGGCTGGTTTTTTAGCATAAGATTTTTTGAAAAACTCAATTTTACTGTCGTTATACTGACAGTTACTTTTGCCTGGAATGTCAAACAGCTTGAAAGCTTCAAAGTTCATATATTTACTAAAGAATGAATCACTTTGAATCAGTCATTTGGTCAACTTGGCCATGACACATTTTTTTTTAAAGAAATTTTAGAAGTTCTGAACGAATTTGATCAAGATAGAAAATTATTTATAATCGTTCTGATACGCGCTGTTAATGAACACTTAATTAATTCCCCTAAATTGCACTCAAAACTGACTTGTGCTATCGCCTTTAACTCGTTGCTAAGCTACTCTCTGATAACTAATCTTTTCCAAATTTAAGCTTTTCGGAATAATGACTCTTTAAAATCATTTTTAAAATATTGTGAAAATCAACATGAAGTAAATCAGTCACTTGAAAATTGTAATTTCGAAATAATTTCTGTTGGGCTGAGGGCAGTGCTGCCGTTTTACGAATTTTAATAGTAGTAAATTCTCAGTTTTTGGGGAGTATTTTTTACATTTTAGGAGTACTTTAGTACTTGAAAATAATGACAAAAAATAACTTTAGCAAAACAAACTAGTAATGATATTGATATATATGTCATTATTTTCATATATATGATACTTGAAAATAATTACAAAAAATAACTTTAGCAAAACAAACTAGTAATGATATAAACTTTTATTATTTTCTGCTTTTTATTAATTTTTTGTTTTTTTTATTTCATGCATTCTTATTAATTTATTAACAACATTTTTTTGAATATGTTACAGTATTCTTCATAACGATTCAATACTTCAATTACAAAATTACAAAAAATGTATCATAACATACTTATATAAATACTTAGTAAATATAAAAATATACAGTTTTTAATGCATTTTAGACATATAAGGAAACAAATAATACATTTTTATCTGTTATAGTTTAACGATTAATAACTTTTAACGATTCTCTTCTTTTTCTTATGTGTTAAAAGAAGCGTTCAGAGAAAATTATTTTTTGCAGCAATGATGAATACACATAAGGCCGTTTTCAGCTATTTAGAAATAGTAGTACTTTTTGTATTTGGGGAGTATAGTAGTACTCAAGAGTCAAGAGGAGTAAAATACTCCGATAGTAGTACTTTCGGCAGCGCTGGCTGAGGGTTGAGTATAAAAATACTTCGGCTTTGATATTGTTTTTTTATTAACCCTGAAAAGCAGAGAACTCTACATCTCCATTAATGAGCTTCATTGTTTTGTTTTATTTTTAGAACGTGTTAGTTTTTTATATATATTTATTTCCAAAATGTCATGTGGTGCAGCACAACCCACTCATCACACACATTTGGCTTTCCACTCTCCACAAACAAATTGTCCCAGTAGGAAACTGTTGATGGCATATGTGAACATTTTTAGCGATGACAGTAAAATTCTTTATTTCCGACTATTTATTTACTGTAGTTTCCTTTAAAGTTGAGACTGCACTTTAGAGTAGTTTTTTGAATAATATTGATTCATACAGTGAGTAACATTTATATTCGGATCTTTTGTATCTTATTTTTGACAATTACTTTTCCAAAATAGGAAAAATGATTTTTTTAGTTCTGTCACAAATATATGCCTCTAGATTGTATAGTTATATAGTTATAGGTTAGGTTATGGGTTGATATATTTCACTTTCATTAAAGATATTTTCTATTTAAAAAAATGTTGTTTTTCTATCTCTTTATTTGCACTTTTAACTAAATATTTTAACATATGGGCATTTCCACCGTCTAGAACAAGGATGTCTAACCCGCGGCTCGAGGTTGAATATATAAAAGGACCCAATAAAATATTTAAAGGAACAGAACATGTATTTTTTTCTTAGGAATAATTTGACAACAAAAACAGAAACTATTTCAGGCTAAGAATCTGTGAATTGTTTGTTAAAAGTTAAAATATTTAGGCTATGTGCGAATTGATCCAATTTTTTTTTTAATTATTTATCGATTAGTACTCAGACAACTATAATGTCGGTTGACTGACTAATCTAAATTTTGGTAGTTTGTCGCTAATAGAGTGCATGCCTTCAATTTAGAAAATTTTCTAGTAAACTTTTCGTGGCTATACCTGTCTTAAAAGAATATAATTTAACATTATGCCCAAAAACATGCTTCCAAATTCGATTCATATCAAGGAATGTGTCGCAAAGACCAATAAATAGTACCAGGCTGTTTAGCAAAGTTACAATTCAGTCAAAATCATTTGTGAAGGCTAGTCATGTAGTCGTTTATTTAATCCCCAAAAATCAAAACCAGATGGTAAGTTTATTAAAGAAAGCATATATAGTTTGGCAGATATAGTTTGTTCAGACGATAAGATGTTTGTTCAGACGAAGGTGCTATATCTAAAATCAGTTTGTTTCAGTTTATATCATCAAACTATTGCCAGGAGAATTGGCGATCTTGTGAAATTTATAGAAAAGGATTTGAAAAGTAAGGCCTGTGGTTTTAAATTTTATTCTTTGGCCATGGATGTTAGTACTGATGCTACTAGTACGACTCTACTTATACTCATAGTATAATTAACGAAGTAATAGCAGGATTGAACGTACTCTCTCTGTCAGTACCCTAAATGTCAAAATCGGCCATCATGGCGAATGCAGACAAAGCAAACAAGCCAAAGCAAACAAACAAATCTAAATTCAATGGAACATCGCGTTGTGTTAAGTGCAACTAACATTTAATATTTTCGTTCTGATATTGTTTTATTATAGCAATAAACTAGATAAAATAAATATAATACAATAACTGAGGAATAACAATGACTTCAAGGTGTTTGCAGCGAATTGTTCTAAGAGGTCCGATATATGCAGCAGCAACAGTGACTGCAGTGACAGCATCCAATGAATTGCAGTTTATTCAATTTGCACTTTTAATTTTATTTATTACTTTAACAATAAATATAATATATAAAGCGACAAATCACAATTTTCTACAATTATTTAATATAAACACGCGAGAGTTGGTAGCGGATCATTGTTTACATTTTGCCTATTCTTAGCGTTCTACTCGTTACGGAAACTCCCATTTCCCATTTTTAATGATTGGGCTGAATATTTTAAAGCGAGACATTTTAAATTAAAATGGATTAATGTGGCTTTCAACTGTTAGTTGTCATTTTGACATATTTCCATTCGTGCTTTTTACTGAGTTTAAGCCTTTAGAACGCGAAATATTTTTACATCACGTTTATAATAAGGATTAGTTAAAGTAATTTCAACTTAATATTGCATTACCTACCAAAAACATAATTTATATTATTTGTGAGTCTTATATTATTAATATTAATAAAAAAAGTACATGCGTGGCTAGTGAGAAAATTAAACAAACCCGAGCTGCGTAAGTGGTTTTTTGCTTCGTAACAACGTTTTTTACGCCCATATGGGGCCCATATATGAATGGCCCATTTAGAAAGTACATATATTATCGATCAGTATCACCACCTTAATTGATTTAACCATTTCATGCCTGTCGACTTAATTTCAACCGTAATTTTCGAGCTATGATAATGAAATTTTAAATTTAAGCTTTTATCGTAAAAATAAAGCTCAAGTTCGAAAATGAGCCAAAAAAAGATGAAGGCATTGCCTATCTCCCATACAAATTGACGTTCTCATCACGGAAAATTTCTTAAAAATCTATACAAAATCAATCCAATGACTTGAAAATTATCACATGAGCTTCAATTTGATTTTTTTTACATAATATTAGAAAAAATTATTTGTTTATTATTATAAATATATTTGTTTTCGGTCCTGGTAGACCATTCCATGGAAATTTATTTTGCTTGTGCAGTTATGTGACCAAATTCCTTTAGGATGTAATTCTATATTAGGGGTATTCTCGCAGTATAGCAAAGATGCAAAATTTGTGAAAATGCAACCATGCAATACTGAAATATGCAACACTGCGGGAGCGCACAAAATCACAAATATTGTGAATATTAAAAGAAATGCCGCGAACAGGCGAAAACAAAACATTTAAATACTTACTCTGACGCACACGAACTATAATTAACAAATTTCTCTCAATCAGAGTGTAAGGTTGCACGTCCACTCAAAACAAGGGTATCACTGTTGCACAGATTGCACGAATTGCAAAACTTTTATCGCTTGTATTTTGTTGTTGTGTCGTAGACGGGTTGCAAGATTCTGCAACCTTTGCAATTCTTACACCTTTCAAGGGTTTTGCAAGACAGCGAGAAAACCCCTATTATTTTTCATCAGACAAATCCAAACGAAAATAATGAGGGGACCTTCATTAGTTTCCAATTTTTCTTTTCGGCTTCTTTGCATTCACTTCTATGCAAAGTCTATGTTTGTTGGCCTATGTTTGTTTTAAAGGTTTTCGACCTATCGCAATTTTCTTTTACTGAAGCATCTTCGAAACGTATTTCATGCCTGCAGCGTGTTTTAGTAGTTGTTATGATCTCCCTTATAACTAGAAAGTAATGATGAATGAACATATTTGGAATATCTTATTAATTAATGACATTATTGAAAATATTTGCACTGAAAAATATCCACTCAAAAAATATCTAAGCAGTTTGAATGTTTAACACGCATAAACATTTTTTTTTATTTTTTGAGGAACGAGTCAATACAAATCTCTAAACATGATTGTGTCGGTTTATCTAGATAGACCATCATGAGATAACTTGGTGGTACTAGAATTGACTGAAGGTGTCGTGAAATAACCCCCACGGACATAATCCGTAACATCGATTTCGAAATTATGGCCATTCTTTAAAGACCTCATAAGACCTAATGGGTGTCATGTCCATTTCGATTATTTTTTCTTCAAGAAATAAAAAAAATTTAATTTATTGTTTTATTGCTAGGAAATATGGTTAAAAAAAAGCAACAAAAAAATAAAAATCACCCAAACGAAAAATTACCCCATTTTGGGAATTTTGACGTCGTACATGAGTAGTCATGATGCCCGATATCGACAGTATACAAATTTTAAGCTATGGCTGAAATTTTTCGAACACTATCAACAAATTGGTATTATCCATACAGGTATGTTCCGGTCCTTTTATTGCATGTTTTAGTTTAAAGTCCTTTTATAGTGAAGTGATTACTTCGCATAACTTTCAAAAAGGTTGAAATTCAAATTTGTACGAAATTAAAATTGCAATTTTTTATCAAGACTGGTCGTGGAAAATAACTTTGACAGCATCAAAGCTTTCCATTTATTTGACTCTCATGTTATTGAAAAATTATTCCAACTGGGTAATGATATTTGCTTATCTATCAACAACTCATTTTCGTTATTTGCTGTTATTATTTTTTTTTTCTTTTTTTGTGAGATAGAGTAAGTTTATTTTTTGATAAACGATAAACAGCTCAAAGCAAAAACAAAAATTAAGTACCACAACAGTAATAAATAAATAAAAGAGCCCGAATATATGAGTCGAATTTAATGAGAACGATGGAAAGAACAGTAGTTAGTTGAACGTGTGCTAAGTTTGATAAACATATTGAAAGTACAACCGATGATGACGGCGTGGACGGTTCACTGAAGCGGTAAAAAGTGCGAAATTTAAATAAAACAAAATCCAAAAAAATAACATACAACTTAATGAGTCTGTAAAATCAATAGACTGTAACGTTTGAAACAAAAAATAAATCTGCGCCAGAGCAGCATTTAGTACACAATTAAAGAAAAAACAAATCATTAGAACACTTTTATTTAAAGCAAAATCTGTTAAACCATGAAGTTCTGAATTTGGTACAAGTGCAAAACGAATTGTAAACAAACAAAAAAAAAAGTGTAAACGATAAAAAAAGTACGAAAATCGAAATAAGTTATAACTTCGAGTTTATTTATTCTTACCGTTTCGCTCTAATCGATCATGGTATATGACACGCTAACCAGTTTGGTGGAAAGCGCAAAGAGCGTCTTTCATCCCAACAGTGAGGCTGATGTTAAGGCCTTCGAGAAATATATATATGCCAACTATATAACAGATTTGGACACGGAACTGGAGGAGGAGGCTGAAAATGATTTTGACACAATGAAAGCGCCTAAAACACGCATGTCCATGATTGTGTCCAGCAACAGTTCAATTGAATACAGTGCTCTCCGCCGCAGCCAGAGTGCAATAGAGTAAGTGTGAAGTGTTTTTTGTCAAATGCCAACCAGTGCCAGTTTTAATATTTTTTTTTATAAATTATATAGTTTTTGATGATTAAAAAGATGTGCATTATCTTAATGCTTTGTTTTCACTATGTAATTTTCAATGGTCATTTGTTGTCAGTCTTATGAAAAATGCCAACATGTGGTAAATTTTTGTTCATTTGACAATGACAATGTTATTTACTTGATACCCCAAAATAGCAAATGAGAGATAGGGTGGTCCAAATGCAGATATATTTTTGAATTATGTGTTATTTTGACACTTACCACGTTTATCCGACGCTTCAAGTCGATATAATCGAAGTCGCTTCGACTCAAACCATTGCATAAACTTAACCTCAAACCGTCTTGAAAATTTCAAAGCGATTAAATAAGACCTCATTTTAAATCGGTTCTTAAAATTTCAAGTCGCTTTGAAAGTACGCATAAACAAGTTTTAATTATGCAACCGTTCTGAAAATCTTTCGCAGTGTTCTAGCTGTCAAACTTTGTTGAGCACAGTGACAGAATGTACATTGACTTGTCAAATTGTGAAAATGCTTCTACAATCGCTTTCACTGAAACCGACTCAGTGTTTGTGAATAAACACTCTACTTTTAACCGTACTGTGACAAAACGGAATTAATTAATGCGGTTCAACGTGCCGGATAAACGTGGTAACTGACAGCTTTTTCCCGATCTCATACAATAATGTTGTTCGAAAACAGTCTTAGTGAAAAGCAGTTGAAGATCCAAGAATTTATTAAAGCCGGCACTGGCGACAAGGCAGCTGATGCTGTATGTTTGTGGGACTACAAGCCATTCTGCAATTCCGGAATTCCGGAATTCTGTAATGAATGAGTCATGGTTCTACCTAAAAAAAGTCAGAAAGTAGTTATCAAAGAATGGAATAGAAAAAAATATTTGGAAAAATTACATATATTTTTAATAAAAAAAAAATTAGTATTTCCACTTAAAGATTCTTTTCCATACCAATTCTTGTCAATCTACTAAAAGTACTAAAATGAATACCTTTTTAACAAGTGAAAACCTTTAAAAACGAACATTTTTGTACGTAATTGAGTTAAATATTATAGTTTTACGAAAGTTGTTTCTTTTGAAATGTGTTTTATAAAAGTTTCTGTGTTCAAAAATAGGTGAGTTTTCTCAATGGAATTGGCATTACAGTCAGCTCATTCCCGTTTTTTCCATGCATTTCCGAAAATTTTTCCCGTTTTTCGCTTAACGTTTTTCCGTTTTTTAAAAAGTATGTATAAATATGTAAAATGAGAAAAAATTTAAATTTTCTTTTAGCACAAGCGCTGCTATGCGAAAGAGTAAAAATTAATGAGATCAATTGTTTAATTTTTGGAAACATTTCAGTTTTATCTGCAAATTTCACATTTAAAATATGTTGACAGAAATCTTGCACATTTTGGGTATATTTGATATATCAGTATTTCTTAGTGACCTATATTCTAAGACAAGATCATTCAATTCAGAATTTTAAATAAGTCAGGAAAATAGGAACACAATGGAATAAATGAAGAATATGTGTTATTTTGTAAACTAAAGAATTTACAAATCCAAAAAGTTTAAATGCTCCGTGTTGGCCCGAAAACTGAAATCTTTTTAAAATTTCAAGGCATTCAGTTATGAAAACTTAACTCCGTCATCTTCTATTTCAGAAGCAATGTCTTTAAGCTTCTCGCTTATAAAAGGACCAATATATAATTTGCTCATCGGCAAAAAATTATTTGTATCTTGGAAAGTGACGTCTAAGACAGTTAAAAATGAGTCAATGTATTGTTTCTTCATAAAAAAATCAAATATTGTTTTTAAAGTAAGTTCAATTTTTTCGTATAACATGTGATTTCTTACATCTTCTGACTGCATTTGCAAGTTAAGTTTTGTGAAGAGTGGCAAAACAAAATTTAAAAAGTCAAAATATAAACAAGTGATTGGTTTCTGTGGTGACCGTGGCATGCAGGTTAAGTGTGTGGCTTAGCATGCTTGGAGCCTGGGTTCGATCCCCAGCCGCGGCGAAAAGTTTTTTTCAATAAAAAATTTTTCTGATCGGTCACCACCTCTCTGCAGACAATGGCAAACCTCAGAGAATAAATAATGCCATGTAAAGTTTCTTGAGAACATGAACTTAAGCCGTTCGGAGTCAGCATAAAACATGTAGGTCCAGTTCTCGGTCAATTGTGTGCAAACATTTAATAACACACACAACACAATTGATCATAAGAAGCTCGGTCGAAGTCCTTTCAAGGGCCCAAATGGCCAATTTGTTTTTTTGATTGGTTTTTCCAAGTGCCGATATATTTTTTGCACTGAATTTTGTTGACGCTGATAATTCGCTGATTCAGATAGTAATACATTTACATGAGATGTCAGACTGATTCAGAAACATTATATTACATTCATATGTGTTTGACATTCATAACATACATGTTTGATTGACTTCTTGAAGAAATTAAATTTTTTGCATTAAAATGCAGTTAACTTTATTTTTCCCGTTTTTAAGATTGTTTTTCCCGTTTTCCCTTTTGAGTCGAAAAATCCCGAAAAACGGGGAAAAATCCCTCTTCTGGCAACACTAATCACAGTACCAGACTTTTGTCAAAGCTGTAATGATCCGGAAGAAACGGATTTTTCAAAAATTTAGAGCAGCTCGTAAACATACCACTGCTAGACATATAGAGGTTCACAAAAAGCACAGGATGGTTTCGGTGAACAGGAATAAAAGGGAACATGGTTTATTGGTTACCTCAACATTAATTGGTTAAAAATATCAAAAGCAGCCCTACTGATGCGCTGAACGTACTCATTAACTTGCTTCCCATTGACCTGCAAATTAAGCTTACAGCATCGATTTTGTGAGATCGGACCAAAACAGTCTGCCAACTGGAGGAAAAAACCTTAGTCTGGAACTGGCGCTGACAAGCACAGACATTCCCAATTTCTACTTTGCAAACACATTCACTAGCAGGTTGCCACCCAGAGCAGATTGGCGAAATGGGGGCCCAGCTGCTGTCTTCGATATAACCTTCTACGCCGATGGGTCTTAGATGAAATGCGGAGTTTGAGCCGGTATATTTTCAGAGAAAATGGTAGTTGCCAACTCAATACGCCTAACAGACACAGCAAGAGTCTTTCAAGCAGAACTTCTAGCGATAAAAGAGGTTTGTCGGGCCATAAGTCGAGCCAATACAAACAATCTAAATGCAGCGATACTATCACATAGTCAAGCGGCCAACAGAGCATTAGTTGCTATAAAATCTTACTCCAGCCAAGTAAAGCAGTTCAAGGAGCAACCGGCCAGGCTGAGCCGTCCCGTCAACTTGATATTACCATTATTTAGATTCCCGGCCATAAGAACATTTATGGTTATGATAAAGCGGAAAAACTAGCCAGGTTAGGCTCTTCTTTGATGCGGTAACAACGGAACCAGTACTAGTTCCTCTGAACACGGTTAAGGGAAAAGAATGCCTGCACTATTTTGACTTAGCTTATAGCAAATGGAGGAATTTAATAACCTGTGCTACAGCCAGAAAATGTGGCCTTCATACAACTTAAGTAGAACTCGCGAATTGCTATCGAGATCGCGGGCTGTTATAGCTAGAGTAACGGCAATCAGCACGGGTCATTGGTGTTCACGCGGAGAGAACCAGCCAGCTTCCTTGGTGCTCTTGGTGGAAGCTGACACTCCTATGATAACCATATTGGATCCGCCTTTTCGAATTTTTATTTTTAACACCAGATTTGTTATCAGCATGCTCAAGAACTCTCTGACACTAAATGTTAAGCCAGTTCTAACTATTGTTAAAGAGATTGACAGTAATATTAGATCCGCCATTTTGTATTCTGGATACCAGATCGTGATCAGCTAACTAAAAAACACTCTAGCTACATAAATTCTTAGATATTTCGTAAGAATTATGTTAAATGTATGCGAATTTCCCCTTCTGAAATGGCCAATTTTTCATTTTTTTTATTTTCTTTTCATAATTTATTTACAAAACTAAGTAAAAAAAAAACATCATATTTTAACCATATTATTTATTTAACCAAATTTCAAGATTGCCATTTTTTCAATTCAATAGAATCGATGATGATGATGATGATGATGATGATGATGATGAGTTGAGTTCTAACAACTTATTTTATGTACATACAATTATTTTCTTCTGCAGAATCGCAGCAATTTGTGGACAATACAGGCATACGATCTTGGGTCAGTCTTGGCAAGCAATCTTGGGCCAAACATGGCATTCAGTCTTGGGCCATACTTGGTACTCTGTCTTGGACCAGCCTGGTGCTACAGCCTTGAGCCAGTCTTGGCATACAGTCTTGGGTCATGCATGGGCTAAGCTTTTTTACAGCATATATTTTCCTACAAATCAGCACAGACTGCGGCTGCGCTCAAGACCGTTTGCCAAGGCAGGACCAAAGTTAGACGGCGTTGGGCCGAGCCTGAGTCAAGCTTGGGCAATTTATTGTTTGCTGCATGGGTGAGCTGCATTATGATTTCTTATGTTTACTTTGTTTCTGTTTAGCTCAAAAATTTGGTGATTTTCATTTGGCAAAAATAACAAACATGAATTTCATTAGCATGTGTTTTAGAACCAACGCATTGTTAACACTTCACCGTTATAATCTACATATTCGCTCTATCTTTTTTAGTGATTGTTGTGATTTTGTTTTTTCTCTTTCTTTCTTTCTTTCTTTTCTATCTTTTTCTTTCGCTTATCTATTTCATGCTCATGCTCTCTTAATCTTATCTGAGAAAAATTTTGAAATTATTTCAAATTTTTCTAGAAAATCTACATTTAAAATTGTTGTTATTTTGAAATCTTGTTCTTGCTATTTGTTTAGCTAATAAGAAATAATAGCTTAAGTATAATTTAGCTGTTTTGAGCCTCAGGCCTTAAAGGATTTAAATCTACAAATAAATAACAAATAAGACTTATTTACTTACTTAAGTCTGCTACGCTATTTTTTATCATGCGTTGACCCAGTCATTATCACTGGAGTTTACAGTAGAACACTGTGTAAAAGAAAACATTTAGCTGGGTATGTTTTACTTTAAAGTAGTGGGCCTTTAATATTACTTTAATTTTTTTTTATATTTTGCTTAAAAAAAAAGTTGTCAGCATTTTGCATTTAACGAGGCATTAATACATTATTAACATTTTTCAATGTTTGCGAATAGATTTTTATAATTAATTTACTAACAGCTATAAAACTTAATTGAAATTGACTTTAATTGATAATTTATTTAAATAATTTAGACTTAAAATTTGTCTAATAAAAGTTAAAAAACATGAAACTGCAAAATTTAATTGAACTCAGGGCATATTTCTTATCTACATTTATCTACATTTTCCTTTGATTTCATCGTTGTCATTCTACTTACAAAATTTTCACCGTCATTATCTCAGCCAGCTGGAACAGGATTAGTTTGTCTGTCATAGCAAAAAAAAATCAATTTTTGCAACCTTTAACTTTAACTACGTTGATTATTTTCCAATAGCCTTATAAACTTCGGTTTCTATCTAATCGCTTTTAACTTGTTCGTCTACTAAAATTTTATTGTCTTTAAACACGTACAGCTTTTATGAATTTAAACACACATTCACAATACATTTTAGTCAAACCACGTGATTTGATATAGAATTTATTTTCCCAAAATTAAAAACGTATTAACGGAAATATTATTTTAAATGATAAAACACTATCTTTTTTCACAAATTGTTTTGATTTTGAAGCCGATCTATAGGTTAGATAAAAGTAAATATTAACTTTATACTTTAACTTCCACCTAATTAACTTCCAAATCTTGGTATTAAATTATCAACCATGTCGATTATGGTCAGAATACACTTCTCAGAAATTATTCAGAAATTTTTGTCAATTGCGCAGAATTTGTATGTTTATCACAACTGTTATCGATAAACATACAAATTCAAAACATACATATCGCAACTGTTATCAGCTTTTAACAATTACTGTACGAATTTTTTTATTTCTCTCATTGATATATTTCTACTCTCTCTGGCCGAGCTCTAGTTTGGCTGCTTGCTACACTAAAAAACCCAAAAAAGAAGTAAAATATTAAAAAAGGTGACAATCCTACTTTTCAAAAACATACACAGGGGCCTTAAACCTTAAGCTTAAGAGGCTAGTCTAGTCTAGGGGTACAAATTTTGAGTGTTTTTTTAAAATTCTATAAGAAAAAACTAAGAATATTTTTAATAGCCATTTTGTTATATGATATTTATTGATGTTTTCACAATACAAAAACAAGAAAATTTATACTTAAAAAATTTTAAAAATTTTTTTTTAACTATTAAATGTGGACAATAAGATGCGTGTCCTTCTTGACATAATTCCAACCCTTCTGGTGATCTGAAGAAGAACAGCAAAAATATACTTAACGTGGAACATGACATTGACCTTTTTTTTAAATTGGCAAAAATTTTATGATTTTGTATTTAAGTAAATATTATTAAGATTCTAAGAAAAAAAAATTTTCATGGAAAAATTCCTACGGGTTCAAAAGTTACAGCCGGATTAGTGAGAGCGCATTTTCATTTTTCGCTCTTTTTTTCTTTGTTCACAAGCTTAGAACGCGTTTATCTCGAAACCATATTTTCGTACTGCTTGCGGCACTAGCGGGTTCATTTTTTGACAAAATTTATTTTTTTATTTTTTTAAACTTGATTCGCTATCGTATGGCACGAGCTTTTTTTAAACTTTTTTCCGATTTTTTATGAATTTTTAAAGTCAATATTTTTTTCGAAAAAAACACACTTTCAAATTTAGAACATCACCAAAAATTTAAAAAAATTTAAAAAAAAGCTCGTGTCATACGATAACTAATTTTGTTTAGATTTAAAAAAGGCATTTTTTCCAGATCGGACAATTTTTTCGACTCCCAGCGCTGCAAACATGAGGCCCCCTTTTTTTGTCTAACGCCAGTTTGGAAGCTATGAATTTTTAAAACAAGGACTGTTTTCTCTACCGCGAATGTTATGTCCCTCCTTAATAAGTAAGCATATCGCTATTATCTGAACTAAGGAAATTTTAGAATTAAAATGGCAGTTTTTTTGAAAAAACAAAGAGATTTTTTGCCCACTTTCAAAGTATTGAATTTTTTAAAAATAGTGAACAAAAAAAAACAAAATATAATAATTATAGATCCAACGATAGAGGAATATATAGAAGGTTCACACAAAATTTCAAGTCAATCGATTCATTAGAACTTGAGAACTCACGTTAGACGTATTAGAAAAAGTGGTTTCGAGAAAAACGCGTTTGAAGATTTAAATTTTCCAAATTTTGTTTTTTAGTTTTTGTTTTTCGAGGGTTAAATTATTAGAAAATTTAACCCTTTCACGTTTATAATTCTCTGCAGACAACCTCTCACCACCTTTCTGCAGACAATGGCAAACTTCAGAGAGTAAATAATGCAATGTACAGCTTCTTGAGAACATGAACTTTAGCCGTTCGGGGTCGGCATAAAACATGTAGGTTTATTCCCATTTTCCCAGCCTCATGTGTTTTTTTTTTAACTGTAAAGAAGATAAAAAATTATTAGAAAATCATAAAATTATAGCAATTTAAAGCATTTGTTGTGAAAGGCTTTCAGTTGAGGGTTCAGCACCTTCATTGATTATTTCTTTATACGCAGCTGCATTCACTGATCCATCAAGCATTCAAATTGAGCCAACTCTGTATTTTGTTATGGCTTCTCATAATATACCTTTTCGGAACTTCACTCTGACGACACCATTCGCTCACATTCCATTTATCTCCAATTATTTTGGATTCATCGGGAAACACTTTTTGTTTTCAATCAAGACCTGCCCAGTTTTTACGCTTTTTACATTGCATTTTCGCCGTCAGAAGGGGTTTTTTGCAGGTTGGTATAACTCTAGGCTCATGCCATTCAGTCTTTTCTGTATTGTTCGGGTTGAACAGCTTTTTCCTGATTCGTGAATCGACGCGAGGTCTTCCAAAGTGCTTCTGTCCGTCCTTGCTCCCGTCGCACAATAAGAGATCATCGAAACAAAAAATGATGAAAAAGTAATAAAACTACTGCTTGAGGAGAGTTGTTGACCAAAATGATTGGTAACCAAAATGACAAGAATTAAAAACAAAAACAAACAATATGTCCTTAAAAGCACTTTAACCGAGCTTCTTACAATCATTTGAGTATTTCAACAGTTTTGCATATAATTTTTAAACCTTTATATTCCTCTCGATGAAGGGTGTGTCTAATAGTGAAAACTTTGGATTGGGGTCCTTTTTGGACTGGATTTCCCTTTGACGGTGAGAGCGAAATAACTGCTATTTTTTATCTTAAATTAATATTTATTTATCTGTCGAGAGTTCAGAAATGGTCATATGGCCAATCGAAATTTATCATTTTCCATATCTTAAAAGGTTATCCATTTTCTCCTTTGTTTAAGTAAATTTTTAAAATCACTCTAAAATTTCGGATTTCGATAAATGTTTTCATTTCGTTATAATTTTTTGATTTTTATGTTATAATGTTTTGAAGATGTCATTCTAGGGGAGGTTTGGCAAGACCATGATTCAATTATTTATAAGGTTATCCCGATATTTCACATACCCTTATTTTTTGTAAACAAAAAACTGTTCTATCTCGAAAATGTATGACAACCAGGGTTTTGTGGTCTCCTCAAAAAAATGTATGTTTCAGTGTTTTGTTGTGTTATTTTTTTTATAAAAAAGTATGTTTTTAATATTTTACTGCTTAGAAAAAAAAAATAAGTATGCATTGACTACTTTTACGCAATAAATTCGTGAAAATATTTCAAGCTTGGACGCTGTGAAGTTGCAGAACCTTCAAACATCATCTGATGGATGCATCAAAACACAAAAGTAGCAGAAAATGTATTGACTCAAAATTCTTAAGATATATTGTACTAAGGAATACCAAGATATTCAAGCAGCTGTGGGACTTTTGTGTCACTGAAAATGCTCTCCTCTTCAAATAAGGGTATCTATCTCCATTTTCGTGAGTAGACGTCAAATATCGGGATAACCTTATAAATTATTTAATCATGGGCAAGACTCAATCCTTTTAAGTTCGGCCACTAACTCGCAATTGACTTGACAAATGTTGATTCTTAATTGCTCTTCAGCCACACTTTCTCTAAAAATCACGATGCTTTCGTTGGAGTGTTTATTACGATTCTTGAACTGCCGAAAGCGGCTTTGTAATCTCCAAAAAGACGGTAGGCGTCGATTTGTTCGACGCTCTAGAGTCTTCTCCAAGACTTGTCGTAGCCTAACAGTCATACCTAAATTGGAGCGTTAGGCGTTTAGTTATTTAACGCTTCTTAAAAAAGGTAAGCGCCATACCGCAATTGAAGCGTTACGTTTAAATGTCAAAAGATTGTTTATGTTTCTTAGCTTCCTATTTTGTTGATACGTTACCTTTGGAACCTATTGGCCGTCGATTTATTGGTAATTTTTAAAGGTCTCTACAAAACCCATAAAAGTAAAGGTAGCCTCTTATCTGTTTTACTTTAACTTTAAGGCTTAATTCCAAGTGCGTCTCACGAATAGCCTCCAGCCTCACCTATTGACAATTTGTTTTTAACGCTCTGTCAAAATTGGAAATTCAAATAGGTTGGCGTTAGCGCGTTGTTAATTTCGGTATGCTTCATACAAAACATTTGAACATGAGAAAATTTTGACAGTTAAACAACGCTAGCGCTCCAAATTAGGTATGACTGTAAATATCTGGTCGAACTGGACTTACTCTTTTAGCACCGATATTTTCAGTGGAGCGTACATTAGGATGATAAACGTGCCTTACAATATCTGTTACTTCAACTTTATTCACTAAATTGTCAACTGTTTGCTCAATAGGACGATTATGACGACCATAATGAGCATTTTACAGCTGCCAAATGCCAGGGCTGCACTTTCTGAAACCCGAAATGGATAACCCTGTACGTTTGCCGAAAATGGCTCGTTACATCGCCATTGCTTGCTTTCGTCAATGTAGCTGTGGCTCCATCTTGTTGAAACCACATTTGTGAGTGATTATCTATAGCTGGTCTCAAGAAATTCTCCAATGCGGTGCAGTATTGAACAATATTGAACAGTATTGATGGGTTGATTGCAGCACCGACTGAATTTGCAAAGATATATGTGCCAAGGAAATATAGTTTGTAGTCTTCCAGCTCGAGATAGTTCAGAGAGCGTCTGTTCGCCTAAAATATGCACTCAGAAGATTCATTCGTGCTTCTGACGGTGCAGTTCTCATAGTGTAAAAAGTTTATATGCGCGTTTTGTTAAAGTAATTGAGCCTATTTCCGTCTTGAGTCAAGAATTTTTCATCTTGAGTCTAACATTTTTCATCTTGAGTCCTCTTAAGACAAACCAGAAATCTGAAAGAAAAATATATACTAAAAAAAGTAACAGATTATTCAAACTTCTTCATTGACAAACCAGAAATCTGAAAGAAAAATATGTACTAAAAAAGTAACAGATTATTCAAACTCCTTCATTTTTCTTTCACACCACCATGTATATAATTCGCTTTTGTGTATCGAACAGGCCTCGCTCTGCCATTAATCCATTTGAACACTTTTTTATTTTTTTTTTTATTCTTAAATTATTTCGCACCTCTACAACTCGATAGAATTTAATGACAGGAAACAGCAACCAATGAACGACGAGTATCTCTAAAACAATGATGTAATTTTGCCATTTATTTCCAACAACACATGAGACAACACACATAAATAAATATTTCTATTTAACTGTTATTACGTTAAATGAAAAAAAAAACAAATTGCCACTTGGGAAAAAAGTAACTGCGGGTAATATAAAAAAATTTGCTTAAATTAATAAAATTATCACACTCAGTGCGTTGCTAGATAAACGTCACAAGTTTGAAAAATGCGTGCCCGTACGTCATAAATAGCTGGATATTTATCGGCAAACAAGCATTATTATTAATATGCTTATGTTTATGATGATGTCCACGCGTTTGTAGATAAAAACAAAAAACAAAAAATTCTACGAATCCTCTGCAAAGCTAAAGAATTTATTAGGCTTAATAGAAAACCAAATTCACAAAGTGAAAAATTACTTCCGAAATTAAAGCCTGGTTCGAAATTTTTACAATTCAGGGCATAATAATTTTAATACTTTGAAAATGGAGTTTGAGATTAAAGCGAGGATTTTAAACAACAAACATGAAAAAAATCATGTTTCATGATTGCTACGCCAGTTTTTTTAATTTTAAAAAATATATGTGCTACAATGTGCCCGATATGTGCTATCATGTCCCGTTTAAGAAAAACAAAAAATGAATAAAATAAAATTTCGGTAAAGTAAACTTCTACAATATTAATTTTTTTGAAATTCGAATATTGTGCTGTAATGTTCTCTGGTTGTGCTATCAGGTGCCGTAATATTTCATATAATCATATTCATAATTGAATAATTTTACAGTGGATACAGAATTTTGCCATAACGACTTTATAATAACAACAGTTATTCAAAACAGCCAACTAGTCAGTGGCGTAGCTAGGGTTGGTGGCACCCGGGGCGGAAACTAAATTGTGCACCCCTTAGAAGGTTATAGTAAACCTCAAAAGAGTAATGTTTTAAAAATACCACGAAATTAATATAAGTTTTTTAAATAATAGCTTACTGTTATCATTCCTTTGTTAAAGTGCAAATAAATTTATAAATATTTTAATTATTTTTATAGCTTATACAATTCGGTTACAATAGACAAAACTTTAAAATAATCTCATCGATATTAATATATTTGATATCATTTGAAAGATATGTAATTTCGTATCTTACGCAAAACTTAAAAAATTTCATTAAATTTCAAATTTGAAGTATATATTAATTTTTTTAAAGCAGGATTTTCCGCAATCAAGGAATTTTTCACAAATGTTTTGTTAGTGAGTAAATCCCCAAAGATCTATTTTGAATAAAATTTTTCACTATTTTTGTCTTAATTTTACAATAATTGTCGATGAATCCGAGTACATATTTTTGAATCAACCTCTAAAAAATGTACATATTTTAGAAAAGATTTGGAAAAAAGCTTATAAGGGCCTATAAGTTATGCGAGAACAATTTACTATAAGTAAACCACACAATATCAGTTTAAAATAATTGGAGAACTGGGTGAAGTTTTAAATAATTGGACTCTATGAAGTTATAAAAACTTAAGCTAGTTTTTTATAGAAAATTTTTAAAATTTTTCGAAAAATTGTGCATAATTGAAGAAAAAACAGGACCAGGCACCGTTGGCAAATTTTCCCTCGTTAACCCTGAATAGCTATAAAGTTAAATATTTTTTCGAAATCAATCCATGTCTTCTATATAAAAGTTAAGTGAAAATTAAAATAAAGCATTACAATTCATTCTTTACATTACAATTGCATTACAATTTCCTAACTTTTATCAACTTCTTTATAGTATTCTATATTCATCTTTATATTCGACTTTGATAGACAAAACTGAGGTCTGTAAGATTTGACTGCCCTATCCTCGACTATTAGTACCATTATATTACAGTGATACCAAATTATTATCAGAAATTTGTTTCATACTCATTATGTACATAATTCCCAAAGCAAACTAGCCATGGCTGGACAAGGTCAAGAGTCATGAATGGCCAAAAAAAAGCTGACAATTATAAGAAATCTGTCGATGCTTCACATTCGGTGACCGAGAATAAAATTTAATTTAAATAATTAGAATAATTTTTAAGGATCTGTGCATCTTCTGTTAAAAACTGTATTTTTACAGTTTTTGTTGGTAGATTTAATCATAATAATGATTACTTTAGTAAAGCTAAGGCGTCAGAAAACCATCTTAGAGCTTTTAATAGACATTTTCTAAATAAAATAAAAAAAAACGTCAGAACGCCTTAAAATTATTATAAAACGCCATTTTTTTAATATAAATAAAAAATTTAATGCATTTAAATCATAATTTTATTTTTTTAGAAATTAGTTGAGTATTGATTTTTAAATTGTTTCATGTAACAGGATACCCAAAAACATATTACTATTAAAAATTATATTCTAGCAGATTAAGAGCTGTAAATAAGGTTTGTTTTATGATGTATTATCTCAGAACTTAGCAATCACAAAATCATAAAGCATATTTTTATTCTTGAAATTAATAACATGAGCACGTTTTTCTGAAAAGTTCTGGAGAAATGTATTGCTTATAAAATAACTGACGCCTCCATTTATCATACTCTGAAAATCATGCAGATTTGCGAAAAATATTGGTAATAGAAATGTATACTATACGAGTAAGTTTGGACACTTCTTAACCTGAATATAAGAAGCAAAAAAACGATTTTTTATAAAATTTTATGGAATATAAAAAGAATATAACATTATTATATAACATTTTTCTTTTTGTACTCTATCTTACTGTCATTAAAATTTGAATTGCATTTGTTTGGCAATTGCACCCCTAACCAATGACAAATTAAATTCCAAATTGACTTAGGTTTTAGTATGAGCGTTTGTTTATACTGAAACAAATTTAATATTAAGTTGAAATTTTAATAAATACGAAGAACAAAATATTTGCATTCACTTTTGCACCCTCTTTATATTCAAAACATAAAACCGCAGTCATTAAAGTGTTCTAATTATTAAAAAAAATCAAAAATTGTGTGGTGAAAAGTTCTTTTATCAAATTTTGCACCCCATTTTAGCGTGTACCCGGGGCGGACCGCCCCCCCCGCCCCCCCCTTGCTACGCTACTGCAACTAGTGCAGAGATATGGAGTAGAAATTCTCACACAATTTAAAATAAGCTTTAGTTCACATAGAATTCTTAAAGATCCATAGCGAATTCCAAACCATAAATCAGAGCAGCTTATCCATAAACAGCGGTAGTCGTCACTGGTTATTAATTACCGTCTTTGCGAGCCAACCGCATTTCTTTTATTCTTTGATTTTATTTAACAGCCAATTCCACGTTCGTGTTAAGCAATGATTCACTTCTGTCAAATGACATAGAAACCAATCTTAAGTGATCTCACATGAACGATCATCAGGGCAGGCGTCACATGTATATAGCTTGACCAAAGCACTTATTTGCAAGTATTCCCATGACAAGCTCGGGTAATTTCATTCAAAATTAGTTTTTCTTATCACTTTTTGTATATTGTTTATGTGGAAGATCACAAGATTTAACAAAGCAAAAAAAAAAAAAAATACAAACAAAATCCAAGTGCCTGGCCATTTTGGCATTTCATATGCATGGTTTCCTAAAGCACTCCTGATTGAGTCATATTTTGCGCTACATAAGTTATTGTATGGATTTTACGACGCTTGTGATAAGCTATTTATTGTTGATTGATAAAAAATTTAACGCGAACCTGTAAGCTTATTTATAACTACTAGTGTGTGGGGGCAGCAGCAACAGCAGCTAAGTCACAAGAAATGTTAGATAAAATTATTAGATACGGTTACGATTAATAATTGTTTCGAACAGTAGACATTGTCAGACTTGTGTCAGACTGCCTGAAGATTGGTTGCACAAGGCAAGGTTGTACTTTCAGTGCTAATGATTGACTTGGAGATTGCATCAGACAACAAGCTGACACGCTGGCGTAGTGTTGGTTCAATTTTCCTAAAGGATAGAAAGGATGACATTAATAAAAGGCAATAAATTTTAATTTAAGCAACTTACAGACAAATTTTGTTGTATGCGGCAGGCAGTCTTGGTCATTTTTTCTTCCGCAAAGATTTATTTATTTAAATTCATACAAATTTTTAATATGAAATATTTAATAAAAAACAAAAAGTTTTGACGCCAACTAATTTTTAAAATTTATTTTTCAACTTTTACTTCTATGACAGATCACACAAACATAGCTCGACTTCGCTAAATCCGCTGGTTGCGGCCAATTCTCTGGCCAGCATACGCAGCATTAGCCCATCGCGCAAAAGTTTCAACAGCAACAGCAGCACAACGGCTAAGAATGAGCAATCTTGCTCGTCGGCAGCAGCAGCAACAGCTGCTGCCACACCCACGGAAAAAGAAAAAAAGCGCAAAGAGGTCTCCAGCTCGCGAGTGAAGAAGTTTCAGCGGCATTTCTCGCAAGTCTCCAAAGATGAAAAGCTGATCAATTGTAAGCTTTTGAATTAAGCTTTGTTTACATTCTTTTCTTAATCTTAAGTCATTTTTGCAGATTTTTCTTGTGCACTAGTCAGTGATATTTTGCTGCAAGGACATCTTTATATAACGGATCAGCATTTTGCATTTTACTCAAATGTTTTCGGCTATGTTACCAAGGTAAGCTTTTTGCCTTTATTACTTTCAACAACTTGTAATTTATATTGCCGGTTTAGGTTGTCATTCCCACATCATCGGTGACAAAGATCTCTAAGGAAAAAACCGCCAAAATCATACCGAATGCTGTGGGTGTGGCCACCGCCGATGAGCGACATGTTTTTGGCAGTTTTATTAGCCGTGAAGCAGCTTTTCGTCTCATGTGCAGCGTCTGCCCGCCACTGGCGCCCATAGAGCTTTTGTCAAAAATGCCAGCTGACATATTGGAATACTCAGAGGAACTGTCCATCGAAGATGACAGCAGTTGTTCGATTAGTGGCAATGAGAGCCCTCCGCAGGCGGCTGGTGTTGATGGTCAGTCCTTGCTAAGGCGCAATATTGCCGGTTCAAGTCTCAACATTGGCAGCAGCGAAAAGAAGGACAAGCTTCTACGTCATTCTGGTAAGTCGGTTGCAGGCAGAGTTTTTAGTTTTATGCAAAATTCTCCAATCATTATGTGTACTAGTTCCTTACATGTTTTTCCTCTTCTTCTGCTTCCATTCCTCTTTTTCCCCCAAAAGCTCACTCAGACATTCCAAATAATGCCAAATCATCATCGAGCACTTCCTTAGCGCATCATCAGGGCGTAAGCGTGCGCGCTTCAGCACCGCCAATACCACATTACAGCAACAACAATACTAATATTAACCTAAGTAGTGCTTCATCGCATATAACTAACAACAACAACATCAACAACAACAACAATAGCATTACAATGTCTTCTCTAACCTCTCTGCTAACTACGCCCACTACAGGTGCCGCCGCCTCATCCGCCTCAAATCTTACCATGATTATTGCTGGCACAGCATCATCCACCTCCGCCTCATCAACACCATCACCATCGTCGGTATCGTCCACCACATCATTACCGACAACAGTGCTGAATACGCCGCCGCCCAAGCCAAAAACAGCGGCGCAGGCAGCCGCTACAAGTTTCAAGGCGCTTTCCAAGAACGCTCTGCTGAGGCTTAAGTTTCCCAAAGAATTGCATGTCGTTTATTTGGGTGTGCTGTTGTCGATTATTTTGGCTCTGTTCACCGGCTTCCTGTTATATCGAATTTCAAATATTGAGGCCAAAATTAGTTTATATAGATCGCCGGTAGTAAATTATGTGAGTATTTGAAGTGAAGACAGCATTTGTAGAGAGTTGAGAAATTAATAAAACCGTCTTTTTCCTATAGGGCTCTGTAAATGATGATGACATTTTTGCTGATGCCCTACGATGGCAGAAAGAATTACAAACCAAAAGCACTGAAGAAGCTCAGAATATATTAAATACTAACCTACAACAAATTGCTAAGGTAAGTAAGTTACTCGTCAAGTCGCATGACTATCTTCATTAATTGGTATGGCTTGTAGGATTTATTGATAGAGTATTTTGTAGATAGTTAATTTATACACGGTTCGATCCAGGCATCAAGGTTGTTTTAAACAGTTTATATAGTAAACGACCATACTAGAATATATATGGAATATGAAAATTAATAAAAACAAAATATATGAATAGTTTGGACGAGGGAGCGGGCACTTTCCCATACATCTACAATACCTCAAATTGCTCTTCTGATAGTGTAGGGTCTTAGAATTGAGAACAAGTTTATACAAGGAAAAAATATGTGAAATTTAAATAAGACATCTTGAAAGCCAAAAAGGCATAAATTTAGAACTAACACGAACCCCCGGTTCAAACACAAATTTATTAAATATTTTTCTGGTTGAGATTTCTTAATATTTTAAAAGTTGAAAATTGGTTATGAACAAAACTAAGACTGACGTTATGGAATATGTTAGTGATAAAAATCCAAGATTTGGAAAATCAATTCGAAATATGAAAATTAGTTTAAATTGACATTTATTACCAGTCAAAAATGATATAAAACTGCTTGGCATGCAGACTCAAAGAAAATATTTATCAAACATATTAAACTCAGGCTAAATAAATCCGAAAGAGAAAAATTTTACCTAAATTGCACCAAAATTAAAGCATGAAATATATATACGACCAATTCTCATGTACACTTCTCCGTTCTAGTGTCGACAACCACAGGTGTCTAGTCATCGAATGGAATTATTAAGAATATTCGAGAGGGAATGTCTCGGATCCATTAATTTTAAGTTTTGTTTTTAATGAAACTATTCAAGCAAAAAAAAACTAGAACCTGAGAATGGAAGAAACCGTACCGAATAAAAATCACGCGCACTCAAACATGTTCTCTCTCTATTTCGCATTTGGCTCTTCGACTCAAACACAAACTCATTACCACGCAGCAGAAAGAGAGTAGTATAAAATGGTAGTGGTTGTGCTGTTTGATCAAAAAACATTATTTGCTTTGTTGTGCTTATTGATCTCGATCCAAAAACCGTACGTAATGTAGCAAATGTTAGTGCTGCTAAACGACTTCGGCGAAAATTCACATTCGGTCGGACACTAGTTTTTTCTATGTAAATCCGCAAAATTAAAATCAGTTCAATACAATAAATCTTGCATAGAAACTGTGACTGTGTGGATTCCACCCTAAGGTTAGTGATGAAGAGTTAATACTGGTGTCTTAATAAAAACAAATAGAAGTCGAGGGACAATATACGGTATGGGCTATACGGTGTGTGGGGTAGGACTTCCCATTTCAGCGTTTCAAGGTATGTTTTGACCAGCTGGCGTTGTATTCTGGTCGTTTTTGCTTCAATACTCGGCTATAACGCATCAATTGAGTTCGGTAGAGTTGCCCTGTGATAGTTTCACACGGTTGTTGCATCAGAGTGGGAATATTTGTGGGCTTTGGAGTCGATTATGGCGTATGACCGGGCTGCCCGTATGATTTTTTGCGTTTGGGGTTATCGTTATGAACGCATTTCTCATCACCACTCGCAATACGATGCAAAAATTTAAATACATACTAAAAAAAACAGCCTAGTTGGTTGCAACGTTGTCCGATTCGATTTAATATTAGTGCTGCCATGTTAAAATAATGCTTTAAAACTTTTTTGTACACCTGCAGTTAAAACACTCTTCAAGCATATTGTTACCAATTCTGCTATGCAGCCTTTACAGCGAGTTTAAAATTGGTAATGTTCTTATAGTTTCTACAGGTTGACAACTATATATGGTGACAAATTAAAAGTGCTATAATTTCTATAAAAATAATGAAGTTTGAAATTTCATATTTTTATTACACATGTAAAGGATTGCATTTTTTAAAACTAAAGAAATTTTTCAATTGCGTTGCCTCCTTTTGATATCATACGCATTCTTTTTTTTATCGTAGAGCGCGAAGTTGACAACGTTTTATATAAAACCAAGTTTTATATGAAAAGATTTATTGTGTCCTGTGTGCACTCAAGTCGTGCAGAAAAGACATTTTGTTTTCCTGGCTGATAATTTATACGACTTGAGCATTTTTTGTTTACATAATGATGGCTAGTTGCACGACGGCTAAGCACAAGCTCAAAAGAACAGAAACATTTGATGAATGCAGATTTCATCCCCATCAAGAGAAGCTGTTGGAATAGTATGTTTATCATTTATTATTTGAAATTTAATAACAATTTTATTTTCAAACCTTTAGGTAGCTACTAATTTCAAAACACACTGAAAACTCATTTCGATTGTGCGGTATATTCATCATATCAAATAAACCGTTGATATATCATAGCCAGCAGCACATGTTCTTGAGAAAGATCTGCTTTTTCGAAAAACTGTTCGAAGATCAAAATATTTGCACTACTTCGTAAGCGTGTTTTTGGACCAATTTTGTTTCGACAAATTTAAATCAAGAATCAAATCATGCAGCAGTACACTCGCACGTCAGCAATACAGTTGAAGTTTCCACTCTTCACTTATACCTGCAAAAATTGGCAATGAATCATAAGAATAAATGATATGGATAGATCAAGAAATAAAGAAGAATAGTTAAGATTAATAATACCTGTACCAACAGCTAGTTTACCAAAAAGTTAAGATTAATCATCGTTATCATTAAGAGTCATTGTATGAGTTCCGAGTTCAAAGAAATTTTCAATTCTCACTAAGTAAGGATACAAGAAATTGTCATTAGAACTTTTGCTTAAGAGGAATACAAAATCACAAGTTTGAACATAAATGTTCTGCAAACAGTTTTTATTTTTTATTTTCAAACAACTTTTGAACTTTGAACATTTAAACAAGTATCACGCATTCGAGAAAATTTTTTGAAGTGTTTGCAACAAAAAGCTTAATATTAAGATGAGAGTCTGATTAGAGTTGAAATGCTTTTTGTGATAAAAATTAATATAAACAGTCTATTACAAAAATGATAATGAATGCGGCATTTTGTGTTATCAGGAGATTCCGAAAATTGAGTCACATGCATGGATGATACAAAATTTTTACACACTATTGAGGTAGACCAGAAAAAACAAATGAATCATGAGCATGAATAGTGCACAGGAAAAAAATTTGAGGCCCAGCAATTCGAGTGAATTTGGCGCAAACGTTGCAATTAAATGTGGTGTCTGGCTTGCTGCGTTTAAGCTTTTTAAGTGGTACTGGCTTATGTGCTTTTTTCAACTTAGTAAATTGGTAGTTAGGCTTAAGCTCGTCAAGCACTACATTTACTTTATAACAAAATCAACCTATTGCGAAAGTAATTTTTTTTCTTTTTTTTTAATAACTGTCAACACTTTTGTATTTTATTTCTTGCAGGTTCGACGTAGTCTTGAAACCTTATCGATGCTTATCCATGACAGAAGCTCAGCGGCAACCATAGCACCAAATGCAGCGGAAGCTTTTGATCACAATGATAGTGACTGAATTTATTTATTTTTCTACTAATTTTTATTTAAATTAAATTAAATTAATTTAAAAACAAAAACAAACAAAAAACAAAAATTCTGAAATTAATTTTTTTGAACTACCTGATGAACAAAATTTTGATGAAAATACTTTTTTTCAAACTGCATAGAAAAAAAATTGCTTCAAATACCTTTAGAGAATTTAAATAAATTTATCTATATATATATATATATTTTATTTAATCTAAGTTTATAAATTAAATTATTGCAATAACTATTAATTAATTATTTTTATTATAAATATTTTTAAAATGTATGATGTGTGTGAGTTTTTATATGATTTATTTTAAGAGAACATTTTTTTTTTAAAAATTTTATAATTTAAGTATTATAATAAAAAATAAAAAGAAAACACAACCAACCAAAGCTAAAAATATTAATATTACAATAATAAATAATATTATAAATTATGAGATTTGCATGCATGTAAGAATTTTAAAACTTAAATAAAACTTAAAATAAATATTATATACATATATGAAAAATACCGCTTAGTTTTGTTCGTATTACAACTCCGCAAGATAAAGAAAATAAATTAAAAGTGAATAATAATAAAACACATATAAATTCCCAATAAAAACTGTTTCTCTTTAGCTTTAAACATTTGGAACAATTTCAGTTATAAATTAAACGAACTGCATATATTTTGCATTTTTCTTTTACTTATTTTTCTCTTAAGTATATTTTTAAATAAACAAAATGATTAACAAAATATGACACTTATAGTAAGATTTTAAATAGATTCTATATAATTACTAACTATTTGTATTTCTGTGGATTCTTGCGTAAGGTTACCAAGTCTGCCTTGGTAAAGCACTTCGTCTATGGCTCTTTTTGCATAAATTTGTTGTGTTGTATCTAATTTGCTGTATTCTGCAGCCCAACATTTTCCATATATTTCAGTACTATTTTTAACTACAGTCATGTTATTTTCAAAGGTTTCAGTTTCTATTGTCTCTTCATCAACATTTTCATCATCAAAATCATTTTCACTCTCCGGTTTATATTGACTTTGTATAAGCTTATATTTTCTTTGCTGTGATTGTAGTGAATTATTTCCTTTGCGTTTCAAGTTATTTTTTCGTTCTAGTTTTATGACACCTCCATTATGGTAAGGATTCAATAACTCTAAATCATCACGGGTTTCTTCATTCTGAAAAGAATAAGTTAAATTATTGCACAATAAATGATTTGGCATATAAAACTTATATAATATTCCTTGAACTGTTAGTTAAAAATTGACAAATTAAAAATTGTCAATAAATAGAAGGACTCATTGTAGACCAATAAAATTTGGAACATAAGTTGGAATTAGCTATATTAGAACACAAACAAAAATATTTTGTAATCCGCCCACAACCACGGCTATCTTCCATATAACACAAATATTTAAAACGTCTTATTTTGCCTTGTTTTGAACCTATACAAAAACTATTTTGTGAAAATATGTGCAGAATAAAAAAAAATAGTTTCTGCCACGCTCACTTTCCATACGAAATTTTCCACATCATGTGTTTTTCACAATTTCAACATCATGGTGGTGCCCATGTGTCTCGGCGTAGTGCCTCCGCTTCGGCCGTTGTCAAACATATAAACGCTGGCAAGTAATAAAAAATTTAATTTAATTTGTGCTGAGAGCGGAAGAGCTACTAACACAAGCACAAAATTACGAAAAATATAATACAGTGAAACTTCTCTAACTCGAAACGTCAAGGGATCGCAATTTCACTTCGAGTTACGGAAAATTCGAGTTATGGAGAGAAAAACTTCGAAAAATGCATCGAAATTCACGAATAGTTCTTCGAGTTAGAGAAGTTTGAGTTAGGGAAGTTACACTGTAGTATTAGTGTGCCCATCACTGGTTTAGATCTTTATTCTGGTAAGAGAGCACTAAAATTTTCTAGTGCAGTTATTAAGTTGATAGTTAATTACCATTTGTTTATTGTAAAATTAATTATTTGTAAACAAATTTTATTTCTTTTAACGTGAAGTATTTTTTTTCTCTCTTCTATTCCTGACATACTCGCTCATGAATTTTCAAAGCATTAAAATTTTCAAAAACCTTTTTTTGGGTATTACTTTTAACCTCTATAGCTACCAAAATATGTTAAAAGACATATTAAAATCTAATAGTCGATGTTTTGTGGTCCGCTAATAAATTTTGACTCATAATTGTAATTATTTTTTAATTTTACAGTTCTGTTTTAAACAAAAATCACTTTAAAAATAAAAAAATTGATGAAAAAACCTAACACTAAAAAAAATGCTGTAGTAAAAATAAACAAAAATGTATTTAAAACAAATGTAAATTAGTAACTCACCGTCCAAATAAAAGTGTATTTATTTTTACAAAATTAAGTTATTTATTTTTACTACAGAAAATTAAAACTGTTTATTGCAGTTCATTTTACTACAAGTGTAGTATAGTTTTACTAAGGTAAGTGTACCATATAAGGCCCACCTAACACTTTTTTTATTACAGCGTACAAAATATTAATGTTAAAAACTTAAACGTTCTTGTGTCATTTTATTTGATGAATTCTTTATACAAAAACAAAAAATTCGACACCAAAAAAATTATCGGAAATCTCTTAAAATGCAATTTAAAAAAAAGCCTTTTTGGGCCTTTCAATGAACATGTGTACCTTAAAAGGCCCATTTATTCCTAACTTGAAATAGTGAACTAAAAACTGCATTAATTTTTTTTAAAGATTTATATCTTCAGTTTATTGGATAAATTAGTTACATAAATGAATTTACATTCAAAAATATGTTGAAAAAAAATTCTCGGAAATATCAGAGTCCATATGACTAACAACGGAAGGTAATGCAGTTTGCGAAGGCTTGTGCCGGGCCTTACATGGTACACATACCTTACATTATTTATTTAAACGATTTAAAAAAATCAAATGTTTTTTCAGTATTCAAATTAAATTTTTACTACATGTGTAGTAATTCTTACTACATGTGTAGTTATTTTTTCTACATTAAACAAAAATTAAAAAATGCGTGTTTTATTTTTATTTATATTATTTTTCACCATCATATTAACATTATTTTAAGTAAAACAAGAAAAGCTAACAATTGTTTTAAATAACTTTGTTTGTTATATTAATTTTTAGTTTAATTAAATTGTTTGAATTACAACTGCTCACTTCTTAAATTTAAAATAAATAAAAAACGAACAACTTCCTGCAACGCAGTCCCTTGGTCATCACAAAGTTGCTACACAGCGTTAGAATTCACCGAAAGCGAAAATATTGTCAGGAATTTACCCATCCATTGACGCCAACATTTTGGCACACCCATTCCATTGGAAAAGTAAGTTTCCATTTTTAAGACAGCAGAACATATTTTAGTAAACGTATGAATACTGAGGGTTGATGACCAAATTTCCATTAAAAATTTTCAAAAAGTTCTTAAGCTTTGTCTTAATAACGGATATTTTCTTTTCCAATTTCGGTTGAAAAAATTATTTATAATAGCTGGTAATGCAATTTGGCAGCTTGTTGAGGCAGTATCGCTCAAAACAACACCATCCGCTGTAAGAGGACTAAAATTAGAAAGCAAGTAATTAAATTCAAATTGATTACTTACCAGCAGATCCATGGTATAACAATTTGCGGCAGTACGCTAGCACGTCTCAGCTAGCAAGTTTACATTTAGTTATTGTATGACCAAATCCAAATGTTTTAAATTTTATTTTGTTTTGATTAATTTTAATTTTGAAAACAAAACTAAAAGCAAATCCACAGATTGCCATTATTTTTTTCTAAAAAATTTAAAATATTTTTGTACTAACAAATAAATGCATATGAACAAATACAAACTACATATAACTACATCGTGTAGTATAATTTTTTTAAATGTATATGTTGTTTAAAGGAATTGAATAACAACAAATGTATTTCAAAATAAATAAAACTACATATTTTTAAAATAAATACAGTTGTGCAGTATATTTTACTACAGTATTTTATTTGTATGTTAACAATTAAATAAAAATTAAATCCATCATTAGTGTTTATAACTTTTTGAAGACATTTTGGAACTGATTCTAAAAGATTTTTCAAAAGTTCTTCCGAAATATGCTGCCAAAGACTTTTTATTTCAGATATACTCTTTCATGATGCGAATCAAGCAAACGCTTCGCTTTTTCTTCTACGCAGTTAGTTCCCAAAAAGTTAATTATGAACTTACTCAAGCTTGTCACCAGCTGGAAATGAATGATCTTTTAAGACATCCAAATATTTGTATTGGTAGATCGTTCCATCAATTGGAATCAAATCAGCCCCAGAACATTACCGATCCTTCGCCATGGCGATTTGCTAGGAAGACTGGAGCGATTTCTTTGCGTGTTCATCAGTCCACAAAACTCGGGTCCAAAAGCTTACAAAGAAAATCTTAGACAAATTGGAGTCGTTTGATTTTATTTGCCGGGGTTATATGTATATGCTATTTTCTTGATGGAATATGTATCGAATTGGAATTATATTAAAAGTCTGCGAATTGTGCGTTCGCTAAATATATACTGAGAAAAAATTTGCATTTGTAATTCATGGCTTTTCGACGTTAAACCAGGGTTCTTTGAGAACTCCCGCACATAAAGCTGGCCCATAACCAAAGGGGATAAAAAAGTATCTGTCTGATGAATTTAAAAATGTTCTTATGTATGTGTATAATTGGCTAATGTGAACAGTCGAATAAAAAAACACGAAAGCACAAAAGTCGGCGAATGCAGTTACTTTTTGTACCTATTAAGACTTCTTATGATTTCGAGATCAAGCATTTTTATGAAGGCAAAAACTAACATCTGCTTCTATAGCTTTTTTCTACTTTTTGTTGCACCATATTTTAGGAAACATCTTCAGTTTTATGATACTTTTAGGCATTACTTAAAACAAAAGCATCATTCGTAGGTAAATCCAGGGTACACTGAATAAGGTAGCCGCAACACGGAGAGTGCGACTGCCGCAAATGTCAAAGCGAACTGCTTCAGCTGTTATTGTTGTTGTTCTTTTTTTCGACAGCCAGTTGATTTTGACACTTTCGGATAAGCGAAAGAGAGCACAGTCAGTTTTGAGGCAACCTTGTTATTCAACCATGGGTAAATCAAAGTTTTTCTTACCACTAACAGAGTTTTTAATTGTGTTGTTAAAAAGGAAGTATCACGAAAAAGCAGCAGCTTTGTGTTTGCTCTATGTAGAGTTGTTATTGTTGTTAGATATTGTCTTCAAAAATTATTGAATTTTAAATGCACTGCTCTTAATGTTCACAAATCTGTATAGCTGTATATAAATAATAATTGATTCTATTTTTAATTATTTTGGAGCGCACAAGCAGTGTTGATTTTATTTGAATTAAAACATTACTGTAAAATTGAAGTATGTAATAATTTTTCAATGAATTATTGAGCTGCGCCCACTGCTGTCCAATCCATGCTTATTTATATCAACAAGGCGAGACAAAACTACTTTTAAATTTTGCCGCCACTGATAATGAGTAGCATTTCTCCATAATTTCATGCGCTGTTATTAAGACATGAGCATTTTAAAATACAAGCCTACAAGTATGCAATGTTATTATACCATTGGTAAATTCTGCTCCAATGGCAATCAATGTACTTTTATTTCGCTTGTTTTCTATATTTTATTTTTTTTTAGATATTTGCGCCAGTTTAAAGAACCTTAAAAACGGCTCTTCATGGGGATGGTTCCAAAATTATACCCGACCTAACAAAGAAAACACAATAAATTTGGCAACAAATATTTGTAGTTTTGAACATGTTCTCCTTTCAGCTCGACACACTTTTCCTACCAATATTCACTAGCTTCGATACCCTGTTTAAACAAACGAATGAAACATGATGCTGTTTTTGTTCCATCGTGAGCAAACGCAGCCCATACCTATTTTGCGCACAGCTATGTCTTGTTCAAATTTCAGTCAATATGCGATGTACACTACTTTTGGAATGACTAGCAGGTCTGCTAGCTAGAGCAGTTTCAATCGACGGTCATACAAAACCATTTTGTGGATTTTTTACCATTTCTCGCGTGGTCAACTTATTTGGTCAGCCACTGCAATGTTCGTCTTGGGAGCTCGTACTGCCTAGTTTAAACTATACCATATTTTATTGTTATAATATTGTAAACGAAGATGCAGAATATCCAAGAATAGAATCTAGTTCGCTTTGATATTGTTTGGAAAGACTTTCGTTTTATTAGAAGGAATTTTGAAAATAAATTCTAGCCTCAACAAATTACATAAAATCGTTTTTTTAACTTTGAGTTGGAGTTGAGCACACTAACCATCCACGCTGCAATCAGAGGCAGAGCTTCTGTGATCATAATATGATCAATTATGATAATATGATATATTATATTTGCAGTTTTTAAAATTTCCTTAACTCTTCCATACATCAAATTTGTTGATTGATTGATTCACATTAAATGTGACTGAAGTCAAAAATGTCTTTAAACTTTTATAAAGGTTGTCGGTTATGTTTAAATACTGAAGTCAAAAATGTCTTTAAACTTTTATAAAGGTTGTCGGTTATGTTTAAATACCTATAATAGAAAATTATATTTTTTTCATTAAACCTTAAATAATCCTAAAGTACATTATTTCCTGAACATACAATATTCATTGGAGCAGCGATAATAAGAATTTAATAAACAATCTAAATAAATTGTTTCCACTTACTTCATTCATATGTTCTAGTGATTTTTCGTATGAAAATTTTTCTATGATGGAGTCAGGCAATTTGATTCTCACATGAGGCCGCAAAAATGCGAGCTGTTCGAAGCACCAGAGGCTCGGTCTTATAGTATTGGTCTTAACGTCGACACGCTTAATATTTGTCTCTAATACTCTTAACTCCTTTCTGTATTGTGATCTTAAACTGTTGATTTTTCTTCTAATATATTTAATTGTTACAGAAGGATCATGTTGTAGCATTTCCAAATAAATTTCCTTTAAGCTGGTATGCCTTTGCTTTTTGTTTTGATAAGTGGCATCATTAGCGTCCCACAAAGAAGGTTGACTTTTTAACGCAGTTATAAATTTTGCCGTCACATCTCTACTCCACACTTTAGCCATTATTTATATTGACGAATGTTAATTAAAAGATATGTTCCTTTAACAGGTTCCGTTGTTACTTTAACAGCGGATAGTAAGATTGTTATTAGCGCACATCAACAAATATCACTAATGTTTATCACTATTTCAACACATTTGTTTTCCGAAACTTTAAATTAAATTATCGATAACTTTATTTACTTCCAAACAACACAGAACAAAGTAGATACCGCATTATTATTGACTGGAGAATGGTGTATTTGACCATAAAACACAAAATATTTGATTGTTTTTAAGAATTAAAATTAAGCAATTTCAGAATGTTTTTCAATCAACCAAACTTCACTTGATTTTGTTGATGTTCCGAAAACATATTGACCACGGTTGCAATTTTCTTTATGGTTACTGCTTACTACTATTTGCAGAAATTTTGATGCGCTAGCTTACATTTGCCTTCAAATAAGCAATTGATAGCCATCGATGCCAACCAAAATTTACACAAAAAATACATTCAATTACGCAACATAACACACAGAAAAAATTACTTATGTGTAAAAAAAATTCACACATGATTGCAAAATTATACACTGCATTAAAAAATCTCATGAAATCATACGCCACTTAAGGCCAGTTTCACGAACATTAGTTAACTAACTAAAAGCTGTTAGTTAACTATAACTTTAACACTGTATAAAACATTTGTTTTTGCTATTTGCTTTAATACTTTTCTTTGCACAAGGGACAAAATAATAAATGCACACAAAGTACAAACGCGAGATGTCCTAATTTTTCACAAAAATAAATTTATTTTCTTTTGGAAATTGTAAGTATATATAAACATAGTCCGAACTGCTGTCAATACCGTTATTCCAATCGGAATCATCATTATTTGTTTCATGTTTCTATTGTTGCTTTTTTCTTCTATTACATAAATCAGCTGTTAGTTTTTTTTTCAAAAATCACGAAACGAGAATTATCACACGAATCTGGCATCTATGGTGAAGGCGATATTTTGATACAAGGCAAATGTCAGTTGTTTTCACTACCGATTTATTTAAGGTCGTCTTATGTGTGCTGTGCCAGTGCAGCTTTAGCACTTGTTTAGTTCTGCAGTGAGGTTTTTGTGAACACACCATATTTCTAACTGAGATTATTTATATGATTATAATTGAGATTATTATTATGATTGGCTTGAGATAATTATTTATTAAGTAATTAGTTTATAAACTCATTAATGTTGCATCTTTATTCCAAAGCTGTCAAAATTTTGTATGTACACAATTACACAACTGCTCAAGTTCTCAAGTTAAGGCTATAGTAGAAATGAAGTTGTGTAAATTTATACACAACTTTTTTACGCACGTGTATTTTGTTTTTGTAAAATGCCCAAGTCCTCAACTGCACTGTATCGTGAATACCCATATTGACTTCTGAGCCTAATTAATCGATTCCGTTGCCTTCTGTTGCTGAATTCTTTGCTTTTGAGCTAAAAATCAACATAAACAAAAAAATCAATCTTGCCTAATCAATCGATTCCGTTGCTTTCTATTGCTGAATTCTTTACTTTTGAGCTAAAATTTCAACTAAACGAATAAAAAAATAAAAAAGAAAAGCAAAATTTACTTTAAGCCAAAACAGAAAAGCAACAAAGAGAAAAATCCCACCCAAAAATATTCAAAATTGTCAAAATTAATCTTAATACTATTGAATTTTAAAAATTGCTACCACACGTAACTTGCCACCTTCCCACTTCTTACTTAATCTGTAAATATCAAAACTAATCTGATACGACAGATTAATTGAAAACTTTACGCATCAAACATGATGCGTACCGCATATAATCTGATTGCATTAACTGTAGCGCTGTCAAAATAAATTGTCATTTAGAAATCAATTCACACTATGCGAATCAGCAATGCTTGTAAGTTTTGTTGAACGTAATCTTTTTTGTAAGTTGAAATGATTGAAAGTAAAGTGACACCCCAATAAACATTTATATCTGTGTCGACAAGGAATAACCGCTAAAGATTATTAAGGACAAAGTGAAGTTATTACTTTCATTGCGTTTTTCCCTCAAAAAATAAATGCACGAATACGAAATTTTTATTTTTGTACCTTGAAAGTTAAATTTTTGAGGCCATCAAATCTAAACAGCAAAAGTCAGGGTTACCTGATATAATTTAACGCTTTTTATCTTAAAAATGGTCTCTGGAAATTTTGAAAATGAGTTTAACTGTTGTTTCTGGGTATTTTATGAGTCCAAAAAGACTCTTATTTGTGAACATTTTACGAGCGTACATAATAATGAGTCCGAAAAGACTCTTCTTATGAACGTTTTATGAGCGTTTAATGACTCAGAAGAGGCTCATACTTATGATGATGTTTTGAGCTCTTATAACTATAGATAAGACACATCAATATATTTCAGAGTAACTTTTATGATAAACAAAACTTTTTATATAATTTTTGTGAAACAGTTTTTATATAATTTAATGGCACCGCTAACACGCTACGCTAACACCCAAAAAATCTTATTGTATTATTAACACGCCTGTATTGTTGATTTTGTTTTAAAAATCTTATATATGTAACGTGACTTTCGTATTAGCAACCAGTAAGTAGATTCCAGGATTTGCTATCGCTAAATCTCGATCGCTAAAAAATGCTTACGTCAGTTTAGCAAATTTTGGCGACAATCGCGATTCTGATTCACAGATCATCTCCTATTTTCGTCGCTTAAATTAAGCAATGAAAAAAATGAGCCGGATAAAAACAGCTGATTTTGACATTTATTTATTGCTAAAAAGTTGCTAATTTGCGATTCTGAGTGTATTTCAATCGCTAAAAATTGCTAAAATTATCAAATTTTTAGCAACAAGAACTTTTAGCCGCTAAAATTTTTAAAAACCTTATAGTACTTATAATAGGAATGAAAACAAGGTAAATTTCAGTTATCAACAACGTAACGCTGTCTTTTTCTAATTTTATTTCATAAAAATATTTTTTAAGACATGTACGTCAATAGAAAACGTATAAACAAAAAAGCAAACTTTTTTTATTCCAATGTTTAGAACGCGAATTTAATAAGACACAGTTGATAAGACACTCATACTGTTAGTATAATTAATAATGTTTCTTATTTAATAAATTTTACCGACACTGAAGCGCACAAGAATTTATTATTTTGACTTTAACCTCAATGCTTACACACACAAAGAGAAAATTTGACAGCTCTCGTTGAAAAACTTGTGTGCCACTACGGTGGATAAAACAACTAGTTTTTAGCTAAGCGATGTGAAGTTCAGAATCGCATTTTAGCGAAATCGCTAAAATTTCGGATAATACTAGATTTTTAGCATTTTAGAGATTTTTAGAGTTTTAGCGATAGCAAATCCTGGAATCTACCTACAGGTTTTTATTTATAAAAAAATGTACTTAAAACAAAATTTACAACAATGTTTTTAATACAAAGACAAACTTCTTGAATTATGATGAATCATGTTGTTCTGCTAACACAGAAATTCTTAAAAAAAAAACATTATTTCATTTCACCAGCACAGACGTGTTGCCGACTCGAAATATTTATTATGTAACAAAATTGAAGAAAGAATAATTTTCATTAGCGTAGAGCGATTTGGTTTGCTAACAAGCTAACTAATGGTAAGAAAATCTATGAGGTAAAAATACATTATATACTAAAGTATTAGTTTAGTTTCCTTTTTCAGGTTTTGGTCATGCTGTTTTCCAAGCAAACTGAAAAAGCTTGCAACGAAGTGTTCCTATAGACGGGGCTTTTAAATGAAAAATTGAAGGCTTTAAATTTTTAAAATGCTTTTAATGTTATATAATAATAATTTAATTGTCAATAAAAACGAATAATTTCTTATGCACAAGACAAATGATATTTTCTAAAGTACAAATAGTTTAGTTTTTTTAAGGATTTATTCTTGTTACTCAAACAACGACTACTGTTGAATCATCAACAATAGCTGTGTTTTTTACCAAGCGAGTAGTTAAAAAACGACCGCTTATCATATGTATACTCGCTTAAATAACACAGGAAACTGTTACTCGCTTAAAAGTTTGCCGACCAAACGAAAAAAAATGCTTCCAAGTTATGTTTCAATAATTGTATAAATTTCCTACAAAGGTGGCAACTATATCTGATTGATAGTCAATAGTGATGTATGAAATGAACATTTTTTGTATCAAATACTTTTCACGAAATACTCATAATTTGCTTCAGATCAATATTTCAATAAAAATACATTATAATTTAACAGGTAAGATAAACAAAATTTATCAAATATACTCATTATGTAAAACTATGTTGTTTGCTTAAGCTTTTAGCACTGAAAATCTTTTGAGTATCGGGTTTGTTTTCAGAACCGAGTCTCCAATGCTTAAAATCTGAAAATTTATGCATCACTAAGTGTCAGAACTTTGATATATAAAATAAATTTGTCAAAAATTGTTTACAAAAATTTTATCAGAACATAAACAACGTTTTTGACTTTTCAGAAAATGCTTCCAAGTTTTAAAAAAAATTCTTAAGCGAGTAAGCAGTCGTTTTTTGACTACTCGCTTGGTAAAAAACACAGCTAATATACTCTTTTGGTAACAAGAAATCTCGTCAACAAAAAGGCACCTTAATTTATAAGTAACAATATTATTATTCACATATATATATGAGATACAGTATACAGTAACATCCCTGAATGTTGAAAATATTCCAATACATTGTCATATCAACTCGACATTGTAGACTGGCAATATTCACATCTTTGCATCAACAAAACTACTGGATGAACGTTTACTAACAAGATTCTTGTTGAGCTAAGATTTTTTTGTTTTAAATCTACAAATTAATTTTTGGGTTATGTTCACCTTTTGTGATAAAAAAAATAGCTGCTATGTATACCTTGTTTATTTTATCATGACTCAAAGTAATTACACCGACATTTTAAAACATCATTTCAGCCTCTGGAAATTTCTTTCATATTTTTGTTAGCTATAAATCCGTTACTTTTACTAACTCAAGTTTAGTGCAATAAATGTTTTAGGCATTAATCAAATGAAGAAAATAATTAATTACAAGAAAAATATATTTCCGAGTGTCAGGTTTGTGAAAGCTAGTGTTGAATATGGTTTGTAATACTGTTGCTGAAATATAGAAGTTAATGATGACAGCTGAGGCATTTACTGCAGGCATTTGAATCATTGTAGTGGTCTTTCAATCCTGGAAACCAATTCAAAGTGAGTTAAGGCCTTTATTTTCAATTAAATAAGTATTTTTTGTGTTGTTATTTATTAAAACTAGTTTGTACTCTAAGGCATTATAAAAAACATGATCATAAGTACACCTAAATGAAGAACTTAGTTGTTATAACTTAAAAGCTTAGCATAAACTAGAGAAGCGATACTACTTTCCATGTCAAGGCGTTGCTGAGCTGACAATTTTGCATTTTTAATATTTCGATTCAAGGACTCAAAGAGTAATGTTGTGCTGTCTTTCCTTTGCGATTTCTTGCTTTGACATTCTACAATGGTTTCAGATAAACAGTCGTTCTTTCGCTTGTTCCCACTTGCCTTTGAACATTCTGACGATGTAGAATTATCTAAAGGATCTAGGGAGTGTGAGAAGATATTTGGTGTTTCCAAGTCAACACTGTTTAAGGTTCTTTCTTCCGGCACTTGTATATCAAAATAATCATCTGCATTCCCTGTTTGGTCGATAGCTTGTATTCTTCCAAATAAACTATGTTTAAATATATTTACTACATATATAATCATTGTTATTTACTCATGTAACTTACCGCTTGCTTCCAACATAATCATGCATGAAATTCATTTTATCAAAATATTTCCACCGTTTTTTGCGCTTAGCGCCAGACCGCATCTTCATACGCTCTAAAGTCTTTGAGTAGGTTGCTCGCAAAGAGTTCCAGATCCTTTTGCAAACGTCGGCTTCAATAATAATTATTTTTATATAAAACTTTTGGAAACAATTAATAAACATACCATTGCTATTCAAATTTTTGGCAATAACAAGCCAACCTTTTTCTTTTAACACGCCATTCGAGTAATACTGCGTATGCGTATCATATAAACATGGTTGCTGGCGCACTTCCTCTATTAGTTTATCTTTAAAAGTAGGGTCCTAACAAAAAATTACAACGTTAGCGCGCACCTTATAACACTTATTATTTGTTACCGTGTATTCATATTCTAGCATTAGAGGCGATTCGACATTCGGTAATTCGACATTCGGTAATTCGACATTCGGTAATACGATATTAGGTAATTCGACATTCGGTAATACGATATTAGGTAATTCGTATTCTTCTGCTGTGAACTCCATATTGTCAACAGCTTCATCTTCAAAATACTCATCTAGAGTTTTGATGGCTCTTTCAGTTTCTTCAGCTTGTATGATACTTTCATCCTCTATAACTTGGTCATTGCTTTTATGGTCTGTATCTTCATATTCATCCTGCGGTAGATCCCAAACCGATCTGTATTTAAGTTATAAGAAACAATAATTCGTATTAAATTAGATTTTAACTTGCCGCCTAGAACTTGGTATGTTGTCCAAAAATGACATATGTTGATAATATTTCCATTTTAGTGTGCCACCAGCTTTGGTGTTTCGCTTGCAGCGCTTATAACAATCCCGAAGCCCCCTCCAGCGCTTTCTGCACAGCGTGACTTGAAAGAAAAATGTAGTGGCATATTTTATTTTTAGTATATTCATATTTACCATTAAGATTAACTCGTCGTGAAACTTCCTTCCATGCACGTTCTTTCTTTCTTTGACTTCTATATTCTTTTAATGTAGTATTATATATAAGAGAATACTTCCGCACTTCCTGAATCAATTTTTCATCAAAGTCCATTTTTGGTTTTGCCATGTCTATTATAAACAGATTTTACATTTAAGAATTATCTTCACCCAACAAACACGACCAAATCACAAATATAAATAAACACGCAAACTAGTGATGCACAATTTGTACAATTATGTGAAGACGATTATTATAAAATAATCGATATCGAATTGATTTTTCCCTTGCGAACATATATGACACGCATCGAACGAAATTTCTTCGTTCACTCTGTTCAGCCGATGCTTGATCTTTTTGGGTTAATCATGTGTTAAGGGCCAAATAGACTACACAGACTGTTTGTCAGACAGATGTTTTTTTCTTGTCATTGCGACGACTATACACTACACAGACTTCATGCACGCAGACTTGGTTTTTTAGTTCCCCTTTGTTGCGCGATGAGTGAGGACAGCGATGCTTCATGATTTCTATCTTTATTTTCATCAGTAACACTTCATATTCATTGTTTTTAATATTTGTTCACAATACTTTTTGCTTTCAATCCTCCAAAATGACGGCAGGGATTTAAAAAGTTCAATAAATTCAGCTAAATTCATCCTTTGTTTCGCTGCAACACAACGAAATTTTCGCAAATCTGTGAGGTTTCACCATACACTACACAGACGGTCCGTCAGACACGACCGAAAATTAAAATATTTTAATTTTTGTCAGACATCTGAACAGACCTTCAAACAACCAAATACACTATTAGCCCGTCGCAACAAACACGTGTTTGTTGCGACTGTCTGTGTAGTCTATTTGGCTCTTTATTTTATGACAAAATGCAGAAAAAAATACAGAAAATGAGTATTTTGATAATAAAAAATAAATTAATAATCTTATTTCAATGCGATTTAGCTATATATCAGAATTATGTATCAGTTTCATCGTATACGGTAATTTTGAATAATTATTTCTATCATAATTTTAACACGATTAACCGCAAAAGTAGTTAAAATTAAATATAGTGCATATGCTTTAGTACTTTAAATTAACAAAAACTGATCAATGCTGATGTTTGCAAACAATGAATTTAAGGCCTTTAAAACATGGAGAAATCAAAATTCCAACGCAACATCTATTTAGTTAGGAATCAATGCAACTAAAAACTGATAAGCAATCTATGCTTACAGATGACCAACAACAATGTTGCGCGAAATTGACGACAACACGAAAAATAAGAGTCCTGCAAAATCTTTATTTTTATTCAGGGAGTATGGAATAAACAATTGATATTTTACCTAATTATGCACTGATTTATTTTATAAAAATGCCTTATTTATTATTATGCCTTAATATAAACACGATATGAGAACGGATGAATTGAATTATAAAGGCTTCGGAATTAATATGTCGGTTAAGAGCCAAATCGACTGCACAGACAGTCGCAACAAAAGGCTCTTTCAAACAATACAAACTATATAAACAATTTCGTGCAGCCCTCATAATTGTAATAATTTCTTATGATGTTAACTCGTCGACGATTAATGGAGAATGAGAAATGCTTGAAGTTCGATGAACGCGCGTTCAAACAATACTATATCTCCGATGGACTGACATAAAAATCAAAAAAATTGAACCGCAGTTTATGCTTTCAGACTTACTACATGTCGTACGACATGCAATGTCAATTTGATAAACATATGTAGTATAGTTTGAAAGGGCCTAAACACGTGTTTGTTGCGACGGTCAAAATCTGTGATCTCGTGTGCCACACGGCGGCCATTTCCATACATGTTCGGTAGTTAAGAAGCTAGTTCGCCAGTTTGTTGGCTTGTTGGCAACAATTCATATGAAATAAAAAATCCGTAAGTTAAATTTTTAAAATAAAGAAAAAACTACTTCATTTGAATAAAATTACACTAGGGATTTTATAACTTGTTAATAAAATCGTAGATTTTAGCTGTACGATTTTTAAAAATTTACAGAAATATGTATTTTGATATGATGCATCATAATCAGTCATAAATTCGATATTGATTTTTTTGGTAACTTGTTGCGTGTGTTAATTTTGTAGCAGCAACTGAAAGAGAAAAATAATTAATTACAAAATAGCTTATAGTACTTTTGCTTACCTTTGATTTTCCAAGCATTTTTTGTGCCTTCTGGTCACCTTAGGTAGCATTCAACCTGCAACAAAGGAAAAGTAAAAAAATAAACAAAGCACTTTTCCATTAAATTTTATTAACACTAACCTGTGCGTCCACGAATGGTGATCTTCCCATCAGGCCATTTATGTTTAATTTTCCTTGAAAAACCTAAAACAAATGATTAAAACAAAATTAACTAAATACACTTACCTCTGCTTAGTTGTTATTTTCCTCTCTTTTGTGACAGCCATGGGGGCGGCCATCATGGAAAATAACAGGGAATGTAGTGAGACATGGAACATCAGTATAGTAAAAAAAGGTGTTGCCAGATGGCAAAGTTCATTGAGATACACAGAAAAACATAGAGGCTACACTTTAAGAGCACTCATTCATAAATGATGTGCAAAAAGACGTGCTGCTGTATCATGAGCGCCTGGTAGGGCGATTTCTGTTTCTCTTTAAGAAAACCGGAAAAAGACAAGAAAAAGAAGGAAAATAGGTAGAAATATATGAATTTTGAAAATAGGTACAATCAATCGGGCATATATATATTGCGATGATATATATTTCTAGGTTCGAATATGGAAAAGTTCTGTTAGTGGACAGACAGAGGAGGGCTCGTTCGAACACGAAAAATCCCGTTACTTTAGTTTTTAAGGAGGTGCAATCGACAAAATAAGTTAATCACTTCTAATAGCTTTCTTCAGCTGTTTCGATTCTGCCTTCGAGCATTCAACTGCTCAGACTGAAAAGAAACCAGGTAGAGCCAGTGGCGTTCTTAAGCGCCGGCAACTTAATAGGTAGGATTTTTTTTTTTTAAATTTGAATTGTCGCGTTTTAACCTCGCATATATTTCACATAGTTTGAACGTCCAACTTTTTCCTGCGTAAGTAAAAATAATAAAAGCTAAGTTTTTCTAAAACTTAAAAACTGAGGGAGAGAAAAACCTGAGTGTAGCAGACTACAGAGAACTGCAAAGCAGAATAGGAGGCTTCAGGGTTCGTCAAAAAGAAAATGTAGGTAGAATCTCTACAAAAAAATAAATAAACCAAATTAAAATGAGGCTTTCACAGTGTGGCCGACACGGACGGCGAAGTAAAGGAAGAAAAATAAGACATTCGGAACGCATCCAACAGAGAAGTCGGTCACAATTTTCTAATTTTATTTATATACATAACTTTATATGTATATCATCAATTATATAATTTGAAACGCCTGAATACTTACCTAAATACCTACTTACGAGCGGCACACAACGTTGTTCGGAGAAAAAAGTGTCAGAGTTGTTCAACCCATAAGATCTGGTGCCGGCGAAATAATACTTTGGAGATAGCGAAAAATTTAATTTGATCAGGCTTGAAAAACGAAAGAGGATTTCGGTGGCGTCAACTTTTAATTAGTTTATTTTTCATTTATAGTAGTTCAACTTAAGTATTCATGATTTAATTTTCGTTTGAATTTTCGAATTTTGATATTTTAAATTTATTGGAGGAATATTTATTTAAATTTAATTTTAATATTTTGATTGGTTTTTTTTAAAGTAGTTCTTTTAATATTTTTAGTATTGAATTTTTTTTTGGCCTTAAGCCAAGTTTTATGAGAAAAAGAGGTGTGTACATTCGGTGCGTGCAAAAATTTTGTGCCTTTTTTTAGAGTTTTCGTGTAAATAATATTTTTGATGTTTAGCAACACCTAAGAGAGCTCCTTTAGGTAGGAAAAATGTCTTAGTAAAATTTCGTTTTTACAGATTTAGTTTGAAAGGCCCATGTTTTTCATTCATTGAATTTAAGTTTTTAGTTTTTTTTATGCATTTGTTTTATTTATTTAATTCATGGCAGTTAAATGTGCTTGTTTAAATTTAATAGATGAAATACTTAAAATAGTTATATAAATATTTTAATTATTATTTAATTTTCCATTTTTTTTAATATATTTTTTTTTGTTAAGATATAAAATTATATTTTAATCGCATTGTTTTTATATAATTAAATTTGCTATAGTTTTGCTGCAATGTATAAATAATCTTAAGTTACCACATACCTGAAAAGAAAAGAATGATGTTAGTTTTTAAATTAGTTATATTAAAATGAATTTTAAAATGAAGATAAATATGGTCTTGTAATTTGAAGAATGTGGGGGCTAAAGTACAGGGGCGTTCGTGAAAATCGCACAAGGCGATATGAACGTAGTTGTTGAAATTTAAACGGTTTGGTTGTGTTTGAATTGGGGTCATCGACATTAGAATTGAAGATGACCATGGTCGGGTGGGTATAGAGAAAAGGGAGAAGGTCCCCCAAACTTCGATGGCTGGTTTGTATTTGTTTCGTTCGTGACTTTGGTATTGTGAATTTTTGTGTTCGGTTTTTGACGTTGTCATTGAGGAGACGTTAAATTCGTTATTTTTGCTCAGTTCATATTTGTTGCGTTTATTTTAGCTCAAGATTTGTTTTTATTATTTGAATTTCAACATTAAAACTTGTTGGTTATTATATTAATTATTTCAGTTTTTTTGAAATTATTTTTGATTTAATATTGTTTTGCGTTTTCTTGTGTTTTTCGGTTATTTTGATTTTTTTTATTTATTTCACTTCCGGTGTGAGCCGGAAGTTATTGTTGCTCCCTCGACCTGGCCTGAAGGGTTGAGAACAACGCCCGGAAACCGTGAGCTAGTCGGTGCGCAATCAGGCCAGGTACGATCGCTAGGGACACGTAACAATATGGCGCCCAAAGATTAAAGCAAAAAGAACCGTGTGATCGCTAATGGCGCCGTAACAATATGGCGCCCAATTAGAAACAAGATTATCAGCTCTCAATCGTACTCAGGCTATCCTGAAGTAGTGCTGGCTTAGTGGGAGTACTCAAACTCTACGCTAATTGCGCCTACATAAGGATATTGTGTGAAAACGTCGATTGAAAGCATGAGATCAACCATTATAAAGTAAAAATCAAATGGCGCTGTAACAATATGGCGCCCAATGATTAAAGCAAAAAGAACCGTGTGATCGCTAATGGCGCCATAACAATATGGCGCCCAATTAGAAACAAGATGATCAGCTCTCGTCGTACTCAGGCTATCCTGAAGTAGTGCTGGCTTAGTGGGAGTACTCAAACTCTACGCTAATTGCGCCTACATAAGGATATTGTGTGAAAACGTCGATTGAAAGCATGAGATCAACCATTATAAAGTAAAAATCAAATGGCGCCGTAACAATATGGCGCCCAAACAGAAAATAAACCATGCTCGGCTATTAATCGTGCTTTCTCAGGGTGTTCTGAAGTACAGTCGGCTTGGCGAGAGGAATCTCACTCTACCCCAATTGCGCCTTACTATGAATACCATGAGAGACCATTGATTGATAGTGCGAGATTTATAATAGAGCAAATTAAAAATCAAGCATTCACGTACAATATGATGCCCAAACATTAAAATATAAAGGACCGTTTGGTTCTAAGGCAAATAGCGCCATAAAAATATGGCGCCAAAAACAGAAAAATAAATTGAGTTAAAATTTAAAGATCAAGTGGGCGCGGAAGCAAGATAGCACACAATTTGTAAAACGGAAGGGCTACCTTCGGTGGTGCTCGCTTGGGTAACTTCAGGTGGTGGCTTAGTGAGAGGTGACCTGCCTCAAAAACAATTAATTGCACTTACTTGAAAATACAGCAGGAGATCCACTGAAAGTATGTCCTTATAAATAGTTTCGTTTTTTTCGTCTCAATAATGAAGTTTTAACCAAAAAACAATTATTTTGAAACCGTGCTATTTCATGGGAATCTTGATTCCGGTGGCTTAGTCAAAACAGTATAGATATGACTAATTGCACTCGTTCAAGAATGCCATGAGGGACCACAAGTTGTAAGGTCGTTGTAATAGCAGCGAAAGTAAAGAAAATGATAAAGTTATTTTTTGTAAATATTATCGCTAAGTGCATTCGAAGCACAGATTATTGTGACCTAGCTATTGGCATAAGTCAACGCTAGCATCGAAGTCGTAGCGACATTACGTGCTGTGAGAAAAAGATCAACAATCGAAAAAAATAATGAAGTAAGAGTTTTAGTCAGAGCAAAACACTTAAACTATGTATGTGTTATAAGAACATGAATTTAAGTTTGTTTGCTTGGTGCATTAAATGTCCGAACCGCGAAGCAAACGAAAGCCAAAGAAGTTTAAAAAAAAAAAAAAAGAAAAAAAAAAACAAACCGTTAATTGTAAAGAAACAAAAGTCCATTGAATTGTTTACAATAGTCCTTTTGCACCGAACAGAACCCTGTACAAAAGGCCCCACACATTAATTCAGTTAATATAAAATTTTATTTTATTACATACAGATAGTATAATTGGGTAGGATTAGTCAAGACTTTGCTGCTGTTGGATAGCAAATTATAACTTATGAAGTCTGATCAGAAAATACTAAAAAAGGTTGCATCGAAAAGACGACACATTACGTTCGACTTAAATCGTTCTTCGCCACAAAGAAAATTTTTAAAGCAAAACACGCCTAAAACAAAAAAATTAAGTATGGAAACTGAATCTGAACCTGCTAGGGCAGAGTGTCAGAATAACAGACCGGTTTTTCATGATTTATCGAATACGATAACCGATAAGAGAAATGATAAATTCCAGAATCAAGGAGCGGTACCAAAAGGTTGTGGAAGAAAGGAATTCCCTCCAAATTTTTCCGAACCTCCACCAATAAGCAGGGGTCCAGTCGGGTTAAATAGACAAACTTTTGCAGCAGCTCATACTATGTTTCCAGAAGAAAACACTGCTGATATAACAGCCGTAATAGCTAGAGAGTGTCAGAAAATTAGAGATTCCTTAGAAAAATCGATTAGAAACCAAATTCAGGAAGGTATAAAAGCGGGATTAGAAGAAATAATGAGGGAACTTAAAACCTTGCTTAAACCAGTTCTTAATTGTAGCATTCCTGTTAGTGTAGATCCGAAAGCGACCAGTAGAAATTTTGGGCGGGAGCCGGGTCAAAACATTCCATTCCGGGCGCGAGCTGAGATAAATAATATTGAAACGCGTAATACATATCAAAGTAATCAAACTCACCAACATCCAACGGGATTCAATGATCGTTCTCGTGCAGCTCGTCCTCCGTATTACGATGATGAAGAACAACCAAACGAAATCAAACAGCCAACAAATCATTTTGACCAAGCCTTCCAAAACAAAGGAATCGCATCAAGTCAGTATGGCTCGGGCCGAAACGACAGAGCGCGCTCGTCGGCTGCAATAAGAATCGACAAGTGGGGTTTGATGTTCGATGGACGCACAAGCAGCATCTCAGTGGAAGACTTCGTATTCCGACTAGAACACCTCCAAGCTCAATACGACTGCTCATGGTCAGAAATCATGAGGGACTTCCATCTTCTTTTAACTGGTGAGGCGAAGGAGTGGTACTGGCTCTTCCTCAAAACAAGCGTAGTGAGCGAGTGGCCAACCTTGCGCCACGCAATTATGCGTCAGTACCAAACTACTCGTTCTAACTTCGAGGTCATGAGAGACTTGGTAGAAAGAAAGCAGCAGCCAGGCGAATCTGTGGAGGCATTCTTTCAAGCAATCTGGAAATTAAGATCAAAATTATTGCAACCATTACCAGAATACGAAGTCATCAAAATTATTAAAAGAAATCTCAGAGAAAACCTAGGTCGCATTGTTTACCCTATGTCGGTGCATTCTGTAGAACATCTCCGAGATGAATGCAATGAAGTGGAGCGCACGTTCCCTCGACGAGATATACGGAGCGTACAACAACAAAGTTCCAGATTTCAGCGGCAAGTGAGTGAGGTCCAGTTAGAGTATATGCATGAAGACGACGATGAAGAAGTAATGGTAGAAGAGATAGCAGCACGACCTCAGGGGACAAGCTTGCAGCAACAGCCAACGGTAAAACGGATGCTAGTGTGCTGGAACTGTCGTCAGCAAGGCCATGCATTCATGGATTGCATGTCGCTAGAGCAGAACATATTTTGCTACAAGTGTGGATTGGCCAACGTAATAACTCCAAAATGTCCGAATTGTGGTCTGGGAAATGGAAGGAGGAACGCGGCAGCAACGGGAGTGCCACGCTCCAGTCAAGATCCCGTAGAGCAGAAGAAAGTCTAAGCACTATCGGAACCGACATCGACGAAAACAGCTTAGAAGGTGATGCAGAAAAGCAAGAGCCTGAAAAGAATGGAAAAATTAGTATAATGAAACACGTAAAAGATTTTAACAGAAATATAAAATGCAAAACAATCAAACCAATTGAAGAACGAATTCACGATTATTATGAGGCAAGACAACGCATTTTCAATAACGGCAGTCTCGACGGAAAGCGGGAAGTATCTAGAAAAATTCAAAAAGCTCGAGCAAATTTTGCCAAACGCAAGCACATTCGAAAACTAGTGTTGGAAGCAGTCTACAAGGCTGATACAGAGGACCCAAGAGCCTATGCCGAAATTGAAATATGTGGTAGAAAGATGCGAGGCCTATTAGACACTGGTGCTTCAGTGAGTATATTGGGTCACGATAGCAGAGAGTTGGTTGAAAGCTTAGGCGTCAACATAGAAAAATACTTTTCGATTGTTAAAACCGCGGGAGGCCGCCAGCACAACGTCTTGGGCAAAGTAAAACTGCCTGTCAGGTTTAAAGATAAGCAACGTGATATTTTATTTTATGTATGTCCGTATCTAAAACAAAAGATATACCTTGGTATCGACTTCTGGAGAGCATTCGAAATAGCAGCTGATGTTCTAGGAGTAGAAGAGCTGAACATAGAGAATATGGCAAAACATCTGGAGCCAGCTCGAGCAGACTCAGCACACGATCTGACAGATGACGAGCGAAGTCGTTTGCAGGACGTCATTAAGAAGTTCCGAACCTACGAAGAGCACGGCCTGGGGCGCACTCATCTAGAGCAGCATACCATTGAGCTGGTCGAAGGCACAGTCCCGGTGAAAGATCGTCACTACCCCATATCTCCAGCGGTGCAATCGATCGTGTACGAAGAGGTAGACAAGATGCTGGAATTAGGAGTAATTGAAGAGAGCCAGAGTCCTTGGAGTAGTCGCACTACAATCGTACGCAAACCGAATAAAAACCGGTTTTGTTTGGATGCTAGAAAGCTAAATGAAAGGACAGTGAAAGACGGTTACCCTTTACAAAATATAGATGGAATTCTGAGCAGGATTGATGAGACGTACTTCATAAGCAGCGTAGATTTAAAGTTTGATTTTTGGCAGATAGAACTGGAGCAAAAGAGCAAGGCGTACACAGCATTTACAGTGCCAGGTCGGCCGCTCTACCAATTCAACGTAATGCCGTTCGGCCTATGCAATGCAGCGCAACGCCTGTGTCGATTGATGGATAAAGTTATCCCACAGCGATTGAAATCAAATGTGTTCAAATATCTAGATGATCTGCTGATCATAGCTGCTGATTTCGACACCCATCTCCAAGTGTTGAGCGAAGTTGCCGATTGCCTTAAAGAAGCAAATTTAACAATTGGGTTAAAAAAATCAATGTTTTGTTTTAAGGAACTTAGATACTTAGGTTTTATCGTAGGCGGAGGAGCACTTCGAACAGATCCGGAAAAAGTGTCAGCCATCAAACGAATTCCAGTTCCACGAACAACAAGAGAAGTACGCAGCTTTCTTGGAACAGCTGGTTGGTACAGGCGGTTCATACAAAACTTTGCCGCAATATCGGCACCACTCAGCGATACTCTAAATGCACCAAATTCTGTATGACCCCTGCAGCCATTGTAGCGTTCAATCAGCTAAAACAAGCTTTAACTTCAGCACCCGTTTTAAAGCATGCAGATTTTACTAAACGATTTTATGTGCAATGTGATGCTTCCGACATAGGAATAGGTGCTGTGCTGTACCAGATTGACGAAAATAGCCATGAGAATCCGGTGGCATTTTTCTCGCAGAAGTTGAATAATCACCAACGCAATTATAGTGTGACTGAGAAAGAGTGTTTGGCGGCGGTGCTTGCTGTTAAAAGATTTCGCCCATACGTTGAAATGATGCCTTTTACCGTTGTCACAGACCACGCCAGTCTGAAGTGGCTCATGTCACTAAAAGACTTGAGCGGCCGTCTTGCTCGATGGTCTCTTCAACTACAAGCGTTTGATTTTCAAATTGAACACAGGAAAGGCGCTGACAATGTGGTCGCTGACACACTCTCTCGTGCGATTGAAGAAGCAGAGCTGGATGGTGGAGAGTTGCTAGATCTGGAGACTACAGAATTTTCCTCACCGGAGTACCTGGAGTTGATTGAAAACATTAATAAAAATAAAGAAAAGTTGCCAGATTTAAAGATTGACAATGGAATGGTTTTCAAGCGAACATCATTTGAACGACAGGATGGCGAAGAAGAAGAGCTGGTGTGGAAGTTGTGGGTCCCAGAAGGGTTAACGTCAACGCTTTTATCTAAAGCGCATGAGCCCCAAGTGACAGCGCATGGCGGTATCGCTAAAACAATACACCGCTTGCGAGAATTTTATTTTTGGCCCGGTATGACAAAACAGGTTCGCGCGTATATCAACAATTGCCTAATATGCAAAGAAAATAAGTCGACAAATATCGAATTGCGACCTAGTATGGGACAAGAAGTGATCACGGAACGCCCTTTTCAAAAAATTTACATTGATTTTTTGGGAAAATACCCACGTTCTACGAAGGGTAACACATATATATTCATAGTCGTAGACCATTTTTCGAAATTCACCTTATTGAAGGCCATGCGGGAGGCGACTGCGATAAACGTGATTGAATTCCTTACTCACGAAGTGTTCTACAAATTTGGTGTTCCAGAAATAATTCACAGTGATAATGGAAATCAATTCACGTCAAAAGAGTTCGAGAAAATGATAAATAACTTCGGTATAAAACATTTAAAAACGGCTGTCTACTCACCACAAGCGAACGCAGCGGAAAGAGTTAATCAATCTGTACTAGCAGCTATAAGATCATATTTAGATAGTGATCATCGCGACTGGGATCTATTTTTACCTGAAATCGAATGTGCGTTAAGAAGTTCAGTTCATGCGGCGACGGGGATTACACCATTTTGCGCTCTTTTCGGGCATAACATGTATTTGCACGGGGCGGACTATAAATTAGCTCGAAAACTAAAATCTTTAAGCGATCCCGAGATCTTAATTCTTAATAAAAATGAAAAGTTAACACTTATGCGCGAAAAACTTAAAGAAAACCTTCACGCGGCATACGAAAAAAGTGCGCGTCGCTACAATCAACGAAAACGCGAAATACACTTCACGCCCGGCCAGGAAGTGTATAAAAGAAACTTCGTGCAAAGCGACTTTAAAAGAAACATTAATGCAAAATTCTGCAAAAAGTTCGTGAAATGTCGAATAAGGTATGCGGTAGGGAACAACATGTACCAACTCGAAACTCTCACTGGAAAACCAATTGGCGTTTTCCATACAAAAGACATTAAGCAATAAAAAAAAAAAAAAAAAAAAAAATTTTTTTTGTAGTTTTTGCCCGGCTAACTTAGATTGTAAAGCATGAGACTCATTATCTCAGGTGTGGGCGGAAGCCTACGTTGGGCGCAGAAAATAATCATAAAAAAATATCAACACAAACAATATCACAATATAAATATCTTTATTTAAATACAAAATATCAATAAAAAAAAAAGTTAATTTAAATATATTTATATAAAGATAAATATGAGTACAAATAAAAATATCAATGCATATGAATAAATACAACTATAAACATAAAATGTAAGAATAAACATAAATACGAATAACATAAAAAAATATAGACATATATACAAAATCCTAATGAAATCCACCCGCACACTGTCTTTTCCTGAAAACCGTAGTTCTGCCAAAGCCAGAGTTTTGTTGCGTGTGTTAATTTTGTAGCAGCAACTGAAAGAGAAAAATAATTAATTACAAAATAGCTTATAGTACTTTTGCTTACCTTTGATTTTCCAAGCATTTTTTGTGCCTTCTGGTCACCTTAGGTAGCATTCAACCTGCAACAAAGGAAAAGTAAAAAAATAAACAAAGCACTTTTCCATTAAATTTTATTAACACTAACCTGTGCGTCCACGAATGGTGATCTTCCCATCAGGCCATTTATGTTTAATTTTCCTTGAAAAACCTAAAACAAATGATTAAAACAAAATTAACTAAATACACTTACCTCTGCTTAGTTGTTATTTTCCTCTCTTTTGTGACAGCCATGGGGGCGGCCATCATGGAAAATAACAGGGAATGTAGTGAGACATGGAACATCAGTATAGTAAAAAAAGGTGTTGCCAGATGGCAAAGTTCATTGAGATACACAGAAAAACATAGAGGCTACACTTTAAGAGCACTCATTCATAAATGATGTGCAAAAAGACGTGCTGCTGTATCATGAGCGCCTGGTAGGGCGATTTCTGTTTCTCTTTAAGAAAACCGGAAAAAGACAAGAAAAAGAAGGAAAATAGGTAGAAATATATGAATTTTGAAAATAGGTACAATCAATCGGGCATATATATATTGCGATGATATATATTTCTAGGTTCGAATATGGAAAAGTTCTGTTAGTGGACAGACAGAGGAGGGCTCGTTCGAACACGAAAAATCCCGTTACTTTAGTTTTTAAGGAGGTGCAATCGACAAAATAAGTTAATCACTTCTAATAGCTTTCTTCAGCTGTTTCGATTCTGCCTTCGAGCATTCAACTGCTCAGACTGAAAAGAAACCAGGTAGAGCCAGTGGCGTTCTTAAGCGCCGGCAACTTAATAGGTAGGATTTTTTTTTTTAAATTTGAATTGTCGCGTTTTAACCTCGCATATATTTCACATAGTTTGAACGTCCAACTTTTTCCTGCGTAAGTAAAAATAATAAAAGCTAAGTTTTTCTAAAACTTAAAAACTGAGGGAGAGAAAAACCTGAGTGTAGCAGACTACAGAGAACTGCAAAGCAGAATAGGAGGCTTCAGGGTTCGTCAAAAAGAAAATGTAGGTAGAATCTCTACAAAAAAATAAATAAACCAAATTAAAATGAGGCTTTCACAGTGTGGCCGACACGGACGGCGAAGTAAAGGAAGAAAAATAAGACATTCGGAACGCATCCAACAGAGAAGTCGGTCACAATTTTCTAATTTTATTTATATACATAACTTTATATGTATATCATCAATTATATAATTTGAAACGCCTGAATACTTACCTAAATACCTACTTACGAGCGGCACACAACGTTGTTCGGAGAAAAAAGTGTCAGAGTTGTTCAACCCATAAGATCTGGTGCCGGCGAAATAATACTTTGGAGATAGCGAAAAATTTAATTTGATCAGGCTTGAAAAACGAAAGAGGATTTCGGTGGCGTCAACTTTTAATTAGTTTATTTTTCATTTATAGTAGTTCAACTTAAGTATTCATGATTTAATTTTCGTTTGAATTTTCGAATTTTGATATTTTAAATTTATTGGAGGAATATTTATTTAAATTTAATTTTAATATTTTGATTGGTTTTTTTTAAAGTAGTTCTTTTAATATTTTTAGTATTGAATTTTTTTTTGGCCTTAAGCCAAGTTTTATGAGAAAAAGAGGTGTGTACATTCGGTGCGTGCAAAAATTTTGTGCCTTTTTTTAGAGTTTTCGTGTAAATAATATTTTTGATGTTTAGCAACACCTAAGAGAGCTCCTTTAGGTAGGAAAAATGTCTTAGTAAAATTTCGTTTTTACAGATTTAGTTTGAAAGGCCCATGTTTTTCATTCATTGAATTTAAGTTTTTAGTTTTTTTTATGCATTTGTTTTATTTATTTAATTCATGGCAGTTAAATGTGCTTGTTTAAATTTAATAGATGAAATACTTAAAATAGTTATATAAATATTTTAATTATTATTTAATTTTCCATTTTTTTTAATATATTTTTTTTTGTTAAGATATAAAATTATATTTTAATCGCATTGTTTTTATATAATTAAATTTGCTATAGTTTTGCTGCAATGTATAAATAATCTTAAGTTACCACATACCTGAAAAGAAAAGAATGATGTTAGTTTTTAAATTAGTTATATTAAAATGAATTTTAAAATGAAGATAAATATGGTCTTGTAATTTGAAGAATGTGGGGGCTAAAGTACAGGGGCGTTCGTGAAAATCGCACAAGGCGATATGAACGTAGTTGTTGAAATTTAAACGGTTTGGTTGTGTTTGAATTGGGGTCATCGACATTAGAATTGAAGATGACCATGGTCGGGTGGGTATAGAGAAAAGGGAGAAGGTCCCCCAAACTTCGATGGCTGGTTTGTATTTGTTTCGTTCGTGACTTTGGTATTGTGAATTTTTGTGTTCGGTTTTTGACGTTGTCATTGAGGAGACGTTAAATTCGTTATTTTTGCTCAGTTCATATTTGTTGCGTTTATTTTAGCTCAAGATTTGTTTTTATTATTTGAATTTCAACATTAAAACTTGTTGGTTATTATATTAATTATTTCAGTTTTTTTGAAATTATTTTTGATTTAATATTGTTTTGCGTTTTCTTGTGTTTTTCGGTTATTTTGATTTTTTTTATTTATTTCACTTCCGGTGTGAGCCGGAAGTTATTGTTGCTCCCTCGACCTGGCCTGAAGGGTTGAGAACAACGCCCGGAAACCGTGAGCTAGTCGGTGCGCAATCAGGCCAGGTACGATCGCTAGGGACACGTAACAATATGGCGCCCAAAGATTAAAGCAAAAAGAACCGTGTGATCGCTAATGGCGCCGTAACAATATGGCGCCCAATTAGAAACAAGATTATCAGCTCTCAATCGTACTCAGGCTATCCTGAAGTAGTGCTGGCTTAGTGGGAGTACTCAAACTCTACGCTAATTGCGCCTACATAAGGATATTGTGTGAAAACGTCGATTGAAAGCATGAGATCAACCATTATAAAGTAAAAATCAAATGGCGCTGTAACAATATGGCGCCCAATGATTAAAGCAAAAAGAACCGTGTGATCGCTAATGGCGCCATAACAATATGGCGCCCAATTAGAAACAAGATGATCAGCTCTCGTCGTACTCAGGCTATCCTGAAGTAGTGCTGGCTTAGTGGGAGTACTCAAACTCTACGCTAATTGCGCCTACATAAGGATATTGTGTGAAAACGTCGATTGAAAGCATGAGATCAACCATTATAAAGTAAAAATCAAATGGCGCCGTAACAATATGGCGCCCAAACAGAAAATAAACCATGCTCGGCTATTAATCGTGCTTTCTCAGGGTGTTCTGAAGTACAGTCGGCTTGGCGAGAGGAATCTCACTCTACCCCAATTGCGCCTTACTATGAATACCATGAGAGACCATTGATTGATAGTGCGAGATTTATAATAGAGCAAATTAAAAATCAAGCATTCACGTACAATATGATGCCCAAACATTAAAATATAAAGGACCGTTTGGTTCTAAGGCAAATAGCGCCATAAAAATATGGCGCCAAAAACAGAAAAATAAATTGAGTTAAAATTTAAAGATCAAGTGGGCGCGGAAGCAAGATAGCACACAATTTGTAAAACGGAAGGGCTACCTTCGGTGGTGCTCGCTTGGGTAACTTCAGGTGGTGGCTTAGTGAGAGGTGACCTGCCTCAAAAACAATTAATTGCACTTACTTGAAAATACAGCAGGAGATCCACTGAAAGTATGTCCTTATAAATAGTTTCGTTTTTTTCGTCTCAATAATGAAGTTTTAACCAAAAAACAATTATTTTGAAACCGTGCTATTTCATGGGAATCTTGATTCCGGTGGCTTAGTCAAAACAGTATAGATATGACTAATTGCACTCGTTCAAGAATGCCATGAGGGACCACAAGTTGTAAGGTCGTTGTAATAGCAGCGAAAGTAAAGAAAATGATAAAGTTATTTTTTGTAAATATTATCGCTAAGTGCATTCGAAGCACAGATTATTGTGACCTAGCTATTGGCATAAGTCAACGCTAGCATCGAAGTCGTAGCGACATTACGTGCTGTGAGAAAAAGATCAACAATCGAAAAAAATAATGAAGTAAGAGTTTTAGTCAGAGCAAAACACTTAAACTATGTATGTGTTATAAGAACATGAATTTAAGTTTGTTTGCTTGGTGCATTAAATGTCCGAACCGCGAAGCAAACGAAAGCCAAAGAAGTTTAAAAAAAAAAAAAAAGAAAAAAAAAAACAAACCGTTAATTGTAAAGAAACAAAAGTCCATTGAATTGTTTACAATAGTCCTTTTGCACCGAACAGAACCCTGTACAAAAGGCCCCACACATTAATTCAGTTAATATAAAATTTTATTTTATTACATACAGATAGTATAATTGGGTAGGATTAGTCAAGACTTTGCTGCTGTTGGATAGCAAATTATAACTTATGAAGTCTGATCAGAAAATACTAAAAAAGGTTGCATCGAAAAGACGACACATTACGTTCGACTTAAATCGTTCTTCGCCACAAAGAAAATTTTTAAAGCAAAACACGCCTAAAACAAAAAAATTAAGTATGGAAACTGAATCTGAACCTGCTAGGGCAGAGTGTCAGAATAACAGACCGGTTTTTCATGATTTATCGAATACGATAACCGATAAGAGAAATGATAAATTCCAGAATCAAGGAGCGGTACCAAAAGGTTGTGGAAGAAAGGAATTCCCTCCAAATTTTTCCGAACCTCCACCAATAAGCAGGGGTCCAGTCGGGTTAAATAGACAAACTTTTGCAGCAGCTCATACTATGTTTCCAGAAGAAAACACTGCTGATATAACAGCCGTAATAGCTAGAGAGTGTCAGAAAATTAGAGATTCCTTAGAAAAATCGATTAGAAACCAAATTCAGGAAGGTATAAAAGCGGGATTAGAAGAAATAATGAGGGAACTTAAAACCTTGCTTAAACCAGTTCTTAATTGTAGCATTCCTGTTAGTGTAGATCCGAAAGCGACCAGTAGAAATTTTGGGCGGGAGCCGGGTCAAAACATTCCATTCCGGGCGCGAGCTGAGATAAATAATATTGAAACGCGTAATACATATCAAAGTAATCAAACTCACCAACATCCAACGGGATTCAATGATCGTTCTCGTGCAGCTCGTCCTCCGTATTACGATGATGAAGAACAACCAAACGAAATCAAACAGCCAACAAATCATTTTGACCAAGCCTTCCAAAACAAAGGAATCGCATCAAGTCAGTATGGCTCGGGCCGAAACGACAGAGCGCGCTCGTCGGCTGCAATAAGAATCGACAAGTGGGGTTTGATGTTCGATGGACGCACAAGCAGCATCTCAGTGGAAGACTTCGTATTCCGACTAGAACACCTCCAAGCTCAATACGACTGCTCATGGTCAGAAATCATGAGGGACTTCCATCTTCTTTTAACTGGTGAGGCGAAGGAGTGGTACTGGCTCTTCCTCAAAACAAGCGTAGTGAGCGAGTGGCCAACCTTGCGCCACGCAATTATGCGTCAGTACCAAACTACTCGTTCTAACTTCGAGGTCATGAGAGACTTGGTAGAAAGAAAGCAGCAGCCAGGCGAATCTGTGGAGGCATTCTTTCAAGCAATCTGGAAATTAAGATCAAAATTATTGCAACCATTACCAGAATACGAAGTCATCAAAATTATTAAAAGAAATCTCAGAGAAAACCTAGGTCGCATTGTTTACCCTATGTCGGTGCATTCTGTAGAACATCTCCGAGATGAATGCAATGAAGTGGAGCGCACGTTCCCTCGACGAGATATACGGAGCGTACAACAACAAAGTTCCAGATTTCAGCGGCAAGTGAGTGAGGTCCAGTTAGAGTATATGCATGAAGACGACGATGAAGAAGTAATGGTAGAAGAGATAGCAGCACGACCTCAGGGGACAAGCTTGCAGCAACAGCCAACGGTAAAACGGATGCTAGTGTGCTGGAACTGTCGTCAGCAAGGCCATGCATTCATGGATTGCATGTCGCTAGAGCAGAACATATTTTGCTACAAGTGTGGATTGGCCAACGTAATAACTCCAAAATGTCCGAATTGTGGTCTGGGAAATGGAAGGAGGAACGCGGCAGCAACGGGAGTGCCACGCTCCAGTCAAGATCCCGTAGAGCAGAAGAAAGTCTAAGCACTATCGGAACCGACATCGACGAAAACAGCTTAGAAGGTGATGCAGAAAAGCAAGAGCCTGAAAAGAATGGAAAAATTAGTATAATGAAACACGTAAAAGATTTTAACAGAAATATAAAATGCAAAACAATCAAACCAATTGAAGAACGAATTCACGATTATTATGAGGCAAGACAACGCATTTTCAATAACGGCAGTCTCGACGGAAAGCGGGAAGTATCTAGAAAAATTCAAAAAGCTCGAGCAAATTTTGCCAAACGCAAGCACATTCGAAAACTAGTGTTGGAAGCAGTCTACAAGGCTGATACAGAGGACCCAAGAGCCTATGCCGAAATTGAAATATGTGGTAGAAAGATGCGAGGCCTATTAGACACTGGTGCTTCAGTGAGTATATTGGGTCACGATAGCAGAGAGTTGGTTGAAAGCTTAGGCGTCAACATAGAAAAATACTTTTCGATTGTTAAAACCGCGGGAGGCCGCCAGCACAACGTCTTGGGCAAAGTAAAACTGCCTGTCAGGTTTAAAGATAAGCAACGTGATATTTTATTTTATGTATGTCCGTATCTAAAACAAAAGATATACCTTGGTATCGACTTCTGGAGAGCATTCGAAATAGCAGCTGATGTTCTAGGAGTAGAAGAGCTGAACATAGAGAATATGGCAAAACATCTGGAGCCAGCTCGAGCAGACTCAGCACACGATCTGACAGATGACGAGCGAAGTCGTTTGCAGGACGTCATTAAGAAGTTCCGAACCTACGAAGAGCACGGCCTGGGGCGCACTCATCTAGAGCAGCATACCATTGAGCTGGTCGAAGGCACAGTCCCGGTGAAAGATCGTCACTACCCCATATCTCCAGCGGTGCAATCGATCGTGTACGAAGAGGTAGACAAGATGCTGGAATTAGGAGTAATTGAAGAGAGCCAGAGTCCTTGGAGTAGTCGCACTACAATCGTACGCAAACCGAATAAAAACCGGTTTTGTTTGGATGCTAGAAAGCTAAATGAAAGGACAGTGAAAGACGGTTACCCTTTACAAAATATAGATGGAATTCTGAGCAGGATTGATGAGACGTACTTCATAAGCAGCGTAGATTTAAAGTTTGATTTTTGGCAGATAGAACTGGAGCAAAAGAGCAAGGCGTACACAGCATTTACAGTGCCAGGTCGGCCGCTCTACCAATTCAACGTAATGCCGTTCGGCCTATGCAATGCAGCGCAACGCCTGTGTCGATTGATGGATAAAGTTATCCCACAGCGATTGAAATCAAATGTGTTCAAATATCTAGATGATCTGCTGATCATAGCTGCTGATTTCGACACCCATCTCCAAGTGTTGAGCGAAGTTGCCGATTGCCTTAAAGAAGCAAATTTAACAATTGGGTTAAAAAAATCAATGTTTTGTTTTAAGGAACTTAGATACTTAGGTTTTATCGTAGGCGGAGGAGCACTTCGAACAGATCCGGAAAAAGTGTCAGCCATCAAACGAATTCCAGTTCCACGAACAACAAGAGAAGTACGCAGCTTTCTTGGAACAGCTGGTTGGTACAGGCGGTTCATACAAAACTTTGCCGCAATATCGGCACCACTCAGCGATACTCTAAATGCACCAAATTCTGTATGACCCCTGCAGCCATTGTAGCGTTCAATCAGCTAAAACAAGCTTTAACTTCAGCACCCGTTTTAAAGCATGCAGATTTTACTAAACGATTTTATGTGCAATGTGATGCTTCCGACATAGGAATAGGTGCTGTGCTGTACCAGATTGACGAAAATAGCCATGAGAATCCGGTGGCATTTTTCTCGCAGAAGTTGAATAATCACCAACGCAATTATAGTGTGACTGAGAAAGAGTGTTTGGCGGCGGTGCTTGCTGTTAAAAGATTTCGCCCATACGTTGAAATGATGCCTTTTACCGTTGTCACAGACCACGCCAGTCTGAAGTGGCTCATGTCACTAAAAGACTTGAGCGGCCGTCTTGCTCGATGGTCTCTTCAACTACAAGCGTTTGATTTTCAAATTGAACACAGGAAAGGCGCTGACAATGTGGTCGCTGACACACTCTCTCGTGCGATTGAAGAAGCAGAGCTGGATGGTGGAGAGTTGCTAGATCTGGAGACTACAGAATTTTCCTCACCGGAGTACCTGGAGTTGATTGAAAACATTAATAAAAATAAAGAAAAGTTGCCAGATTTAAAGATTGACAATGGAATGGTTTTCAAGCGAACATCATTTGAACGACAGGATGGCGAAGAAGAAGAGCTGGTGTGGAAGTTGTGGGTCCCAGAAGGGTTAACGTCAACGCTTTTATCTAAAGCGCATGAGCCCCAAGTGACAGCGCATGGCGGTATCGCTAAAACAATACACCGCTTGCGAGAATTTTATTTTTGGCCCGGTATGACAAAACAGGTTCGCGCGTATATCAACAATTGCCTAATATGCAAAGAAAATAAGTCGACAAATATCGAATTGCGACCTAGTATGGGACAAGAAGTGATCACGGAACGCCCTTTTCAAAAAATTTACATTGATTTTTTGGGAAAATACCCACGTTCTACGAAGGGTAACACATATATATTCATAGTCGTAGACCATTTTTCGAAATTCACCTTATTGAAGGCCATGCGGGAGGCGACTGCGATAAACGTGATTGAATTCCTTACTCACGAAGTGTTCTACAAATTTGGTGTTCCAGAAATAATTCACAGTGATAATGGAAATCAATTCACGTCAAAAGAGTTCGAGAAAATGATAAATAACTTCGGTATAAAACATTTAAAAACGGCTGTCTACTCACCACAAGCGAACGCAGCGGAAAGAGTTAATCAATCTGTACTAGCAGCTATAAGATCATATTTAGATAGTGATCATCGCGACTGGGATCTATTTTTACCTGAAATCGAATGTGCGTTAAGAAGTTCAGTTCATGCGGCGACGGGGATTACACCATTTTGCGCTCTTTTCGGGCATAACATGTATTTGCACGGGGCGGACTATAAATTAGCTCGAAAACTAAAATCTTTAAGCGATCCCGAGATCTTAATTCTTAATAAAAATGAAAAGTTAACACTTATGCGCGAAAAACTTAAAGAAAACCTTCACGCGGCATACGAAAAAAGTGCGCGTCGCTACAATCAACGAAAACGCGAAATACACTTCACGCCCGGCCAGGAAGTGTATAAAAGAAACTTCGTGCAAAGCGACTTTAAAAGAAACATTAATGCAAAATTCTGCAAAAAGTTCGTGAAATGTCGAATAAGGTATGCGGTAGGGAACAACATGTACCAACTCGAAACTCTCACTGGAAAACCAATTGGCGTTTTCCATACAAAAGACATTAAGCAATAAAAAAAAAAAAAAAAAAAAAAATTTTTTTTGTAGTTTTTGCCCGGCTAACTTAGATTGTAAAGCATGAGACTCATTATCTCAGGTGTGGGCGGAAGCCTACGTTGGGCGCAGAAAATAATCATAAAAAAATATCAACACAAACAATATCACAATATAAATATCTTTATTTAAATACAAAATATCAATAAAAAAAAAAGTTAATTTAAATATATTTATATAAAGATAAATATGAGTACAAATAAAAATATCAATGCATATGAATAAATACAACTATAAACATAAAATGTAAGAATAAACATAAATACGAATAACATAAAAAAATATAGACATATATACAAAATCCTAATGAAATCCACCCGCACACTGTCTTTTCCTGAAAACCGTAGTTCTGCCAAAGCCAGAGTTTTGTTGCGTGTGTTAATTTTGTAGCAGCAACTGAAAGAGAAAAATAATTAATTACAAAATAGCTTATAGTACTTTTGCTTACCTTTGATTTTCCAAGCATTTTTTGTGCCTTCTGGTCACCTTAGGTAGCATTCAACCTGCAACAAAGGAAAAGTAAAAAAATAAACAAAGCACTTTTCCATTAAATTTTATTAACACTAACCTGTGCGTCCACGAATGGTGATCTTCCCATCAGGCCATTTATGTTTAATTTTCCTTGAAAAACCTAAAACAAATGATTAAAACAAAATTAACTAAATACACTTACCTCTGCTTAGTTGTTATTTTCCTCTCTTTTGTGACAGCCATGGGGGCGGCCATCATGGAAAATAACAGGGAATGTAGTGAGACATGGAACATCAGTATAGTAAAAAAAGGTGTTGCCAGATGGCAAAGTTCATTGAGATACACAGAAAAACATAGAGGCTACACTTTAAGAGCACTCATTCATAAATGATGTGCAAAAAGACGTGCTGCTGTATCATGAGCGCCTGGTAGGGCGATTTCTGTTTCTCTTTAAGAAAACCGGAAAAAGACAAGAAAAAGAAGGAAAATAGGTAGAAATATATGAATTTTGAAAATAGGTACAATCAATCGGGCATATATATATTGCGATGATATATATTTCTAGGTTCGAATATGGAAAAGTTCTGTTAGTGGACAGACAGAGGAGGGCTCGTTCGAACACGAAAAATCCCGTTACTTTAGTTTTTAAGGAGGTGCAATCGACAAAATAAGTTAATCACTTCTAATAGCTTTCTTCAGCTGTTTCGATTCTGCCTTCGAGCATTCAACTGCTCAGACTGAAAAGAAACCAGGTAGAGCCAGTGGCGTTCTTAAGCGCCGGCAACTTAATAGGTAGGATTTTTTTTTTTAAATTTGAATTGTCGCGTTTTAACCTCGCATATATTTCACATAGTTTGAACGTCCAACTTTTTCCTGCGTAAGTAAAAATAATAAAAGCTAAGTTTTTCTAAAACTTAAAAACTGAGGGAGAGAAAAACCTGAGTGTAGCAGACTACAGAGAACTGCAAAGCAGAATAGGAGGCTTCAGGGTTCGTCAAAAAGAAAATGTAGGTAGAATCTCTACAAAAAAATAAATAAACCAAATTAAAATGAGGCTTTCACAGTGTGGCCGACACGGACGGCGAAGTAAAGGAAGAAAAATAAGACATTCGGAACGCATCCAACAGAGAAGTCGGTCACAATTTTCTAATTTTATTTATATACATAACTTTATATGTATATCATCAATTATATAATTTGAAACGCCTGAATACTTACCTAAATACCTACTTACGAGCGGCACACAACGTTGTTCGGAGAAAAAAGTGTCAGAGTTGTTCAACCCATAAGATCTGGTGCCGGCGAAATAATACTTTGGAGATAGCGAAAAATTTAATTTGATCAGGCTTGAAAAACGAAAGAGGATTTCGGTGGCGTCAACTTTTAATTAGTTTATTTTTCATTTATAGTAGTTCAACTTAAGTATTCATGATTTAATTTTCGTTTGAATTTTCGAATTTTGATATTTTAAATTTATTGGAGGAATATTTATTTAAATTTAATTTTAATATTTTGATTGGTTTTTTTTAAAGTAGTTCTTTTAATATTTTTAGTATTGAATTTTTTTTTGGCCTTAAGCCAAGTTTTATGAGAAAAAGAGGTGTGTACATTCGGTGCGTGCAAAAATTTTGTGCCTTTTTTTAGAGTTTTCGTGTAAATAATATTTTTGATGTTTAGCAACACCTAAGAGAGCTCCTTTAGGTAGGAAAAATGTCTTAGTAAAATTTCGTTTTTACAGATTTAGTTTGAAAGGCCCATGTTTTTCATTCATTGAATTTAAGTTTTTAGTTTTTTTTATGCATTTGTTTTATTTATTTAATTCATGGCAGTTAAATGTGCTTGTTTAAATTTAATAGATGAAATACTTAAAATAGTTATATAAATATTTTAATTATTATTTAATTTTCCATTTTTTTTAATATATTTTTTTTTGTTAAGATATAAAATTATATTTTAATCGCATTGTTTTTATATAATTAAATTTGCTATAGTTTTGCTGCAATGTATAAATAATCTTAAGTTACCACATACCTGAAAAGAAAAGAATGATGTTAGTTTTTAAATTAGTTATATTAAAATGAATTTTAAAATGAAGATAAATATGGTCTTGTAATTTGAAGAATGTGGGGGCTAAAGTACAGGGGCGTTCGTGAAAATCGCACAAGGCGATATGAACGTAGTTGTTGAAATTTAAACGGTTTGGTTGTGTTTGAATTGGGGTCATCGACATTAGAATTGAAGATGACCATGGTCGGGTGGGTATAGAGAAAAGGGAGAAGGTCCCCCAAACTTCGATGGCTGGTTTGTATTTGTTTCGTTCGTGACTTTGGTATTGTGAATTTTTGTGTTCGGTTTTTGACGTTGTCATTGAGGAGACGTTAAATTCGTTATTTTTGCTCAGTTCATATTTGTTGCGTTTATTTTAGCTCAAGATTTGTTTTTATTATTTGAATTTCAACATTAAAACTTGTTGGTTATTATATTAATTATTTCAGTTTTTTTGAAATTATTTTTGATTTAATATTGTTTTGCGTTTTCTTGTGTTTTTCGGTTATTTTGATTTTTTTTATTTATTTCACTTCCGGTGTGAGCCGGAAGTTATTGTTGCTCCCTCGACCTGGCCTGAAGGGTTGAGAACAACGCCCGGAAACCGTGAGCTAGTCGGTGCGCAATCAGGCCAGGTACGATCGCTAGGGACATGTAACAAACTTACGGCTTTTTTGATTTCATATGATGATATGTTTTACAAAAATGTAATGAGCTTAATGGAAAATCCATACTATGTTCTTTATTCGGTTTTGCATTTATGGGAAACAAAATTAATTTTTTAACAATTATATATGTCGGTAAGCTAGATATAGTTTCTAATTAAATTAGAAACAAATTTGTTGTTAAAACAAGCTCGCTGATAAATTGTTGCTGTCAATTAAAATTTAATTTTGAATTTGTATGCGCGCGCATACAAAGGACCGATGAGGGTTAAGAGCTTATTAATTTTTTTTCTTATAGTGAAATAAATGTATAAAAATAATCTCGGGATCCCGGGGTTTCTTTGTAAAGCTCGTGATCCCGGGATGCACAGCCTTAGTAATGATTGCTATTTTTTGCTCAGAAATAAGAATAATTTTTGATTTTTGGCTGTGGCAGTTGGCCAAGAGCTGAAATGGCCAATTTGTTTTTTTTTTTATTTATTTTATTTTCGCCAATATGTATTTGTTTTTCGAATTTTATAATTTTGCTCTAAAATAAAAATTATTTTGTGATAAGATAAAAATTATTTTTAGATTTTTATTTGTTTACTGATGCATTAAAATCAATAATTAAATTACTTTACTTCAATAAACTGCGTTCAAGCAAGCTGTTCGTAATTTATTTTGAAATTTCCATGACAACTCGCATATTTGTTTATCTTATTTTATTTTGTTTGACTGATTTGGAATTTATTTTTTATTCTGATTGACACCTTCTGATGTGCCGATAATTAATCGAAAAAATTAGAGCCGACACAGGTTGGATGTTCATTTGGATGGTAATTTATGGTAAATTACTAGTGGTATTTACGCAATTCCGAAAACGTGCCGAATATGCCGAAAATCGGAAAAAAGCGTAAACGTCTAATATCAACTGTCAAAATTTGTATGGAATTTGATATAAGGCAAAGTTACCAGTTTTCCTCACAATTTTGATGCAAAAACAGCGCCTAAAACTTTCAGCAAAGAGTTGTTGCCATCTTTCAACTATTTTACAATATTTATTACAAACTAAAAATTTCTTACTCAACTTTCAACTTGAGTAACTTGAGTTTCCTTTAAAACAACAAATTGCGTGTTGTCAATTGACGAATAATAAAATAATTTATCTGGAATTTCTTTGTATTCATCTTGATTATAAAACTATTTATGTATTTGTTAAATTTTTTAATTTAACGCTCATTTCTTAAACCAAAGCGGCCACTTTTGCAATGTGACTTAAAGAACAGCTGATTGATTACGGCACTAACATGCAAAAACAGCGAATATATTCTGATATACGGCATCGGAAAATATTCGGCATTGCATGAATACCACTATATAATTTCAAAGTAATTTCATTGACAGATATCCTACTGAGAAATAACATAATTTATGCTTAAATCAAGAACGAGCCATAAATTCCGGTAGTATGAACATGGTAGTAGTTTCGCTTTTATTTGTGGGAAACAAATTTACTTTGAAAAATATAAGCAGCTGATTGCTGGTATACGTTTGCCAGATGATTGCTCACCTTAATCGTGAAACTTATATATCTGGTTTGTGCAAACGCTTCTTCATACATTTTATTTATAACACATCGTTTACATTAGACAGTACTGTTAAGACAGTCAAGAATATGTATTAGTTGTCAAAAATACTTCGAAATTCGGTCTATGACGTAGGCGTCCAGACAATTGGCAAGACAGTAGATAAAACATTGAACAAATTTGACATTTATTGATATCAAATATTCAGTGTTCCTAATATTACTGCAATGGTTTGAGCTGGTTATGTTTTTAAAAATACATATTACGTTTAATCTTCAATTTCCAATGAATTATTTGACGTTTTTCCGTTTTCCATTTTTTTCTATATAGAAAATGTCATTTCACTGTCACAGCTACTTTCTAGGCAACTGTCTTCAAAAAAGTTCAGACAGTTGACCAGACAGTTGCAAAAGTGAGTGTGTGTTGGTAAAAAATTGTGAATGTGTTGCAACTGTCTTAACACTACTGTCTAATGTAAACCCCAAGTAAGGCTGATCAATTTATACCGTTTATACCATTTAGAAGGGTAGTGCCTATTTGTACGAACATCCTTATTATAATTATGCCTAAACGGCCTCTCGACTTACCTCTCGACTTGCCTCTCGACGGCCTCCTCTTAACTTACAATTTAAGCGCTGAAAAATATTAAAACAAACCAGTGTCATATAGGCATTACTGAAAGTAATTTATTCAAACTTGTACAGCTTTTGAAAGAAATTTCGTTCATACAGTAAGATCACCAAATAAACTTGAATTCTACTTAAGTTAAGCCTCAGCTATGTTAAACTTTTTCCCAAATTCTTTTTCACAATTTCAAAATTGTTTTGCAAAGTATAGTCCGCTATTTTCTGTCGACGACTTAAGTATAACTTAAGTCATGCACTTTCCATACTTAAGTTGAACTTAAGTTAGGTTAATGAAATGCATTTTCAGAGCTTATACTTTAGTTTAACGTAAATATAGTTGGTGAAACTGGTCCTAAGATTTTTTTATATTGTGCGCTTCTTGATCATTCAAACCATTTATTTCAAATTTATAATCCATCATTTCAGCCTTTGAAAAATTAATTTGTGCTTTGCTTACATCTCTGGTGTCATGATAGAATTCTATCATGTGTGGTGCTATAAATCCGTTATTTTTAATAATTTATGGTTTCTTCCGAAATATAACCGATTTTAACCAGTAGACAAATAATTATAAGAAATATATAAAATACTGAACAGTTCCAACAAGAAACAAGTGTGCTACAAGAAATAAGTGTTAGTGTTAAAGAATAATGAATGTCAATCAGGATAAAAGCATTTAATACAAACCGCAAGAATCTTATTGAATATTTTATTGGAGCAGCTTTTGTAATAAGTGATCATATCAAAGTGAGTTAATACAGCCTATATTCTAATTATAAAAAAATACTTAAACTCTAACAAAACTATTTTGTACTATAAGGCATAAAAAACTTCAGAATTTAGTTACTATAACTTAAAAGCTTAGCATAGACTAGACTAGCAATACTACTTTCCAAGTCAAGGCGTTGCTTAGCTGACAATTTTGAATTTTGAATATTTTGATTCAAAGATTCGAAGAGTAATGTTGTGCTATCTTTTCGTTTTGATTGTTTGCTTTGACATTCTGCACTGGATTCAGATAAACAGTCGTCCTTTCGCTTGCTTCCACTTGTCTTTGAACACACTGACGATGTAGAATGATCTAAAGGATCTGGTGATTGTGGGAAGTCATTTGTAGTTTCTAAATTATCGCTGTTTAAGGTTCTTGCTTCCCCTAATTCCATAATCAAATATTCATCTGTATTCTCTGTTTTTTCAATAGCACCTGTAGTTACAGTTATGCTGCTAAAAAAAAAGTAAAAAATTACCAATGAAACTTTTAGGTATAACGTCCATCTTAAAACTCACGCCAGTTGCTCTAAATAATCATCCAAAAAATTCATGTTTTCAAAATATTTCTTCCGTTTTCTGAGTTTACCTCCTGCGCCGCAACGAAGTTTCGCACGCTGTATATTTTTGCTATAGGTGACCAGTAGAGTATTCCATAGTGCCCTACAAACGTCGTCTGAAATAATAATTTTATTTAATAATTAGTTTTTTTTTGTTGTTTTAATGAATGCACATACAACTGCTATTCAAACGTGTGGCGATATCAGCCCATACTCTATCCTTTAACATGTTATTGCTGTAATCTTGTGAACTCGGATCATACAAACATGTTTGTAGACGCACTTCCTCTATTAATTTCTCTTCAAAACATATTTCCTATAAAAATTAACTCACAGTTAACAAATACGCCGCTTACAACTTTAATACTTACGTTATGTTCCGTTTCTAGTGGTGGTGGTGATTCGACATTAGGCAATGCATAGTCTTCTGCAGTGAACTCCATCATATTTCCGCCTTCGTATTTTAGAAAATTATTAAAAGTTTTTTTGCCGGTCTCAGCATCTGCAGCTTGCGTAATGTCCTCTTCAACTTTTTCGGTGCTTTCATCTTCTGGCATATTCCACAAAAATCTGTTATATGGAATGTAGTAAACAATTATGTGTAAATGTAAACAGTAAGCTTACGTATGCCGTCTTGAACTTTTGATGCTGTCTAGAAATGACATAGATTGATAATGTTTCCATTTTAATTTGGCACCAACTTTGGTGGTTCGTTTGCAGCGCATATAACAATCGCGGAGACCCTTCCAACGTTTTCTACATTGAGTGGCTTTTAAAGATAATTGTAATTACATATTTGTTTTTTTTAGTAACTTAATATTTACCACTTAGATTTACTCGCCGTGAAATTTCTTGCCATGCACGTTCTTTCTTTTTTTGACATTTGTAATCTTGCAATTCAGGATTATATAAAAGAGAATGCTTTCGCACTTCCTGTATAAATTTTCCATCAAAATCAATTTTTGGTTTTGCCATTGGAAGCATAAATAAATTTTATTTATTTGCAAAAAGTATAAGCAACAAACAAGACCAAAGCACAGAAACAAATTAAAGCGAAAACTAGTGATGCATAATTTTTTCTAGTGGTGTGTAAACAAAGCATACATATGAAATAATTGGTATCGAAATCGATTTTTTTGTTTTTTGGTTCCTTGCATGATACAAAATACAGGTAGCAATCAGAGCATTCAGCAGAAAATTTGCTACGTAGCTATTTAACAGCTTTCCGGCTGAATGGTATGTAGAATAAACCGCTCACACAACATGTTTCCTGAGCGGTCGCCATCTTAGGTAGCATTTCGCAAAAAAAACCCATTCAGCAGAAAGTATCACTTTATGATTCTTCGCTACCTGAGCGCTTTTTCGGATTGAATGCACTCATTAGTGGTATTCATGCAATACCGAATATTTTCCGATGCCGTATACCGGAAAATATACGCTGTTTTTGCATGAGGCACCTTTTTGTATTTTTCGGTTAGTGGCGTATATCAATCAGCTGTTCTTAAAGTTATATCGCAAAAGTGGCCCCTTTGGTTTAATAAATGAGCTGAAAAGTAAATATATAAATAAATAAATAAGTTGTTTCATAATTTAGGTGAAGACAACGAAATTCCAGATGAATTATTTTATTATTCGACAACTGACAACATGCAATTTGTCGTTTAAAAGGATTCTCAAGTTGAAAGTTGAGTAAGAAGTTTATAGTTTGTAATGAATATTTGAAAGGTGGCAACAAATCTTTGCCGAAAGTTTTTGGCGCTGTTTTCGCATCAAAATCGTGAGGAAAACTGGGAACTTTGCCGTATATCAAATTCCATACAAATTTTGACAGTTGATATACGGCGTTTACGCTTTTTCCAATCTTCGGCATATTCAGCACGTTTTCGGCATTGCATGAATACCACTATTGATAAGTGTTGCTTTTCTCATCTACAAGTTATATGCGTTGGCCACATTCAGCTGTGTCAACTGTTCTGATAGCAAAAAATCTGGGAGCGATGTTATCGCTACCTAATTGTCAGAAAATCTGTCAAATTGATGGCATGTCAAGATTTGTATCAAATACCAATGGAAACTTTACCGACAATTGTCCATTTTTAAGACGCAGTTTAAATAGTTTTTTGTATAATTTTCATAACTTTTTTTTATTTTATTTTTTGTAAAATATCTTAAGAATGTGTAAAAAAATTTCAGAATGATATTCAAAGTCGTTTAACAGATATTTATGTTTTTATGTGTAGCATTTAGCTCTATGAATGGAAACGCTATTTTTAAACGCGTTTTTCTCAAAATGACATTTTTTTAAACGGTTTTCACTCTAATTATTAGAGTCTTATACTACGTTCATATTACGGCATAAATTACTAATTTAGACATAGATTACTTTCCTAAATCAACTGCGTTCATGCAAGCTGTTAGTAATTTATTTTGAAATTTCCATGATAACTCGCATATGTTTACTTTATTTTATTTTGTTTGCATGATTTTATTTTGAATTTATTCTTTATTCTTAGGGCCAATTTTTCAGTGCTGGTTTAATCTGTAGTTAACAAGAGTTTAGTTGATCGTAGATTAAAGTTAATCAGCGTTTAAATACACAATCAGTTTTTCAGTGCTTGGTTATGTTACCAGCAATTTTGTGCTTATTGATATGGCAGCACCAACAAACGTCGAAAAATAATCGATTCTTTTCGATTATTTTAACAGCTGGTGCTAAACTTACCAGCTTTATGATTAGTTTTGTTTCAGAAGAACGAAGAAATCTGCCAAAAAAAATTGGCTTAAGAATTGCAATAGACCCGAAACAGTTGTTGTTAGTGAAATTAAATTTAAAGATAGAGCTGTTAAAAAAAACAGTTCAGTGCGTTGCTCCAAACTATAGCTCTATCATTCAAAATTCCTGCTGTTGCTTTTCTTAAGCAATTTTTTTTAAGCAGGCATCTTCATGATGAAAATTTGTTTATAGGATTTCCCAACTTTTTAATACACCCAAGAATTCGCTGTTGAAATACATACTTTCCAACATATTTTCTTGAATTTACTATTTCTTGATTAAGCTTATTAAAAATATTGCATAAATTAACAAAAACAAAATAATCTGTCAGAATCATATGGCAAGTTAACCAAAGCTTAACCCTACAATATTGGGCGTTTAACCTTAGTTTAAACTTTAGTCAATATTCACTGAAAAACTTGCTCCTTGGTTTAAACTTTTTTTAAACCAGAAATAGAGTTAAACTCGCACTGAAAAATTGACACCTAGTGATGTGTCGATTATTAATCGAAAAATTAGAGCCGACACAGATTGGATGTTAATTTGGATGGTAATTTATGATAAATTACTTTATTTCAAAGTAATTTCAATGACAGATTTTCCACGGCGAAATTACTTAATTTAGACATAATTTATGCATAAATTAAGAATATGCCGTAAATTACGATAGTGAGAACATGGTATAATTCGAAAAGTATTTGTTCGATTAACTCAAATCTTGGTTTATTTTTAAATAATTAAATACGCTCTGAGTAAACCAATAAAATAAAAAACATTAGGGGTATTCACGATGTGGTGTATGTGCCTTGTATTGTGTATTTTTGATAAATTTGATACTTGAAGTAAAATTACAAAAACTAAATGTACAGTGTTCAAAATACAACCCTGTAGCAAAAATACAATGACGAAACCCTATTGTATCTTTTTAAATTTCGTTGTATATTTCATCAACTGATCACAAAAGCTTTTTCACTCAGCGTGGATGAAGGTACTGGCTGGGTTGTGTGTTTAATTAATAAAAGTTAATTTAATTCAGTGCTTCGTTTCAATTCTCTTATTTTCTCGTACTGCGAAATGATGAACTACCCAGACTTAAGTGAAGGTTTGTTCACAATGCGTTGTAAATATTGTAAGAATTAATCAAAAATACACCACGTTGTGAAAACTTCTATTTATAAGATCCAATTTCGTTTATGAAAAATTCAATGTTTTTTAATTTATGCGGCATTTTTCATTCTTTTAATTTTAAACTTTTTGTTGGTTTACGCAGAAGGTAAAAATGTTATACTTTTTTGGTTTTTTAATTTTTTTTTGTTTAAGGCTACCTGTAGAGGAGATATCGTGCAAGCCGCAAGAGACCTCACGTTCGCGACCTCACTTTTTTCGCGCTGTGTAACCATAACTATTGATACAAAAAAACAAGAGTTAACTAAAAATAAAAAAACATTATTTTAATATTAAATAAAATAAGATAAAAACAGTCATTCAAATACAACTGCTCTTAACCCAAAAAAATTGAAACTGAGCCTTAAAGCATTTTTCTGCGCAACTTCATATTTATGTGCATCAAGTTTTGTCTTAAAATTTGCCAACTGTTGATTACGCTGAATGTGACCAATGAAAATTAATAATATGCAATGGCAGATTGTGAGTGCTCTCTTCTTTGTTAAATTTTTTGACAGATGGTTGTTTCCAACACTACCTTGTAATTATCATATCATGGTTCCTTGAAGCTTTGTAAATGTATGAAAATATTGTTTGTGAATGTTTGTTTATTATCTTGTATTAATTAAACCAGATAATCAAATGCATTATTTTTTATAACTTAACAAATTGCCCTTTAACTACTCAAATTTATGAAATTTGTGTTTTTTTTTTTTACGTTGTTCAGGCTTTAGGTCCGTTTGTTTTCATATAAAAATATCAGTTTTTTACTAATTTAAAAACTTATTTAATTTTATACTTTAACCAATATTTCGACTTGTTGTACTATGGTTTTACCCTAGTACAATAAACAAGGTAGCTGCAGCAGGGATGGAATTAGATATTTTTTGATTGTGCCAAATCAGACAGAAAAATAGTGCTTTTTAGAAAAAAATAGTGCCGAATTTTAACTTATCGCGCTCATTTCGTAAAAAACTGTCAAAACTCAAATTTATAATTTTTAAGGAAAATATATAGAAAAAACACTAGAGAGCTATGCTGCATATTTCAAGATTATTTTATCCGTATTGATATAACGGTTTTGCGAACACATTTAACTCGCTTTCTCTATGGAAGATATTTAAAAAGTAGAAAAGATCTTGATACAAATTTGCTACAAAAATTAACAATTTTCATATTTTTCGAATTATATTTTTGATCTTTTTTAAACTTAAATAAAAAATAATACATTGTATTCAATAAATGCTTATCATATATTAATGCGCCTCACAAAAAAAAAAAAATTGTTCGGCACAGTTGCTCAAAATAATCTTTGGTTTATGTTATGATGGTTCCCCAAATATTTCGACTCTAGCGATAGCCATCCGTGAACTCTAAAAATCGAGTTTTTTTTAAATATAAGCTGGTCTGGTAGTTTGCAATAAAAAACGTTCAGAAATAATAGTAATAAAAAAGTTCTTCCAATCTGTATCAAAAAATATAAAATTTGTTGGGTAGTTCCAAAGATAATGCGGATTTTCATGCATATTTTGAACTTTTTTCATATTTTTTTCACCGGAATTGAAACAACTTAATTGTTTTTAATGTGACTTGTTCGTTATTTTATTTTTTTTTCTGTTTGTTGTTTGTTGCAAATATGAGTTTTTAACATATTCGTTTTAATGGTTATCAATTTTAGCAAGTCTGCAATAAAAGCATCCAACACCTTTTGAACGGTATCTTGGAAACCAGAACCGCATTAAAAATAATTAAAATATTTGAATTTTAGTGAAATTAATATAAAAATAGTCTTGAAAAATTGCGTTATCGTTGCTCCTACGGAAATAATTAAATGCTTTTTGATGCAGATTGGAAAAAATTTTTTATTACTACATACTATGTCTGACCGTTTTAAATTTTAAACTACCACACCAGGCAATATTTAAAAAAAAAAAAAATAGAATTTAAGAGCAACTTATACCGAAAATTTTTTTTTAGTTTTTGAAGTGTGAGGTGCCTTAATGTATATGAGATCATGCTTTTAAACTAGAACAACAATATCAAAACAATAAAAAATTCAAAATAAATAAGGCGTTTTTTCTTTCTAGAAGTTAATTTTAAATTGATAATATAAAAAAGGAAGTTACTTTTAAATCGATAATATAAAAAGACTGAGTTCCTAAATATATTACTCAGTCTATAAAAAATTCCAAAACAAACTGTGTATCAACTGTTTTATAAAATGCATTTATGCAAAGTATCAGTGTGTTTTTCTTTTAATTGGTGCTTAGTAGATTGAAAAAAAGTGCAACTAGATCGTACTTTGATATAACAATCCAGTTGCACAGTTTTGGTGAATCTACTAAGCACCAATTAGAAGAAAAATCACACTGATGCTTTGCATAAATACATTTTTTAATACAGTAGATAGACAGTTTGTTTCGGAATTTTTGAGTTCCGAAATGCTTTGTCTTTGTCTTATCTTAAAAATGAAAACTCCATTTTCCAATTCCGAGGGAAAAATTTCTCTGATCGGGCTAAATAATAAAAATTTGATAGGGCAGTTTTGGTGAACCTACTAAGTATCAACTAAAAAAAACCACACTGATGCTTTATAAAAATGCATTTCGAAGTTCAGCCTAGTAATTCAAGTAATTCATCATCTTTCGGATCCTCTATTGGCAAAATTTTTTTACTTAATGAAGATATATTATAATTAATACAACTACACGCGTTTGATTTCAGCAAACTTTTAGTTTGAAAAAGAGCAGAGCATGCATCCAAATAAATTTTATTGCGAAACATTGTCTTCATGAGATTTTGAATAGAAAATATTCGCTCTTCGCAAGCGGATGAGTGTGGCGAGGACAGTTCACCTTGGATAATTCTGTATATATTTAAAAAAAAAAAACATCAAGTTCATTTTTAATCTTACTTACTTTATACCAAAAATGTGAAATTGAGACATTCGCAATACTAGATATTGTAGGATATTCAGAAAACGCTCTAAATTTATTATTTATTATTTCAGCTTCAGCAATTTCTTCTTCTGGAAATAATTGTAAAAGTAATGACAAAATGCTATTCGTTTCACCAGAGACTAAATGTTATGGAGAAAAATGTGGAATCATGTTTAATTCTTCTTATTGAAATGAATTCTTTTTCTGAAGTCTGTACAAGAAGTAATATAAAATTTTAGCGCAACTTTCTTGAACTCAACAATATCACATTGTGATATGTTTTTTGATTTGTAAAATATTTCGACTGTAGTTCCACAATAAACATCCTCCACAGGGATTATTTAAATTCAACGAACATAAAGAACATAAATCATATCTTTTTGTGAATAAAATTTCGGCAAATTTGTCTAAATAAGTCTTTACATCTAGATCAAAGTATGTGAATTCTAGGGTCCTCTGACTGCATTTCAATATTCACATCGCTTATAATTTTTAAAATATAGAATAAAAAAAAATACATCTTTATCAACGGGTCGGGTCTCTGAGGTTTTCACTTATGGAAAAAATATTTTCGTTACCATAGTGTGCTTCAAAATCTGTTAGTCCAAAATAATAGTCAAGCGCAGTCCACTGCTCCAAAATACTATCGACTGCAGCCTAAATGATACAAAAAACTGTGAGTTTCAATCAATATTTTATAAATGGATTATAAACAGGTCGGGGGAGCCATCGCGTTGGAGCTAATCGCAAAATTTGGTGCAGCTCGTAGCTAAAATCTGCTTGGAGCTTGCTGAAGTCTTCTTTTCTACTAGCGCTATAACAAAAATGTTGATTAATGTTTATAATTAGTCTCTCGACGGCTTTCGGAATTTTTGCAGCTGCTGCTTCAGACGAAAGACTTAAATTGTGGCAAATATCACCGTTGATAAAAATTTTGGGGCAATTTGAATGTTCAATTTTCTTTTTTCAAACTTTTTCAATTTGAGGATATTCAAATTGTTATTTTCAAACTTATTTCGTTGTACCTACTATGATATCCGTTTTTACTTTAAAGTATTTTATAAATATGTGGAACTTAAAATTGTTATTTGGAACTTTTTAAATCGAAAATGTGGCATTGCTGATGTATAAGAAAGAAAGAAAGAGAGAGAGCTTAAAGAAAATTAATATTTCATGTTTTTTTTTTCTTTATATTACCGGGCCCGTCATTTTTGACGGGAAAGAACTAGTCTAAAATATAAAGTAGTAACAACACTTCAAATAAGCTAGTCTTAAAAGTATCCGTTTTGTTGTTAAAATGTTAATCCAATTATTTGTACTTTAGTCTCTTTAGTATGTATATCTGATTAACAAAAAAAGTATTTTATATTAAAAATAGTATAATTCTTAAAAAACAAACAAACATTCACTAGAAATAAGCAAACAAAGTTCATTCCACACATGAACACATGGACACATTACACTTGAGCACTTGGCGTTTGCTATGAAAAAAAGTACTTATTTTCTTTTTGTTAAATCCCAGCTAGCATTTTATCGAATTTTTGAACATATAAGAGTCGTTTTCGACTCTCCTCCGCGATGGTGACAGTCGCGTGTGCGCTCATTTTCTGATCAAAAAAGACTGTTTGTTCGGGAGAAAATGGTACCCTACACGCGACTCTTCTTGAAGAGTCTTCTTCGAGTCGATTTTTAATCTTGAATATGATCAAAAAATGATTAAAATACGATTCATTTTCGAGTCATTTTGGAGTCATTTTTCGATCTAAAAATACCAAAATATGATTAAAATACGACTCATTTTCGAGTCGTTTTTTATCTTAAAAATACCAAAAAAAGACTAAAATACGACTCAAAAATGACTCTTCAAGGAGAGTAGGGTACCAATTTCTCCCGAACAAAGAGTCTTTTGATCAGAAAATGATCGCACAATGGAGGAAAATCGAAAACAACTCTTATATGGTCAACAATTTCATAAAATGCAGGCTGGGACGAGTGATGTTTAATATTGTGAGATCTTGTGTATATTTTGAAGTTAGTATAACCGAAAACTACTTGAATTTGTTAAAAAATTTCACAAACAGAAAAGTTGACTTTACTCCGAGATTGCTGTGTCGAAACTGAGCTATGTGACGTGAAAAATATGATTGTTTGAATTAGTCCAATTTCCCGTTAGTTTCCACAAAAAAAATAGTTACTTTTCTATCGCCTCGCCGATCAAAATATGCTTCTGCACACTCTTTGCTCAATTTCCAAGAAGTTGCCTTGAAAAAATGCAGTCAGTTTTTGATCGTTGAGCGGAGTAAAATATGCTTTCGCACATGACATGTATTTTGTTTTTGTTGATCGTCAAGGGGACTCGAAAAAGACTCGTTTAGGCGATTGTCAGCAAAACAGTCTTCCAAATGCTAGCTGGGATGCATTATGTATACAGCAACGTTTTTGTAATAGCTTGAGTGGCATGGTAAAGTGGGGTTGTTTTTGAACAATATCAAGAACAACAACAACAAAAGAAGAATAACTAAAAATAAATACAGGCGCTGTAGCTTAGTAGAAGTTTATGTTAGTATTATTCTTGTTAAGTTCTGTGTTTTTAGTATTTAAATAGTGTAGCTTGAGCGGAGGAAAGCATACTTACCTGGCGTAGGGGTTACCGTGATCACTAAGGCGGTTCCCCCGGAGTGAGGCTTGACCATTGCACTTCGGTTGAGTTGACCTCCGCGATTATTCCTAATGCGAATAACTCGTGCGTGTAATTTTTGGTAGCCGGGAATGGCGTTCGCGCCGTCCCGACATAAAGAATTCATAACAAAGAAATTAATCTTAAATAGACTTCCATCTGCCCCTAACAGGTTTTATAATCCAATTTTTAAATATGGATTGAAATCAGCGTTGCCAGAATGTGAAAAATTAACCAAAACTGGTAAATTTTATTTTCGATGTGAAAACGTGAAATTAAGTTTCATTTTGGTAAACTTTTGCTGTGAAAACTAAAAATTTTTTTATGAAAATTTTCCAGAAACTTTTACTATGGAATGTTTTAAAATTATAGGCCTTTTTGAAAGTAATTAACTTGTTTGCTACAAAAAAAACTTTGGCTAAGAAAAATAAGGCGAGTTTTAGCAGATGAAGCTGCTGAATCATTTTCCTGCATTAAGGGGGGACATGACATTGGCCGTTTTTTTAAATCGACGTTTTTTTACTACTTCGACTTTTTTATAATTTTGTATTTTAGTAAATATTCTTTAGATTCTAAGAAAAAATATTTGATGGAAAAATTCTTACAGGTTCAAAAGGTACAGCCAGATTAGTGAGAGCGCATTTTTTATTTTCGCCTTTTATTTTCTTTGTTCACAAACTTTGAACGCGTTAGTCTCGAAACCATGTTTTTCGTACTGGTTGCGGCCAGCGTTGCCAGAATGTGAAAAATTTACCAAAACTGGTAAATTTTTTTTTTGATGTGAAAACGTGAAATTAAGTTTCATTTTGGTAAACTTTTGCAGTGAAAAGCAAAAATTTTTTTATGCAAATTTTCCAAAAACTTAAAATGGACTGTCTGGTGTTACTTTAAAAAATGTATTAAAATTATCTTCCTTTTTCAATGTATTGAACTTGTTTGCTACGAAAAAAACTTTGGCTTGGAAAAATAAGGCTTAACCTAACCTTTTGCATTTAAGCAGTTGAAGCTGCTTTATCCTTTTCCTGCAATTCACAACATTCGCATTATTATTAAGCGAAATTTTTCTAATTTCATTTAAGAAAAGTATTGAATTATTTATTAAACTGTTGATTGGCAACTCAAAAATGAGCGAAAACGTAAGAGTTGTTTTTAAAATCGTAAAACCTATCAGAAATTGATTTTCTAGAAGAGGCGGCAGCCTCGTTTATACTGAATAGAAACATATAAGAGGCTTCTACATCAGTTAGAGCTTGAATGGAGAGTTATTAAGTTTACAATGTAAAACTGCATTATATATCGTTAAAATCAAATACTTTATTTAATTGAAAATTGGACAGTTGGTTTTTAGTAGCAGTAGTTGAAACAGCTACTATTTCCAATAAGTTTTGATAAAGTGTGTATTTGAAACCAAAGCCTCAGGTTTGTAGTGGAAGCCATGAAGCCATTCAGTTTCAGCTCTTTGTTGAATTACCCTATTTCGATGAATATTATTTCGATGAATTACCCTCCAACCTGGCATGCGGTATGTTACGGGTTCGAATCATATGAATCCATAAGAACAATTTTTGGAAATTTTTAATATAAAAAAATATAATTAAATAAAACCATTATTTTTAAAATTGAGATTAAGTAAGGTTTAAATTAAAAAAAATTTTTAAATATCATAAAAAAATCAGAAAAACTTGTAGTAATATGTAAAGAGATGTGAATAATGAAGTGAAAATGAATTAAAATCCCGGGATCCCAGGATCCCAAAAACCCGGGATCCCGAACTTTTTCCAGTCTCGAAAGTCCCGGGATTATAAGTCCTGAAATCCCGGGATTTTCTGGATCCTGCAATTGTCTTAACATGTCTGCATTTTGTTGATTTTTCCGATTTGTTGATTTTTCCAATTTTTTCCATAAATTTAGAGGAAATAAAAGAATTTATAAAACTGTTAATTTCAAATAATCAAAAGTATTTATTAATATTGCTTGCAACTCTTTTTCGAGCTTTTAATGGCAATTAAAAATAGTAGTAGAAAAGTGCAGCACTAAGTTTGAAATTCGAGTAACACCTGTTTATAAGACTGTGGCTGGTAATTATGAATATATTTTGGTCAATACGATGATACTTTATTCATGGGCTTTATTTTCACAGATTTCACTGAAAAAGATGAATATTCTGCACAAAAGTGTTTTTTTATTTCTTTGGTCAATTTGTTTTTTGAAAATAATATCTTAACTTTCCAACCAAACATATGAATTTATTTATTTATCAAAAAAAAATGGGTTTTCTCTGTTTTACAAATCCCGGGACTAATCCCGGGATCCCGGAATTCCTATCTAACAATCCCGAAATTTAAAATCAGCCCCGGGACTGGAATCCCTTGTTGTGAATGTACTGATATAAATTTAATTCATAAAAAAATTTAAATATCATAAAAAAATCAGAAAAATTTGTAGTTGCTTATTTGGAGTTTCGATAAAGCTTATATCATTCAACTTGGAACAGTTTTATGCAGGATCCTGCTTCCTGCTCATTTAGAAGTTGATTAGAAACACATATACGCTGTATTAAGCTTGTATAAGCAAGCTTGCACTTACCCTATGGAAGTTGTTTGCGAAGTTTAATAAAAGTTCAAGAAGCTTCTTTAAAAAAATAAAAAGTTCGCCTTTTTGCCATTATAGAAGTCAATAAGTGTCCTTTCAGAAACAATGTAGTTCTTAAATGAGTTGCTATAAAGCTTGTGGTGACCGTGACATGCAGGTTAACGGTGTGGCTTAGCATGCTCGGAGCCCGAGTTCGATCCCCAGTCTCGGCAAAAGTTTTTCAATAAAAAAATTTTTCTGCAGGCAATGGCAAACCTCAGAGAGTAAATAATGCCATGTAAAGCTTCTTGAGAACATGAAATTAAGCCGTTCGGAGTCGGCATAAAACATGTAGGTTCAGTTCTCTGTCAATTGTGTGCAAACATTTAATAACACACACAACACCATTGATCATTAGAAACTCGGCCAACGTCCTTCAAGGGCTGAAATGGCCAAATTGTTTTTTTTTTTTGCTGTAAAGCTTAACAGAAGTTTGTGTGCTAGTTGGGATTGCTTGTTTTCATTAATAACGTCACAACCAAAATAAAGAGCTTTTCAGAAGAAGAATGCTAAAATATAAAAAATTTTAGAATTTTTGCTTTGGATGTGAAATTTTTTTCATAAATGTGAAATTTTTTTGGTAATTTTGGTAAACAAAACTTTTTGGATGTGGCAACCCTGATCACGACTTGTATTGTGCGTGGAATGCCCGTATTGGGAAAATATTGAGATTTGATTTTACTTTTTAAAATGGGATTATAATAAAAAATGTGACTTTTAATTTACTTGTTTAATATACAATAGAAAGTTTATATAAATGTAAGCATAACAACATTTTTACAGTATTCCTAAATGAGTTTTAAAGCTTATATTGATTTGCTAGTTTTGTATCCATTTTGGTAGTTTTTTTAATGTGGTTGGTTGCAAAATATTTTTTTGGGTGGCAACCCTGGTGTGTACTTAAATTTTTTAATTGTTAATAAATCTAAAAAAAGGCTGTTTTCAAAGTAAAAATTGACAAAAAATGTACTGAAAACTTTAAGAAATACAAAATAAGCAAAGAAAGTCGATAGATACGAAGATCAAGTGTATGAAAATGTACTAAAAATGCAAACAGTCCATCTTATATTTTTGAAAAATTTTCACAAAAAAATACGTTTTCACATCGAAAAAAATTCACCAGTTTTGGTAGATTTTTCACATAATGGCAACGTTGATTTCAATCCATATTTAAAAATTGGATTATAAAACCTGTTAGGGGCAGATGGAAGTCTATTTAAGATTAATTTCTTTGTTATGAATTCTTTATGTCGGGACGGCGCGAACGCCATTCCCGGCTACCAAAAATTACACGCACGAGTTATTCGCATTAGGAATAATCGCGGAGGTCAACTCAACCGAAGTGCAATGGTCAAGCCTCACTCCGGGGGAACCGCCTTAGTGATCACGGTAACCCCTACGCCAGGTAAGTATGCTTTCCTCCGCTCAAGCTACACTATTTAAATACTAAAAACACAGAACTAAACGGGAATAATACTCAAAAAAACATCTACTAAGCTACAGCGCCTGTATTTATTTTTAGTTATTCTTCTTTTGTTGTTGTTGTTCTTGATATTGTACCAAAACAACCCACTTTGCTACGCTACACACGCTATTTCAAAAGCGTATCTACGTTCAACAAGTACTTTTTATATAGCAATAGCAAAGTGTGGTTGATTTGGATTTTTAGTAAATCTTGGTTAATGTTTAATTAAGAACTTGTAATTAAAAATTTATTTATGAATTACATACATTTTTTTAATATATGTATTTGTTAATCATAATTTTGTTAACAGACTCAAAAAATAATACATATTAACTAGCGGACCGACTGAGTAACACATCATTCGTTCTGAGTAGCGAAAAAATATATCCTTCAACCCGATCGCAACAACACCTATCGGGTGCAATTGTGAATCTAATCCAGACAGTGACCCACTCAATGTATAAAATAAGTTCGAACTGTAATCAAACACATTTTAAACCTGCCCCCAAATAATTTCAGCTGATTCTTGGTTATGAAGAATTAAAAAAAAAATATTTTCTTATCGTCAAGAAATTAATGTAAAAAATTAAATAACTGATCCAAACATTTTTTTCATTATTCTATGAGGCTGTGGTTTCTTTGATGACATTGTTTCTTTTAGAGTGAAATAATCAAATATTTTAAAAAAAGAAAGGTTTTGAGGTAAAACGTGAAGTATTGCGCAAGTCCTTTATTTTGCTTACAACTTCCTCAGCAGGTATGTATTTAAGGGTGGCATTTCATATGCAATTTCACTGAACTTTACTTTCATTCTAACAATATTTTGTTTACATATCAGTTTGATATTTCGGTCGTGTCTCGTGTCATCACATCCAAAGTTAGCGTTCGTTTGGCAAAAATATAAAAATATTACATTTTTTCTAATACACATTTTAAAAAATGCGATGTTCAGTTAGCACATGTAATAATTGCAATGGTAATAAAGCATCGGATAAAAGTTTTTTTAAATTTCCTTCCAATGAGAAGCTGTTAAAACAATGGGTTAACTTTTGTCGTCGAGGCAAAAACTTCAAGCCGAAAAATTGCTATATCTGCATGGATCATTTCAAATCCAGTGATTTTGAGAACAATCTCAAATATGAAATGGGTAAATAATAACTTGAATGTATATTAAAATTTATATTAAACAGTTTCATCATTTATAGGTTTTTCAAAGAAACGTGCATTGAAGCGTGGTGCTGTGCCAACAATTTATAAAATATCTGACAAGAATACTGCAAACAACGAAGAACGCAGCAGCGAACGTAAATGTGAAAAGCGTGAAAATGATAAAATATTGGAATCGTTATTGCTAAAATACAACGATTTAAATGCAACATGTGAAGGTTAGTTGGCTTGAAATGTATTATAAACAAATTATTTGCAAAGTTAACCTTTACACTTTTATTAACTTTCAGAAATAAATTTTGACAATGACACCATAAAATCGTCTTCCATATCAAATGAAAGTCCAAGTGCGAGTAAACAACTGTTTGTGTATCATATTCTGTATAACCTCACACTGCAACTGGTTCAGAATAATGCAATTTCTTGAATGAAATTGCAAAATTAAAACTAAAAACTTCACCTTCGTATCACCATTTAACTAAAAAATTATTTTCTTCTGTCTTAATTAGAGCTATTTTTGTTTCAAAGAACAAAAAAAAAAGATATAAATTCAATTTTATGTTAATATTTTCTTTGACTTACTACTGCCATGGTCATTCGATTTTCTGTAGTGGTTATAATGTCTACGTATTTCCGAAGAGTTTTGGATTTCCAAAAAATTAATAACTTATTAGATTCGATATTTTTAGTTATGCGCACTCGAATATTTATTTATTTATTTATTGATGCATACTTAGATCGAATATTTATAAATAATAACTTAATAAATCATATTTTGAACAACAAGTAAATAAAATTTTCAGAAGTTTAATTTTATGGGAGGAAACATAAAAAAGGATTTTATGGGAAATTTTAAGGGAGGTGAATCGGGCTCTTACTCATATATAAAAAAAAACAACCGTTACTTATGTGTGTTTTCTATAATTAACATGCCAAATTGTTTCAATCAAATTCCTCAATCCTGACTGCCAAATTCCCCCAATTGTGAACCGATTCCTTCAACAAAATTCCTATGTTATTCAAAACAGTCTTTATTTAATTAATATTTGTATCAGTAACATTTTTAACTGATAGTCTTTTTTATCCATTTCTTCCCAAGCGAACATTCACTGACGATTGGTAATTCGAAAAATGTTAAAAAAATTATAATCTCTTTAGGCTTAAAGTATTTCCTTATGTAAAAGGGTTCGCTTTTTATAATTTTGGGTTACAAATTCAAAAAGTTTGCCCCAGAAATTAAATATGGCCGCACAAAGTTTGATAATTTATAATCATCAACTAGTCAATTTTTTTTGTTGTCAGGTGGTTAATAAGACTCCTTAAAGTTTTCAGGATGTTCTGAAATTTCCAAGCTTTTCCAAGATGGCGGACACCAAAGTATCGAAAAAATGCTAAAATAAAAAAAGTATCCGAACAAATTTATTTTTTTATAAATTTTGTACGTTTATTGATAGAACACGAAATCAGTACGTAAATTTTTCAAAACGGCGGATCCAATATGGCATCCATATTAGTCAAAAACCACTATTTTTTTAAAAACTGAATGATTTTGGGTGAAAATAAAACACATTCCTATAGAAACATTAAAGCAAAAATTAAACAAAAAACTTTAAAAATAAAATAAAAACATAAAATAACGTGACATGAGTAGAATACTAATTCAAAAATTAAAATGTTTTAATATGTTTTAAATTTTTTCAAAGCATTTCAATAAATTTCTCAAAAGTTATTAACTAAAAAATAAAATATTTTAAAACTCACTGTTTTTTATATTTGAAGTTTTGAAATAAATGTCTATTAGTTACAATAAGTGATTATAATTATGCAATGCAATTTGTTAAACACGCTTTTTAATGCAATGGGTACGTTCACCTGTATAGAAACATTGAAAAAGACATAAAGCTATTAATTCGGCAAAATTGTTTAATTTGCTTTTATTTTCAAAATTAATTTAGAAGCAAAAATAAAATTTAGTCGATCCTCCCAAAAAATTATCTGATTCTCCCTCTCCCCCATTGGGTCTAAATTCCCACCAACTAAATTCCCCCTCAGTTGGGGGAATGCCTGGATATACTGACTGATACACTTGACTGATCCATCAAAAATATGTAATAGGAATGAGACAAGTTTTTGTGTTCTTAAACAGGGTAAGTGGTGGCTCCAAAGGGATATAGCAATGTGCATTCATTATATTCAACGCATTGATGAATAATAAACTAACAGTTCTATTAGTTTTTTCAGTAAATGGCAAAACAGCAGTCCCAATGGTTGTCTTTCTGTGAACAGCCTGCCAGAGAATTGGTTTCTGGGAAAGTCAGAAACTGCATTGACCATATATCCATGAAACCTTTTTTGAATATGTCGCGAACAGGGTACTTGTTGGCTCAATAACAACAATGTTCAACGGCCCATTCTGCTGTGTATTTTATGGTCACAAATCATATCGATGGTTAAGCTCACTAAAGTGATAAGTGAAAAATTTCAAATGTTCAGGAATGTCGATTCAGTACACCTATTTTCGTCAAAAGGTCACTTATCACTTTAGTGCGCTTAACCATCGATACATGAAAATGGAGTTAAGCCAATTTTGTTGATCAAATGGAATTATTTTGTATTACCTACCTTAAAATACTACAGATAAAATGCAACCAGCCGAGATGAGTGTTTTTAAATTTCTGAAATTAGAATGAAAAATAAACCGTAAGAATTGGCAAATGAAGTCTGAAAACAACAATAAAATCTTACAAAATCTAACTTTTGCCGCCCCCAAATACAAATTTGAATTTCTGTATGATTTTATTTTTTCTTTAACAAAAAATACAGTGCCGAATATCATCATTCATCACAAATTTGTATAAAAAAATTTACGAGATACCGGACTTATTTAAATCGATCCCGGGATTTTCGGGACTGAAAAGCATTGATAGCTTTAATTCAAATAAAATAAAAATTCATAAAATGCTTGGTTGACTTTTTGTGCATAATTATGAAAAAGCATAAGATTACGATACTTTTTTGATGTTTGTATGTACAATATATGTTTATAGAAGGAACCTATTGTAAACAAAAGTTATCAAGCTAAACGATGTAACACACAAGGTCGACTACATTCTTTATTACCAAAAGCGGTTGTTGTATTTGTGACACTTGGTGGCAGCATGGGGATGTAGCTCAGTGGTAGAGCGCTCGCTTCGCATGTGAGAAGTCCCGGGTTCAAACCCCGGCATCTCCAGATAATAATTGTTGTTTGCGTTTAAACTTCATTTTTTCCCCTACAATTTATTTTAGAATATTTAAAAATTTTATATGGTTTAAAAAAAATTTCAAAACTACTTTGTAGAAAACAGCTTTAATTGATTATTCTACGGCTCGTTTTTACAATGTCTGGTTAAGCACTAATCGAAACTTTAATCAGCAGTTACCAAAAGAGTATATTATTCTCAATGTTCGGTTAAGGATTGATTATCTGTCGGTTAAGTGCTGATTAAGTTAACGTCAATTTGTAGTTCCGGTTAGCTTTTAATAGGAAGAACAGCTGAGTGGAATAATCAAATTTATATTTAAAATAGACAAAAATGGAAAAGAATCTAACTTGAGTTTGCACCAAAATAACTAAAAAAACACATGCAAATAGACGCGATAACGTTGAAGAGTAAGACGACATGGTAAAATAGATTTTGTTTGTGCAAAATCAGATGGTTTTTTTCAATTTCGGATAAAATAAACCTTAAATTGAAAAAAACATACTGAAAGGGCTGTTTGTATAGGTAGATGTATGTTTTTATTAATAATTGTTTATTAAATTTATTAATTAATTGGACAGTTCGTTTGAAAAAGTCAACTGATGTGCAGTTTTCGCGTATTTAGAATTGAAAAAAATCACATTTAATGATCTAACCGGCAGTGCTTTAATCTAAACTAAGAAAAAAAGATATTGTTTTTTTAGCTATCGTACGGTTAGCTATCTCCTTGTTAAGAGCTACACTAACCGGTCATTGTGAAAACGACCCTAAATATTCTTTTAAAAAAATATATCCTATTTATTTGTTCATACAATTCCTTCGGCTTTTAAAATTCATCATTTAAAAATGAGGAAAATTTCTTTTTTAAATAAAAATGATTTGTTTTATTTTAAATATTCAGATATTTATTGAATTATTATTTTGCTTTGTTGATATCTATAATAAATAGGCGTAGGAAAAACAGTTAAGAACTACTTTCTCCCGTGTTTCTCAACCTATTTTGATAATTTTTTTTAAATGCACCGACTATTTTAAAACAATTTTGTTTAGCGAAATTTTTATGAAAAAAAATTTGGTTTTTGTATCGAATCAACAGAGAATGTATCTGAAAATGTTGAATTTCGTCCACTGGCGAACTCTAGTAAACTTAAATACATGTACTTCTTCGGCCTTTAAAATATTGAAAATCATTTAAAAATGAAAAATATTTCTTTCGAATTAAAAATGCTTTATTTTATTTTAAATATTCAGATATTTATTAAATTATTATTTTGTTTTTTTTTTATATAAACTTATATACATATACATAAACGCACTTATGTATGTATACTGCTATTATAAGGTGGTGTATAAATTTTCTCAACTACGCTTTTTACTATATCGACTTCGGCTTTACGGCTTGAATAGTACAATAATTAATGCAGTAGAGCTTATTAAAAAAAAAAATAGTTTAAAGAATTTTGCATTAATTTATTTATGTTATTATATTAATAAGTTTATGAAATATTATGCTTTAGTATGCTTTTTATTAATTAAAATTTTTACTGCGTATATAAATGGTTTTGTTTTTATTTTACTAGCCAAGTTTATTGTTGCATAATATTACGTATAATTTTTTTTATGTCAATCAGTTGATAAAGAAATTTGCTTGTCTTTTAAAAGAAACAACAAAATATAAAAATTGTGTTGTCAAAATATAAAATGAAGAACTGAAATTAATTGACTTTTTTGTTAAAATGTTAAATTCAGTTCAAAAATTAATTTAATGCAATTTTCATATATTTTTTGTGTATGTTTAAGTATGTTATTCGATGAAATACTAAACTTGAAAACGCTTTACAAATGTTTTATAAGCGAAACTTGTTTGCTGAGGTTAAAAATATTAAAACATTTTGTCATTTTTGAATTTTTGAACTGAAGCAACACAGCGTAGCAAATATTATAAAATAAAGCACTGGATGTTAATGATAAGCTTATATTTTTAAATAAATTTTTTTCGAGGAAGAGCGCATTATTTTCTTTTTAATACATTTTTTGGAAAAAAAAAATAATGACATATTTTGACATTCTTTTCTGGTCAAAATACATTTAAGTATTTGCTCAAATAAAATCTTAAAAATAATATAATAGAACGACGGCTCTTAAGTGTAAAACTTTAGTTTTAGTTGTTTAGTTTGACAAAGATTTGCTTTATTATAATTTGGCTTTTTTAAAATTTTGTCTTATATTCTTTAAATGAATAATTCTAAGTTCTAAAATACCTGATTGCGTTTTTATTAACTTAAAAACATACGAGGTATGTCTAGTTAAATATTTATATAAACAAAAAAATTCCAATACAACAGATAAATTTTAAAATTATTTTCAGTTTAACGAAAAAATTTAAATCATTATAAATATTAATCAACTTAAGGAAGACAAATAAACTTTAAAATATATTGTAAATAGCTGAAAAAGCTAATATTTATGTATATATAGTATATTATATGTAGTGGGCGTAGCATTGATTAAAAATAAGCCTTTAAGCACTCTTTAAGTTGTTGACTTGTGTTGTTTCTTTGTTCTGCTTTTTCTATTATTGTATTATTATCTTTGTTCAAATCTGACTTGCATTTGCATTTTATTGAAATATACAGCACGTATTTAAATAAGTATAAAATAATAAGATTATACAAAGTTGTGCGTTTTTTGTTTTTTTTTTTTTTTTTTCTTGTAAATGTATTTCATTGGAATTTTATAAAATATTTTTATTTTTGTATTTTTATGACTAGTTTATTTATGTTAAAATTCTCACGTTATGCAGTTATTTTTTTTTTTATTGAATAACTAATACAAAACTCTTAAAATATTATTTAAATAGAATACAATGGTTAATACAAAATAATAAAATAGTATAAAAAAAAGGCATTAAAATTAGCATAAAATTTCGAGAGTTTCACGAGAGTACAAAAATATTTCGAAGCAAGAAAACTAGTAACAAAATGTTTAATATTGAACTATTTCAAAAGAAATAAAAGTGCTTAAAATATTCCTATCAAATATTAAACAAAAAGACTTACAAGATTTTAAAATAAATTTTTTGGCGTGCCAGCGAGAGATGACATTTGCTCTTGGCTGTATATTACAAAAATTTACTTTCATTCCGTATCGCTCTCATACAATGTCTTGTCAATAATGTTTTTGCGTAGAACGAAGCATGTTTCATCTCTCGGTGGCATGTCAAAAAGCTTTTTTTAAATTTGAATATCTCTTAATGTATGTTTTTGATTCGCATATTTCTCAAGCTTTTGATTTGAATAAAATTTTGAAAAATATTGGAAACTTTTCTGCTTACATTCTATGAGTTACCAAGGTGTTTTGTTCAATTCTGGTTTTGTCTTGGTTATGGTTATTCTTCAATTATTATTATTATTTTTTTTTTATTTTAATTTTGTTTTGTTGATATGAGTTTAAGGTTAATAGAGGGCGAAATTGGTTTTCTCAAGCTTATTATAAAAAGTATGTCATGTTATAATATAATATAGTTATAATAATAATATATGTTTTTTAAATACATTTTAAAGAGCATAAAGTAGTGGTTATAATAATAATAGGTTGTGGGGGCTTGTAAGTGGGCTTTAAATATTGCATAGAATTCATATTATATTATAAGTAATAAGGTTTGTTTTTATAGTTTGTAAAAAAAAAAAAAATTAAACAGCAAAGTTTAGCAACTAAAATTCATCAATTTCTACGTTTTATACGTTAAAATGGAAAATTCTAAACGAATATGGATTTAATGGCCATAAGCTACTTAGCTACACTATGACAAAAGCAGTCAGCATTAATTGTTTGACTGACTGACTATCTTTCACAAAAACACTACACATCAATTTGCAGTATATACTTAAAATCTAGTAATAATTAATACTTTTATACTATGGTAAAAAAAAGCAATTAAAAATTGTTGTTATGCTCTTGTTTTTGTTGTTGTCTTCGTCGTCGTTTATGTCCGACAGCATTCTTAACTGATCATTTCGCGATACTTCAACTTGTGCTTGCTTAACATATCCGTGACGGTGACCAGCTTCTTAATCGAGAGTATACTAGACAATTCCTGCAAATCCGGTTGATAGGAAACACATATATGATGTAATGTTGCCAGCTCACGACCTAGTTATATAAGAAATAAGTGGGTTTTAAAGAAAATAATTAAAATATTGTTCTAAATTCAAACAAACTTACCCGTATCCTGACAGGTGTGATTTGTGTTCTGTTCCACAAACATGCCTGGTGGTGGATTTGGATCGGAAACTAGCGATAACTGATCTAGAAATACAATCATGCGTTCTTTGTTTTTGAGTATAAAAGGATTGACTACTTCCATGTATTGTTCCTGCAAGAAGAGTGAACAAATTGTTTAATTTTGGGTGAAATTAGTTAAGGTAACCTTATGAGATTTCAATAAAAGTAGACTTGTGCCCGTGTAAATACAACTTTCTTTGTAAAATAAAAAACAGCCTTATTTTAGTGATTGTGAATTGTTTTTTGGTCTTTGAAACTAAATTTAAAAAAATATTTGGTGTACAAAAAAGTTTTAAAAGTTTTAAAAGTTTTAAAAAACTGATAAGCCAAAGGTAGATCAAGAGGGATTAATGCTATGTCTAGCTTTATCGTTTACACTTTTCTTGAATACCCCAATCAGGTTCATGACTGGCATATGTACATTACTTCTATCCAGTTAAGAGTCTCCACTCTAACCAATCTGTCTGCTATTCCACTTTCCACTAAGAAGAGGAAACGAAGTTTCAACTTTATTGGAATTGATCGTCTAGATAAAGAGTACACTATTGCAGCTTGACTTTCCACACAGAATGTAATTCTATATGATTTGATGTCTTTTGAGTAGATTGCCAGGGCTGTTTTCTCAAACGCGGAGTGAACTTCTTTTTCAACCATGAACAACAGTTTGAAACTATTATGAATAAATTTATACCCGGCGTTAGAAGATGGAGTTTCCGTTTTTCAGGATATAACAAAAAAATTAATGTCCTTATATTTTATCTTACAAACAGAAACTCAATTTTCTAATTCTGTGTGAAAAATTATTCTTATTCTTATAATATTATTCATTATTATTATCAACTTCTAGAAGCTAAATCAAGGGCGATGCACCTTGGTCTTGCAGTGTTTGTTCCTCTGGTGACTATCTTTCTTATTGTAACTACTGGAAATCCGATGTGGAAATTAATGAATCTGCTTTTTAACAATCCACTTTGTTATATATGTATAACTTGCAGTTCAACCTGAAGTAGTTTAACCCTGATAAACTCAGTTTTAAACGTGAATCCTATCTTGAACCAGTGATTTAGTCGCTCATCTCGAGCGACTCTCATTAACTGATGCAGCCTGATGTAGTGATGCCCCAAGGGACCTACCTGCCTTTAAGGTTGGCGCGTTCTTTAAAACACAGGTTGCGATTATTGAGTAGAGATCTTATGTGTTGATTCAAAACTTCAAATGTTTTCAGAAAGAACCCAGCAGTTATTTTGGAGACGATTGCAAAAACCAACTAGTTACAAACCCTTGTTTCAAATAAGGATAGTAATGAAGCTTGAAAATAAATACTTTTAGACTGTATCAAAACGAACCAATTTAGAACTACTCATAATTGAACTAGCACAGGTATAGGGAAAAAGCAGTGTTTATGTTGACAATTGTCTTTTCCTATGACATCAACCCGCAAAATCAGAGTTTCCAGTTTCACGTGAGTACGTGTTACAATAACCGTAAAAAGTGCTTATTTTTGGCTTATCTCGCTCCGTTTTCGAGATATCCCGCTTTTTTTCGTTTTTTAAAATACTTTTGGTGTAATATATTGGTATAGTGCGACCCCTCTATCTACGCGTCTCGATAATACCATCCTCCTTAGAAACTCGCAAAAAATGGTTAATTTTGGGAAAAAATTTCCGTTTTCGAGATTTTATTCACGTGTAGTCCGTGAATAAAATACACGTGTAGTTGAGGTTCGTGTTTCAAAACGGATTTCGAATTTTCGTGAACACGTGTATTTCGAAACACGTGTTTGAGCTCAACCTTTAGTAATAACCTTCAGTTTGTTCAATGTAAAAGGGTACTATAGTGGCACAAGTACTGGCCCTTTTTGGAACTAGTTCAGAACTATTCTAAAGCAGGTCTATTTTTCTGCAGGGAAAGAAGAAAATCTATTTAGGGACTATTACTTTTTGTGGTGGTGTATAATAGCTTAACCAGCTTTTGAAATTATTGAAATGAAATGAAATTTTGAACCTTTTGAAATTACAAATAATTTCATCCATCTCTAGCCGCCTAAGACAAGTTTTTAAAATTCTTCACTTTTTTATAAAACAAAAATACTGCATTCAACTTAACGCAACCTAAGATAACTTTTAAAACCCAGGTTATGATGACCGGAAAACATAGCAGAGTTAATACCATCGGAGCTGATAGATTTGTACAGCTTCAACGATTGTATCGCTAACTAAACGTATTTTCATGAACAGTAATAAGGTTTCAGTGCATGTTTCTATCAATGAGTTAGTCGGAGCGCGCCTCGCAAGAATTCTTCATTGATTCTTAAAAGGTTTTCACATGATTCTTATTTGAGCCTTCTAAATTTCCTTGTGTCGGAGTTAAGAGTAAACTTGATCTGTAACGGAATTCCCAAAAAGTTAACGATCTATAATCGTTATCGTTATAGGTCACAGTGTGTGCCACGCTAAAAGAAAATTACACTTTTCTCAAGCTAACGACAAGCTGCCGTTTGAGAATTTCACTACTGGTCTTGTTAGTAAAACTTCTAAACTCAGCTTTCCTTGTCTTGAGATCGCTGTTTCATTTATTTTATTTGGCTTTGCGACTTCTTGAGACATTTAACAATTAAAGGCAAGCCTTATTCCTTTTTCCTGACTGTGGAGGAAATCCGGAAACAGAATTAACTGTTGGGATGATACTGTATTGATGTGGGAATAAAAGAGTGTTTTAACGTGTTTCCAATAAGCCGCATCAAAATGTTCCGCATCAATTCATCGGACGTAGACTCATAAGTTAGACTTTTAAAACTATTTTTTTTATGGATCGAAGAAATCCAAAATAGCAGTTTTGTTTCTTTTGAACCCTCTTTTTTTACCAAATTACAAAATTTTTTAGACAATTTTTTTTTCAAAATGCATAGCCAAGATAAGCAATAATGTAGAGATTTTGTTAGTACTCAAATATTGGCGAAACAAGTTTTGAACTTTCATCAGAAAAAAGCATTTACTTTTTCTTTACTATAACGTCATGAATTAAAAAAAATTTTCGCAAAAGCACTCACTTTCTACAGAATGTAGAAAATGGCACCAGCCCACATCAGTTTTGTACATTAACCTATAATTATATTTAACATCATACCTTTCCACCGAATTCAATGAGGTTTGCGAGATTCTGCAAACACTTAGCCACCATTACAAGTGAACGCGTAGCTGCGGTTGGTGGTGTCTCAGTGACCAAACCAAACTGACGTGGATTTAATAGTGAAGGACAGAGTAAACGCAAAAATATAAATCCAGAGACAACACGTGTGCGCACCAAACGCTCAGAGGGCCATTTTGCAACAACTGCTTTCTGCAGGCAGTTACAAATGAAGCGCACGCTACGTGGACAAGCTTCCGGTGAGGTAAAAATCGAATGTGTCACAAGATCGAGGATCTGAAGCAGGAACTCGGCATTTGAGCAGGCATCATCGTTTACATCCATCTTTGTGGGATTGAGCTCAGCCGATTGTTTTGTATCGAGTATGCGCTGCACCGTTTCCGAAACTGCTGCCTGTAAGAAGCCAATGCATTCGGTGCGCATATACAAATCCATCAAAGTTGTTGCTAACGAGGCGCCACGGAATAGCGTTGTAGTTTCATTTTCACGCGCAATTTCAGCTTGACACAGAATTCGTATGAGTTCAGTTTCACGTTTTTCATGTCTGAAGACGCGCAATAGAGCTGTGGCTAATGGCACGCGATCATTGTGACAGAGCTCAGCCAGAGCTTTAACCGAGTATAGCTCGGGTTCGAGCAATAGCTGTTGTAGCGGGCTGTATTCCTCGCATGGCATAATTAAATCATCCAAATAACGCATGCGTAAACGCAAAGAGCCCCACTCGCCCATGGGCGTCATGCCAGCTAGCTGATACCACTCTTCGGTCTCGTAACCGTTCTTTAAGCTAGCCAAGTCTATGGTAAGCTCGGCAACCTCAGAGTCCTTGCCGCGTTTGCCACGCGAAATCAGTGTGATAGTGAGGGAAACTACATCTGGTGGCACATCGCTGAGAAGAAAAAACAAACACAAATAAAGCAATTAAAAACAAAATATACAATTTCAACTTACTCCAAAACGAACTCTTCTTCCCAGACTGGATCGGGTGCAATTTTGACGCGCGTTTTGCCCACCTTAACTTGATTCAACGAAATACTGCAGTAAGGATGAGGCACCAATTTGAATGGCAGCCGATGAGCTTCTAGAACATGTAGATTTAAGCAACGTAGTTCACGTAGACGCGGCACCTTTTTCTGAGCACGACTTAGCTGTGAGCCGCATTGTGCCTTCAGCGCATTTATCCACTCGACGTAACTCTCTTGACTAGGCGCACACAAGTACGTGACGGTAGCCAAGCACGGTAGAGCGCGCTCGACAATTTGGAAACAATAGGGACGCTCCCACAGTGAATCATGGCACTGATAGAGATATGCACACGATAAATCGATGAGGCCCTTTGGTTTAGTCTTTTTGGGATTGTCATAGAAGCAGAGATGCGTCTCAGAGCCCTCGCTGATGAGCGCAAAGTACAGCTGCTTCCATTTGGCAGTCTTGTCAGATTTTTTATTGAGATGGCCATGATGCTTAATACCCTTGATTTTCTTCAGACCTATCTGATCGCGACACTCACGTAAAGTAGCGTAAATTTTTTCCGCTGCTTTCTCGACCACAAACTGTTGATTGAATTCAGGCTGCGAACCGTTGACAACCTGTAGGCACACAAAGTAAGCAGAGTTTAAATTTAGCAGCATATAAATCTACAAAAATTACCGGATGACTCAGCGAATGACCCTCGACGATTTGCTCCTTACGATAGCGATTGATAACAGCATCCAAACACTCGAACGTGCGTCCGCCCATCAAATAGCGCACCCCTTTCTTTTCAATACGAAAACGTTGTATTTGATTGTTGATGTGAAAGAATAACGAATAATCGCCAGGTGAATTGTCGCTTGGACGTACCAAAAAACTGCCAGGACCAGCTGGAAAACCAAAAGGAAATAAGCAAATATTAAGACCACGAATCAGTGAAAAAAACCTACCCTTAACCAACATATCAACTGCCTCGTTTTTCGTGCAGTTTGGATGGAACCAAGGGAACACCGTATTGGGATCGATTGCCGCATCTAAATCATCGACCAGCTCACGGAAAATCATGCCCTGCTCACCAGTACGATGCGCTGTGACCCACAGCCAACCGTCGCCCATGTCATTGTGCACAAAGAAGATGTCGCCCTTCTGAAAGCTCAACTCGTCGGTATCGGGCATTTTAGTATAGGGCAGAATGGCAACAATACGCTTCTTATCATTGACAGGCTCTGGTGGTGCCACGGGTATGACCAGACGTTCACGTTTAAGCAAATCGCTACATGATGTATAGTAGCCGACCAGATCACTGAGCGATATAAATTGACGACCACCGATATAGAAGTCGCCACAAACAGCTGTTATGCTATAAGAAGAAAATATGAGAATTATTTTTAAGTGAAATGTATGTATATGTAAATCTATAAATAATGGTTAAATTATTCCTTTATATGCTTTAAAATGTACAAATATATGTACAAATTTGGAAGATTTATGTTTTTTTTTTTAAATAAATTTCCTTAAAAAAACGAAATTCTTGTTTTCGGGTTGTCTTGTTTCTTTAAGCCTTTTTTTGATACAAAAAGCATTAATCAAAAATCTTTAAAAGAAATAACTGCTAAAATCATGACTCAGGCGGTTCTTTAAGTTCTCTATTTGTTTTGTTGTTTTACTTAGAGAAATGCTTGGGGCCTTATTTTATTTTGAATTTGGAACATTGCACGTCACGTATTTGTTTTATACAGCTGGGTATTATTTCCGAAACAATTTTGTGTGTAGAATTCGAATACATCCTCATAACTGCCTCACTACGTCAGGATTTTGAGATATTTGAGGTTTTGTACACGAAAAATGGCTACTTGTGCTATTTTTTAGGTTATATATGGGCAGCACACAATTTTTTAAGTTTTATTAAGCTTTTTCACCATTTAGTACTACTTTTCCCCTAGTACTAAAATGTGGTTCTATACGATGTTTCGTTGAAAAGTTTTAGCCAGGACAGGTCCGCCATATTTGATTCCCATACAAATCATAATTTTGTATGGGAGACCCCATACTGAGGGGTCAGAGAGGACAGGTTCCAAGGCAAAAATATTCCTCTTAAAAAAATAATGGAGGTCGGTCAGATTCGGTTTCAGCGGACACAAAACCCTAAGAAACCGTTGTGAGACCCTTGGGATTTTCAAAAACTTCAGTTTTGTTGTACAGTGTTTTTAGTTATCTTTGTATTTCCAAAAATTTATTTTTTAATGTCCGAAAAAGTGTAACATTTTTATAAAAATATTGCTTTTTACTACAATCTTTGGCAGTTTTAGAGATATTTTGAAAACATGATATTTGTTGAATAAATTTCATAGCGAGAGAATATTTTTGGTTGCAAATTTGCTGTTATCGTTCGGTATAGTGTGTTTTTGTGTGTGTGTGTGATATTTCATAACAAAAAAAAAAAACACGACCGAACATTTTCCACCAAAGATTTTTTTGTTACTATGATTTACCTCAGCAAACATTTCATGTTTTTCAATATATTTCTAAAACTATAAAAAATTAAGGTAAAAACCAAGATTTTAATAAAAAACTTTTATCTTTTTCCAACATTAAAAATAAGTTTTTGGAAATACAAAGAGAATAAACAATGGAAGAATTTCAAAAATTAGTATGAAGCAACATTTTTCAGTTTTTTAGACAGTTATCTTCGTAAGTATTTTAAATAATTGAATTATATGTTCAGAAGTGAAAATATTTTATACAATTTTTTAAGCAGATCGATATTGGCCAACGCATAAAAGATATATAGACAAATTATTTTAAAAGAACCGTTTTTCAGACTTTTGTTAACTCCTCAACTTCAGCTTACTGTAAAAAGGGACACACCATGTTATTTTATTTGCACTCTAAAGTGCAAATAATTTTTGTGTAAAATTCGAATCGGTCCTCAAAATTGGCTTACCATTTCAGGATTTTGAGGTTATGTATACGAAAAATGACTACTTCCACTATTTTTGAGGTTATATCGTTCTGGACGCCCAAATGAGATCACCACGCCAGAAATGGTCACTAAAATTCACGATATCATTTTGTCCGATTGCAGAGTTAACGTGCGCGAGATTGTTGACTCTGTAGACACCTCAGACGAACTCGTGCGGAACATTTTGCGATATCATTTGGATATGAAAAAATTATTCGCAATGTGGGTGGCGCGTTTGCTTACCATCCACCATAAACGGGATCGTGCGACTGATTCAAAAGCGTACAAAAACATTTTTCAAAATTATTTGGAAATGAAAAAATTATTCTCAATATGCTTGCCCACTCTCGACCATAAACGTGATCGTGTGACTGATTCAAAAGCATGTTTGGCGATGTTGAATAAAGAAAAGAAAGATTTTTCATCGATAAGTAACCGTAGACGAAACATGGATTCATCACTACACGCCAGAGACAATGGAACGGTCGAAACTTCACCGACCGAACGTGCTGCGAAGAAAGCGAAGACGGTGCTATCGGTTATGGCGACGCTTGTTTTTATAAACACGGTATAATCTACATCGATTACGTTCCACCGAAAAGAACGATCAATGGTAAATATTATGCAGCCGAATTGCACCGTTTGGACGACGCTTTGAGAGACAATCGTGCCGATTTGGCGAGGAAAACAATCCTCTTCCATCAAGACAATGCGCGATTTCAAAATTTCATGAATTGAAGAAGGAATTGATTCCTCATCTAGCATATTTTCCAGATTTGGGCCCCAGCGACTATTTTCTGTTTTTAAACCTGAAGAAATGGCTCGGCGGAGAGATTCACCGAAACAGAGGCCTATTTTGAGGACCTTCCGAAAACGTTTTTTCGCATAAGATCCAAAAATTGGAGCAACTTTGGACAAAGTGTTTCTAGCTAAAATTCCTTGTTTCACGTATAAGGTACATATAAACTATAAACAGTTTTCTTAGACTCCTGAACAATACATAATTTTGATTTACGTCGTATTAGAACTAGACCGGCGATATAAACATATATTATGTTAGTGTTCATGTGTTGTTTCATCAAGATATCTTTTTTAAAATTTGCTTGAAAAAAATTATAGTTTCAGAGGCATGATGTTGCCTTAAATTTCAAATTTCTTCAAGTCTTCGAGCAAATGAAGCTGATTTGTGTTTGTTTTAATAAGCTAAACAATTTATGGCATGCACTGATATAGTAAATACTACTGCAATTTCTTTCTCAACTTTCTTATTTTTGTGTCTCAACTATGTAACTTATAACTTATATAACTTACCGAAAGTGATTAATACCGGTGCGTCCCATGTAGCTAAGTACATATGAGCCAGGCTTGCGATCGCTCTCACGAACTGTTTGATTGGAATAAAAGAAATTAAGGTATGATTAATTAAAGTTTTTTATATGTAAATTCATTGAACTCACCCAAATAGCTGCCCAACTTGCTGCAGCCACGCAAACGTGACTCCGCCGAATATCTATCCAAGCGTCCATGGTACCACTCGCTCTCAGGTGGTGCAATAATAGCGGGTCGTTCCCCTGCATTCGATGAATTAAAAAGAAAATAAAGCGAAAACAAAAATATTAGCAATAAGATTAAAATGAGCATTATATTGTGAAATATTGTTGCAATCATAAAATAGTTTGTTGCGACAACGAGTGTCATATTCTGGCTATTCAAATTTTTGCCAATAAATGAGGAAAAAAATCATCAAACAAGAAACAGAAGCAGAAGAAGAACAAGTACAAGCAGCAGACTCCGTGGAGTCGAAGACATTCAGCAAAGTTTATACACACACATAAAGACACATTAAAGTTGTAAGAGCCAAGAGAGAAACAGAGACAATGTTGCGGATAAGCGTTTAGAACTTTGTCATAATCTCAGCCATAGAATTTGCTCATTGCTCAAGCTTACTATGAGTGCTTGAAAACACATTAATTTTCTTTCATCAAGCAACAAAAACATATTAAAAAAAATACATAAAATGTAATTATTTTAAAAACACTGTTGAAAAGAGTACCAAATCAAATTTTCAATGCTTGGATACATTTCATAAAAACTCAATTTAAGGTTAAATGTAAGCCATCAACTGCTTGTCTCAAGTATATTAAATATATTTGGTATATATTAAATTGATAAAAAGCAGCTAAAAAAATTATTTCATTTCATTATTTCAGCGAAAATAAAGTTCACTTCAACTTCAGTGAACTAAACTTTAAACGGCTTTTTGAGTTAATATGCGGAAAAAGCAATCATTAAAAAATTCTTTAATAAAACTCAATTAGAGGATTTGAATTTGAATTCATCAAAGAAACTGAGAAATACTGGCCAAAAGAAAGTAAGAAAGAAAAAAAGCACACTAGTTAAGAACTTCTTTAATAAGATTCTATATGATTGGTGCGTCAAATAACTTGAGAAGTAATAGCCAAAAGGTAGTAAGAAAAAAGACAAACATAACGCATGTTATGCAAAACCAAAAAAAGAAATCTGACAAAAAAAAACCCAAACACCCAAAAAAGGAACTTTATGGCAACGCATGATAAAATAATTTAAACGTCCGTTTTTTTCATATTTGGCCATAATATGAATCAGCGGAAAAAAGTCGGCACAACAATTCAAAAAGAGAGAAAAAAAAACCCAAAAATAAAAGAAAAGTATTACAACTTCTTAAATATAATCGCCCACATAGAATGAGAATTAAAAAATTTATATTTTTTATATTCTAAAATATTTCTGGGAATTTTTTTTAAAGATCAATAAAAAAGTTGGAAAGAAGTTGGTAATTTTGTTATAAGATAACGACATCTCTAGCGAGTTAATGTTTTTTTTTTAATAAAGCATATTTTTTAAGATGGTATAATTACACTGTGCAACAAATATGTAGTGATGCATGATATATAATAACTACAAGGTAGTGTTGACGTTTTTGTTGGAAACTACCATCTGTCAAAAAATATAACAAAGAAGAAAGCGCTCACAATCCACCATTGCATACAATTAATTTTCACTGGTCACGTTCAGCGTACTCAACAGTTGGCAACTGTTAAGTCAAAACTTGATACACATAAATATGAAGTTGCGCACTAAAATGCATTTAAAAATATAACATTTTTTATTTGTCGGTAAAATTTTCATTGGTATTTGATACAAAGATTGACATTTCATCAACTTGACAACTTTTCTGACACTACAATACCGATATAAGCGCATCTCGATGAGTCGCTATCACAAATCACAACAGTTGACACAGCTGAATGTGGCCAACGCATATAACACCGAACTGCTGTTTTTGACAGGAACTCATTTACTTGTAGATGAGAAAATCTACACTTGTCAATGCTACCTGTGTTTTAGTACTATGATAGTGATGAAAGTAACTAAAAATCTTAGCAATTGCCAATTCAGCCCTCGAAAAGCCTTTGACCGAGTTACTTATAATCAATTTTGTGAGTAATTGTTGACACGCAGGAGGGAGCCATCAACAACAATTTGGCCAGGCACCACTCCACTTTTATTGGAGCCCCTAACAAATACAAGGATCAGGAAAAAAATAAAATAATTCAGACAATGCTGCAGCTAAAATGCAACAACAAAAAAAGTGTAGTTAAATTTTTGATATATTATAATTAAATTGAATCCGTCTAGCTAAATTTAAAACTAATATTTTTCAAAAATAGCTATTCAAGGCTTAACAAAAATAAAAAGCTGCTATTAAATCTGGCTCTGACTCTGGCGTGCTTGACTGCCAACCCAGAGGTTCCGGGTTCGAATCCTGGTCCAGCCATGGTCCTACACTTTTACCTTTCTTTAATTATTTTCTTATTTCTAATAAACTGAAATTAAAAATTCATCAATACATTCTACACTTGTTTCTCTTGATTTCATTTTCTCTCCTACTTATGTATTTCCCCGTTTTCCGAAGTAAGGCAGCCTTGATTGAATAGGTTTGACACCTGAAAGCCTTGGTTCAAAGCTAAAAAAAATTTAATAACGCCTTCGATTTCTCCTATGAAAATTTAAAAAGCGTTTTATTTCTTTTGCATTTTAGGATATCCTTTCCGAGATTCTTGGCCAACATCCCTGGGCAGTTATAGTTAGTAGTTTCATAGCAAATGTCGGATTTTCTTTCAGTCTTTAAAGTGATTTCATGGTGAACAGACGTGATAAGCAAATTTCAAAATAAGTTTCGGGTTTGTAAATAGACGTAAATACCTTTTTTTTAATGCCTAGTTTACCTTTGGTCTAATTTATTACCTGTCCTTTTCGCCCTTACAGATACATTTGGACCAAGATGCCCTTTACCTTTTATGTTTAAAAAAGGACGAAATGTAGCTGCAGTGGTGAATGAATTTAAGCAGGTTTTGGCACCAGATACTTGAAGGAAACGCTCATGGTTTGCCAATTTGTGAGACAATTAACCACGTGGTCATCAAGTTAGCAGTGTTGATGACGAAGAACTGCGAGAATTTTTGGATTACCATGACTTAAAACGGTGTAAATTTCAGTAATAAGCACACTGCGTTTGAAAATAACCGAGTTTTTCTTAACCCTTTAACATCCGACAATTTCGAAGTACAGTCAACATCGTACTATCGTACAGTCAACATCGTACTATCGTACAGTCAACATCGTACTATCGTACAGTCAATTCAATTTAAACAAACAAAAAGAAATTGTTCATTCCAGCTCTTGAAAGGAGTTTGACCGAGCTTCTATGATCAATTGTGTTGTGTGTGTTATTTAATGTTTGCAGACAATTGACCAAGACATTGACCTGGACATACATGTTTTACGTTGACTTCGAACGGCTAAAGTTAATGTTCTGAAGTAGCTTTACATGCCATTATTTACTCTCTGAGGTATGACATTGTCTGCAGATTATTTTCTACTGAAAAGACGTTCCGTCAGATACAAACCGGGTCTGCCGAGATTCGTTGGCGTAGCCCACCACTCGTCAACGTAGCCGAAATTAAAGAAGCTCTAATAATTCTTCCTTAAAATTTAAGAGAAATTCAAAGACATCGTCGTCAATATTATCGAAGAAGAGGGCATCTAAAATAGTGTAAAAACTTAAACTTCCAATTGGAGAACGTAGAGTTCAAGAAATTTGATCCAGTGACCAAAATATTTAATAACGCAGAATTTACAAAAAGTTTCATGAACTACTGGACTAAAAATTGGCGCAGTGTAATTTTTTCGAACGAGAAAATTTCATACAAAATTCCCAAATTCGTGCACGAACGCTATCAGACGCGTTGAACCATAGTACAATAAACAAGGTAGCTGCAGGGCTATCAATTCTCTCTTTCTCTCTCAGAGTCAGAATTGTCAAATTCAATACAAATTATTTGATGTCTCGTTTTGTTGCTCTATTTCGTTCAGTATTTTTTTGACAGTTCTGACTTTCGGCTTTCAGCCCTGCAGCTACCTTATTTGTTGTACTCATGATAGAATAACAAGGTAGGCGCATATTGGAGAGGAAGTGAGCTAGATGTCAAAGTCAGCTGTTCGAATTCGAGTTGTTCTAATTTTTGTTGTTGTTGCCTTTTCGTTTGACGTTTATAGCACTCACAGCATTGTTTGTGTAAAACTAGACAATTGAGCAGCCATATTAATATGAGCCTACCTTATTATTTTATCATGGTTGTACTATGTGTTGAACATGTTTTCAATTCATGAAATTTGTATTTTTCAGTTGTTCTCAAGCAACAAGTTTCTTTTATAAATCATCTACATTTTTTCGTCAACGAAGTCTTGAACTACAGGGACTTTTCAGACGAGTTGAAGTGAGAAAAGTTATCAAAAATTTGATAACTACCCAGTAGTCGAAGGCTAAAAGAATTCATAAATGAATCATACATGTTCTTGTAGGTTAAATATAAACCCCTTTATAGAGTTTTCACTTTTGTGGGTTGTATGGGAGCTGAGCGTGTTCGTGGGTAAATGCCCAATTTTGTTCAATGATCTGACTGATCAGGAATATATATACTTTTCAATATCGGACTCGTTTATTCTATGCGTTGTAAAAGTTTGCAAAAAGTTAATATACCTGACCTTACAGGTTTGGGGTATAAAAAATAAAATTAAAAATGGAGTATGAGATATTTATTTGGGGCGATGCGTCAGTGCCTGCAATTTACTTTTTAAAGATTATTTTATGTAGCATTTCGGTTGGTATCTCACCAATGGCAGCTGAAATGTTGTCTTCCAGGGCTGCAATTATGACTGGCTTGTCCCTGGACTCGAGATCTATGGTATCATGTCAGTCAACCATTTTTTTTCTAATTCTTCTATTTTGGGTAAAAAAAATCGGTAATCAACGAACGGGGTAACTTGCTTCATTCACAGTAACGTTGCAATTTGCATTAATTTTGAAAAAACGGTCCAATTAGCTGTCGGCCCACAAATCGCACCAAACAGTGCACTTTGCATGAAAAGTGCCTATGGCTGCTCTTGAGACCATATTCGGCAATTCTGTTTGTTTACCGCCGGCTCACAAACCGTACCAAACAACGCATTTTTCAGGGTATGGGAAAAATGCCGCTGACTGCTCTTCAGACCAATATCGGAAATTCTGTTTCTCGACGTTCTCATTGAGCCAAAAATGAGTTTCATCACTGAAAATTATTTTTATGATAAAAAGTGAATCTTCATGCAACTTTTCTAAGGCCCGTTGACGAAACAAACAACATTGTGGTAAGTCACCCGCTTCAGTTTTAGCACCAGCTCTATTTGTTATGGTTTCATATCGAGATCCTTAAGTAAAATGTTCTAGGTGGTTGAATAACACAAGCCAAATAGTTGAGAAAAGGAGACGAATTGATATTTATTGTGACCTTTATTGACACTGGCCGGCAGTGTTGCCATATGGTCCGATATATCGTATTTGTTACGATTTTCAGTCTTGAATCCGATGATCCGATATATGGCCATAATTCTCCAAAATGTTACGATTTCAGAAAAAATAGATCCGACGTCCGATTTGGTGTATTTTTCTTTAAGTATATGCAATGAAAAAATAAAGATAGCAAGTTAGCAAGATAGCAACTTTAAACTTTGTTTTAAAAATTCTGTGTCAACTCTTTTTAACCAATTACAAAATATTTAATGAAGATTATTTTTTTTTATTTTTACTTCTATTTTGTGTGCTTAAAAGTATTTTTCAATATATTTTATCAGAATATTTTTTATTCTGATTCTGAGAAGTGAATCAAAAAAGTTTAGGCACAAGCAATGTTTCTGAAAGTATCTAATAATAACGAATTTGACCAAAGTTTTAATGAAGTAAGTACCATTAAGTACCATTAGAAATAGTTTTTACTTAATATCCAAAAAATGTACCGTTACTTCACACACAAATCCAAATTTAAGCGGAAGAAGGAACAATCTTTATCAAAAAAGTTTAGGCACACTTTGTGTGTGTCTCATGTTGTTTCTTATTTAATAATATCACTTGGTTTTTTGTCTTTAGTTTTACGCTGAAGATGTTTGTTAAAAGTTTTTACTGAGTGTTGATGTTGGTTTCGGTAAAGATTGAGCAAAATCAGCAGTGGAACCGAAATTTCGGTTGACGTTCGAAAAATAATAATAAATTTTCACGTGCAGAAAAAACCGTATCGCGAAATCGGTGAAATAGTAAAGAGATCATATTTAAGTGTAAGTAACATCATAAAGCATTATATAAGTACCGGTAAAGTAAAGCGTAAGAGCCGATCTGGTCGTGCTAAAACATTAACGCTACATCAGGAGTAGATTGTAGTGCCTGCAGTTACTCAAAACCCTTAAATTTAGCTGTTAAATTGTGCCACGAAATACAGCAACGGTTTTAAAAAACTTTGATGCTCGACCACTTCGCAATACACTTAATAAAGCTGGATATACGGTACGAGTTTCTCGACGCAAGCTATAAATTTAAGCTTCAAATAAAAACAAGTAAAGAAAGTCTAAAGTCGGTCTAGGCCGACTATGAAATACCCTAAACCCACTTTTCAAAAACAAAAAAATTTTTATTGTAAATGGGCGTCTCCAAGGGCGGATGAAGCCTATATTTAATATGCATTTAAATGTTGATGAAAAATTTACACATACCAAGTTTTATTCCTGTAGCTCACAGTTAATGCCTTTATTGTGCTTTCGCTATGGGAGATGGGCGGATTCATGGACGGATTACTTCCAATTTTTGAACACACCTTAGTTTTGGTATAAAATACATGCATACCAAATTCAATTTCTCTATGACAAACATAACCTTATTTATTGAGTTTAAAACTTTTTGGGCTGTATGGGAAATAGGCGTGTCCGTAGGCAGATGACGTCCATTTTTCAAAACTATCTTTGTCTTGTCATAAAAAACATACGTTCCAAATTTTAGCTCTGTAGGTTAAACAGAGGCTTATTTATTGCGTTTTCAATTTTTGGGTTGTATGGGAGGTGGGCGTGTCCGTAAGCGGATGACGTCCATTTTTCGAAGACATCTTTGTGTTTGTATAAAACACATACATATCAAATTTTATTGTTGTAGGCTAATTATGAGCTGAGTTATGCAGTTTGCAATTTTCGCGTTGTATGGGAGGTAGGCGTGTCCGTGGGCGGATGATGTCCACTTTTCAAAACCATCTTTGTTTTGTTACAAAAAACATATGTGCCAAATTTTAGCTCTGTAGGTTAAACACAAGCTTATTTATTGCGTTTTCAATTTTTGGGTTGTATGGGAGGTGGGCGTGTCTGTAAGCGGATGACGTCCATTTTTCAAAGACATCTTTGTGTTGATATAAAACACATACATACCAAATTTTATTGTTGTAGGCTTTTTATGAGCTGAGTTATGCAGTTTTACATTTTTGCGTTGTAAGGGAGGTAGGCGTGTCCGTGGGCGGATTCCAAAAATATTCAATAGTGCAGATCCTTGGGTCCATGTGACCATGTGTACCAAGTTTCATCCAATTATCTCAACTCCTTCTTCTTATCCTGTGTATACGGACAACACACAGACGGACGGACGGACGGACGGATGGACGGACGGACATGGATAGCTCGACTCACGTGGTGACGCTGATCAAGAATATATATACTTTTCTATACCGGACTCGCTTCGTTCTATGCGTTACAAACGTTTGCACAAAGTTAATATACCCTGACCTTTCAGGTTTAGGGTATAAAAAGAGGTTGGAGTTCCCAAAACCCTACGTAAATGAGCCGGATTCATCTTGGGATTGTATTATATTTAGTGATGGATCTAAATACTATTTTTTTGCATCATATGGCACTCTAAACCGTTTAAGAAAACTGAACAAAGAGCTGTAGGAAAAAAGCATAATAAAACAAGTAAAGAAAGTCTAAAGTCGGTCTAGGCCGACTATGAAATACCCTAAACCCACTTTTCAAAAATAAAAAATTTTTATTGTAAATGGGCGTTTTATTGTATTGTAGTGGGCGGATGAAGCCTATATTTTAATTGCATTTAAATGGTGATGAAAAATTTACACATACCAAGTTTTATTCCTGTAGCTCACAGTTAATGCCTTTATTGTGCTTTCGCTATGGGAGGTGGGCGTGTTCATGGACGGATTACTCGCAATTTTTGAACGCACCTTAGTTTTGGTATAAAATACACACATACCAAATTTAATTTCTCTATGACAAACATAACCTTATTTATTGAGTTTTAAACTATTTGGGTTGTATGGGAGGTAGGCGTGTCCGTATGCGGATGACGTCCATTTTTCAAAACCATCTTTGTCTTGTCATAAAAAACATATGTGTCAAATTTTAGCTCTGTAGGTTAAACAGAGGCTTATTTATTGCGTTTTCAATTTTTGGGTTGTATGGGAGGTGGGCGTGTCCGTGAACGGATGACGTCCATTTTTCGAAGACATCTTTGTGTTTGTATAAAACAGATACATATCAAATTTTATTGTTGTAGGCTAAATATGAGCTGAGTTATGCAGTTTTCAATTTTCGCGTTGTATGGGAGGTAGGCGTGTGCGTGGGCGGATGATGTCCATTTTTCAAAACCATCTTTGTCTTATCATAAAAAACATATGTGTCAAATTTTAGCTCTGTAGGTTAAACAGAGGCTTATTTATTGCGTTTTCAATTTTTGGGTTGTATGGGAGGTGGGCGTGCCCGTGAACGGATGACGTCCATTTTTCGAAGACATCTTTGTGTTTTTATAAAACACATACATATCAAATTTTATTGTTGTAGGCTAAAAATGAGCTGAGTTATGCAGTTTTCAATTTTCGCGTTGTATGGGAGGTAGGCGTGTCCGTGGGCGGATGATGTCCATTTTTCAAAAACATCTTTGTGTTGATACAAAACACATACATACCAAATTTTATTGTTGTAGGTTAATTATGAGCTGAGTTATGCAGTTTTCAATTTTTGCGTTGTATGGGAGGTAGGCGTGTCTGTGGGCGGATTCCAAAAATATTCAATAGTGCAGATCCTTGGGTCCATGTGACTATGTGTACCAAGTTTCATTTAATTATCTCAACTCCTTCTTCTTATCCTGTGTATACGGACAACACACAGACGGACAGACGGACGGACGGACGGACGGACGGACGGACATGGATAGCTCGACTCACGTGGTGACGCTGATCAAGAATATATATACTTTTCTATACCGGACTCGCTTCGTTCTATGCGTTACAAACGTTTGCACAAAGTTAATATACCCTGACCTTTCAGGTTTAGGGTATAAACAGTGAAATACAGTTGAGGAAATCGTATGATTAAGGGCTGTGTGGCGGTGTCTGTAGTTAGGAATCTCATTTTTATTGATGAGAAAATGGATAAACACCTTTGCTTAAATATTTTAAATGAGCATTTGACACACAGGAGGTCTAGTCAAATATTCGAGGACTTGAAATTTACTCACTCTGATAAAATCATAATCACTTGTGCCTAAACTTTTTTGGTGTCAAAATCATGTTTTATTTTAGTTTTGTAACATTTAATATGAATTAAAATTGAAATGAAATTGTTATTATGGTGTGAATACAAAATAAAATGTTTATTTTTTAAATGCTTATACTTTTCTTTTCTGCAAGTGTACTGGAAAAAGTTGTACTAGCAAATTTAAAAAGGCACTTAAATTAAGTGCCTAAACTTTTTTGATTCACTGTATATAATCATGTTAGAAACATTAGATGAATTGACTTTTGAAGCAAAATTTGATTTATTTAATAATAAATCTTAAAACTTACACATTGATTTTTATATTTCTTCTTTAATGTTCAATTGCCTTCTCGGAAAATTTCTACGTTGTTGTTCTTTTTTAAAATTTCACGGATCCGACGGGAATCCGACGAACTGAGTCAAAAGTTACGATATGAAAATTTGTTTGATGGCAACACTGCTGGCCGGATACAACAGCAATATTCAGCTCGATGCGCACTCTCCCCATACGGGTTGGTGTATTAATTTCCAATAAAGTGAAACTCGTAACAATACCTGGAATAGCCTGTTAGGTGAGTCGATTATGACGACCATAAAATGGACGTAATATGCGAAACTCATTCTTCTTAGAGCAATTTTGATAATAAAACTCAATGATCGTTTGTTAGTCTATTCATGGTGAAATGGAAAATTTACTGAGAATTTGTTGGCTTTGGTAAATGTTACGAATCACGCCTGGACTGTCAAAAAATGTACACTGAAAAAGCAAGTATTAAAAAATGACCCTTTACTTACAAGTTTCTTTAAATTCTTTACATTTCGCGTAAATAAAAGATATTGAATTTAATTCAACTCAAAGAGTGTTTAAATTGAAGTGGCTCTTGCTATGCTTCTAGGTGCATACTTCACTTTTCACTTACAAAACGATCACAAACAAATTCATTGATTTGGGCCAGAACTTACTCTGTCGTTTTATAGTATTTTTATATTCTTACATTTTTTATATTTTTATAAATTTTTTTATATTTTTATATTTTTATATTTTTATATTTTTATATTTTTATATTTTTATATTTTTATATTTTTATATTTTTATATGTTTATATTTTTATATTTTTATATTTTTATATTTTTATATTTTTATATTTTTATATTTTTATATTTTTATATTTTTATATTTTTATATTTTTATATTTTTATATTTTTATATTTTTATATTTTTATATTTTTATATTTTTATATTTTATATTTTTATATTTTTATATTTTTATAAAATTTATATTTTAATATTTTTTTTTAATTATTTTAAACAATGAATTTTGATATAAATATCTGCACATGTTTTTAAAAAATATAATTCAATTGAAAAATATATTTAAAATAAATATTTATTACATAAATTTTTAAAAAAAATTTTAACATTTAATTTTTTTTTTTTTTTGATAAAAATCGTTTTAATTTTCTTGAAGGTTTATCTTTAACTTTGTTGAAAGAACTCACAGTATTGTAATTTTTTAGCACAACTCAAGATAATTAAATTAATATCGTCAATGCCACCGCTGGAATCCGTGTGAATGCTTCGATATGACATTTTTTTATATTTTATATTTTTGGTTTTGCACTTTTAAATTATGTAAAGCTTAAATTTTTTCAAGCTTAAAAATGTTTTTACAACAACTATGAGATCATAAATTAAATAAACTATAAATATTTATGTAAAAGAATTCACAAATTTGCACAATTTCACATAATTTTTTTAACTTGCCATCGCCACAAATAATTTTATAATAATAAGTGAGGAATTATTTTGAGCTCTACAAGCTGTCGTCCGTCTCGCAACTCGCGGACAATGAGGCAGGCGAGGAAGCATGGCTCTGAATATGAAAATTGATTTGTTCAGTCAAGACGACGATGACGCCGACGACAACGACGACGTAGGAGACGACTACAATAACAACAGCAACAACTAGAAAGACATTGACTATATGAGCTGTATTAAGCGAATACTACGGCGTAAACACTAGCCGTAAAACGACAATGACTTCAACAATTACTACAACACTAAACCATTTAACGATGTGACAAACTAAATGTGAGAATGCAAGCATATCAATGAGAAAACAAATGATTTCTTAATAATCTAGAAGTTGTTTAAAAATATTTTTATATTAAATATAAGCGGCATGAGTTTTTGTTGTTAAAACTCAATAGCAGTTAAATTATATAATAACAAAAGCCATCAAAGAACTTGTACAACATGTATGGCATGCAGACATGCATGACTTAGACTTCTAATATCTCTATAATACAACTATAACTATTGAGTTGTAGTCGCCTGTTTAATTATCTTAAAAAAACCTACTGGTTCCGTTATAATGCATGTAATATAATCCGAGAAAGGAGGAAAAAAATTATTTTTCATAACAAGCAAGAATCATGGCAGAAACAAACGCATTTTGTTGGCGTGAATAAATCAGAATAAATATTGTACAATCAACAACATCAACTTTTAAAATTCTATTTTAAAACTGAAAATTAATTTATGCACTAAAGTTTGAAATAAAAGGTCAAGAAACTGACGCAGTTGTCTTTTCAACACAAGTTTTAAACGATGCTGGAATTTAATTAATAAAATTGTCGTTGTTGTTATTGTTGTTGTTGTTGTTGTCTCCGGCTGATCATTAATTTTCCTGTCATTTAATTCGAATAATTGTGAAAATTAAAAACATTTACTTGTAAGAGATGAAAGATTTGATGACAATGTAATTGAGTTAAATGTTGTCATTAATAAAACATCTGTCAATGGAATTTAAAGAAAATTATCGTTTTTTTATTTAGTTGACAGTTTATAAATAATGATTTCATAGGAATTGTTTTTCATGTGATATATGTTCGAATAATTTATACGAGAAAACGATTATTTTCAAAATTAATATAAAATATAATTTATATACATTCAGGTGCCTTGAAAAAAAAAGTTTCATTTGTACCCTTCCTAAAATGAACCTTGATGTATTCTATGATCATTCCCAAAATATTTTGGCTATACCAAAATCCGTCAGTGAGCTAAACCATTTTGCAAAAACCTCCAAAAATCATGTTTTCCGTTTATATATTAACTAGTGTAAAAGTTGTAAACAAATAAACTGTCTCAAATTATAGGCCTGAAAAAGTTCGTTCAATCTGCATCAAAAATTTGAAAATATTTGCAATTGCATTAAGTATAATGATGTTTTCATGCATTTTTTTTTAGATTATTTTCACTAAAATTCAAATAACTTTATTATTTCTTATAAGATCGTCGTTATCAAGATATCGCTGGAAAGGTATGCACGGCTGTCATATATTTTGGTCATTTTTCTTTTTTTAATAAAGTGTGGCTCTTATTTTATTACTCCATTTGTGTGCAGTTTACCTGAAAATAAAATTTTCAAAATCCAAAATACTGTATTTTTTTTATTTCAAGCGTTTGTTTCAATGTAGAATTTTTGAAAATCATCTAAAAAACTAAGAAAAAAATCATGAAAAACATCATTATCTTTAATCCAATTGCAAATTTATACAAATTTTTGATGCAGATTGAAAGAACTTTTTCAGGCCTATAATTTGAGACGGTTTATTTATTAACATCTACTACACTAGCCAGTATATATACGGAAAACATGATTTATGGAGGTTTTTTCAAAATGGTTTAGCTCACTGACGGATTTGGGTATAGCCAAAATATTTTGGGAATGATCATAGAATACATCAAGGTTCATTATTGGATGGGTACAAATGGAACTTTTTTTTCTTCATACAAATCGAGGCACCTTAATATACATTAATTATGGCACGAGAATAAAGGTTAATTCCTTTGTATAATAACAGAAATGTTACAGCGTCATTATGACGCAAAGAGAGCGGTTAAGCCACGAAACTGTAAAAGTGTTGCATGAATTCTTACTCGCTGAGTATGATTAAGAGCTGCGATAAAAGTAATGTATGATTGCTATGATAGCTCCCGTAAAGGCTGTGTCTTGGCAAAATTACACAAAAAATTCTTAAAGTATCGAGACAAGTTTAACATTGAAAACGCAACGGCGTTGCATGGAATTATTATCTTAGCTACGGTAAATGTTAAGCAACGAAAGTAAAGATTGGACACATTACTTCACGACAATTATAAGGAAAAAAAACACATTATGACATCATCAGGTCGCGGAAATAGCACCTTATGCAACGAAATTGAAATCTCGTACAGACTGTGATGAATTTTATTTCACAATAGAAAAGGTTGGTTTTTTTTGCGGAAGCACGAAGCACTGTAACAGCTTTGCATAAAGTCAAATTTTAACGAAAGACTGTGTAGGGATTTTTCTTCCTTAAAATAAAAATTAAATGACATCATAAGGACTCTGTGGCGGCCCTAATGCAACGTAAATGCATCAGCGTTGCGTAGATTTATGCCTTGGTGCAAAAGTGCCACGTTAAAGATTTTTCACAAATACACACACAAAAATATCAACATTAACATTAACATTAACATTAACATTAACATTAACATTAACATTAACATTAACATTAACATTAACATTAACATTAACATTAATATTAACATTAACATTAACATTAACATTAACATTAACATTAACATTAACATTAACATTAACATTAACATTAACATTAACATTAACATTAACATTAACATTAACATTAACATTAACATTAACATTAACATTAACATTAACATTAACATTAACATTAACATTAACATTAACATTAACATTAACATTAACATTAACATTAACATTAACATTAACATTAACATTAACATTAACATTAACATTAACATTAACATTAACATTAACATTAACATTAACATTAACATTAACATTAACATTAACATTAACATTAACATTAACATTAACATTAACATTAACATTAACATGAACATGAACATGAACATGAACATGAACATGAACATGAACATGAACATGAACATGAACATGAACATGAACATGAACATGAACATGAACATGAACATGAACATGAACATGAACATGAACATGAACATGAACATGAACATGAACATGAACATGAACATGAACATGAACATGAACATGAACATGAACATGAACATGAACATGAACATGAACATGAACATGAACATGAACATGAACATGAACATGAACATGAACATGAACATGAACATGAACATAAACATAAACATGAACATGAACATGAAAATAAACATGAACATGAAAATGAACATGGAAATAAACATGAAGATGAACATGAACATACCATTAACTTGAACTTGTACATGAGCATGAACATTAACATGAATATCGACATTAACGGCAAACTATCCATATCAAAATCGAAATTAACAGCATAAATTTCAACATCAACATAAACAAAACCAAATTGGCCAAGAATTAGGACAAGTATTATTCAGGCTGGCGCAAATTCTTAGACCAGGCCAAAACCGACCAACGGTTGTAAGCGCCATCTAAGTAAGTATTATTCAAATGATCCTTGTATTTCGACAAGGGTTTCGACACGAATTTGGGGATATGACAAGGATTATGACAAGAATTAGAATTAGAATAATGAAAAGAAAAAGATTTGGACTAGCATTAGGTCAAAGCTTAGAGCTAGTATTAGGAGAAGGTTTGGCACAAGAAAAAGAAGAAGTATTCAGACAAAGTTCAAGAATTTAGATAAAGATACCGAGAAGAATTAGGAAAATGATGATGATCAGAATTTTAACATGTGGTTCGAAAAAGATTTAAGACAAGGATAATGATAAAAATTAGCACAATAATTGGAATTAGAAATTAAGACAAGTATTTGAACAAGGGTTTAAGAACGGATTTAGACAATGATTAGAGCAAGTATAAGGACAAGGAATAGTACGGAAATTAGAACAAACAAGATATTGGCGCTTGGTGATCGATAAGAACAACGGGAAGTAAGGACAAACATTTTGAAATAAGGACAAAGGTTTGAGTACGAATTTGAGTAAGAAAGTATAAGGATTTTGATAAGAATTGAAAGCGTTAAGACAAGGATTTAGATACGGATAAGGACATGGATTTGGGGAAGGAAAATGAGAAGGATTACGAATGGAAAATAACACAAACAACGGTACAAGGATGAGGAGAAGGATAAAGTGAGATTAAGTGAGGTGTGGATACGTTGTCATTTCTTAACAGTATTCCGTTTTATATATGACAGACTTTTATGAGACTTTAATACTAACAAGAAAAACTAGAGCAGTTTATTGGATCACTTTTGGGATTTAATAAAAATGGTTTACAAATTGTTAAAATAACTTGAAAATTAGTAGTTCACTTAAATCAAAATTTAGGATTTTTGTAATAAGTTTTTTTTTGTTTTTTCGAATTCGATTTTTATGAAATCAAAAATTTATTTAATTTAGTTTAAACTTAAGAAATTTTTGTATGAAAAGTTTAAATTTATGTGAATATCTTAATATATGAATCGAAATCTCCGCACTTCGCACCTAATATCGCTCAAACTGTTTATTTTTGCTATTGTATCACAATACAAATTATTGTACCTGAAGCCTGAAAGTATGCACACAATATATATTTTATTTTTTTAAGGGCTCATTAAAGTTTTTTAAACTAAAAAAATCCTAAATTTAAAGTTTAATTTTAAAGCGACTGTCTATTTTAAGAAAGTTTTGCTTTTGCATTATAATTAAATAATATTAAAGGAAAATTTTTTCATGTTTTTAATAAAAAATATATATATCAAAATTCCCGTTATCCATAGTTTGGTGAAGCACCTGGTACATGCGGTGGATACTATTTTTCGGAACTTGCTAATGAAAAAACAAAAATAATAATTTATGTTATTAAACAAAAATTGATTTTTACGAAAACTTTAGTTGAAAAACCGATTTTTGAGTAAAACCTACATTTTTTTTTTTGTTTACAAAAAACTATTTCTCTAAAAAAAATCGAGCTTTCTGGGAATATATTTTACAATTCGAAAAATCTAAAATTTCTTTAATAAATAAAACGAAAATTTCTTTAATACTTATCTGTACGACAATGGTTTCAACCCGTTCTAGGGTGGATTATTATACTAGTAAAACAATATTTGTCAAGATAGTTAAAAATTTGTTGAATTTTTTGTTATAATCTTACATAGGTAAAACGGAAGTAAAATTATCGGTGGTTTGGAATAAAAAACTAATTCACATCCTTTATAAAGTGATGTTTTAATTGAAGTAAAGTTACTTAAGTATCTAACGTCTTATATTAATTTTTAAATTTTATAAAATTAAAGCCAACATTTAATTTCTGTGTGTACTTTTTGAAAGTAAAAAAAAAACCATGTATTAAACAATTGAAAAACAAAAATCTGTCAATAACTTCAGTTTATCTTAATCATTAAAAACGACTAAAACTTTTCAATATTGAAATTCTTCTGCTTATCACTACTGTCGTCTGGTTATTTATTCTTTTAAATTATCACTTCAATAAGAGATAACTAATAGAGGTCAAAAGGTGATTGGCAAATGAAGTCACAACAAAAGAACTGAACATAAAATATTATTAAAAGGAAAAAAGAAAATAATAAGAAAAGAAAAAGAAAAAAAAATAAATAGAATTGAATTGATAAAGCTGGCAACGCAATGCAGAGAAATAGTTGAATGCAAAGCAAAAACCAGACACTCGGAACGTAAATAAAATAAATAAATACCAAAATAAATGTAAATTACACACAGCTGACATTTTTATTATGATTGGGTTCGGTTCGGATGGTGTTGGACTCAGACTGGAGTGAAGGAAGCTTCAACATGCCCAATGTTGTTGCAGCTATGGTATTATTTGTGTTGTGCGTGTGTGTGTTTTGGACTTTTTTGTTATTATATTTGTTTATATTGTCTTATCAGCAGTTGGAAAATAAAACACAACTAAACACCAGCTTAGTAGTAGTAGTGCTGCCACCTGAATTAAATTATTTGTTAGCAATCAAAATTTGAAAGCACTCAAATTGTAACTTGGATTTTAATATAAAATATAAATTTAATGACAAATAAGTAAATTAAGCCGCTTTTACACAAAATACCAATTAAACTATAATTCACATAATGAATTCTAATGGATATGAGGGTTGAGTTTTAAATTTTGAGATAAACTCTTATGTAAAAACAAATATTAACAATCGGAAATGGCTTTATTGTTTTTCAAAATATTGTCGATGAAGATTGATTTGCATAGAAAAAAAAACACAAATTGGCCATTTCAGCCCTTGACAGGATTGTCCATTTCAGCCTTTGCATGCTTTTGAACCAATTTTCAAAGCAATTTTTCAAAGCAAGAAGAAATCATTGGGTGTCCAGTCAGGTCTGTACGGCGGATGACCCATGAATTCGATGTTTTGAATGCTAAAATACGTTTTGTTTGATATGATGTGTGAGAGCTTGGATTGTCGTCGTGGAGAATGATTTGCCTTCTGCGATTAGTTTTTCTGATTTTTCCGAACACTTCTAGCAAACAAATGGTAGTATACCATTCAGAATTGGCTGTCCTTCGTTGCTCTAATTCAAAGTGCTCTAATTCGTGCGCGAACAATTTTTGTTGGATTTGGCTCGTCTGGAAAGAGATCCATAAAGTCGATTGTTCATTAGTTTCGGGGTTATATGCATAAATCCATGATCCCAATCAATCTTGCTAAGATGTCATTTTATTTTTTTATCATTTCTTCCGACCAATCGACACGTGCTCTTTTTTGAGCGATTGTCAAATTATGCGGAATCTAACGTTAAAAATTTTTTGAGTACTATTTATTTAACTTTTTAAGACTGAGGGGTACTATATGACCCCAACGGATTTTTTCTTATTGTCGCTTTAATTATAATAAGTCCGGTAATTTATCCCTTGAATCTTGTTGTAAAAACTTCATCGAGTCTGGCAACCTGACAGCTAATCAGATCGATTTTTTATTTTTTGCGCGCAAACTGTGCTATTTATGCTGCTCCAGTATTTTGCTAATATATCTTATAAAGTGGCGAACATTGTTTCAAACGTAAATGTAAGTTGTAAATTTTGAAGTGTTTTTTTTTGGAAAAATATCGATCTCACTAAATATGTCTAGAAGTCCTTACAAAATTCAGAAAATTAAATGTGGTCGCACATGACCCCATCGGTTCAACTAAAACTTTTTACGATATTATTTTAAACACCGAAAATGTGTGCCTTCTTTCCCTCTCTTGTGTTTTCTACTGTCTTGCTATCATAAATTGCCAGAAAAAAGTTTAAATTTTCGTAAAGAGAAGGATATGATGGAAATATGCCAAATTTTAGAAGCTGACGGTAGTGAAGCAGAAGTAGAATCATTGAACGCAGAAGTATTATTGGTCTAGCGATCCTGATTTGTGTGAAGCAAATACTATGACTCATGATCGATATCTTACTATGCGATCAAATTAACATTTCGCAGACAATGCTATACAACCACCAAAAAATGATATCAGACACAATAGAGCATTTAAGGTGAGACCATTGTTCGGCCATTTCAATAAGGCTTACCAAGCTGCATTTTCACCATCACAACAGCAATCCATTGACGAGCATATGATTAAGTAGTTTACTGGCCAAAATTAAATGAAGCAATACGTCAAAAGAAAGCCGATCCAGTGTGGTTTCAAATGTTGGTGCCGGTGAGATGCTCAGACTGGCTACCTTTATCAAATTGTATCAAAAAGCAACGCACACTGAAGGTACCTTGGGTGAATCAGTGATATTTTCACTTACGGCAGGCTTCGAAAAACTGGTTGCGAATTTTATTTAGATAATTTTTTTCAACCCTCTATTCTACAATATAAATTGTCTCAAAAGGAAGTTATGGCCTGTGGAACTGTTCGCATTAATCGGAAAAGGAACCAAAAATCGTGACTGTTTCACCCTATAGCACAAAAAAATTGGCGTTGCTGATAAAGAAAATTTAAATTTAAATTTTGCTCTGTAAAGTGCATGTTCTAATTTCTTAAATTTGAAATTAAATTGAATTGAAAACATAGTTTGCTTGTTAATTCTTATAAAAAATTATTTCTAACCCATTATAGATCATACTAAAGCAAATTCAAAAAAAGGCTTTACTTGAAACCGGTGGGGATGTATATAACCCCATTAAAAAGGGGTAAAGGTGGATTTTCTAAATTTTCAAGACCTAAATTTTTTTCTTAATTTAACCATGCGAACACCAAATCCGAAATAATTTTTAAGATATCTTTAACGGTCTAGGCTTCGGTCTGAAGGGGTTAAGCAATATTGAATTTATGCTGGTCCCATTAATCTTCAAAGATACCTCTATCTAACGGTAGATCACATGACAATCTTGCAATTTTATTGCACGAACATCATCGATGTTTTGTGGCACAACAACCGATTTTGGACAAGCTTCACGAAATTCGTTCTGTAGCGAAGTGCAACCACGATTGATCTTGGAAAACCAGCTAAACACGGTGGCTCGAGATGGCGATTCATAACCAAAAGTCGAAGAAAATCATCGAAAGTCATAGAAAATTATCGCATTAAAATGTTCACAATTTAATCTCATCTTTTAATCAAGATGAATATTCTAAGCATCTGTAAACAATCAAATAACACTCGTAAGACAAAACGTTTTGAGTACGTTCATTATAAAAAATGTTAAACTTTACGATGACATATCTCAAGACTTTTAAGTCAAGCTCAGTATTATTTGGAGACACTTTTTATGTGATGCAGATCTAATATTTTTAATGAAAACTATTCAGCAAACGTTGTTCAAAAATTATTGAAATTTTAATATTAATTAAATAATATTAAAAGAATTTAAATGGAAAACTTAACTTAACTAAACTATAACCAGTCAAAAGCAACTTAAAATTAGTTTATGTGGCAACGCTGAGCGCACTGATAAGCCAATGCAATTATTATTATGTTTATGTGATGATATAAACAAAGTTTAATGCAGCTACTTTTGTTGCCTTTGATAAAAAGAAAAAGTAAAACAAGTTGGAGAAGAGGACATTATTAGTAAGATATAGTTAAAATATGCTACACTCAACATAAACTCAATGTTAAATATGATTTCTTTATTTAAGTGAACACAATGTTGCTAAATTTTAATTTTTTAAAATTTATTTTGCAATTTTAGCTTTTTTAAAAAATTTCAACTTAAAAAATCGCGTAATTTGAGTCGACCAAATTTTTTTTCAAGTTGGCTACACTAAGCGCCAAAAAAAGATTTGTGTTGTGGACAGGCCACTTTAATTCCTATGTGTTTTGAACATAAGTTGTTCTGAATAGGCCACATTTTCTCCCCTTTGAAAACTTCCAATACGCCGATACTTCGATGAATCAGATATACAGCATGATGTTTCATAAGTCCAAAAAACTTAAAATAATATCTCAAAGTGTCTGTCCAAATGTGTTAATAATACACCATTATTCACCTAATATTTGTATGATGTAAAGATCGTATGGAGAGCGGCTAGAGTGAAATATTTTATATGCAACGTTTTTGAAGTTTGTCCCTTCGATGCAGAATATCAAGAATGCATTGGGTTATCAGTCAACAACAGCAGATCGTTGATAAAAACCAAACACAAAGTAACGGATAGTAATGAATTACGCTTCTACTGCATTGCAGAAGGCCTTAGGACAAAATGTCATAAACCATGATACAGATCATTCGCCCAAGCGATGAATGCGCGATTCACGAAAAATTATTAAAATCTTTCTTTGCTAGTTCCGGCGATCTTTGGAAGATGGATCGCTTTTCGATCGCCCAAGCGATGAATGCACAATTCAAGAAAAAATTGCAAAATCTTGGTTCGCTTATTCTGGCAATTGTGGGGGGTTGGACTTTTGAAATATTTTCAAAATCAATCATTGGAATATGAAGCAGACTCTGAAAAATCGTTAAAATTAATCAAAAAGTTGAACTTGAAAGAAATTCATTGAACTAGGATAGGACATCGTCTGTCGAGCCAGCTAGTTTAAACTACAAAACAATTAACACATGTTCCAATAAGTCTCGAGACTAAGTAATAAAAAAAATTGTTTTTGCAAATATGCTTCTTTATTCATAAACATAGATTCCTTCAAGAGTAATACATTCATTCCACCGCTTTTCTAACTTTTCAATACTGGTTTTGAAGAACGATTTGTGTTAAATTGTAGCCTCTTCATTGTAGCCAAATCTCTTGCCGCCAAGCATTTTTTGAGGTCAGCAAAGAGCCAGTAGTCGCTGGGGGCCAAATCTGGCGAATACGGTGGATAAGGAAGCAATTCGAAGCCCAATTCATGGATTTTCGCCATCGTTTTCATCGATTTGTGACACGGTGCATTGAGAAAACGCGGCACCCATTTCGAAAGCTTTTTAATCGACAAATGTAATATTGTTCGCACACTGCCTTTCGATATCTTCAGAGCCTCAGCTAGCTCGCGCATCTTCACTTTTAGGTCGGCCAATACCATTTTGTGTACTTTTTTATGTTTTGTGGAACAAGTGCCTCATTTGGGCGTCCTGAACGTTCAGCATCATTTGTGTCTGTACGAACAAGTTTAAACTCAGCTTACGATTGGCAAATGATTGCTTTTGACGGAGCAGAGTCCTAATAATACTTTCGAAGCCATTACTCAGCTTGGACGGTATTTTTTCTTCCCATCAAAAAACAGTGAAAAATCAATTCAACACACGGAATTGCTTTGAATCCATTATTTTGAAAATATCAACAGTAGGGTCACTTAAATCACTGCAACTTCTGAACTAAACGTTAGATTGTCATGAACTAACCGTTAGATTGACACGTATTGTTTGAAGTCAGTAACTAACGAAATATTAGGTGTGTTTCCGTATTCTAACGTTTTAGTCCAATTTACCAGTTTTACGGGTTCTAGTCCGAGAAGCGTTCCCGTAATCGAAAAAAATGGTAAAAGAGAGTCCAATCGAGAGAGAACAAAATGTTCCCTCCTTGTCAAAAGTTGCAAGTTTTAGTCCGAGAAATTTCTTCGGGTAAAAATGGTAAAAGTGTCAAACAGCTTAAAATCAGCTGTTTACAAGTTAGAAACTTTAAAAACTTCTTTGAAACTAGTTTCAAAACTTCTTTGAAACTAGTTTCAAAACTTCTTTGAAACTCTTAAAATAGAAACCAGAAACATAGGAAAATGTGTAAAAATTAATATAAATGCTAAAGTTGAGAATTAATTTCAATATTATTAAAAATCGTAGGCATTTCGTCTGCAATGCCGATGCTCCACATCAAGCCAACGCTGGACAAACAATCTTATTTGACAGTTTTTACAATTTTAGTTCGAGAAGCGTTCCCGTACTTTTTGTGTTTTTCTCTATTTTCGAGAGATTTTTTCTTACTCTCAGACTTTTGACAGTTTAACCATTTTTAGTCCAAAAAGTACGGGAGCAGACCTATTATATCGCTACTTCGTTAGGGGTGCCATCCAATAGTTAGTCTCGGGACTTATGGGACCATTTGTTAGTAACGTTCAACAACGATGCTTCCCAACAAATCGCTGAGGACTACTAAAAGCGATTCATTTGTCACTCTTTTCAACGAATCGTTTAAGACCCTCTTCTGCCAATTCGTGCGCGACTATCCTGGCAAAACGCTTAATATCTCTCCCGGCGAATCGCTTAAGACCCCTCTGGGCGATTTGTTCGCGACTCTTCCCAGCAATTTTCTTAAGGCCCCTCTCGGCGATTCATTGGCGAGTTTTCCCGGCGAATCGCCTTTATGGCCTCAATTGCTTGCATTCGGCGATACCCGGATAACCCTCAACAGAGCACGCTGGTGGCGATTGCCTCATATTTCAAGCGATAAGCTGGCAATTCTAAGGTTCTAAGATTAAAATTGTTTGGTGGATATGTCTTGAAAAAGTATACATAGAAAAAAATTGTATTACAATTTTCCAAAACACATAAGAAAAGGATAACAAAATTTTTGACTCCTAGTGTTATCAGCGCTATTCACTTATTAAATAAGCGAATGATTTGTTGTTTAAGTTGTTGTTCTATTTTTTTATTGACTTGATGTAGTAATAAAATTGTTAACTTAAAATCTGAACCTGCAGCGTAGAGCCGCGAAAGTTCAGCTGGATTTGTCTAAGAGTGTAAATATGTATTTTTTTTTAATTGAAATTCTTTCTTAGTCGTTAAGTCGCAATCGAGTTGTTCGTTTGATATGAGTCACTCACAACACAGAAGTAATATTTTCAGTCTTGCTGCCACATTTATTTTCGATGTTGTTAATGTGTTTGTTTTTTTCTTTCTTTATAGAGGTGCGAGTTTCTATGTTTTTTTTTTATTGTAACATTGTATTTTGTATCTGTTTTGAGAAGAACGCGCTTAAGTTAGTCATTTGATTCATCATCTTGGCCGATATTAATCTTGTGATGTTTTTTTTTTTATTTAAGTACTTTGAGTACAAATGTTAGCTGCTTATTGAACACAGAAGCAAAAATTTTTTGTTTAAAAAAATTAATGCGACTTTAAATCATTTTATAATTACAGGTTAGAGGTATTTTAAAGCGCTATCTATGCCGCAATTTACTGTACATATTAAAAATAAAGCGCGAGTCATGAAGAAATAAGTTAATAAACTGCTGGAAACTTTTCCAAATTTTAGATACTCATAAGCTTGTTTGCAGGATGAAGATTAAGGATGATATAGATTGTAGCGGTTGATGATATACGAGTAGTTAAGTTGCCAGATATACGTCAGATAGAAAAATGTTTTACTCGCTGACTTGAGACTCTTTTAAGCCTTCATGTTTATAAGATACGTTATAGTTTTGCTTAAGCTAACCTCCAAGCAACCTTTAAAAGCTCAATAATAAATATGACAAATGTTAACATAATTATTTTAAAACACTTACCGTTTAATAAATTAAGTCCATCGAACTCATCTTGATCTAATTCCTGAGCTAAGTCGCTCAGGTCAATGCCACCGGCTGCCATCATTGCACCAAGGCCGCCTATGCCACCAAATGCAGCTAAATGACCGTCATCCGAGCCAGTTGTGGGTGAGCCAAGTTTATCCTTCTGTATGACCACGTCCACATTTCCCATGCGCATGAAATCTGCCATTGTAGCAATGCCAACAACAATAATCACAACAACAAGCACCAAAAAAACAATAGAAACAGAGAAAAGTCAAAAAAGGAAGATGACAAAAAACAACTTCCAGCTAAAAAGCTATATAACAAAATGAAAAAAGAGCACAAAAAGTGGGCACGGCCGGCACTTGGCACGCGGCGTTGATTTATGCGTAAACGGCTGGCTGTTTTTGGTTTGGCTAGAAGGGATGTTAGGATGGATGGACAGCGAGGCAAAGCGAGGATGACGAGGTGACGAAGACGTTGCTCTGGACGATGATGACGACGAAAACGACGGACGCGTTGATGATGTGTGGTAAGTGTGTGTATGTGTTTGTGCGTGCGTGCGTTGAACGATTAAATGTCGTTAAACTGCGAAAAGCAAGAAAAGCCAAATCAGCATGAATGAAATAAAGCATATGAATATATAAATGAATAAAGCACATAAATAAAACAAATAAATGCATAGAACGAGCCAATAAAAACTATAAACAAAGAAATACAAATAATTTAAAAATGAAAATCTTAAATAATAAATAAACAAAGACATAAACATGTATTAGGTTTACAGAAAGAAATAATAAGAATTTTGCCTCATAACTGTAGATTGTTGAAAGAAACATGTAAGCAAAGCAAAGCAAGAAGGAAAATAGAAGGAAAGAATGCAAGAAACGAAAAATAAAGCTATATGGGAAGAAGGTGAGGCATCACCCATTACTACTAATAATAAGGAAAAAGCTCTGGGTGACAAAAAACCGGCAGTGGTGGAAATCGCGATTGTGTTGACATTGTGCGGATATTCCATTTTGGAAACAGAGAAGCTACAATCAATGATGTTTTTTGCTACATTGCTAGAAATACTATTTTTAAGCAAATCATGTGATAAAAATTAAAAACAACATGTTTGTAAAAAGCAAAGACGTGGGTAATGTACCCAGTTGTAAGACCCAAACACATTTTATCAACATTATTTTTATACAGTCAAGCTTTACATTGTTGCAGTTTCTTAACCTATATTCGGCACACTTCTCTGGTATAGAGTGATTGGCACATTGGCATCTCGGTGACAAAAACCGTCATAAAAAATAAACTAAAAAATATTTTGAATTGTTCTTTTTTAACCTTATTAAAATGCATGTTTTAATAAAATCTGATTTCATTGGACAGCAATTTTATTTAACCAATTCCCTGGAATTGGTAAAGGGCGTTTTTATTTCTAAGATAACCGATGAAGACAAGATTATTTTTGAAAAGATTCATGAATATGAATATGATTCATGAACGTTTAATGACCAAATTTGAATTCAAAATTTTCAAAAAGTTCTTGAGATTTATCTTAAAGGCGGAAACTCTCTTTTTCCATTCCGCTGAGTGACAAATATTTCCTTAACAGGAAATGTCCATTATTTTTATCAGGTTATTTCATATCAGATGTCGGATATTCTGTCAGTCTTAAAAGTGCTTTCAGGAAGGAAATTTTGGCTTGGACCATGAACTTCGTGGTCAACAAGGTAGCAGTGTTGATGATGACGAACATCGACAACTTTACAACGCCTTGCTAAGACCTTCAAAACGCAGTAGATGGGTTCCACATGAGCTAACCGAAAGAAACAAAATGCTCAGAATTCATGATGAATTTTTGGTGGACTTCTAAAGCAGTACAACTGGGTTAGTGTGCATTATAAAAAATAAAAAAAATAAAAGCCAGCTTTTGCTATTTGTATACGTAAGACACTTTAAGAAAAGAGATTTTGAATAGTATTGAAGTGAATACATCATGTTACAATAACAATGAAGAAAGCGTGATTCGATAGGGATAAAAAATTTAGCACTATGTTAAGTTTTTCAGTCAAATTTTGCAATGCATCATTTTCATGAAAGTAGGTAGTAAATGTGAGAATCCATCCTCCTCCCCTATTTTTAAACTAAATGTGAACTCATTGTATTGTTAAGTTTTTTTAAGAAAATTGTTAAGTATTAATAATGAATAGATATTTCAAATATGACTTCACTAACATACACTTACTAACACATTTTTTTCAAGTTTTAAAAACTTCATTATTTTGCAAAAAATGGGGGGAGCATTAGGTAAGTTTTTTTATTTTGCACCCATCAGTTTATCGGTCAAATTAAGTTCAAGTTAAATTTAGTGAAAGCTTTATGCTCTGCGTTGATTTATTGAACATATTTTTTTCATGAGTTCCAAGAACACCCTTCAATGCCAGACCACCATACTACTTTTTTGCCATACGCTCAAAGTAATGTTTGGGAAAGAAACGATTAACCTAACACTTAAGGAAATATCATTAGTTGAGGATGAGATACAGAAGTTTTTCGAAAAGAGTGAAATTTTTGCAGCAAAGGAGACAGCAATTAATTTGCAATACAAAATTTGTATACGCCGGGCAAAACAATATTTTGAATATTACATTTTCTTTTCTTCGATTTTTGAAATTTCACTTGTATTCAGTAATGTTTACAATTTCATCATAGAGAGATATACGCAAGAACAATGTTTACAAATTATTAAATTTTTTATAAAAATAATCGTTCTCCAATTGCAACATTTTGTGCGCTTTTGCCATTTTATGGTCGTAATAATCGTCCACCTACTATTTACTATTCGTCGAATTGTTTCAGTTACGATCGTACATTTTCTTTACATAATGTTTATTAAGTGCCAATAAGACAAAGAACCGCTCGAAGTTATGAACACATTGCTGCTATTAAGGAAAATGTTGTCAACAATTGGGGCTGTCTCAAACCACAACCTGGCGGAAGAAAGAAAGGATTTGGGATTGCATTCGTATAAAATTGTTATCACTCAAGAACTGAAGCCATTGGACTACCGTAAACGTCATGAATTTACTGATTTTGTCTTGAAACAACTTGAAAAGTTTGGAGATTCGATTTTTTCAAGAAATTGTGACATTGCATGGCCTTCAAGAAGTTGTGATTTAACAACATTAGACTAAATTTTGTGGGGATATTTGAAGTCTTTACCAATAATTTAGACTCTCTTCAAGCTTTAGAAGTCAATATTGAACGTGCTATTCATGACAGACGACTTGATTTAGTGGAATAAGTGCTCGAAAATTAGGTTCATTGAATTTGTTCCTGCAAAATAAGACGTGGACGCCATTTAAAAGATGTTTTATTCAGAACTTAATTGAATCGATTGTACTTCACTTTAAAAACATTTTTTTTTTAAAATAAATCATATCACTCAAATTGGAAAACCCTGTCTAAACAAAGCTCTAGGTACTTGTTCGAAAAAGTCTATTTTTCGTCTCGATCGTGGAATTCTTAACCCATTGTCCTTCAATTAATTTTCAATAATAATAGTACTTTCTTTGTTTGTAACGTCCGAATGTCTGACAAAAATAAGAATTTTTTGTTAAGTTGCGGTCAAACGCATGTTTTAATTAATTTTTAATACTCATATGGCTATTTGAACAGATTTATCTTAATTAAACAGCTGTTTGCAAAATGTGTAAATGAAGAAATGTGCCCGAATGTAGCGTCCGAACGTTAGGATTTACCCATATCCTAGTGTATTTGCACTCGGATTATGTAGCCATTGCGGTCGTAAATGGGTCAATTACCAAAAAATGATTCCATCTTATAATCACTAGCCAAGGTGATCAGTAAGATCTCGTATACCAAAGATAAAATTCATCGATCAAGTAATTTTTGATAAATTTGAATCACAACGAAGACACTGCAAAAAATTTTATTGTTAGATTTTGTTGAAATTTTGAATATTTAAAATGATGTAGTGAGTATTTCTGAAAATTTATTTTTTCTCTCTTTTTGGCAAAAGCGAGAATTCCAAGGAAGCTTAATGTATGCGGATCCTCCATACTTTTGGATCAGTAATAAAGTTTCATTTGAATTTTAAAAACTTTTAAACACTTCATAGAAGGGCGTTTAAATATATAACGTTTGTTTAGTTATTAAACAAAAACTTCGGGAATAGAGGATAAAATGTGAAAATCGGGCGCTTATGTGCAGACTATAGCATTTTAAGACATAAACACCACGGGGTGGATCTTATTTAAAAGATCGAGGTATTCTTTTGTTTTTATGATCAATTTAACTAATGTAATTTTGTTTTTCAGGGAAATTATAACCAAAATATTGTGAACAAAAAGGAGAATAAATGCAGTGAAGCTTCCCAAACTTTCACAACTCGAATTTTTTAAGCAGTCAGGTTGCTGCTTATTTTAATGTCAGTTGCAATTGGTCATCAAAATGAAAAGCGTTTTAAGAAGTTTCATATCTCAGTGCAACTCATAAATTTGGACTAAGCTCTGTTAAGGTCTTGTGAAAGTACTTGCCAAAACTAGAAATTTTGCATCATTACTTTTGCCTATTTACGTTTAAATAAGAGATTTAAGATTCCATCCATTTGGCGTTAAATATGCAAGTGGCTGCCATGGCGTATACATAACAAAAATGCAATAATCAGATATTTTGTTACGTATACGCCATGGTAGCCGTTTGCATTATTCACCAATTACTTCAAAATGGCTGTCTCGTAAGACTATGTAGGATTACGTAGGACAAAGAAGACTACATGAATTTTATTTCCATGAACGACATCGATGAAGATTGAAACTGACGATGCATGTCAATGAATGATATTATGAAAAATTACCTCCATAACTACTCTTGATGATAATTTGGTGGTAAATCACATTCGTACATCACTCTTTCCTTGAAAACATTATTAAGCGATATGGTATTGAATCAAAAAATAAGACAGTAAGCCGAACGCACTGTTATTAAGATACTACGATATTTCATCCGTTGCATTAACATTCTTTAAACAATGATGTAGCAATTTCCTTAAAAAATTTGATAAAAATGTTGAAACTTAAATAAAGACTTTTACAAATTAAAAATGACTATATGTTTCATACGTTGTTATTTTCAACCAGTGTAATTTGTACATGATTTAGAGTTAAAATGTTTTTAATTGAATAACTTTGACGTATTTTATAAACCTTCTAGTCTATTTACAATTTCTATAACTTGAAACCTTCATAAGTTGATATTTGAGTTATGGAAGCGTGACTGCAATCAGTTTTTCGCAAAAATAAGTTTCCAAGAAAAATTCTTCAAAACATTTTTTTCAAGAGAAGTGCGACTGTTTACATCATAAACTTTATTCATTTCGAAGAACTGAAACTTAGAACCACTATTTCGAACGAGTTACATCACACTAAAAGTGCGTCTTTAAAAATATTTGATTCTAAGAAATTGCTCTTTTTTCTTGTTTTTTTTTTTTTTATTATTTTTATTTTATCACATATTTTTATGAAAAATTTAAGTGCGTTATTTTTCCTATGATAACACTGTGCGACAATTTAAGGCCCAATTGGAATAACCTCAAATATCGCAATGGTTTATAGTAGTACATGGTCTATATATTATGCCCTCATACTCAGTTTTATCGGATTAGGTCAAATAAGAGAGAAATTCAAGGTAAAATTTCACCTTTAAGTCATAAATTTTTTCTGATACCTCTTAAACTAAATTCAAATCCTGTGTAGTAACTGTCTCTAAGTATTTGCAATGGATGGTTCTTAACATTTTGAGATCATATTTTGCTCAAAAGGTTACGTAAGGGGGTTAATTTTTCTTCGAAAACAGGGCTTTTTTAAAATAAAAAGAAATTTTCAATAGTTCAGTTACTTTGTATTTGTCTATAAAAATAATCAGATTTTGCTGAATTTTTTCATACACCTAAAGTAAAATAAAATAACTCACCTCTGAAAAGATCACAACAATTACATGTGCGCATCCAAAGATATTTGGATTCAAAGATTACCAAAGATGGTAACTTCGTTAACGTAATCCCTAGAGTAAAATCATTCAGATGAAAATTAAGGACCCAACAATTTTCTTCAAAACTGTCCTTAACGTTTTTACCGAAAGAGTTACCGTTTTAAAGATATACGCGTAAATATGTAATTACAACATGTATGAAAAATTTTGATCTTGGGAAGAAATAGAAATAAAAATAATTTTTATTTTAACCATTTTAATTTTTCATATATGTTGAAATTACATATTTACGCTCATATCTTTAAAACGGTAACTCTTTCGGTAAAAACGTTAAGGACAGTTTTGAAGAAAATTGTTGGGTCTTTAATTTTCATCTGAATGATTTTACTCTAGGGATTACGTTAACGAAGTTACCATCTTTGGTAATCTTTGAATCCGAATATCTTTGGATGCGCACATGTAACTGTTGTGATCTTTTCAGAGGTGGGTTACTTTATTTTACTTAAGGGGTATGCAAAAATTTAGCAAAATCTGATTGTTTTTGAAGATAAATACAAAGTAACTGAACTATTGAACATTTTTTTTTATTTTAAAAAAGGCCTGTTTTCAAAGAAAAAATTAACCCCTTTACGTAACCTTTTGAGCAAAAAATGGTCTCAAAATGTTAAGAACCATCCATTGCAAATATTTAGATGCAGTTACTACACATCATTTGACTTCAGTTTAAGAGTTATAAGAAAAAATTTGTGACTTAAAGGTGAAATTTGACCCTGAATTTCTCTCTTATTTGACCTAATCTGATAAAACTGAGTATGAGGGAATAATATATAGACCATGCACTACTAGAAACCATTGAGATATTTGAAGTTATTTTTTCGTGTCGCACTGTGTAATATTAAATCTGTATCTAAAAAATTAATGTAAATTTTTAATGCTGTTTTTCATTTTTTAAAAAGGAATTTTTTTAAAAGCTAACTATAAAAAAAACCATTTAATGGCAGGTGTTCTGATAGGAATAAAGCAAAACTTTTAAAAATTTGCATGTTAAATTAAAGTTAAGAGCACCAAAGAAAATGGGTCTGAGAATAAAAGTATGTAGCTAGGTAGTATGCAAAACAATCGGTTGTTCATCTATCCACCCACTAGGACCAGCAATGAAATCTACTTTAAAATAAGGGAAACAATTAAATTTTTCTTATAAGCAAACCTTTGTTTAAATGCACAAAAAACCTCTTGAATATCGTAAAAATCAAATAGGTATACGTTTTAAAATAAACTTCAACTACAACAAAAATGTTTAATATAACATCAAACTCAGTGGGGGAGTGAGTGCTCTATGTTTTTTAATGTTGCGTGGATAATTTTATTTTGGGGGTTGAACGCTTTGATACCATAATGCTACGCCAGTTTAACCTGACGAAATGTGCAAAACAATGAACCGTTATTGATGATCAGCAATTAATTTGTATTGGGAGTCAAAAGCTTGCAACCCGGCTTTATTTGTTGCTCTTAACTTTTCTTCACTTTATGTTATATCATTAAACAATTGATCACACTTATGTTCAATTAAAAATTGATTTTCTGAAATTGCTGAATATATTCTTGTATCTTTTCTTGTCGGATCTTCTTGTTTTTCTAGTTGCTCGCTTCTTTTTAACATCGACCCCTGCCACAAAGCTGTCTGTGATAGAACAAAAAACAAAAAAAAAACTTTAACCAAACCAAACCTAAATGGGCACGACCCAAAATAAAATTTCAACATAATAAAAGAAAAACGTTTTGATTTTGTTAGCCGCAGCACCCGCGCAACACTCACTTTCATTCACAGCTCTTCCTTGCGTGCTACCACGGAATAGTTCACATAATTTCAACTGCAAAGTCTGCATAAAATTTTAGTAATAAGAAAACTTTTCTTTTCCTTCGTTTGTCGCGACTCTGTCGACGTCGATGTCGATGTCAACGTCGCAGCTGACGTTCTAGTGTCTTCACGCCTTTCTTGCAATCGTTCTTTTTCCCGTGCACATACGTTTTCACTTTTAACTTTTTCCAACACTTCACAACATTTTTAGCAATATTTTATTTATTTTCAATAAGAAATCACAAGTTTTACATAGTTTTTTTGTTATGAAGTTGAGCACCGACAGTTTTTAAGAGGATTTTATATTTGTTCTTCCAATTCCAGACACGGCACGGCAATTAAATGAATGAATGAATACACGAATAGCGACGAATGAGCAACGTCAACCATATGAGAACGAAAGATAAAAGTGGATGTCCAAAAAATTCAAAGGCAAATTGAAAATTTTCGCGATTCTTTTATATTTATTTATCGAGTGTCATTTGGAGCAAGACTGCCACCTAAAAGTATTAATATTTGTTCACCAAGCACCAGTGATTTTTTTGCAGTGATTTAGGCATGGAAAGCAATATTACAACCATGGCAATTGAGTGATCTCGATTTGCCATAATTGACAATTGACAGATTGATGGCAATGAATTATAGCCTGTCGAGACGCCTCGTTATTAACATTATAAAGACAAAAGCTATTTATTGTAACAATATTTCGAACACTAAGAACGAAACAAATTAATTAATATTATTTAAATATATGTAACCGATAGTGTGAACACAGTGTAAAAAATTACATCTGCTTAACAACAATGTGGCCTTGAACATTGACCAATCTAGATTTCTGAACATAACCTACTTGCGGTCAAATTGTAAATAGCCATTTTGAAGTAAATTGTCAATTATTAACTTCCGGTCACTTGTTGCTTGTAACTCACGACCAAGTAGGTCGAGTCTTAAATTAAAATCTTTGTAACTCTTAATAAACAGTAAATAAAATCTTAAAATTAGCGTACTACATAAATTAATATTAAAAATAAGTTTACAAAAGCGGAGCTTCACCCGTGCACTTTTTTACATTTAAAAAATATGGCCACATTCTAGCGTCAACTATGAACTTTTTAACCATAACCATGTCGTCATTAGCTATCTCGCTTGCACAACTGTTACTGTGCCTTTGCATTGACATTTTATTATACATGTTTTTCGTAAACTTCTTGGCTTGTACTGTACAAGCCATATATGACTACAGTACGGTGCAAAATACAGATAATGTAAGAAAGTACGTAGTATAACAGCAATATGTAAAGGGTACTTTTTTATGCAGGCTTCAAATCTGCGTTTTTGTGTGCCACACGGTGGCCATTTCCACACAAGTTCGATAGTTAAGAAGCTAGTTCGCCAGTTTGGCACACTAGTTGGCTTGTTGACAAAAATTTTTGATTTTCTCTGTCCAACAAAGCAAAAAAAAAACATTTCTATAGTCACTGCGAAACCAGGGTTGTATTGAAACATGAGTGTAGTACTATGTGGAGTACATTTTAATGATTTAATGTGGGTTTCACATCTGTAGCTCGTTTCTGCAACTTTTGTCATCGCAGTTCTCACAATATTTCCTCACTTTGACGCCATAATGACGTCATTCTCACTTGCACCGTCTCTGTAATAAAATGAGAAAAGTCGGTGACTCGTCTCGCTTGTTTCAATTCTATTTGCGTAGGAATTCAATAGCCAAAGTATTTCTGTAAACTATAATATGCGACTCGAGTCGGCTGAAGTTGTCACTATGTTCTGATTAGGTGAGAACAATTTTTGGTTGATAGTGCAACTTTCGATTTCAATGAAGTGGTTACTGATACTTCTACCCGGTACAAGGTATCAACTTAAATTTTTCATTTAGACTATAAATATATAATATACACAATATTAAAAGTATTACAATGTATAAATTATTGAATATACAAACTTAAATATTTTATTAATGAGATTTATTCCATGATAAAAATTTGTATCACTGCATTAAGCAAACGCATGAAAAGAATACTCGGATCTCAACGCATGAATAGGGTTTGTTTTATAAATATCAACATCACTAAGTGTCAAAACATGAAAAATTTGTTTTGTTTATTTTTGTTTGTTATTTTTATTTTTGAAAAAATCAAAACAAAAAAAAAAATGTCAATTGTTTCAATTTTAAATATTCCCTATCACTTGTGTATCTTTCTCATCACAGAGCAATATTTTCTCACTTATTAATGCAGAAACACTAGCTTTCGTAAAAGTGAGTATTTTGGAACGAAATAGTGTGACGACAGAAAAAGTGACTATTTGTCTCAAAAGTTGCAGAAACGAGCTACTGGAACTTGTGTGACAAGCAATATGGTACTTTTTGTTTTCTATTTGGTAGTACTCTATGTAAATTGCATATAGTATACGTGATAACTTTGTTTGGATTCAGTAAAAAATTTGTTTCGAAAAAAGTAAGCAGGTGTGGAAGACTTGAAGAGCATTTTTTCTCTTTTTCCCAAACAAAAATAATTTAATTGCAAAGCAATAAATACTTTTTTAAGAGTACATTTCTACTCTTCTCAAATCTAACCCTGCGTGTGCCAAACAAATTCCGTAATTTGAATGCTTGCTTTCTCGAACACAAACAAGCCGCCATATTGTTTGCCACACAAGTTGTGGCAGATGTGAAAGCCACATTAAAGGTAATGAACTTAAAATTGGCAACACTGTTTTAAATAGCGACGATTTTGTCAGCTTTCAAGTGATTTGTGTTTACTTTGGTTTGGCATTTCGACCAGAGATAAAGAGATTGGAAACTTCTCGTATGAAAGGGATAGCATAACACGCGGTCCACATTGGCAATAAATTATGGTATAAAATATTACTTACCATAGATATTGCTCATGTAGACCACTTATTGCTTATGGTATGCAATATATGTTCTGCAATATTTCTTGCCATTTATGGCAATCAATGAGCTGTCATTTCTGTCATTATTTACAATCGCTAACATAAACAGAAAACTTTGCCGCGAAATTTTGCTAAACTAATTGACACATGCCCCTGTATTTCGACATTTGGGCAATATGCCTGACATTTGTCGTAACCATGTAATAATATAAAACAGCGCTTACTAAGGTTTCACTGTCAGAGCACTTGTGTCGGTTGAAGGCGGCCAATGCTTTTAATCTATAACCCACCACGGTCTGAACCTAATCACAGAGTTGCCTTAAAGCGTAGTTTTCTATAATATGGAGTAGGTTTCATTGTTACAGTACGAATTTAAGAATGTCTTGCAATAGTATTATTTTATGAAAGGTTTTTCATAGGTCGTGTCTATATTTGGGCCAAGTTAAAAATATGTATGCCATCAGTATAAACAGTAGGGTGCGTTAAAATTAAGGGTTTTTGGAATTATTAAGGTTTTAAAGCAAAAATTGATAGTATGTGATACAAAAATAATATACTAAAAATATTATTATGGGGCCCATACACAGGAGGACTTGCTCGCGAACTTGGATGAATACATGAAATGTCTATTCGCTTGTGGCCTTTTTGGCAGACATATTTGAAGATTCATGAGTTGGTCTCAAGAAAATCAAAACTATTTGATTTTGTTTGAGAGGAGCTTCAGTCTGTACAACAGGTTTCTCAGTTAATAGTGGTGTTCGCGTACTTAAAGTCAAAGTTTTGAATTTTGAAGCACAAATTGGCAAATTTTATTATTTTTATTTATTTATTTGTATTTTTTTCTGATTTTAAATACAATTGCAATCATAAGTGGTTAAGATCAAAATTTAAATTTTTTATTTAACAGGTTGCAACCTTTTTCTGCTTAGCAATATACGGCATCGAGTGTTCTCTCTTAAGTTTTGAAAAGTAAACGAACATTGAGAAACTGAACGAAAAATTACTTACGCAGAACTTGGGGGACTCAATTTATTGCTGAGAAAGTACATTCTTTTGCTTTCTTACTTTTGGTTGCTAACGCATAACTTGGTTCTGCCTTTAATAAAAAATCAAACAGCGCATAAAATGTCTTAGTTGTCATTTAAGAGTATTAAATGACATAATAACATATTTTTTGGCAATTTTGTATTTTGTATGCTATTTTTATTTTACAAAAACTCGATCAATCTGCTCTTATCACTCTGCATAAAATGAAAATCACGAACAAGTTTTTTGACACTCCATTCTCTCCTCTAAGCAAATAAACGAAAACGCCTATTATACTAAGGCAACTCTTTTTTATTAGTACGTTGTAAGTTTAACGTAACCCTGTTTACAGCTGAACTTGGCAATTATGAGGTGAATTCACATTCACAATACGCAAAAGCAAACTTGACGCGCGCAAATTTGTTAATTTTCATTTTCAACGCGAAGTCTCCCATCTCTTTATTTCTGATTTCAAGATGAATAAACTGACGCCTGAGCAACGCTTCCAAATTGTGCAAATTTATTTTGAAAATAATGGTTCTGTTCGAAATACGTATCGTGCGCTACGTCCATTTTACGGTCAACATAATCGTCCATCAGAACAATCAATTCGACTAACTATGGACCGCTTTCGCAAGACGCTTACTCTAAATGATAATATTCAGCCTCAGAGATGTGGTACGGTGCGTACACAACAAGCCAATGCTGCTGTAGAGTGTAACGGTAGGAATAGACTGACGCCTGAACAACGCTTCCAAATTGTGCAAATTTATTTTGAAAACAATGGTTCCATTCGAAATACGTTTCGCGCACTACGTCCAGTTTACGGTCAACATAATCGTCCATCAGAGCAATCAATTCGACTAACTATGGAACGTTTTCGCACCACTCTTACTCTAAACGATAATACGCATCCACAGAGACGTCGTAGAGTGCGTACAGAAGAAGCCATTGCTGCTGTAGAGCGTAACGTAAAGGAAGAACCGAATCAGTCTATCCGCCATCGTGCACAGGAATTGAATATGTGTCCATCCACTTTATGGAAGATTTTGCGGAAAGATATTCGAAAAAGTGATTGAAAATTGGACCTCCAGATTAGATTAGCTTATATGGTAAACATGTTAAGAAGTTTTCGTATTGTACAGAATAAATTAATTTCTTAAAATTTACCTGCTAAAAAGTAAATAGTATTAAATATTATAGACAAAAAACAATTATAACTAATGGGTTTTATTGAAAAACAAAATCATTGGAAACACACGAAAAGAAGCTTTGTATTTTACTTTGCTGCCAGTTTTCAATTTTGAAATCCATCTTGTACTTGTACTATTCAATTTCATCTTACCAGAATTTTTGACAATAGTTCATTGAAGCTCTTGAAGCTCTTCTATTACTAAGATTTATAGAAATTCATCATACTTCATATAGATTCTTTATCTTTAAAATTTGTTAGAATATTTTCTTAAGCCTAGTTTTTAAGCCTTAATTTTTCGTTGTCTAAAAATTCTGACAAATACTTTTTTGCGTAGAAATTGTACAATTTGAGAAAGTCATGCATCACTTTTCAAAACAGAAAAATAAACAAATAAAAATAAAAAATGTACGATGACGGTCACTTTTCACATCAAAGTAAATAGGCAGTTCAATTAAATTGTCGTGAAATACCACAAAAAGTTCCACAAAGAATAAACGGAATTTTTAATATATTAATTAATTTTTTCTTTTTCATTAAAAAATACCACAGCAATTAAAAAATACCCCAAAAACTCCCACAGCCATTAAAAGATACTTCAAAATTCTCACAAATATTAAAAATTCCCTCACGAATTAAGAAATAACCCCGCTGAATTAAAAAATACCACGGGAATTTCTTTTCCCACAGCAATTAAAAATTACCACAAAAGAGATTTTTCCCAAAAGTTGTCAGCTATGTTTCTGTGTACTTTTATGCGTTTAAGCTTCATCCAATAAAGTCCGCTATGCAGTTTGCTAACACCTTCTAGTTCATTGTGCAGAAATATTTTTGCTTGACCATTTCCAAATACTACTTTTCCATTTTTGGCATCAATTCGACTCACAGATAGCAATTTTTGTTGAGATGCGGGTACCATGAGCACTTTTTTCATGTACGAATATTTCACTTTTTCATTAACGATAGCCGGAATAGCAATGTTTTCGGAACTGACAGCTGTCATGGTTTCCCCTTCCTTGGCAATGCTGATACTTAAGTTTTCTGTCAATATATTTGGATTAGGTGCTTACTTAATGTCGTTGACAATATAATCGATACATCCCCAATCAAGTAGACAAACGAATTCTTCTCTTGACATACAATCAACTGTACTAGACATCATTGCGAAAGACTTCCTTTGGTCATCAATCCCTTTGTTGGTAATATTACCTAAATAATAATAATATTATTAGAACGAATCATTAAAATTAAAATTAATCTAAATTTAGGTGACGAATACATCTCGCCGTATCAGTATGGGTTTAAAAAGGAACATTCTACTGTTCATGCATTATTAAAATTTCACAGTGATGTTGTGCTTAATCTTCGACAAAAAAAATGTACTGTTGCGGTTTCTTTAGATATTGAGAAGGCTTTCGATAGATCTTACCAATATGGTATTATTTTTAAATTAATTCAACTTGGCTTTGATCCTTTCTTAATCAAAATGTTTTTTAGTTTTTTTTCAAATCGGAAGTTTTGCATTCAGTTCTGTAACTCTATATCTGAATTTGGCCATGTTAAGAGTGGCGTTCCACAGGGTTCGATCTTAGCTCCACATTTGTTCAACATTTTTCTATATGATTTCCCACATGAACTGTCTGGCTCAATGCCCATCATGTTTCTCCAAGTCTTGCTCTTCGCTGTGTTTCAAGACATTTAAACATTATTAACGAGTACTACAAAAAAATGGGGTATTCGTATTAATACCTCTAAATCTGAGGCAATCTGTTTAAGGAATGCGTCAGGCAAATGTAGCAGAATTGTAGTTCCCGAGAGCAAAAAATTACAACTTTTTTTAAATGGCTCTGAAATTTATTTCAAAAATTACATTAAGTATCTTAGTATTCTTTTTAATAATCTGTTTAAATTCAATAAGCATGCAAGGTCAAATTTAAAAAAATCCCAAAAATTAGTTGGCATGTTCTCAATCTTTTTAATAATAAATATTTAAGTCAGAATACCAAAATTTTAATTTATAAAGTCAGTATTCGCTCAGTCTTGCTTTACGCATTCCCGATATGGTTCACGATTTCACCTACTGTTGCCAATGAATTAGAAATCCTGGAACGAAACGTTTTGAGGCGATGCATAAATAAAAACTACGAATCTTACGTTAAACGTTATTCTAATAACTTCATTTATGCAAAGGCAATGGTAAATCCTCTATGCCGCTATGCCCTAAACCTACAAAAAAAAATTTGTCGAAAAAGTTTCCTTTCATAGCAATGAACTCTCAAGGGACACCTTTGAATCTCAGTATCTACTTAATTGGTCTTCATTAGCGAACTACTTATCTCCTATTGGAATAATAAATGAAAATATTATAACTAAATTGGACTCTGATGCCCCATTGCTACCTGCATTTTATTTTAAATGTGTACCTGGAACCCATAGAGGTTAACTCGCGTTAATTGTTATATTATCTTTTATTGTGATATTAGTTTGTTAGATTAAGTTTAGGTTTAAGTTTATTTTTGTATTTTGAAGAGACAGAAAGTCTCGAAGAAACTGTCAAATGTCGGGAGCAAGCATTTTAATTCAACATTTTATTGAAACAATGATATGTATTAAAAATTTTTTGCATTATATAGAAGCAAGCTGCCTTTTCTTTAATCGTTGTTAGAACAAAACAAATATAGCTCTTAATAATCTCTGTTGTTATATATTTTTCTAAGGAATAAATGAATTGTTATACTGATTTAAAAAAGGACTCAATAAAATTAAATTAATTAATTAAATTAGTAATATTAGCTGCTTAAGTTAATTTGTTTTGATCACAGTTGTTTGCTTTGTTACCAGGCTGCTTGCACTTGTAGCCAATAATTTTCTGTTTTGCTTTCTGGCATTTTTGCTTATACAGTGATGCAGACACCGGCGAATCTTGCTCCATAGATTTGCTCTGTTCCTTCAGTTGAGCTTCTGGTAGCCTATTCTTAACTCTTTCGTTCTCATACAGGTTTTGAGTGCTGTAACATGCTCATACGACTCTGGCATGGCCTTGATCAAATCAACGACGATCTCAACGCCATCTAATCGTACTCCAGCATATTTGTAGGCGCATACAGCAGCCTGGAACTCTTTAAAAAAGTCAGCCAACGGCTTTCCCTCTTGACATTTCAGCACCATCAAGTTCTTTTTTAAATACATTTTCGTTACAATTGTTTTTCTTTCGAAAACATTATCCAACGCTTTAACCGTGTCGAAAGCAGACGTCTTGTCTTGAATACATTCTAAATGTGAATCAGCTACACTATAATCTGGTAGAAAATTTTGTTGTTTACATAGAATTTTTCTTCTGTCGGAGCGCATTCCCAGATTATGGAGTCGTTTGTGTACAGTTGTAAAGGAATCGCAGGAAAAACATGATGCCGCTGTCTTTTGTCAACTAAAAATCTGCACATAAAAGCCTGCTTCTTCGCATAGCCACTGTAGAAGTTCTCACAGCCTGTTTGCCGTGAGGTAGCTTTGAAAAAAGTTTACCGTCTTCTAGTTAAATATTTTATTTTATTTGCTATACACAAAAGAATCGACTTCGTTTACATTATGTTAATTTTTTTGTTTTCATTACATGACTAGATGACATAAAATCGTACATAAAATAATATGGCAACTTTTCTATGCAACACATGCAGTATTTAAACATAGTTTTATAAAAAGTTAGTCAAAATTGCTTAAGAACTATTAAGTAGTTTTATACAAGCAAAAACATATACATTTATTATCAAAACAAAAAAAAAAAAACAAATATGCAAAATTTCAAGTATGTATGCATATAAATATGTAAGGTACAACATTATCTTAGGACAAAAACATTGAGTTTGAAAACAAAACACATTGAAAATTATTTGCTAATGAAAGTTATTTAAATAAACTTAAATTCTTAAAGTTAAATTAAATATTTAAGTAAATCTTGGGCTTAAGCTTTTTATGCTATTTTTTGGTAAACAACATATTGTTGTATTTGACAGTTTTTTGGTATAAATTATATTAAGCTGCATATTAAAGAAAAAAAACAAAGACAACCATTTAAAATAAATATTTCAAGCAATTATTTTGTTTGAATTTGCTTTTTACAATAGCTATAAGACTAGATTAGGAACCACATTTGTACATTTTCTAATATAAAACACAAACTTAGCAGTTGCAAATTCTGCATTATTAAGCAACACAAAAAAAAAGGAACACTTTACAAATACAAACACAAATCTAAAAGTTTTTAGATGTATATAAATATGTAAGAAAATATTTAAAACTAATGCTGAAAGTTAAGCTGACTATTTTTTGCTGCATATGGCATATATTGTGCATTGACTTTTTTTTGTTTTTGGTAAAGACAAAAATTGTGCTTTTAATTTTAATAAAATATAAATTAAAATTTTGTTTATAATTCACTGAGAAAAAAATATATATAGAAGCATGTAATACATAATAGCCATATGGCTAGATAATGTTTAAAACTTATCTTTGGTGACAAGCTAGCAATTAATTTAAAGCAGTCTTAAAATGTGATTTTTTTTGTATTTTTAAACTAATTGTTTGTTTTAAGTCAATGCAAAGCGTTTGGACAAAGCTTAATATTAAGTATTTTAGAACTTAACTAAAATAAACTATAAACTAAATTGAACTACTGCTAAAATTAATTTACAAGCACTGCTTGTTCTGCTCTGCGGCCAGTAATAGTTCATCAAGTTCGGCGAATTCATCATAGGACACAATGCGCTCATCTCTAACAGCTTCATCGCCGCTGTTATCTTCGGACTAGCTGCTGCTTTGCTGCGACTGCAACCCGTTCAATTTGGCTGGAGGAAAATGGCAGAGGCACGAGGGTGTGGGATTATGTCCACTGTTGGCATCCAATTTTTTGGTCAATGTCTTCCAGTACTCAATTTGAGCATTTAGCAAATCTATTTTACGCTTGCGCTCCTCTATGGCCAGCGACATCAAGTAGTCGTTGCTGTTGTGAGCGCTTTTATTGTTGTTGTGATGATGATTGTTGTGGCTGCTACTTGATTTGTGGTTATGCTGCTGCTGATAATGACTGTTGCTATTCAAGGCCAACAAGCCATTGACGTGATGGTTGTTGTTATTGTTGTGTGTTGTTGTGCGCTGCGTTGCATGTTGAAGAGTTGGTAATTGTTGTTGATTCACGGCATGCACAGCGCTCAGTCCTAGACCGCTGAAGAGCAGTTGTTGCTGCTGTTCGCGTTGTTGCTGTTCGGCACTTGTGGTTGCACAATTGTTGCTAGTTGTTGACAAACTAATGTTTAAAGCAGAGTTGTTGTTGCTGCTGCTGCTGTTCGTAGTAGTAGTGTTGTTATTATTGTGGCTGTTGTTATTGCTGTTGCTAGCTGCTAGCAGCGTTTTGGCTGCATTTGCTAAATTAGCAATGCTGCCAATACTGCCAACACGTATGCCGCCAATATTTTGTATAGTTATCTCAGGCTGTTGTGGCTGCTGGCCCGTTTGTTGTTGTTGCGCTGTCTGCTGCTGATGTAGGCTCTGATGTTGTTGTTGTGTTGAAGGCTGTCGGAGATCGGTGGCAAATATTTCATCATCCTCCTCTTCGAGACATACCTCGGGTATGTCTTTTGGACTAAGGCAATCATCATCATCGTCATCCATGTCATCGCCACAGCCGGCACCATTTTGTGAAGAGTGTTCATTGTCGCTAATGTCCTCCGATTTGATGACAATAACATCGTTGTCAAGGCCGTCATAAGCCGCAGAAGGCAGCTGAAGAGAAAGAAAAATTTGTTTAAAAAGTTGAACAACGATTAAAATTATGAACATTGGAATTATAAAAAAATATACAGTAATAATCTCCCATAACAACCGGACAAATTTTGTTGACAAAACTTTTCGTTAGATTTTTGAAACAAGATTGCGGACACTCCAATTAACGTACGCAGACACTATATTTCTATACATTAAGCTGAAGGAATTTTTAAAAATAAGTCACTTGCTCTAAACGACATCCTGGCTGAAATGTTCACTTAAACAAAAGCTTTCTTATATAAGCCTAAAGCTTCTCAAATAGACCAAATCTTTTTCGATTCGCAAAGACTCGAAAGGAAAACATCCCTAATCCTGGATAAATTCAAGGCCCCTCCAAATCTAAAGAGCTGCGCCAAATGGGTGTCCCATGTTGGTCCTCAACTTGGTGAGGCCAGCATTATCCATGTCGAAATCGTTTCAAGTCGACTCAAACCTCCGAGTGATGCCTTCAGGAAACGGTAAGAAAAACGAGGAAAATTATCCCCAAATCTGACGAGGACTACCGCAAATGAAAAATTGATAATGATTTAGGGATATGAACCTGGAATATCCGCACCCTAAATTGGGAATGTGCCTATATCCAACTGATTGATATCTTGGAAAGATATAAAGCTGATATAAGCACCTTGAAGATGCATTCGAGCGTTGCCCTCGACATGGCACAAAAATCGTGCTTGATGACTTCAACGCCAAGGTGGGCAAGGAAAACATATTTGGGCCAAAAGTCGAAAAGTTCAGCCTCCAAGACAACATCGCAGCACGAAACATGGTCGTTAGAAGCACTAAATTCAAGATTCTCAATACTCATAAGGCCACTTGGTTGCCCCCCGATCAAAAAACATGCAACCAAAGTGATCACATTTGGATTGATGGAAGACAATTCATCAATCCATCATTTCAGTGTACTAGACGCATGCACGGTCAGCGGTGCCAACATAGACTCCGTAGCCAAGATCCGAAAACTGCAGAGAAAGACGCTGCCTACAAAGCCATCCTGCAGTCGGTTTTTTGCTAAGAAGCAATGTCGAGAGAAGAGGTGGGAAGATAAATGCCTTTTTAGGCGAAAAAAACGAGAGTGCTAGAAAATTGCGAAGCATGGCGACAGGAATGAGACTCGAACATTTTTCGAAGAGATAAGAAGCCTGGCCGATGGTTTTAAGACCAGAGCCTCTTATTGCAAGGATGAAAATGGGAATCTGACATCAATCCCGCCAACACAGATGATATTCCGGAAACCCCAATTATGATCTATGGTCCAATCGCAAGATCTATGGTCCAATCTGCGTCAATCGAGTACCGAATACGATGAAATCACGATATAGTCAAGCGTAGTAATATTGAGCCAATTATGATCTATGGTCCAATCTGCGTCAATCGAGTACCGAAAAAGATGAAATCACGATATAGTCAAGCGTAGTAATATTGAGCGGCTTCGCTTGCTAGGTCATATCGAGGGAATGAACGACGAAGCTCTAGTCAAAAATTATTCGATTCGGTTCCCACCGGCGGTCAACGCAGGCAAGGAAGACAGCATCTCAGATGGAAAGACCAGGCATTGAATAAACTGACGATGCTTGGAGTTTTTAACACAAAACTTGAACATCTTTTTTCTTAATTTATAGACAACACATTTGAATGAATCTTATATCATTTGAAAAGTACTGTAACATAGATGTGCAGTATGTTTAAAATATAAAATGATATAATATATGTCTGATATCTAACCTTTTAAGGCCGGCGGGTGCTTTAGAAACAAGCAAAAATAGCAAAGTTTGGACAAGGTTTTCGGATAGAAAAAAATTAATAAAACAATTAAAAAATGTCTGGAATTGTCTGGCGATATATTTTTCGATATTGTTTTTTTTTTTATTTTAAAATAAAGAGGGCGCCGATAATCATCTTAAAACCTACCAGTTTAAAAACTTTATTTTTTAAGTAATTTTTTTGGATATGGTGGAGGACAAATTTTTATTTAAGCGATATTTAATCATGTATTCGATTCGAAAACAAATAATTTTTCGATTTTGTTTTTTTTTTATTTTGGAATTAAAACATTTGAGAGTTTTTTTTAAGAAAAAATCCTTTCCACCAAAGTGTTGTAAATATTATTAAACATATGTATTTCAAATTTCACCTTGATCGGTGGAGTAGAGTTTGAGATTCCTGCACGCGAACTCGAAAAATATTGTTTCGGCGCCATCATTATTAATATAAAATAATTGTATATTTCAATAAACTTTCTTGTAGCTCCAGAAATTTATAAAGGGTTTTTAATTTATTCCATATGAAAAACCTTGTAAAAACCCTGCTATTTTTCTGGTTTTTTAAGAAGCCGTCGGTCGGCCTTAAGAGTGAAATAAAATTTTTGTAAAAAAAAATCGCTCTTTGATCAATATGAAATTTGGTTGGGAAGAGTTTTTGAGTTGGTCGAATTTGAGTTTTTCTCAAAAGTAAAAATTTTTCAAAAAATTAAGTTTTATGCATTCATCCATCAATTGTCAAATTCGTAAAAAACGTTGTTTTGAATTCAAATTTTGACTTTCGTGTCCCACATCTAAGTCGCATTTTAACGGCTTTCGAACTTTTCTAATTTTTGCTAAAAGTTTGTTAAATTTTCTTTCAAATGTTATAACAATTGCTGTGAAGCTGTAACGAAAAGCATTTTTAATAAATTTTCTTTATATTGTCGTTAGCGTTATTTAGCGTGTACTTCAACGAAATGCCAAGATCGAGCGAAAAAACTGTCTCAAATTGAATCTTTTTCTTGAAATTGGGAAAAAATTCGTTGCCATTTTTGAATAGATTTCTTTTCTGTATTTTAGTCTTATCAGTTAATTTAAAAAAAAATTTATAAAAATTTTACCGTTACTTTTATGTTCATATATAAATTATGTGTTTTAAGAATAAACTACAAAATTGTATCTTTTCTCAAAATATAAAAATGATTTTTTTTTGTAAAAAAAGAGAAAAATTCAAATTTGCATTTCTGATGGTCTTTCAAAATGAATAGCGCATTTTTAGTGAAGGTTATTTTATCTTGACACTAAATTTAATAATTGTTCGTGCCATTAAAAAATTAAGGCTACAACCTATGATTTTTTGACAAAAATGTATTGTTTGACCGAGAACTGGACCTACATGTTTTATACCGACTCCGAACGGCTAAAGTTCATGTTCTCAAGAAACTTTACATGGCATTATTTACTCTCTGAGGTTTGCCATTGTCTGCAGAGAGGTGGTGACCGATCAGAAAAATTTTTTATTGAAAAAAACTTTTCGCCGCTGCTGGGGATCGAACCCGGGATCCGAGCATGCTAAGCCGCACACTTAACCTGCATGCAGGGCTGCCGTTTTGGTAAAATATTACCAAATTTGGTAAAAATATTTTGACTTGGTAAAATGGTAATTTGTTTTTCGTTTTGGTAAATTTAAAAGTAATGAAAATTAATACAAGGTACATGTCAAAAAATTATTGTATTAAAATTATATCAACCATGCTCATTGTGCAGCACCACCGTTATGATTGCAAATGATCTTTCAAATAAAGACCGCATCAAGTGAAAATTGCACGAATGAACGAAAAGCAAAATGTGAAAATTTTGAATTTGTCAGTTGCTTAGATCGTCGGCATAGGGAAGAAATTGGTGGATCGCTAAAATGGATAAGTAACTTTTAATTTTTAATAAATTGATTTTCTTAAAATTGAAGCGATGAAACATCTTCAAGCGAAACGGATTCTAAAATTAGGTTAAGTTAAATTAGATTCTAAAATTAGGTGAAAAATAAACCTTATTATGTGTGGTCGCCAAAAAATTACTTGTAGATTAACATTTTTGATAAATAAACTTATTAATTTAGTTGATTTCATTACTTTTTAATATATATACATAATTTTGATTTTTTTTGTACTGTTAACGTTAGTTTAATAACATGTGATATTATTTTGTAAATGTCTTCTGTAGTATTGAATACGTTTTTAGTTTATGTTTTTTTATTTTTTGTCTTGTAAATGAAATCTTTAATAAATGTAAATTTAATAAAAAAATATATTTAAATTTAGCTTAAAAATAAAATTTTTTGTGTTTGGTAAATTGTTTTTCATTTTGGTAAATTTTTGCATGAAATTTGGTAGAATAAAATCTTTGAGAGTGGCAGCCCTGCCTGCATGCCACGGTCACTATTCTGCACATAATAATTTTAAATAGACAGACAAAAAATTGGTCGTATTTGAGCCACGGGCGATACTAGTTCATATAATTTTACGATCATTTTATGTGGCGAACGTTGTCGTGCTTTTTTAGTGTGTGGCGTACGAGCCAACGAATTCCGAGTTTAATTCTCACCTCGGGCAAAAGTTTTTTCAATAGAAATACAATTTTTTTGTTCGTCCGTTACATCTCTGCAAACAATGGCAAACCTTGGAGAGTAAGTTATGCCATGTAAAGCTTCTTGAGAACATGAACTTTAGCCGTGCGAAGACGGCATAAGACATGTAGGACCAGTTCTCGGTCAATTGAATGCAAACATTTAATAATAAACAACTGATCATAAGAAGCTCGATCAAAGTCCTGTCAAGGGCTGAAATGGACAATTTGTGTTCTTTTTTATAATTTTAAGAAGCTCAATTTAGGTTCTTGTTATTTGTTTTTTAATGTTATTTCGACATTATTTTTGTTTTTTCAGTTACGAGTTTTTTAGTTACGAATAAAATAAATTTATACCCTTTTTTCTTTCCCTTAAGTTTTAGATATTTGTATTTAAAATCTATTTTCATAATGCTGACTAACTTACCTTCGATTCATCAAAGTCATCGTCAAATTTCTGTTGCCGACTGCTGCTATAGCCGCTCGGCGATAGCTGCTCTGATATGTACTGCGCCACCGAGTCCTGCTGCGACAGCGCATTGAGAATATCCATAAAAGAGCGATGACTTTTGCTTTCCGAGTTGCCGTTGCCAATACCGTTACCAACAACACTACTAGCACTACCAATGCCGGCGCCACCGCACAGATCTTTCTTTAGCAGCAACTTCATATTTTTGTACAGCTGACGCAGTTGTTTTGATGAACGTTGATGATAGACGCGACAATTGAATTCCTTGGCTATCTGACGCCATACCTCGTCTTTTTTACGATTCGACTCCGCATCGGTGCGTTTATTCTCTATGACCTCCTTGTACTGAGCGGCAAAACCAAGCACCATATTTCGCTCCCGTTGCGTATAACGGGGAGTCTTTTCCATCTTCATTCGTTTTTTGTGCGACGTTTTGAAGCTTAAAAAAAAAGAGAGAATCAGAGTGTAAACTTTACGTTGATATTTTAAATTTTTTTTTGCTTTGTTTTTGGAGCCCTAGTTTGCCAAGCAAAGCCTGAATATTAACTGAAATTTGATTCTGCTTAAAGTAAAGTCTTGTCTGCCTGTAGATATGTAGCTGCTCTTGCCTTGTTTTACGATATAAACTCAGTTAGCGTTTTGTTGTTGGTTTTATTATTATTAATTAATAAATGGTTGACGAAATGAAGCAACCGCTAGAAAACACTTATAAGCAGACAACAACAAAAAAGTAACGATGGTTCTTGATAACGATTTTTGTGATAAGCTCGCGAGTGGAGCTTCGCTTAGCTTTGCAAGCAGCTCGCATTGGTTAGCCGCAGCAAAACATGTAGCTTGAATTAAATTTTTTTTTTTCGAGTAAGAAAATTAAACTCGCTCGACATAAGTTTGAGCTTCAAAAACAGGAGCGCTAACAATAAATGTGGGGGCCTTGGGGGAGAAATCTCGGAAACCATTTTTCGTTTTTGATACAAAGCTTGAAGATTCTTTTGCTACTTTTTAAGGATTGTCAAGACAAACATGAGGCTTTAACATTTGTAAGGATTACGAAAAGGAAACAAAAACATCATATACGTGGTGTTACGTATACGTAACAAAAATTTGATAGATCTCAATATTGAACTTTGTTACGTATACGTCAAGGTAGCCATGTGCGTATTTAGCGCAAAATGTATGACATCGATAATCGCTTATTTGAACGTAAGTACGGAAGAATTATGATGCAGAATTTCTAGTTTTGGTAAGTTTTTTCACGGGAGTTTTTCAAACCTTAGAGCCAAAACGATGACCTCAAAAAAGTTGTACACTTTGTTTTGTTGTGGTTTTTGATCATGATTATAAGACAAAACTAAAACCGTACCAAATATAGCGCTCTTTTCTAAAAAAAAAAATGGATGGAATTATCGAAATGCGTAGACAGAGAACGTCTTGTATCGAACCTGCAAAACAATAGCAGAAAAGTGCGCTAGATTTGATACGGTTTGGGTTCATGATCGTGATCAAAAACCACAACAAAGTAAATAATGTATTATGCTCGAACAGCACTACGCTACCACTATATTCCACTCTCTTACTTCGGCGAGTAAGTGATAGTGATTGTATTCGAAGAGCCAAATTGTGTGAGTCGAAGAGCCAAATGAGGAATGAATAGACAGAGTTTGAGTGCGGTTTTGAAATGGTTCATATAAGGTACGGTTTTTTTTCAATTTTTCGATCACAACTACCTTGTTAATTAAACATTTCGAACCTGTTTATTTGTCAGAAGTTTTACCAAGTTTAAAACCTCTTGGTAAAATGGCACAAAATGGCAGTTAAAACAGTGTTGCCAACTTAAAGCAAAAACACTATTTTGATAATGCTGGGGTTTAAGGCTATTATAAAAGTGCATATCCTTTGGAGCAACATACTTTTTGGCCAAAGTAATGACATTCGCATACTTGTTGGGTTTAAAGGGAATGCTGGATCTTTATAGACAATTTGGTTTGAAAGGGTCATCTTGCACATTGGCTTTTATTTTAATTTCGTAAGTCGTTAATGGCCCATGATGATTAATGGACGCTGATATAGCAGTAGCACTTCCTTCTTTGGCATAAAAAATGTTCGATATTTTGAAATGGTTCATTTTATGTTTCTTCGTTGGTACAGTTATTTTGTAGAATGGAGCCAAGCTGGCCTAAAAATCAAATATAACTCTCTTGTCCCAAGTTTCGCCAATTTTTGGGTAAAAAGGACGTTCAACTTGTTTTTTTTGATGCTTCGCTTTTCTGCGCTATTATATTATTAAGCAAAATGCCTGATAGTCTTCCAATCCTACTCTTATGAACATGCTTAAGCCCTCTTTAATAGTATTTGTTTTGGTATTTCTTACTTCATTTCCACTTGAAGAACGACGTCTTTGAACAGAATTTCTGATATATTAATCCACATAAATATGCATTTTCTATTTCCTTATTATCCAGTTCATAAAACTCCTTAAAAAATTTCGCATAAAGATCTCTGTTCTTTTTTTTTTTGCTGCAACAACATTCGCCTTGCGGTTTGTATAGTTTTTGTCTTTCACTCTCCTTTTTTATGCTTTTACTTTTTTTCACATGTTCTTTTTTGCACGCATTTTTTTTCCTGAATAGGAAACAAACCAATACTACCTGATGAAAATTGAAAAATAAGGGTTTACCTTTTTGAAGAAGTACTTTTTCGACGTGTCTTCATCGTCAGCTTTATTTACATTTTCTGAACCTGATACTGAAAAATCCGTATGAAAAGCAGGAGTTGTCTTACTCTTGCTTCGTTTTAAAATCAAAGAAAATTTTAAAACTGCTTTTGATTACTTTATAACAGTGCCGGGCATTTTCAAAATTCCTATTCACGTGTGATTCGGCTACAATTCGCTGCCAACGCAATGCTATCTTACGAACAAAGAACGAACGTGTAATTCGGCCGTACTGTGAGAGCAATTTTATCAACGTTAAGCATGCAAAGCATGTCAAATGACATAAGTTATCATTCAAGTAATCATCACATCAAAGTGTGGGCAAAGCTCATTCATAGGCAGGCATGCCAACTGGGGGGAATTCCCCCAGTTGGTGAGAATTTAGACCCGATGGGGGAGATAATCAGATAATTTTTTGGGAGAATTGACTTAATTTCAATTTTTCTTCTAAATTAATTTAAAAATAAAAGCAAATTAAAAAATTTTTAAGTTATAAGAAACAAATTTTTTAGAATTATATTTTGAGCTTTATGCCAAATAATTCATGAAGCAACAGGTTACTACAACAACAACTGATCAGTAGTCTCTGTGGTTTACGCAGTCCACTACGGGAAATCGGTTGCCAAATGAAGGAATTTGACAACCAGGGTAGGGGAATTTGATTGAAACAAGTTGGCAGCCCTGTTCACGCCTCTGCTACACTCTCTGCCACACACACGATTAAGCATATTTAATTATTGGTTATGCCCTGCACTATTTTAGAGTCAAGATAGTTGCATTTTCATTACAACGACTTTAGCGCAATTTTTTTTTTTAATATCTGCATCAAAAAACGATTTTTGAAAAAAATTGGAGTTACTTGGTTGTTGCTGCTTCAATTGCTATCATTGACACAAATCAACCTACAATGTAATGTTGTCTTTAAAAATATAAGGTTGTATAAATTGTGTGTCATCTCAGAACTTTTTTGGAAATATCATGGTTTGGGGCTTAAGCAATGAACGGACAGGTACATGGTTCCACGGTTTTCTTTTGTATCTACCTGAGACATAGCCCTTCGGTAAAAGTTCAAATGAATGGCCTTACCTTAAAAATAATTGTAGTATAAATTAGAATATCTCTGCACAGATTAGTTACCATTGTGGAAATACTATTTCCCCACTGTTTGGACCTCCATTGAGACAACGGCATCGTATGTATAGACAAAAACTCATTTTCTCATAAAACTAGAGTTGAGAACTAGTGCCCCAATTTTAAAAATCGATCAGTTCCGGATGATAAGCTACCTGCATGTTAAGTGGAATAGAAATTCTTCGGCTATAGAAAGAGAACAGAACAATGGTAGAAGGAAAGGAAATCTAACGTACCAGTAGATCTTGCAGTAAAACTTTTGAGAACGTGAATACTTTGAAAACGTGAATAATTAAACGACTCTCACCAACTGCTATAAAGCTAGTAAGCAAAACAGGTAGCATGGTGGTTTCCTTCGAAATGAGTTGCTTGCTAGCGGATGCCTAGAGGTCTTGTTAATCCTCTATAATAGCACCTCCCAAGAAAAACTGGATAATAGCAGGGTGTTAATAACTTTTTTACCCCATTCCTGAGAGGTTCAATTGGTTCTACTCATTCATTCATTCATTTCACTCATTCATTCCACTCATTCATTCGCTTGCAGTTTACTCTTACAGTAGTGAAACAGTGTATATTAATTCATCTGGCGAATATATTCATGCAGGGCTCAAGTGCCGACCAGGCGGTCTTTTAATAAGATTAAAAAATAAGTACTAAGAAATTTTTCCCGGCCATCATCTTTTGATACATCATTTTTGGGATCATAAGGGACCATTTAAAAAAGAAAAAAATTTATTGATTTTTCGAAAGTTCTAGAGTGGCCTAACGCCTTAAATAATATTCCCACTAGGCGAGTCTAGTATTTGAAGCCTTTTTTAGCTAGAGAAGCCCAGGTTTTCAAAAGTTCAAAGGATGAAAACTAGATTATAAAATGTTGTGATGTCACTGTGACTCCGTCCTATTATTGGGGATAAATGAGAAGAGCAAAAGATCCCAAATACTTGGCAATGAACCTTTCAAATTGCAACAATAACAATCCTAATAAAAAGTAGACTAGAAAGCTGTTGATTAAGCCGCTATATCAACTCATAAGCGGACTTCTATGATTTCTGTGATTGTCCTACTTGATAAAATACTCAACATCATATTTTACTAAACCAAAGCAGACTTATGCAAAGTGGTTTTCTCTCTATAAAAGTCATGCGTTTCTACTATTTGATAGAAGTAAACAATTTTAAAACTTTAAAAAACTTATTAAATTTATTTTTTATAATATTTTAACTTTTTCTAATATATTCTATGTAATTTTTACTTCCGTTGTACCTCTGAATCATTTTTGAACTCAAAGCACTTGTTTGTTCTTTCATTGCTGAATTCTGAGTCATGAGGAAGCTTAAAACTTCTGAAGCGCCCCCAAACAATTTTGAATACTTGGAAATCCAAAGCATACCACGCTTGCACCTGAAACTTATATCTAATCTCAATTAAGTGATTAGGCTGGTGGTTTAATTCTAGCGCGGCAAATCATACAATAAACAAACATTGTCAAAATGTCAACAAAAGCTTAGCACAAAAACAACGAAACAGGCACGATTTTATGTAACTTCAAACAATAAATGCGCTTTACTTCGTACTAACTAAATACTTGTTAAAATACAAGATATGGCAAACAGATGGAAAAAAGCCTAAAGTCTAGTTTACGAATGATATTTAATAGAAGTAGAAAAAAAAAACACAAAAAGAAAAACTAGGAAAACTGCTATTAAGCTCTCACAGCATGGTTGCTAGAAAAGAGCAGAGGATTGGGGGCATAACCACCCTCCCACTGCCGTAGTTCAAATACAAACTTTGAGCTACAAAAAAACGCAGATACAGATTTAGACAGTAGATATCAGGCAATACTAACACCATGAAAATAAGCAAAGTTTAAAGATAAGATTGAAGTTCTGATAGCGCACACAAATGTGAAGCGTACTTCTTTATGAAAAATAAAAAAAAAATAAAAAAAAAAAACTGGTAGACTTAGCTGTAGCTTCATTTGAACCTTGTTGGCAACCGTGTGTTGGTAACCTGGCTGTGCGAGTAGATAAATATACGACTGCTCCAAGACGAGAATCAGCACCAAGCCTGCGCACTGAATGCAGTTCATGAAAAAAAAAAAATACAAAAACAAATACCTACTTAAAACTCGGACATAGAAGCCTCAACCTTATCACTGCCTAAGTATAACCTCAAAATAAGCAAAAAGCTGATAACGTCATAAAAGGCAAGAAAGGTGGCGGCTGGGCATGGGTGGGATTTAAAGAAGTTGTGTATTTTTAAGCTTCGCTGTACTTGCCATGCGTAGCCATAAGCCGTATTTGAGTGTCAAGCAAGGTGCTTGCGCCCGTTCTTAAGTCCATGCGTCGTTGTTTTTGTTTTTCTCTAGTACATAAACATACGTATTATAGAGTCAACACGGGAGGGGGGGGTTGTTTGTATGCGTTTTGTTGGTGAAACTTTTTGAGGAAATTCATCGGCTAGTTGCTTTATCTTTTTAAAGCTTTTCTTGTCTAAAGTATCGCACAGATACAACAACGCATATATAGTGTGTGCTGGTTAAGCACCTGACGTTGCTCAGCGCTTAAACAAACAGGTGACTGTTACTGCGCTGAGCAACGTCAGTCTTTAAATATCAAGATTTTATATATTCTTATATATATTTTTTTTATTGTTTTTCTATAGCAAATATAGAGAAACTATGTCCATTGAAACGAAGATACGAAGTTTTGGTGGGAAGAACGTTTTCGGGTTGTTATTTTTAGTTTAAGAAATTTTGTCTTCGAACTTAGTTAGTTTTTGGATTCTAGGTGTTGTCAAAACATATTCTGCAAAAAAAAAACAAGTTAGTTATTGTTATTTTAGAGTTAGTTTTTGGATCCTGAGGTTGTATTAAAAAATAAAATTCCTTAAAAAACAAAAGTTCAATCATTTTTTGTTTTTAATAAAAAAAGTCTACCAAGCAGACCATTTCAATTTCAAGTAGAAAATCTAAATGTATTTTACGTAGACACCTGCCGTGACGGCTTAATTCTAAGGCGCTCTTAACGCATCGATACATTGCGTCGGCCGGCGCCCCTTTGAGAGTTCAAAGGTACCAAAATAGCACAAAATGTTGTGATGACATGTCGCAACCCTTTGTTTGGGTGGAGGTCTATCTAACACCTCTTCTGTACTAAGTGGTACAGCACCCAGTTAGAAAATGCAACTTAACATTCAAGCAAAAGCTCTACCCGCGATTTGGGTGTTAACAACAACCACCATGAAGCTCACCTAAGGACCAGCCCGACAAGTCAGCCTGGCAAACAGCTAGGGCCGCTAACTTGCCGTGGTACCAGCTTTCAAGTTCTTGTTCAGACCTCGTAGCAAAGCTACTACCAGTTAAGCTCATCACAGCTCCGGAGTGGTGACCAAATTCTGCCAGAATAAAACCTCAAAAGATCAATAAAGTCGGATCTGCGGACTAAGAATCAGATTAACAGTTATAAATAACCATTCACCTAATACGGCGCCTTGTAAACACCTGACACGCGAAAGTGCTTATTTAGTCAATTTGCTCACTAGATGCAAGTGCACAGCTGACATTAAACTCTCCATTTGCTTCTTAAATAATGCCCATGAAACCTAAATTCGTAAAGAGGATATTCGCACAACACATGTGACTAATCCTCGAGGATTGATCCACAGTGGCAGCCTTCAGTTGCGCTGAGATTTCGCTTATGCAAAAATGCGTTAAGAGAACCATGGCCAGTCAATAGCAAGCTCAAACTTAGGCACAACCAAAAGTCCGGACGACCTTCCACAAAATTCACGTCACGTAAAAACTGGTAGGTTACTCTACCGTTCTGACTCTGACACCATCTAGATTGCCATCTAGATGTAGCGCATAGTTTTAGCATCTCAATTGAGCTCAAATCCCTACCTAGCACGTCCGGAGCCCAATCAGGAGCCAACCGGGGCAAACCCTTACGAATTCGGTATGCAATGCTGGTTTGCATTACCACCAAATCTAAGGGCGACACCTCCATCAACACCTAAAGTGCATCCGTAGAGACCGTACCGGGACACCGGCATACATCCGATCAAGATCACTCTCTGACATGAGAGCATCTTCCGGTAGCCAACAGCAGAACTGACTATGTCGCCACCACACAGGCGAACCATAAGTTGCACAAGCAACAAACAGCCCACCATACATGAGACGGACAGCCCGCCTACTGAGTTCCCAGTCACTCCTCAGAAGTCTACGTACTTGCCCTACCACAGTCAACAGACGTTCTCTTAACTTCTCTAAGTGCACCAAGAAGTCCATCCTCTCTAGATGCACCAAGAAGTCCATCCTCTCTAGGTGCACCAAGAAGTTGAACATCTCTCTCATGTGGATTCCCAAGTACTTGATCTCTGTCACTTACCTGAGGCCCACACCCTCCAGGCTGACAAAAGGAGGTCAATTGCGTGATAATTTGCCCTTGAGCAACATCATCACTGTCATCTCCCTTGCCACACAAACCCTTTCAATTTCAAACAATTTCAATCGCCTCAAATCGGCAGTGAATCGCTTGGGAGAAGAGTCAATCGCCGGCGAGCTATTTTGACATTTATCCGGATATCGCCAGGAATGCAAGCAGCTGAGACCATAAAAATGATTCGCCGGATTCGTCAACGAATCGCTAATATGGGTCTTAAGCGATTCGCTGAGAAGAGCCGAAAACGAATCGCCGAGAGGAGTCTTAACAATTCGCCCGAAAGATTCGCCAACGAATTGCTGAGCAGTCTTAAGCGATTCACCAGAATGCAAATGAATCACTTTTAGGGGTCCTCAGCGGTTTGTTGCGAAACATCGATTAGAAGTTAATTTTAAGCTTAAACTACCGAGCTCGAGAGCCTCGTTGTCTTGTCTCAGTTCAATGAATTTTATTTCTAATTCAACTTTTTGATTAATTTTAGCGCTTTTTCAAAACCTGCTTCATATTCCAATAATAGATTTTGAAAATTTTTCAAACAGCCATTTATCACTGTTGGCACGAATAAACGAAGGAAGATTTTGAAAATTTTTTTAATCGCGCATTTCATCCCTACGGCAATCGAATAGCCATCCATCTTCCAGCGAAAATATTCCGTGAATCGCGCACTCATCACTTGGCCGATCGAAAAGCGATTCATCTTCCAACGATCGCCGGATTGAGATAAGGAGGATTTTGAAAATTTTTCGGGAATCGCGCATTCATCACTTTGGCAAACAAAAGCGATCCATCGTCCAAAGATCTCTTGGGTGAGTCGCTAGTGCATTGCCACAAATCAACTTCTCTTCCAATCCTTAGGCTTCCTTAATGTGGTTAATATTATAGAAAACTACAGAAAAGTCTGCGTATAAAATAAAAATATTTCTTAAAAATTTAATGTTACTCATTAGATAGAGGGGTCGCACTATATACCAAAATATTGCACCAAAATTATTTAAAAAACAAAAATTGTAAAAACGGGATAGGCCAAAAATAACCACTTTTACCTAGAGTTAAAAAAACACTCAAGCTTCCATCACACACTTTGAACACAACAAAACTCCAGAAAAACAAAAATAAAATTCCACTCGTGCTCGAGTGTTTGCTGCTGGACTCAAGCTATTCAGCGAATTATTCGAGCATTGTCTGAATGCTGCCTTTGTATCGATTCGCAGTCGTCACACACTGTGCTAAGCAGCAATCGTTGTTTACGAACTCGAGTGGTATGCATGCATTTTTTTTGTGCGATTGTGGCTGACGACGATTGTTATTCGAGTGGCAAAAAATGACGAATGGTCTCATGTAGTTCTCTGGTCCTTATATGCTCCAGGTGGTCGAATAACACAAGCCAAATAGTTGAGAACGGCGACAAATTGACATATCGCGAACTTGCAATCGCTGTTTGTTTGTTAATTTTTTTTTAAAAATCGGTCATTGATTGGGAGAGAGCTTTTGAGTCGGTCGAATTTGAATTTTTCTCAAAAGTAAAAATTTCCTCAAAAAATTTAGTTTTCAAATTTGTAAAAAAAGTTTTTTGAATTTAAAATTTTGACTTCCCATGTCCAATATCTTAGTCGAATTTTAACGTTTCTCCAATTCTTCTAATTTTTTTCTAAAAGTTTATTTAATTTTTTTAAAAGTTTATTATTAAATTTCAATTGAGATTTCAATCGCTGTGAAGCTCTGAACAAAAGTATTTTAATGAATTTTTTTGAAGTTATTTAGAGTGTATTTCAACCAAATGCCAAGAGAGAGAAAAAACTGTCTCAAAACTTAGTTAGCCATTATCTCTGCCATTTTTAAAAAGATTTAATTTATATCTTTTTTGTATTTAAGTCTTATTAGTTAACTTTAAAATTAACTAAAAATTTCTTCAAAATAAAATTTATAACGCGTAAACGTGATGAGTTCGTAAATGTTTAATCGTGAAATCTCAAGCATGGATTTCAGGGTCAAAACGGTATCAAGGAGTACTAGGATGCAGTTGACATTTTGTAAATAGTTGTTTAGTTTTTGCTTAGCTACAATTTCGTTTTATATTGTTTGCCAAAATTCAAAACGGTTTGAGAGAAATGGACCAAAAATGGTATAAATAAAAAGTCCACTTTTTAAATTTTTGTGATTTTGAGGATTTGTTTAAGTTTTATCGTGCTGCTTTGCCCTGAGCTTTGGTTTTCCTTGCCAATAGCTACAACTTTGCTGAAGACAAGAAAACAAAATTCTAATAGCTTACGAGATATAGCCGTGAGAAAAAAAGTATTTTTTTTTGAAAAATCAAGTTTCAACAGATATCTTTCAGGTAGCCAAACAAGCAAATTCCAGATACGGTTTTCCTATTTACGTCCCAATTTTAAGGAACAACAGTCAAAATGTAGTTTGAGTTCCATAACCTCCAAAATGTTGCACTGGGTAATTATAAATATGCAATTAAAAAATTAGTCGAACTTCACTTTAATATTAAAGTTAATACATTTGGGTACCATGTAAGCCAATATTTTTTCTATAAAATGTCGAAAAATTGATACACATAAAATCTACCCAAAAAACACAGAAATGATAATTATATATAGCATTCGCACATTTATTTAACTCAAACGCAAATCAGTTTAACCCAAACGCAAATCAATTTAACCCAAGCGCAAATAAATCAGTTTAATCCAAACGCAAATCAATTTAACCCGAGCGCATATATTGTGAATCCATCAGCTGTTCTTTAGAGCTTGGAGTTGATTCCAAAAGCTGCCTCTTCACAAATTTTAGCATAAGTATTTCTTATTATTATATGCTCAATAGAAATTAATTAAATTAGAAATAAATATAACGCCCCATAGCCACGTTAAATTTTTATTTAATTTGATTTAATTTGCGTTTCGGTTAATTTGATTTAAACTAAACTTAAACGCTTCTGTGTTTAGCTTCATTTAATTTGCGTTTGGCTTAATTTAATTGGCGTTTGGGTAAATCTGATGTGAGCTTGAGTTAAATTGATATGCGTTTGGGTTATACTGATTTGAGCTTGGGTTAAATGGATTTGCGTTCGTGTTAAATTGATTTGCGTTTGGGTTAAAGAAATGTGCAAATGCAATCTTTATATATATAAAATTTTTCTGTACATGACTTTCTCACTGAAATCCTCCTTAACGGCTGGACCGATTTTGATATTAACTATCAGTAAGTTATCAGTTAACCGAATATAACTTATGAAATTAATTATGTAAAAAATGTAAGATGATAACCTGGAAAGTAATATTTATGAGAAAAGTTCCATAAACTATTTAAAAAATATGTAGCATTATTCTGTTTAAAATATTGTATGTTTTTGAAAATTTTGCCTGTTAATTCTTTATGTTAATCTAATGTTTAAATTACACGATAAATTATAAAAAACACATAAACCGTTGTTTATATGGATGAGTTTAAGACGACTTCTAAAGTAAACCATCTCGATAAAATATCATATTGATCACCAAACCAACAACATTTAAACGCATTTGTGTATGGATAAAAATATGTATTGTGTAATCGTCAAGTATTATTTTTTTTTTTTTAAACAATGATTGGCTGACTGGCTCTTCTTCCAAGTACGAATAAGAAGCGCGCGCTAAATATAGAATTGGAGAAAATACTGCACAGTAGCTCGGAATAAAAACTTATCATCAAAAGTGTATTATTATGAAACTTAAGATATATTTACAACAAAAACTAGAGTACAACTAGAGAAAAACTAATAGTATGCATATGTTTAAAAAAAAACAACAAAAAATAAACAAAATAAAGCTAGCCCAAACATACCTGATATTGAATAAAATAAGTTTAAAATATATACTGATATATATGTAAAGATATATGTATAAAGTTTAACTGAACGTTTGATTGCACGGACACAACGTAGCTAACGCTTTAAACCTTGGACTAAAATTAAACCAAATGATTTTTCTATAATAATTACTTGGCCAAAAAATAAGCAGCCAGCGCTAAAGCGAACACTTCGAATCAGAAACAGAACAACGATCAACGAATTGATCGAGTAGTCCAAGAAAGAATCGCTATACCGCTTACTTTGCGCCTCCTGCCACGGCAATGCACTGCTTCTACGTAATGGCTTTGCTTGGGAAACGCAGGCCGAGCAAGCGAAAATGTATGAGTTTGTTATAAGACCGCGAGAGATAGAGAGAGAGAGAGCGCGAGAGTGTATATATGATCGTTTCGAACTGGCAAAAGACGACGCCAAAGACGCTGTTCTATTTTTAATATCCCGAAAATTCAAAATATTGTATAAAACACGGAACCAAACTCAACACAATGCGCGAATACAAGATACTGAATTACCGAAACGGACTCAAGTTGGCAGTGAGTGTTGTTTCGGGCTGTAAGCAGACAAACAGCCAAGCAGCCAAGCTAGCAGCCAAGTAGAGAAAATCTAAATGAAAAACTTCTAAGGCGGAAAAACGTATGCATCTAGCTAGCTATAAACGAGTGTGTAAGATATTAAATGAAAATGGAAATGTAAAGAAAATCATAAAACTTAGCTGGCTGTATAGAAGAATGTATATGGACTAAAACGCATATTTAGTATTTGGTATTTAGTATTAGTATTTTGACTAAAAGAATTTTAAAGAAGAGTAACAACAAGCTCGAGGTTGCAAAAGCTTTCAATTTAAAACAAGATTTGAAAAACGGAATAAGAACGTCATTAAATTCATGAAAGTAGAATCTACTGCAAAAAGCTTACAATATATGTAGCAGCTGAAGTATGTATATGAAAAATGTATAAACAGATGGCTGGAAATATTATGCGACAGAAAACAAGCATATTGAAAGGATCAATCTGGGAATCTACAGTTAAGCCACTAATTTTGAAGCAATCAAATGTGAAGACGATCTGCGTTTTCAACAGTGAATTAAGAACGAAAATTGAACTTAAAGCAGCAAGAGCGGACAAATACTAAAAAGGGGGAGGGGGGGGGGGGGGGTGCAGTACGGAGAGCTTCAGCCTTAATTTTATGTAAAAAACAATAAAAAAAAAAATATTGCAAAGATAAATATTGAAAAAGCAGACTTATTTGATATCAATCAAATGAAGGGTTCTTAAAGCACTCTTCTAGATGTCTAGAAGATGTGTAGATATCTAGAAATAGACATTTCGAACATACTACTGTACTACACATATACTGTGATATTGTTTGAGATAGATTTTTTTTTGCTTTGAGCCAGGACCGCACAGTTTAACGATACCATATGGCGAGTGGCCAAAAATAGAAGGAGTTACCGTAGAATCATGAAACTTTGTGGAAACATATTCTTTGTTAAGAGAAGAGTTCTCACAAAAATGTGATCAAATCGGCCAAAATAATACACCCACCTCTCATATAACCGAAATCTTTAAACTGGTATATTTTCCCAAAAATTCATCACAGAGCAATGCAATTTGGTACACCTAATTCATTTGTAGGAACAACTAAACGTGATCCAATACGAGGCCTGTTTTTCAACTGGGTTGTTTTGACAGTTGTAATAGAAGCGTTCCCGTACTCGAAAAAATGGTAAAAGAGAGTGCAATCGAGAGAGTAAAACATTTCCCCTCCTTGTCAAAAGTTGCAAGTTTTAGTCCGAGAAATTTCTTCGGGTAAAAATGGTAAAAGTGTCAAACAGCTTAAAATCAGCTGTTTAGAAGTTAGCAAAGAAATTGCGATGCATCAAAACTTCTTTGAAACTATTAAAATGGAAACTAGAAACATGGAAAAATGTGTAAAAACTAATATAAATGCTAAACATCTGAATTAATTTCAATATTTTTCAAAATCTCAAGCATTTCGCTTGCACTGCCGATGTTCCCCATCAAGCCAACGCTGGACAAACATTCTTATTTGACAGATTCTACAATTTTAGTCCGAAAAGCGTTCCCGTACTTTTTTGTGTTTTTCTCTATTTTCGAGAGATTTTTTCGTACTCTCAGACTTTTGACAGTTTTACCCTTTTTTGGCCAAAAAGTACGGGAACAGACCTAATATGTCAAATGGCTTGTCTATATGAAGTTTGTGTTCAGTATTCAGGTCTGTTCCCGTACTCTAAAGTTTTAGTCCAATTTACCAGTTTTTACCAGTTTTAGTCCGAGAAGCGTTCCCGTACTCGAAAAAATGGTAAAAGAGAGTGCAATGGAGAGAGTAAAACATTTCCCCTCCTTGTCAAAAGTTGCAAGTTTTAGTCCGAGAAATTTCTTCGGGTAAAAATGGTAAAAGTGCCAAACAGCTTAAAATCAGCTGTTTACAAGTAAGCAAAGAAATTGCGATACATCAAAACTTCTTTGGAACTATTAAAATGGAAACCAGAAACATTGGAAAATGTGCAAAAACTAATTTAAATGCTAAACATCACAATTACTTTCAATATTATTAAAAATCTCAAGCATTTCGTTTGCACTGCCGATGTTCCATATCAAGACAAAGCTGGACAATCATTCTTATTTGACAGTTTTTACAATTTTAGTCCAAAAAGCGTTCCCGTACTTTTTTGTGTTTTTCTCTACTTTCGAGAGATTTTTTCTTACTCTCAGACTTTTGACAGTTTTACCATTTTTAGTCCAAAAAGTACGGGAACAGACCTTTCAATACGACTTAATCATCAATAGACTTACTCTTGAACAACGTTTATTAATTGTGGAAACTTACAACCAAAATCAGTCATCAGTTAAAGAATGTTAATGTTATAGAGTTCTTCAATATAATTTTGGTCGTTTTTTACACCAATTTTACACTATTGGACATTCATTATTCAACTAGAGGGTGCCCGTAGAATAGAGCTCGTAATTTTGAGAATATTGCTGCAGTAGCAGAAAGTGTTCGTGTAAACCATGAACTGTGAATTCGTCGCCGATCAGGCTTTGGGCATCTCTTATGAATCATTGTTGTCGAAAATTGGACCCACAAAATGGACCATTTAATTAAGGGCAACATTTCAAGGAAATTATTTTCAAGCATTGAGTGTAGGACAGAACTATCATGCCAAATAAAGATTTGCATCAATAGATTGATTTTTTATGTTTTTTATATAGAGAACCCTGAAAACATTTTATGAGACTCTCCAAAAAATTACTTTAAAAAGAATGTTTTGTATCCATGTTTAAGATGACTCATTAAAAGGACTCCTAAAAGAGTCTTTAATATGACTGTTAAATGATTGTTCAAAAATAAGACTCATAAAAGATTCATTATTGTATCTCATAAGAGTCTTATGTATGAGAATTTCATGAGAGAATAGAATCGGGTTATTGCAAAAGCACCATATCTAATAAATAAATAAAAACGTAATCGAGCATATAATTTTAGGAGAATTGCATTCAACATGCATTGAACTTGAACTACAACAAATGTTCGTTGCAAAAAGGTTTTTTTATATGAGTCTTAAAAGAGTATTACATATGAGTATTAAAAGGTACTAAATATGAGTCTTAAAAGAATACATAATATGAGTCTTAAAATTGTCATTGCTATGTGCATAAAAAGACTCATAAAACAGTCATTATTATCAATCATATTTTGGAGCCCACAACAAACGAAATTGTACTCATAAAGGAGCGCATTATGACGATAAAACCTCATTTATATGAGTCTTGATAGACTTTTTTAAGAGTCGTTATGTTTGCTGGGAACAAAGAAGAAATCTCTTATTGGATCACGCTTTAGTTGTTGCGAAAAGGAATCAAATCGGCCAAAAGTTAAAAATTGTACAGTTAACACTTGAAAGTAATTAAAAAAATTTTTTTTTTAGTTCTTTCCAATTTTTTGTATTTCTATTCTAATTTTATTATTTCTAATTTTGTAGTTCCCCGAGCACTATTTCTCAAGCTATGGCTTGGTTATGGCTGTTATGACTTGATAAAACCTCAAAACATTTGCTAAAAAATTTGTATAACTACAAACATGTATTTTTTAAAGATTAGCTGTTACTTCATATTCATTTCTTTGCAAAATATTTGTCATACACTCAGAAAAAACTCATATCTTTCTGCGGTAAAAATTGCTCTATTTTCGATAATAGCAATTTTCTCTTTTACAAATAAAATTTTCTTCAAATAAAGGCTGAAATAACCAAAATTTAACCACTTTTTATCCCAAATAAAGAAAGAACCAAGGCAGATTTTTGTATTTTGTTTTTGTTTTGCAATTTCTTAATATTTAGTCTTTATAATACTGCAATAAAAAACCTAGGAGTTTTTTTGGTAGGCAAAGCACCGCACTTTTTGTCGAACACGTCCCATTAGCTTTTGCACGAAATATTTTTCCACTTTTCTGGCTGCCAAATTCCATTTGGTGCGGAACTCAGATATTGTAGATACTAAAATTCTTGTATTTTTTAAAGCTCCTTTAATAATTGACCAATATTCCTCTATTGGTTGCAATTCTGGACAATTCGGTGGATTGTCTTCTTTAGCAAAACAATCGATTTCGTTATCCTTATACCATTCAATCGTGTCTCTTGAATAATTACAACTGGCTAGGTCAGGCCAAAATAGCAATTTTATCGTATGGGATCTTACATATGGCAGTATATATTTTTGTAAGCATTCTTCTCTATAAATTTCACCATTTGTCATGTCAGTTGTAAAAAAGGTGAAGATTTTTCACCGCAAGAACATATTGTTTGGCAAACTAGACACTTAAGGAAATTTGTATTTTATTTTCTTTTTGTTATGATCTGGAGCGTCTCTACGACTACGTGCAGCGTAGAAATCTTGTCCTACGATGTACCGGAAGTTGGTCAAACAATAAGTTTCATAATCCATGATCACACATTTAAATTTTGTCACGTGTTTTTCGTACAGTCGTCGACTGCGTGTTTTCCAGACAAATTTTGTTTTGCATTCCGATCTGGACATACCTGGGCTTTATAACACTTCAGTCTATTATGTTGTTCATTACATTTTGTACAAAATTCTGCGATTTCTTTATTTTATTTGCGATCGTGCAAGTGTAAATAGAAGGATCCTTCATAAATAGCTTAATGACCTTTTCAGCCGCTTAAGGTCTCTTTGGCCATGCTCAACACCACTTCCACGTTTTCTTTCAATAGTCAAACGTCCGTTAACATTTTTAATTACGTTTCTTACCGTGGAATATGGTAATTTTACATTTTTTGTTATTAATCGTATTGAAATTTGTTTATTTTTGTTATAATCGTGCAAAATGAGTTTTCTACGTTCAAGCTCTGAAGCCATTTTTACAAAACTGTGATCAGTTAAATGAAAATTTCTAACAGGGCTTAAAATAAATTAACCTAAGCCCGTTTCAGACATATTTTTTATTTAAATTATTGATATTGGATCATTTTTAGTCTTTATTATAATAATAAAGACTAAAAATGATCCAATTTTGGTTATTTCAACCTTTAGAATAAATTTTCACATTTTCAAAGAAATAGTTCTTCACTTCTAGGAAATGGAAATATTTCAATGTCTCTAATAATGATTAATATTTTTCTCGCACAAAAAAATTTTCATTTATTATATTTTGATAAAAAAATTGACTATTAGAAGTATTTTCTTCAATAAAAACAAGTCTTTTCTCACAAATAAAAATGTTTTCTCTAAAAACGATATATATTATATAATATTTATATATTTCTCTTCTTCATAGAAGCTTTTTATCACTTTTAGAGAATTTTTAGGATCGCATTTAAAGAAAAGTATTCTCTTGAGCAAAGTCTATACCATTTTTCTCTACATATGATGCTTTTTTCATCATGGTCCGAGAAACTTTTTTCTGAGTGCACAAATAAAATATAAAAAAAATTTAAGAGATAATTTTTGTTTTGTTTTTTAAATCACTTTCGAATTTGGTGGTTTAAAAACTAAGTATTCTGATACCCTTAGTACCGGCAGCATGTTAATAAGGGATACAAAAAAAATGTAAGTGATATGTACTTATTCTATATTGTATTTTAGTATATTTTTTTTTTAAATAATTTAATGTAAAAAATTAAATAAATAACGGCTGTTATTCCTTTAACACATAAATTCGAGTGACATTAAACTGGTTCGATCCTCAGCCAAACCGTTTATAATTTTTTTATTATTTTTATATTATTATAATTATTAATTATTTGTTATTGTGTAACATTTTAATTTTTTGCCACATCCTAGGATCGAACAGCGGACTGCGCAACCACCGCATTAGAGTCCCAAGTTCTAACCTCGGATTAATCTGTTGCTTCCAGAGCATGCTCCAAATGTAAACAAAATACATAATACAGCTTTATTACCTTTTAGTTATTTTGTATTAAATTTTGAACCTTAAGTACAAAAATTCAAATTTATTCCTAATTTATTAAATTTAAGTACAGCTTTGACTAAAAAATTTCTTGTATTTTGAAAAATATCAATTATAATAAAAAAAGGATTAAAAAAATGCATTAGTCCAACGATTGGTCAAGATTTTTTACCATTTTGTAATTTTATAAGAAATTTAAAACCTGAAGTTTATTAAATTTTAGTCAGCATTGGCTAAAAAAATTTCTAGTATTTTGAAAAGTATCAATTCTAATAAAAAAGGATAATTCTAATAAAAAAGGTAAGGAAAATTCCAGAAATTCCAAAATTATTCCAAGATTTTAAACCGTGTATATTAGAGTGGAACGAATTTTTAACCTCAAGGGCTTCATGCATTTCTGGAACGTCGTCATCAAAATATTATTTTCTGCAACTTTAGTTCTTTTCTACGACATAATTTTTGACGTTGCCCAAGGGTCATGTATTTCATTGCTAGGGTAATCCTTTTTTTTAATATATCAAAATTATTAGGTCGCAATTTTTTTGATGCAATCATCTTAAATTAGACATAGCTTACAACCTATCAAGAGTTCGTTATAAAACCATCAATTAGCGAATGACCAGTTTCGATGAACTTTGAACTTAAATATCTTTTAGCGCGTACGTGGTATCATAGGAAACTATTGATAGGTTGTTAGATATGTCATAATTAAGAGGATTTGCTATAAAAAAAAAATATAAAAGTACGTAAAACAAGTTATAAAATAGTTGCCACAACAGATATAGGACTTAATTCTGAGTATTAAATTTCTGTTATCAAAGCTTTTCATACACATGATAAGCTTCAGGCCTATTATAATACCAAAGTACACTTTCAAACTGAGAATAGTAAAATTACCAGAGCATTTCACAAATAAGATGAGCTATGATAATACCAGGCAGTAGTTATATTACTAAGTTGGGTTTCCAGCAAAGAGTGGTAAGTTTTTGTGTTGAGTTTTCATATGTATGAGCTTAAGAACTACAGTAATACCTGTAGTGAAATCACCAAATGGCTAAACAACGATTTTCGATGTTGTTAGCTTGTAAAAACTGTAATTTTCTATGAAAGTGGTACGCTTAATTAACGATAACAACAACGATTATCGAACGTGGACTTTTTGGGAATTCCGCTAGGGAGGAGTCGAGTTTCAAGCTGGGAGTTGAAAGTTTTAGTGGTGAGTTTTTCATATGACAGATGAGCTTTAGATCTATAGTAATACCAGACAGGAAGCTGAGAGTGTTAAGGTTGTCATAATACTAGCCAGGAAGTATAATTTCAAACTGAGAGTGATGATATTATCAAATTTTATATGAAAAATTAGCTTCAGAGCTTTGATTATACCCATCCGGAGGTATGACTTTTGTTAGTTGTCAACCAAAAGGTAGACTTAACGTGACCAAACTTTACTTTGGAACTTCACTACAGTTCATTGTCCTATAATAGCTACATGAAAAATGCCATAATTTTATTTTGACTACGTTGGAGCTTTTGCTTTGTACACGTACAACTTTTATGGCACACATAATCTAAGACGTTGCCTCCTCACTTTAACGTCTCATGCAACACTCCCAGCAGCTGCACTCAGCCGTTGTTCGTATGTGCCAATCGATCCTCGCTCTGTAAAAACGTTTTAGAATTACAAAAAAAAAAACAAAAACAAATTGTTTTAGTATAAGTTTTTGTGTGCTGGTATGTATTGCGCTATTTCAAATCTAAACATTTATATTCTGTATTTCATAGATAAAAATAAACTCTTTGGTTCGTCGTTGGTCATATTGGTTAATATATATCGGTGTATTAAGCGTTTTTGTTGAATTCAGTTTTTCTGTGCTTGCTTACAAAACGTTGTTGTTGGCAATGTTGTTGTTGGTGTTGCTTTTCTTTAGTTTTTTCTTAAGTTTTTCTAATTACGGAAAATACCTTGCTTACTCACCACCCCAGAGGCATGCTTTTTGGAGAGCTCAGAGTTTTTATGTTTATTTCTTTTTTTGGATTTGGTTTTTTTTTGTTTTTTGGTTTTTTCTGCGCAGTCTACTTTATAGAACTTGAGCTAGGAAAGAACGTCTTTGCTTGCTCTCCGATTTTGATGTGAGTTAAGTTCTATTTTTGGATCTTGCCACTTATATATATATATATATATATAAGTGAATATAAACATTCTGCTTATGTAAACAATATAAAAATATGTATATAAGTCGCTTGCTCCCAAAAGGTAACTGAACTTAGCCTGAAAGGAGTTCTAATTAGAGTTTTTTAGATATTTAAGATAAGCCTTGATAGATGTAAACAATGTTCAGCAGTTTATTATGCTGAACATGAACTAAAGAGTCGATTTTTACTAGATACAGCTGTTTATATAAAATTTTACCTGTTTTGACAACTGTGACAACTTTACTTTTTACTGCACGCTTTCCAAAAAAGGTTAGGATGTAAAATTTTACCGGTTATAATCCGATAATTCATTTAATAATTACTCACTCAGTATAGCTGCTATGTTAAAAATTATGAACACAAAGAATTAACGGTTTCATAACAAAAATATAAGAAAAATTAATAAAGCCAAAAATTGCCGTCGTTTCTATATCTAAATATTTTAAATAATATTTTGGATTAAATTTCATTTCTTTTATTCCGCTTAATTTTTTCCATTTTTAAAAACAATTTAATAAATGTTTAATTTTTTTTAATGCAAAAACTAAAAAAGCAGTAATATAAATAAGTTTATTTTTACACACGACAGTACGTTAATATTTAAAAGAAATATATTCATAACTGCATTATTTTTTTATTAATTTAGCAAAATGGGTCGATCTAACACTGTTCTAAGGAATAACAAAACATCATAAAAATTCGAAGGGAAGGGAAAACTTGCCGGGAAATTGAAAAAAACGTCGATTACTCTTTAAAATGACTCGAATGCCTTAAAATGGCAAGACAACCAAAATGCGCAAATGGCAAAGCAAGATCCGCAAAACAGCTCCAAAAAAAAAATTTGAATTTGAAAACTGTTTATTATCTCTGTGCCAGTAAGAATGACATTATTAGAGGATTAACTCACCGCACAGAACCCTGAAAAATACTGACAAAATAAACATATAAGTAAAGAGTCAGGGTTTACTAAAGCGCTCGGGTGTAGTGGCCTATCAAAACACTGCCAACATTCTCTGGAGCAATGAAAGCAAAATAGTTATTTATGGTTGTAAAGGTAGTCGGCAATAGGTGGCAAGACCAGTTAATGCTGCCTATGACCAATTCAAAATACACCGTCAAAATAGTGAAATATAATGGCGCTCAACTGATATTTTTGACATGTTTCTCCTTCCATGTCGTTTGGCCCACAAATCCGACAACTCATAGTTCATGATTCAAACATTCAAATATTTGAAGACATCGCTTGCTAAGTACAATATGGCGCTGAAATTGGTATATCAGCAGGATAATGACCCGAAACATACAGGAAAGCGGTTCCAGAAATGTTTAAGGAAGAAAAAAATCGACTTAATGGAATAGCCAGTTCAGTTTCTGCACTTAAATCCAATATAGAACCTTTGGGGAAACATACAAATGCGGTAGGTGCAGCGAATTCCAAAAAGAGCAAGGGGCAGAGCCGATTAAGAAATGTAAGAACGTGGTCAATTCTATGCAAAAGAGTTGTGTATTGGTGAACCAAAATAGAGGTCATGATACTAAATACGAACTGCTGCATTACAAAGTTAATATGTTTCTACCAATGTGAGTGTCAAGGTTCTCTTCCACTTGAGCCTACAAATAGAAGCTCCTATACCCTTTCGGGATCCCAAACGTGATCTTATACGTGACTGGGCCAAATTTACCAGAGTGACTAGACCAAAACTTCTTAAAATAACGCTTTAGGTAAATCATTATTCAACAACCTAGATGAATTATCAACTGCTAAAATCAACAACATTCTTCGATTCCTCAAACGAACTGAATGCAAACGCACAGCAAACAGATGCTTCATGGCATCATAACGGCTCAACAGAGCTAATTGAATACTACTAGAAGCAGAGTCACCATCCTTACCAACAAATAGCTTCTTTAATTTTTTCTTTTTAAATAAAAAACAACAAAACAAATTTCAGTCCTTGAAAGAATTTTGACCCATGAGCTCAAAAAGCTTTAAATGGAACAGAAAAAATTATTTCTATTGAAAAACTTTTGCCCAAAATGAGGATTGAACTCCGGATTCATTAGCTCACACGCCACACACAGGAAATTCATTATGTCAAAAGAAAGAAAAAACCCTTTATGACTTTAATATACCGGACTCACTTCATTCTGTGTGTTACAAACGTTTGCACAAAGTATTTTAACTTGACCTTTTCAGGTTAAGAGTATAAAACGGAGAGCATACTTGTACGGAAGTACCACGAAATCTATATGAACTGGTAGTACCTCTTGATACCTACTTTTAAGAGTACTATCCTTTTGTGATGTTCGATTTCTTAAATCGCCACTATCGTCCGTGGAGATCAACTGGCAAAACGTCACAAAAAGTTCCACATTCCATCACCACTAATATTTTTGGATTTTATTAGGAATACACACGAGCCATGTTGTTTGTTCAAGCAAGGATAAAGTCAAAATACATGGGTAAAACACAGAAAGTTTTCCCTAAGTCACAAAAATTCAGTGCAAAATTCATTGCAATTTAACTTTTAAGAAAATTCAAAGTTAACTCAAAAGTATTTTTGAAAGATAATGAAATTTGATATAATGATTTAAAAAAAAAAATAAAAAATACAAAAATATTTCGAAACATAGATCTTCATTGAAAGCATACGTATAAAATGACTGACTTTCTGCTATTTTTGTTCCGAGATTAAGCATTTTTTTCATAGTCATATTTTCGTCTTCGTTGCTCAGCAAGTCTGCAACGTAGGCCAGGGCTATGTGAGTGTGGGTGTGTGTGTGTCAGTCTGTCTTTCTGTGTTACCGCCAACTCAAGTTGCGTTATACAGTATCTCGAATGCGCTTGTGCTTTACTTGTGCACCTTTGTGGGGCGCAAATTTAACGACGACCTCCTCCATTTTTGTTTTTCTTTCTATAACTCGTGATCTTGCTGCTTACAATAAACAAGGAATGCATTGTATAACTTGAAAAATATTTTTGGCCGAACTTTGGTGATATTCTGTTGGTTTGTGTGAATTATTTTCTTTTTTTAAAATTAAATCTATAAACTTTTATAAACTAGCTTATTCTGTTCCCTTAATTAAACTTGAATTCACAGATATTGAAAGAAGAAGAAGGCGCTTTAATGAATTAAATTTACACACAAAAAAAGCAGGCATTTCGTCCAGAGAACACTTCATAGATGCAGGAGTACTGTATAGGGTTCAGGCCTATCACCTTTTTATTGTTTATATCAACTACAGTCTGTCTTTGACTTATAACCTCATTTATTTATATGCAGACGCCAACAACATTTGTCATTCTTATTCGTTTAAAAAACCCCTGAGTTCTTTGAGGATATTGAGTCAAAATATAAATTAAACACTCCTTAAGGATCTTAAAAAATCTCCGAGTAGGGTCTTGTTTATAGAGCAGAGTTTAATGCATGCTAGACCCAATGTTATCTATTAAGTCACAAGCGAGTAGATTGCTCCTAAGCTCACCACAATATGAACGGCGTAGATCTTGTTGCGTCACAAGCGAGTAGATTGCTCCTCAGCTCACCTCAATATGAACAGCGTAGGCCTTGTGGCGTCAGCAACTCTGGACGTTCTGGGCATTCGATCCAGTCTGATCTTTGTTGGAACTTCCGATGTGTCGAAAAAAGCGGCCAAGTGCCTAGGTTTTTTAAACGGTGCAAGAAATGCTTCACCCCAGCTGATCTTTGCATGATCTATACCTCATATATTGAGCCGAAAAAGGAGAGCATTTCGGCAGAGACTTCAAGATCAATAGACCTTCTGGACCGAATTCAACGACGCGGAATATATTTGATAGGGAATGAAATCACTCTTTCTCTTTCAACTCTCTAGGGTATTGAGGCAATGTTTGTTGCTTAAGTCTGCTGCAGAGGTACTATCATGGAAAGTGTTCAAGGCAAATTTATTGTCTGCCTTAATGCTTAATAGAACAAAAAAATAAAAATAAAAAACAAATAGGAGTTTATTTGGTCCAACTAATTATGTTAACCAAGCCTCTTTCTAAACAGCTTTTGAATGCACCCACACAATGTTGCCATAATTCTCAGTTTATTTTTGAGCTTAATTTAAAATCGTACTAAAATATAAAAAAATAAAAAATTAACAAAAACTCATAAATTTGCTGATTTAACTATTTATTAGTTGACTATTTTTGTTTTTCTTTTTTTTTGTCTCTGCATTTTTCAAAACTAATCGATAACAATTAATATCACTGAAGTGTATGTGGGGGAGAGGGATGATGGTGACTCCTGCGGCCACGTTTCAAAATATATATTTTTTTGCTGCTTAAGCTAAAGCCTCGACTGACAAACAAGTTGATGTCATGATTGAAAAGAGCAGAGCAAAACAACAACAACAAAAACAACAATGAATTCCAATTGGAATTGGATTGAAGCAAACGATGACAACAAAGCAGAAGGACAACGTCTAGTGTTCACTACTAGTGAGCGGAAAGAAAAGTGTAGCGGGAGAGTAAGAAGTCGATTTGAAACCAAAGAGAAACTCAAAACCCAACTAGAGCACAGCACAGCATAGCGTTTGCCACAAACACACACACATTCACTGGAGGAAGGGCGAGGGTGCTGAGGTTTGGCCAACTGCTTACTAAGAATGGGTTGCATGCTGAGGGTGGCGCTGAGAAACTCATTAAAACTAAAACGGACTCAAACTGAAAACATCTTCAGTGCATTAGGCAGCGCAAGTGGATGGAAATTCGAAACCAAGCCAAGGGGTGGAAATTGCTGCGTTAAATGTGGGGGGATTAGAGGAAAATAAAAAAAAAAACCAAACACGGACTGTGCTGCAGAAAAGCTGCCACCTTAAACTTAGTTTCAGAATAAAACATTTTAATGAGCATTCAAGAGTTTTACAATTATCATAATTTTTATCAAATTTTAATGAAATAAAAAAAGCTTACAAGCTTGAAATGAACATCACAGTAAATTTAAAATTTCTATAAGAGACATAAACGGTATCAAAGTGGTACAGAGTTCTGCATTATTGAAATCATACCTCAAAAAGACTGCTCATAAGACGCAACAAAATATAATTCGCGCAATGTTATTAGCAAGCCATGATTAGCCCATCTAGATTGCTCCAAACTCTGTAATAATTATTAAAAATCCTTGTTAACGAGCCACAACAAAACATATTTTCGAGAAATCCCATTGAAAAAGCTTGCAATCTTTTATTTTCTGCTTTCCCTTAACAAAGGGTGGCAACTGTATGACTGACGCAGCGTCGCTGCATTGGCCATAATACAAAGCTTAAACTTTTTCATTATCTTCAAATTGCAGCACTATCTTCTTTGCATGCATATATTAAGAAAAAAACTGAATTATTTTTATTTACCTGTTGCGATTACTTTAAGTATTTTTAAACAAATCCAAGAACGAAGTTTTCCTTTGAGCTTTACTTTTGCGTTAGCACATTATTATTATTATTATTTTAGTTCATTCACAGATTGTGCTTCGTTTTTCCTTATATCCTTTATTGCTGCTTTTCTGTAGCCCCCTCTTATTGTGTTATGGCTAAGGAAAATCTACACTCATCAAGACTGCACGACTCGAACTTGCTCAACGGACTGCCAGCAGGCAGCGCACGGTGGAAAATTCTAATTCGTGTTTAAGTGAAAATCCGACTTGGAGAACGTTTTGCTGAGAATCTGGTTTATTTTTAGCTCAGCTTTTCTCACTCGTCTCCTCCTGTGGCGAGAAAAGCGAGTGTGGAAAACTCGGTTTGAAATCAATGCTCTGTTTTCCTCAGCGTTTCGTAGTTCTCATCCCTTCTTATTGTTGTTTTTTGCTGCTGTCAAATGTTGGCTATCAAGAATTGTTGACGTCTTGTTGTTGTTCTAGATTTTCCTGTCATTCATGTTTGTTTTCTTCGTAAACAGGTGTTATGTAGTCAAACCATAGATGTCGCTTTTTATGTACTAAAGCATGATAAATCAGTTTAACTACTATGCCGACTATTGGGTTCTTACAACGAAGTAAAATAAAAGGAAGCAGTGTTGTTGAGCTGAAATGAAGCATTTTACAAACACAGTAACGTTGTCACAAATACAAAAACATTCAAACAGGGCCGCATTCGGTTATGTTGCACAGGAAAACGTAAAAAGTTTTCGGTTCCCCTGTAAGCATTTTTCACCCGTTAACAAACAAAATATTGGTAAAATTATGTAAAAGACGTAAACTCAGAATAAAACTAAAATGATTCAAAACTAAATTCAATGATATATTCGAATTTTATTAATAAATCATTCATAACAAGAGCGCCCTTACAAGTGTGCAACTATTTAAATTGAATGCGCCTCTGAAGTATTGCTAACATTTTGACAGCTCTATTGATTGAATTTGGCGGGAAAAAAGTGATGGTTGGGCAGGGGTAAGCGGAGGGGAAATTTTTCTATAGAAATGTCAAAAAATGCTTGCGACGTCGGTATGGCAGTTTGCAAAAATGCCACAGTACACATAGAGCCTGTTCTCACTCGCCTTACGTGAGTCGGCGCATCGGATTCATTTTGACGTCTACAGGCAAAGAGGGTTGTGGGAAGGTGACATGTTACGTGAGGCAGAGTTTTTAAAAATTTTAAAAATTTTTGGATTCATTTTGACGTTCACTGCTTTGAAGTTTGATTGTTTGTCATATTTTTGTATATTTCTCATATTTTATGGCGCAAATAAATTTTTTTTGTATTGGTAGTGTTTTTTTTTATTATAGTTTGTTTTCTAACATAAAAACTGAAGAATTTCACGAAATTCGACAACATAATCGATTGATTGCGCTCTGACATCAAAATAAGGCAGCCTCAAATAAGTCGGTAGTAAGAACACCTGACAGATGCCTCTTGTCAAAATAACGCCATTAATCTGCCTTTTTTGAGGCGAGTGAGAACAGGCTCATACAGTGTATACATATATGTGAGGGAAACAGCGCTTCCTTATATTTTACTTCGTTGGGTTCTTAAAAGTGTTCAAACGTAAGTCAAAAATTATGATAAAAGGTAGGCTCATACTAACTGTGTTCGATGAGTGCTCTAGATTAGAGATGGGCAAAAGTCGCACATTTGCACAGTGCGACAGAGCGTGCTGGCTGCGTGCTAAGCGTGTTGGGTGAGGGGGGTTGTCATAGCACGGGTAAAGGAGAGAAAAATTGAGCGAAGAGAGAGAAAAATAGAGACCAACAGAAGCAAGTCGTTCACATTCCCTGATGGAAATGTGCGAGTAATTGGAGAAAAGCAGAATAATGACGCATTATATTTATATTAATTGGCATATAAAAGCTTATTTTAGAATAATGAATTAAAAATATGTATTTTCATATTGATTTACTAAAATTAGCCCTCACAATAAAAAATATACTCATTACCAGCATCCAATTTCGCAATAAGTTGGAGCTATTTTCCTTGTGGGGTTCTTTTTTTAATGCCGGAGAGTGATAATAAAAAACCCGCCTTTCCTGTAAGTTTGTTGACAAGGGGTACTTAAAATAGCGTTGCCCTCGCAGCTGCAAAAGTGCAGCTCTGCTGCCCGTCCCTACTCTAGATTAAAAGCGGTTCTCATGAAAGCACACAACCGTCAAATAGCAACCAAAATTGGTACAGCCGTTGTATCGTGTAGAACTCCCTTTAGGTCCAGTTCCACCAACTATGCTTAAGTGAAACTTAAGTTTAGTTCTGAATGCATTACATTAACCATACCTTAAGTTCAACTTAAGGGGGGATATGACATTGACCGTTTTTTAAATTGACTTTTTTATAATTTTGTATTTTAGTAAATATTCTTAAGATTCTAAGAAACATTCCTACGGGTTCAAAAGTTACAGCCGGATTAGTGAAAGCGCATTTTTAATTTTCTTTGCGTATTAATTTGTTCACAAACTTTGAACGCGTTTATCTCGAAACCATGTTTTTCGTACTGGTTGCGGCACTAGCGGGTTCATTTATTGACGAATTTTTTTTTAAACTTGATTCACTATCGTATGACATGAGTTTTTTTTGAATTTTTTTAAAATTTTTTTTCGATTTTTTATGAAATTTTAAAGTCAATATTTTTTTTCGAAAAAAACACACTTTCAAATTTGGAACATCAACAAAATTTAAAAAAAGCTCCTGTCATATTTTCTTCCCTGCTGCCAGTTTGGAGCTCTATAAAACCATGTTGGAGTGAAAAATATATTTTTTTTTAATATTTTCTCTACAACAATAAAAAAATTTTTAAAAATTTTTGTTTTTGACTGAATTATGAATTTTTTTAAAAGGTCTGTTTTCTCTGCCGCGAATGTTATGTCCCACCTTAAGGTGAAACTGGGTGAAGCTGGGTGTTAATCTCGCATATTCGTATTTGCGCAAATTTGGCATACGTGGTGTTGCTTACTCAGAGGATTTTAATAAAACGCACCGCAAACCTTTATAAGTGGTGAATATGTGTTTTATTTCCTAAGAAATTGTGACAATATGAAATGAAAATGTAAGAATAATAATAATATAAAGTTAAAATAGAAATATATAAGAAACTCACACTTTCGTGTGTCCTCCGTCTTGCTTGCAACTAAATGAATAATGAGTTTTGACATTTCATGGCGTGTTGCCAGATCATTAAAATTATTACAATACAAATCTTTTACAATATTTTATAAGACCATGTTCGACAGACAACATCCCGGGCCCCGTGAATCTAGACCCTTGATTCACCAACATCGAGCTTCGCCAACATACAGGTCGGTCGCTTTAGAAGTCCTGATTTTACTTTAACGTCTGCTGATCTGACCTGGAAGTCCTTGCCAGGATAAACCTTTATCACTCTGCCCAGAGGCCACTTACAGCGTTGTACACTGCTGTCACAAACTAGGACGATGTCGTCGACTGCGAGAGGGGTTACTGGCTGATACCACTTTGTCCTACGGCATAAGTCGGGGAGATATTCCGCTAACCACTTCTTCCAAAAGCTGTGCTGTATCTGCTGTACCTTACGCCACTGCTTTCGAGTCACCTGTAGCTTTTCTTTATGTGGGTGAGGTGTCTGCTCAGAGTTGGCTGTACCTAAAAGAAAGTGATTAGGAGTTAAGGGTTCGTCGTTGGGTGAGTCAAGCGGAATATGTGTCAGAGGTCGCGAATTGACGATATTTTCAGCTTCTGTCATCAAGCTATAGAGACTATGTTCCTGCAGGCTACCATCTTTCAGAGCGTGTCCCATCGCTGTCTTCACGCTGCGAACTAATCGTTCCCACGATCCACCCGCGTGAGGGTTAAGTGGGCAGTTGAATAACCACTCGATATTTTTGCTACACAGCACATCCGCAATTTTTTCGTTATCAAACTCGATTCTGTTTTTCTTGAGCTCCCTGTCAGCGCCGACAAAATTCGTTGCATTATCGGATCTTATGCGCACTGGACATCCACGCCTGTTCATAAAATTTCGAAGACACATGAGACAAGTATCCGTGGAAAGATCTCGTGCGATTTCCAAGTGTATAGCACGCGTTGTCAAACATGTAAAGAGCGCGATCCATCGTTTTTCACACCGCCGCCCAATCGTGACCAGAAATGGACCCATATAATCCAGTCCCGTGTAAGTGAACGGCCTTACAAATGGAGTCAGTCTATCTTCAGGCAACTGTCCCATTATAGGATTCACTGGCTGCACTCTTCTATTTTTACACAGCTGACACATTTTGACTGCTCGACGCACGGCTACTCTTATGCTGGGTATCCAGTACTTACGTCGTATTTCGGCGATAACCGTAAGTTCGTTTTGATGTTTCCAGCTTCGATGATAAAAATTTACGATGAGATCCGTTACGTGATGATGTTTTGGTAGAATCGCTGGTTTCCTAGTTGACGGAAGAACTGCTACTGCGTTGTTAATTCGGCCGTCTATGCGAATCACGCCTGCTGCATCAAGACATGGCGTCAGTTTCCACAAACTGCTACTACGGTCTACGGCTTTATTAAAGACTAGGGCTTGGTACTCGTTCGGATATGACTCCATTTGTACGCTACGTATAACGGTGTTTTCTGCTCTATCGAGTTCGGACATTTGTAATTTTAGAAAAACTCGTTTCGTTTTAGTAAGGAGACAATTGTCTCGAAATCGAAGAACCCACGATATTACTCTCTTTAGTCTATCGAAGTCCGAAAATCTTTCAAAAATGGTACAAGTAGTATTGGTATGGAGGAAGGCAAATGGTGCTCTTACTTCTTCATTCGTACTAGGAGTTGGTTTTGTTTGTGGCCATTCGCTTTCATCTCGCTTTAGAAGTTCAGGACCGCTTGTCCATAACGAATCGCGTTTACCATCTTTGATTCGCGTACCGAAATCAGCCGGATTCTGGGCGCTTGGAACCCACCTCCATTCTTCAATAAAGCTGCTCTCTAAGATTTCGTTGATTCTATGCGCAACGTAAGGTTTATACTTTCGGTGGTCCGACTTAATCCATGACAACACTGTGCTTGAGTCACTCCACATGACCACTCTAATTGCCTTTATATCGTGAGATTTTATAACCATCTGGCGCAAACGCGTAGCCATGACCGCTGACTGTAGCTCCAGGCGAGGAATGGAAGTCAGTTTCAGTGGTGCACATTTTGTTTTACCTACCACAAATGACACTCGAAACTCTGATGACCTCCCGAGAATTCTCCAATAAGCGACAGCAGCGTATGCCATTTCACTTGCGTCTGCAAACACATGTAGCTCCACTGGCACTGTCGAAAACACCTTGCTGTAACAGCGAGGTACGCTGAGCTTCTCTACGTCCTGCAACATGGAAAGCCAATTTATCCACATATCGTTAGCTTCGTCTGGAATACGTTCATCCCATTCCACTCTTGCACGCCATATAGACTGCAGCAGAAGCTTAGCGACCAGAGAATACTCTGCGGCGATACCAAACGGGTCAAAAACCGACATTGTTACACTTAAAACATTGCGCTTGGTAGGTCTTACGTCTCCTCTTAATAAAGCAGGGTCTATTTTTCCAAACGACAAAACAAACTTAAGCCTGTCACCTTGTGTATTCCAGTGCATTCCGAGCACCTTCTGGTATTGACCAACTTCATCTCTGTCTAAGTTTAAAATCGGGGCTGTTAATCTAGATTCGTTGAAGTGCTGATTGACCAGTGGAGAATTCGAAGTAAATCGACTGAGCTCAAAGCCAGCATTCTTGTGAACCCAAGCAACCTCTTTCGTAATTTTTAATGCTTCTTGTTCAGTGGAAAAGCAGTGCACGAAATCGTCGACATAGTGGTTGTTTATTATTGCTTCCACTGCTTCCGGGAATAAAGCTTGAAAATCTAGTGCATTTCTATTCTTTACATACTGGGCTGAGCATGGCGAGCATGTGGCTCCGAAGGTCATGACAGTCATAGCGTACTCTAAAATTGGGTCTTCGGGTTTGTATCTCCATAAGAAGCGCTGTGACATTTGGTCTTCCAATCTTACTCCAACCTGGTGAAACATTTGCACGATGTCTGCACACACAGCGAATTCCTTTTGACGGAATTTAAACAAAATTCTTGTTAGCGGTTGATTTATATCCGGGCCACTCAAAAGAGCTGAGTTCAACGAAATGCCTTGCACTTTCGCTGCGGCATCGAATACCAAGCGTAACTTACCGGGTTTGTTTGGATTCTGGATTCCAAAATGTGGTAGGTACCAGATGCGACTTGACTTAAAGGACACTTCATCATCGCTTAATTTTCTTGAAAAGCCCTTCATCTCATAATCCTTCATTATTTTGGTGTATTCTATGTAGAAATCATGATTACGATGAAATTTCTTTTCAAGTGCTTGTAATCTCGTTAAAGCCATGGCTCTACTCTCAGGGAGTTTCACGTCGTCACATCTCCACAGCAGCCCGGTTACAAATCTAGATCCTTCTCGAATTGTCGTTTCCTTCAGAATTTGTTTGGCTCTCACTATATCTTGCGACTCCACAGGTTTTATGTCAGTAGAAACTCCCAAGCTATCATCAGCGATATAGTTTTTAACGAGCTGATCCAATTCGTCTTCGCAATTATGTTGAGCAAAGAAGGAACAGTTACCTCTACTTTCGTTGCGCTCATTTTCGGTACCATACACGATCCAGCCCAGCTTGGTTTGAATGGCGATTGGACCTTGCCATTTATTTTTTCCTGCCACTCTATGTCCTATTCCTAAGTGAGCGTTATCCAAGCCAATCAAGATTTCTGGGGTTACGCAACTGTATTGCTGGACGGGAAGATTTTTTAAGTGGCGATATCTGGCATCAAGCTTACTCATGTCCAGTGTCTGCGTTGGCAACTCAAGATCCTTCACGGTGTGCACATTCGCTAAACTAAATCTTTTGCTTCCTTTCAATACTCCAGATATCTGCATGCTCACACGACTGGATGCTTCAGTGACGGTTCTATTTCCGAACCATTGTAATGTTAGATTTTCTTTAGTACCTTCTAGTCCAAGGCGATCCGCAAGGCTCTTGTTAATTAATGAAACAGCTGACCCTTCGTCAATAAAAGCGTAGCATAAAACTTCTTTTCCATTAGCAAAGAGTTTAACTGGCACTATTTTAAACAAAAGCTTTGCCCGCAATGGTTCCATGATGCTGCTAGTGAAGACGCTTCGCTCCTGCTGCGGCCCGCAATGCTGCCCACGTTCACTGTATAGGTGATTATTTTTATGACCTCGTTGTTCTATATGAAGTGAGTCATGTTGTCCGCCAAATTTGTTCTTATGGTCGTGTAAGAGTGCGTGAAACCTTTTGGCACAATCTTTAATACCGCATTCATTTTTCTGGTCACAGCCGCTGCTTCTGTGGTCGCCTCTCAAGCAATTAAAACATAATTTTCTCTGACGCACAAGGCGCCAACGCTGTGCGAGACGCATGTCCAAAAATTGTTTGCACTCTGCAGTGCAATGCTGGCCAGCACAAAAACTGCAGCCTCCTTTATTTTGTTCACCGTGCGCTGCATTGGCGTGAAAGAATTTTGAGCGCCCCATAGTCTTGGCTTCGGCTTGTTGTGACTGGTCATTAGAATTAATGCTGACCAAATTTACTAAGCGCGACAAATCCTGAAGCCAGTCGCTGAAGTGTCTTATCGAAGGCCTCGGTTTGATATTAATTGCAAACCGCGCCCATTCTAATCTTCTTTGTACGGGCAACTTGTGTAGTATTTCTTCCATCAGAGTTGGGTTGCATAAGTGGTGTTCACAGTCCGCCGCTTCCAGAAAGGATGCTAGGTTTTGGACCTTAGTCGCGAAGGGTACTATTTGTTCAATGCGATTTTCCGGTATCGGGGCCACGCTTCTCAGCCTCGCAATCTGGCTTTTGACAAGCAGTTCCGGTCTACCAAAGTTGTCTTTGAGAGTATCCATAATTCGTGTCACGTTGGAGCTATGAATGAGCAGGCACTCAACCGTCTCTTTTGCTCTACCTTTAAGAGCCTTTTGGATCCGCAACATATTTTGCCTATCATTATACCGCTGCTCCTCTGTTGTCATAACAAAGGCTTCGCGAAACATTGGCCAGTCTTCTGGGCGACCATCAAAATCTGGTAAATCGTAAAGACGATGCGTCTGTTCTGGCCTAGAATTCGCCAACGTGTGATTTAATTGATGTAAAGCTGTCGCCAATGAAGAGTTATCGTCACTAGTTGCAGCAGATCCAGTTAATCTATCGCGTTCGGTTTCACTTTGAAGCAACATTTGATTGCTTTTAAGCACTTCAGCTTGAAGGCTCTGAATTTGCTTCATCATGCTTGCCATTCTTGATTCGATCGATGTTTGAAATAACCTATCATTTCGCGCGGTAGTGACAGTATCATTTAAATCTTCGCGGTCACTGTCGTCGTCTGCTGCATTTGACGTACTCTTGCTACCTGATCTTGTTTCCGGCATTGCGATTCTAATGAATTTTGTTGCGCCTTATAAACCAACTGAACAATTCCCAACCCTTAACTAATCAAAACCCCTAATCAAATTCAAATATTACTAACCTTTAGTATAGGCACGCTGCACCTGTTGTTCCACAACCTCACTTTGCGTAACGAAGCTTTGACCCGGTGACTTTGGTATATGCGCGCTGCACCCGTTGTTCCACAACCTCACTTTTCTGGTCGCTTTGACCCGGTGACTTTGGTATATGCGCGCTGCACCCGTTGTTCCACAACCTCACTTTTCTTCACGTCGCTTTGACCCGGTGACTTTGGTATATGCGCGCTGCACCCGTTGTTCCACAACCTCACTTTTCTTCACGTCGCTTTGACCCGGTGACTTTGGTATATGCGCGCTGCACCCGTTGTTCCACAACCTCACTTTTCTTCACGTCGCTTTGACCCGGTGACTTTGGTATATGCGCGCTGCACCCGTTGTTCCACAACCTCACTTTTCTTCACGTCGCTTTGACCCGGTGACTTTGGTATATGCGCGCTGCACCCGTTGTTCCTTTGCGCCTACGCTCTGCTGACACAATAACTGCTACTTGTAAATCGACAGTGTACCAGCGCAAAACTCTTCTTTCAAGTACGACGACTCTCTGCTCACCCGAACCGTTTCTTTACGGCACTTAAAAATCAACGTTCTACCAAGAAAATTATTACTCGCAGTGTTTGAACCTCAAGACTGTCGCAATGCAACGGTTTCTTGCTTCGTTTGTATGCAACGCTCTACAAACACATTAAATTGCAGCGCTTCTATAGCGCCGTTACGCTGACACAGTTCTCGACTGCACTCACACAACTGCAATTCTAAGCGTTTCTATGTAAACGCTCTGCCGACGCAGCTTGTTGCTTATTGCGTGCTCTTGTACGCTGTTTTTTAAATGCAATTTAAGCTGATTTCAGCTACCAACTTTCCTAGGCAATGCTATGTCAAATTGCAAACGACCCCTTCTTTAGCGCTCCGCTGGCACAACTTAACAAATTGTCTTAAGTTCAGCTTTCTAGCGCTCCGCTGGCCTCAACTTAACAAGCCGCCACAAGGCTTACTTTGCCGGAAAGTGAAATAAAATTTGTTGCTTACTCAGAGGATTTTAATAAAACGCACCGCAAACCTTTATAAGTGGTGAATATGTGTTTTATTTCCTAAGAAATTGTGACAATATGAAATGAAAATGTAAGAATAATAATAATATAAAGTTAAAATAGAAATATATAAGAAACTCACACTTTCGTGTGTCCTCCGTCTTGCTTGCAACTAAATGAATAATGAGTTTTGACATTTCATGGCGTGTTGCCAGATCATTAAAATTATTACAATACAAATCTTTTACAATATTTTATAAGACCATGTTCGACAGACAACACGTGGCATTCGAGGCATTTGTGAGCTTTCATGAGGACCACATATATAAGAATTCTGACTTTAGATCAGCAAAAAGTATTCGATGAGCTCCTTTTTGTGCTCTAACTTGCTCTTGATCTTTGCTTTTGAAGTTGCACTCAGTTACATTTCTTGCTCTATTCTTCTCTTATTATTTTGCTCTATTTATTTTGCGGTGCAAGAAAGAGTAGCAAATAAATAAATCAATTTTAAAAAATATTTAGGGCCGTTTTCACAATGTCCGGTTAGTCTAGCTAGTTAGATAGCTAACCGTACGATAGCTAACAAAACAATTTCGTTTTCACCAAGTGTCGGTTAAGCAACTGCCGGTTAGATCATTAATTGTGAACTTTTTCAATTGTGAATACCGAAAACTGCACATCAGCTGTTTAGTGTTTACTTTTTTTTGATATTCTTCCGTGAAAAATGTAAATTTTAACAAAAATTAAAGTGTAAAATCCAATTGTCCAATTAATCAATAAATTTTATTAAGAATTATTAATAAAAATGTGCATCTATATAAGTCCTTCGTTATTTTTTCCATATTATGTTTATTTCATGCAAAATTGTTTGCTCTACCCAGCTGTTCTACCGATTAGCAGCTAACTGGGACTACAACTTGCCGTTAACTTAATCAGCACTTAACAGACAGATAGGTCATAACCGAACATTGAGAAAATGCTTTTTTGCTAACCGTTGGTTAAAGTTCCGATTAGTGCTTAACCGGACATTGTGAAAACGGCCCTTAGTTTTTTTTTACTTCTGGCAGTTGCATGATCGACTTCCCCTTGTTTCCTTTTTGAATTTATTTTGCTCTGAAATTATTTACAAAGCATTTTGTATCAAATAAAACACAAAATTGAAAAATACTCAAAGGTTTATATAGATGTATATTTTAATAATAACTTTAAAATACAGCCTGTTTTTACATTTTAATTTTTCTTTAAATTCACATTTTTACGGCACAAAATCACAAAAAAGTTAACACAAGCCAGCTGATATACAGTTTTCGCGTATTCACAATTGAAAAATTAACAATTAATTATCTAACCGGCAGGTACTTAACCGACGCTTTCGATACTTTGGTACTGCTGGTTAAGAGATATAGCTGAATTACAATGCGGCAGTGGCAGCGTCAGTGGCAGTGGCAGTGATCAGCTGTTATTTTAGGAATAATGTTGTTCAATGGTAAAACTTACATAGCAGCAGTGGCAGTAAGCAGTACTGCCAAGGTTAGCCCTATTTCTAAATTCACTGCCACTGCCGCAGTGCTACCAAACAAACAACCGAAAATATTCAGGGAAGCAACATGCAAATAATTAAACTACTAAGGAAAATTCTACATTCACTGCTTTTGATGCTGACGCTGCCACTGCTAGATTGTAATTTGCAGGCAGTAAAATACTAAACAACTGATCACTGCTGCCAGAGATAATGAGATGGGAAACTTCTTTTTAATGATGTTTTTTTTCATGTTTCCCTCCAAATTCATGCTTCTTCTTCAATTTTTTGGGTACTTTTGTGAGTCTCATGTATTGTATACATGATTCACCTCATAGTTGTCAAGTATTATTGTCAGATTCTATTAATAGGGTTGCATTGCAAAAAAAATAAAAATGTACTATTATATCAAAGTTGCTTCGACCTTAAATGCTGTTTGCGGTAGAACAATGGTATTTTCTTTTCCCGATAAAAGAAATCAAGAATATATTCCATTTTTCTGCACCCTCTATGCAAAGAGTGCAGAATATATTACAATTTTTATTTAATCCAAAAACTTTGCCCTGTTCTAAGTAGATAAAACACAAAAAAACAAATTTCGTCATAATTCTACTATAGGGCCCACGTCTTTTTATTTTTTTTTTGAGTTGGAATAGTAAGATTATATGTATTTGGACTCGCTAAGCCCAATGGTGGCAAATTAAAGGATTTTTTTTTTTGGTTTAGGAGATAAAGTTCATAAAAGTTCGAAAAAAGCTTATAGAAATCTGTGATTTTTTATAATTTTTTAACGAATATTCAATATTAAACAACAAGTTTATTTATAATTAACAACAAATTATTATTTATTAACAAATTATTTACCGTTTTAACCAGAGTGGCACCAAAATGCATAGCCTCATACTTTTGCTTTAAGTTAATCGTGCCCTTCTAGTTTGAATATTTGGAATATTTTTCTCTTTTTAGTAGAAACAGCTTTGAGAGAAGAAAGATAAATGAAGGAAGTAAATATATTTACCAACAAAACAATATGAAAATAGCTGTGTTTTTTATCAAGCGAGTAGTTAATAATTAGTAGTTTCAATAATTGTATAAATTTCCTACAAAGGTGGCAACTATATCTGATTGATAGTCAATATTGATGTATGAAATGAACATTTTTTGTACCAAATACTTTTCACGAAATACTCATAATTTGCTTTAGATCAATATTCCAATAAAAATACATAATAATTTAACAGGTAAGATAAACAAAATTTATCAAATATACTCATTATGTAAAACTATGTTGTTTGCTTAAGCTTTTAGCACTGAAAATCTTTTGAGTATCGGGTTTGTTTTCAGAACCGAGTCTCCAATGCTTAAAATCTGAAAATTTATGCATCACTAATTGTCAGAACTTTGATATATAAAATAAATTTGTCAAAAATTGTTTACAAAAATTTGATCAGAACATAAACGACGTTTTTGACTTTTCAGAAAATGCTTCCAAGTTTTAAAAAAATTCTTAAGCGAGTAAGCAGTCGTTTTTTGACTACTCGCTTGGTAAAAAACACAGCTAATGTTTCAAATCTAGTTTTTTATCTAATGAAATCTTTAAGTGAAACGTATTGCTTATTTTATGTTTCGATTTTATAACAAAAACGTATACATTTTAGCTTCTGAATTTACAGATAAATATTTGTTATCTTCCAAATAAAAGTATTTTTCATTCTAAAGAAGAAATTCATTAACTGTTTACCAAGAGTTATACAATGATCTCTATTCAATTTCAATCGCTTTCCTAATTTGCGCAAAGCAATATCTTATTCACCAACTTAAAACTTGTTAAAAAATAATTGGTGAATGGTAAAAAGTTATTCAACACAATTTATAAGCTTATAACTAAGTTCTTCTATGTCAAGCGAAAGCTTCATCGATTAAATAAAGAAATAATGGGTTCCGTAAGCGAGAAGGTAATCAGTGATTTAAATAATCTGGATTACTCTCTCAATTGCATGTAAGCAGGATTTTGTTGGGGCTTTATGTTCAATATTTTCTTAAAATGTCACTTTTCAGTTCCTTCGGTTGACAGCATTTAAGGGTAGAATTTTAAAATCGTCAATTTAAAGAAAGAACTGCAATTTATCTTACTTTTGAGATCAACATTTAAAGAGGGTCAAAATAATAAAAAGTTATTCTGTACCTTGATTCTATTCCTAGTGGAGACGTTCTGTAACAAAAACCGGCCTGTATAAAATTAATTCCGAATAAAATAGTACTAGTACAATTCTACTATAATTTCGTACTTATTAATTCGTAGTGAATATTACCTACTCTAAATAGTACAAAACTACGTTTTTATGCAACTCTGCTGTTGGCTTTCATGCCAAGGTGGGTTTCAGATTAAATCAGTGAGCGCTTTCAAGCGATACAACTGTTCCAGTAGAAAACCTAATTAGCGCTTTTTTTCTATGACTGAGTTGATAAGTCAAACATCAAAAATATCGGCAATTTGTTAAAATGCAATGCCGTGCAAAATAAATTTTGACAAATAACAATGAATGCGCATGTTCTTGTAGTTTTGAGAGCATATTTTTAATATTAATACTGAATAAATAAACTTAAAAGAGACAAAAATTACAATTTCCTGGTTAAGCTACCAATTTATTCAATAAACTGTTTGCATTTCGTTAATTTGACAACTATTTTGACGTTTCAAATAGCAAACTATTCAGAAAATATAACTTATTGAGAGCGCTGGATGTGGCCACTGAGTTTTCACCAGACTGCTTAAATTTAAGGAAACTGTTGAATTATGTATTTAATTAAGGTAACTGGGGAGTATATCAAAAATTGCACTAACACATTTGTAGAGTTTATGTTGGTATTGTTGCCATTTTGACAGAAGGCTATCTCTTTCTTGCCGAAATTTGTCGAAGTTTCCCATCTCATTATCTCTGCTGCTGCTGTCACTGACACTGCCTGCTGCCACTGCCACTGTTGCATTGTAATTCAGCTAATAGACTAACCGGACATTGTGAAAATGGCCCTAAGAGATGTAACCATTTTGTTGATAAAAAATATATATTTTTTTATATATTTTATTTCATAGAAACTGACAATATTAAGTTTGAACTTAAATGAAAATTTAAGTATGCTTAGTATTATAAGTATATAATTTGTCAAAATCATGAATTGTGAAGAAATTGTTGAAATCTTGATAGAATATGAAGTTAATTTTTGAGATTATAAATGATTTATTGTATAAAGCTTTGTGTCTGTTTTGTCAAACTATCTGAGCATGAAATGCAACTTGAAATTAATATAAAAAATTTGATTTATACAGAGTTTCATAAAAAAATATAGATTAAATTAAGAAAAGCGTTGCAGTATGTTTTAAAGTTGTACTAAAAAAACGTAATTATATTAATCAAAGGGTCTTATTCGTTAAAATATCTTAAAAAACCTTTAAAATGTTCAATTGTCAACAAGCTTTGTAGAGTAAAAATGCTTTTAAAAATTTTGTTATTCATAAAAATGTTGTCTCAGCAGTGAGAACTGTGTCAAAAATGATTTGTGAATTTTATAAAATGGCATTCTTGCACGAAAATCGATTTCGATTAGGTCATATATATACCGTTTTTTTTTTGTTTTATTAAAGTCGATTAAAATTTTATCCAAGCTATAATGTCAATTTTGGCTAAACTGTTTTCCTGAACATGACTTATATTTCTAAATTTTAATTTTCAGTTGGTTTTTTTTTGCTTTTTTTATTTCACACCGATGGGATAAGTTTGTCATTTCCACCGGGTAAGTGGCGTAAATTAACACTGTTCGGTGTAAAAAATGTAAGTATCTGCTCACTGGAGTGAAATTATTTTCGAAATTTTTTAGTGTGTACTCTCAGAGCTCCAATTAATTTTTATACTAATCAGGCATGTTCTGAAATCTGAAAGTGGATCGGAAACGGAATTCATTTCCGATTCCGATTTTAAATGGTGTTCTTGATACCGATCGGAAAGCAATCAATGCAATCGGATTCGAACTTGTGTTCAAACATGCTGCTTTCCGAACGCATCAACTAAATGACAGCAGATTTAACGTTTTTATAACATTTTCAGAAAAAAGAAAGCCTTTTAACAATAAAATAAATTAAGTAAAATGAGTACTGTAGTTATCGCTACTTTTTTTTAGAAATGGAAAAGATAATTATAAAAAAATTCAGAGGAGACGCCAGCGCGATCACAGTAATCCCCTGGAATTATCCAAATCTGCATAAGTTTTGCTATGGTACATAAATATGTATAAAAATAAGGACACTTTTCTATATTTATCAAATAGTTCAGAGTGGACAAAGCTGCATTTTAGTATAACTTAAATGAAGTGCAAGATTATATGCGACCATCCCCAATGCTGCAGTTAGAAGGGGCTTTGCTTTTTTAGCGGAAGATAGCTAACAAAGCTCTGTTGGAAAAGATGGCAGCATTAATTTGGGTGTTCAAATTATAAGCAATTATGTTAAAAATATTTTAACGTAGAATTTGTCGTATATCATTATAAAATAAATTTTATTAATACAATAAAAATTTCGTATGAGTATAAAATACATTTGCAAAATGATAGAAATTTATCGGTATGGAAACTTTTAATTTCATTTTACTCAAATTTCATTAAAACAATGAGAATCCTCCAGTAAAAATTTCAACGGATTTAAATTCAATTAAATTCCGATAAATCGGATTACAAAACACCTAATATCCGCCAAAAAAAAAACAAATAATGGATTCGAAGATCAGAATCGGATTGCAGAACACATTTCAATCAAATGCCATTGGAAGTAAATCCGATTCCGACGTAAATCGAATATCAGAACATGCCTGTAGTGGAATTCTGTAACTTGTTCTCAACTACCGAACAGAATCGCAATTTGCGACTATTTTCGGTTGTCATGCCGTTAACGGTATTCACTAACTTGTAGTTTGGGACGAAATTCGGTTACCTACAAATTTGTTCGGTTCACTTTTCGTCAACAAAATATTCGTCGCAAGTTTCCGACAAACTTCCGATACTTTCACCGACAAAATCGGAAAAGGTGTTTACTGAATACCATTTTCCGAAAATTATTGCATACAGAACTTTGCGACACTGAATATCTACCGAAATATGTTACAGAATTCTACTACTGAAAGCACTCATTTTTGTTAAGAGCATATTAATTTTGTTGTCTTTCAAGCAACATGAACTTCAATAGGAGACTTCACGTTGTTAAGTAGTCAAACTGTTATATTTGGACATTGCGTACTTATTTACATATCGCACACTAAATATAAAACAGTCACAACTCAAAATTTTTTTATTCCGACTTTTTGTTATAAATCAATTCACAAAACACATATCTCACGATATTTTTCATTATTTTCTTCATTAACTGGAAGAATGAAGTATGTGTGTTTAAATGAAAATTACTTTTCTTCAGTAGTATCAACCAAAGGGTTTTATTTTTCGCTTCTCCTGAAAAGCCATGTTTTTTGAGTTGTGACTGTTTTGTATTTAGTGTGCGATATGTTTTAATTAAATTCTTACATAATTTACATTACGTCGCCTGAGTAAAATAAGGTCGCATGTGTAAATTGGGGTGTTTTGAGTTAATGATGCAATCCTATATTTTTAAATGATATCTTTCGAATGATGTTATCATTTTTTTAGCTCTTTTAGTTTTCGGGATATTCAGTAAAATATTATCGCATGTGTGTAGTTATCGTTTGAATAAAATATTGTCGTATGTGCGAGCAACTAACACATACGACAATTTTTTCATACAATTTCAGATTTTTTTGTGTTCAGTAAAAATTTGTCGTATGTGTTCGTTGTCCCGCACGTCCGACAAATTTTTACAACATTCTGTATAAAATATTGTCGTATGTGTTTGAAGGCTTGCAGTGAACCTTCAAGTTGCAGTAGTAAGGAAGATGTCAACAACATCAGACGAGTGCAAGAGAGTCAAATGTTAGCTCCCTATTTGGATGCAGAACTTAACGATTAAGTAAATGTTATAAGAAAAACTTTGCAGTTAAAAGAATTTTGTTGTTTTCAGAATAGAATATGAGATTCTGGCATATTTAAGAAATTCTGGGAGGAATTTTCATCCCTCGGAATTTTCATCCTCTTTTATGAGTCATGTAAACAAATTTCTTATGATTATATTGAAATAAAAAAAACAAAAGGACGTTTCACAAATCTTTCCAAGTTATGGGAAGAGGAACTTTCATTGGCCCCAAGAAGGAATATAGAGGAACAAAAAGAAAGGATTTGAGAAGAATGATCAAATTCTTAGAGGACGATGCAGACAAGGAATTTTACCGAGTTGTATTAGAAAATTAATAAACTTAATTTTTTTATATTTTTTTACCTAATTTTAAATTATTTAAGATAAAAAAGTCTATGAATCTTAGGCCTTATCTTATGGAATATTTTTATTGAGTTTTTAAAGTGTACCTTAAATTGTATATTTTATAATAATAATTTTATGATCTCATTTATTCTTTATTTATGCTTTTTACCGAACTGAATTCAAATAAAATTTACTTTAATATTTATTTAATCAAATTACTTTTAAATTAAAATTTTTTTTTGGAATTATATCTACTATAGATTGACAAATTAAAAGGCTGAGTTAAAAATTTGTGACAAACTTAAATGCATTCAGTGATCTTAGTTTAAGTCGCACTCAACTTCTCAGCGAGAATTTTCAGAGAAATTCATTGGGAATCTTACAAATATAAGAATTAAAGTATAATACTGAAAGTATAAGGATCAAAGTTAAAAAGAACATTTTCAACCAGGAACGTTATATAAATATTTATATTTCTGTTTTGATTTAATGAATTTCACTTTTAATCAAAATTTTTGCACAATTATTTGTCGTATGTCATACAGAATATTTGGTTTAGAATTTGAATTTATTGAGCAATTCAATTCTAAACTTTGACTGCGATTTCCCAAAACCTGCGAAATGTAACATACGACCGTATTTTACTCAGGCGACGATTAGTAGACATTTTTAGTTCGTAAAAACGAAGAAAATGAACAACTGTTCATTGCAAAAGTACTTTATTTCTTGCAACAAAGCATCACTGTATTATCTACGCCATATTGAAAATCATGCCTGGCTGTCTTAAGATATCAGCCCTGTCACACTGCTGTACCAACACAACCGCAGCTGTCAAAATGTTTCTTTTCCGGTTTAATTCGCTAAGAAGAAGGTATGAAATTTCCAAAAAATCTAATTTTAATTTTCAATCATCCGACTTAAAATCAAACAAAAAGTGAAAAATACAAGCTACTATGGAATAATCAAAGTGCAAAGTAAAAAATGCTGCAAATATTTGTAATAAAAGTGCAGTAAACAAGCAGTGGCAAATGATTGAAAATTAATAGAAAAAGATGCATAGACAAATTGTTTGGCAGGAAATTAATACAAGTTCTTGTCTTTTCCTATTTGCATGTAGAAATTAAACAACAATGGGTCGGTACTCCAGGGAACCAGAGAATGCCACCAAGTCATGCAAGTCGCGCGGACCAAATCTACGTGTGCATTTCAAGGTGAGTTATAAAAACAAGTTGTAAAGATATCAAAGCTGTGGACAGACAGTTTGAATGAGTGCTAGAAGGTAGACAACTGTCAAACTTGATCATGCTGCAAGAAAGTGAGGTTATGTTGTTGATTTAAATATTGGAAATATGCATCTTCAATCTGTGCATGAGTTACTTAAGACTCTTGTTACATTTGCAAAGATGCTAGAGTGAAACAAAGTGTCCGCGGAGGACATGGCCAAGCATCAGCTGAAAATCTGTACATCAAGCGGATTAACATCTAGAACTTGTGCTACAAAATGTCTTTAATATTAAACTATGCAATGTACGAGGATGGCTTCTACATTTATGCAATGATGCAAAAAGAAAAGCATAATGCAATCCAGGCGAAGCATCAGCTGCATGTTGACTTCTACAACATTTGCTCCAAAGACATGGTAAAAGTTTGGAATTTAATGAGAGGCACATATAAATAAACTAATATGTGTGGACGCAGAATCTAAGAAAAGGCAACAATTTGTGCAACGTTGCTGAGTGACAATAATGAGTGATGCATCACTAAAGTGAGGTTATATTTTATTATAAAAAGTTGGTGCATTCGGGCTGTTTAACATATGCATCTTCAATCTGTGCATGAGTTACGTTAAGATTCTTGTTACATTTGCAAAGATGCTAGAATAAAATAAAGTGTCCGCAAAGGACATGGCCAAGCATCAGCTGATAATCTGTACATCAAACGGATTAACATCTAGAACTTGTGCTACATTATGATGTTAATGTCAAACAACTAGATTCGATAATAATATTAAATTTGATGCAGCACCTTATCGAATGTTATGCCATATTCCAGTGTGGCTACTACATTTTGCAATGGTTGCGAGAATAAAAGGAAACAAATTCCAGGCAAAGCATCAGCTGAAAGCCGCTTAAATGTGGCGGCTTTCTTCTAGAACTTCTGCTACAAAATAATATACATAGTTTTGGCTTTAATGTGAATTGTATACAAACAATAAGATGCGAATAGAGACTGTTTAAAAGGCAGCAATTTATGCTAGGATACTAAAATTACACAGCACCATATCGAATGTTATACCATATCTCAGCGTGGCTACAACATTATGCAATGGTTGCCAGAAGAAAAGGAAACAAATTCCAGGCAAAGCATCAGCTGAAAGCTGCTTTCCTTGTAGCGGTTTTCTTCTAGAACTTCTGCTACAAAATAATATACCTAGTTGTGGCTTTACTATGAATTATACATAAATAATAATGCGGACGGAGACGATTTTGAATCGATAATAATAAAATGATTCAGCAACATATCGAATGTTATGCCATATCCCAGAGTGGCTTCAACATTTTGCAAATGTTGCAAGAAAAAAAAAATGGAATTAAATTCCAGGCGAAGTATCAGCTGAAAGTCGCTCTCACTGTGGTGGCTTTCTTCTAGAACTTCTGCTACAATATTAACGAATATAAGCAAAATTTGCTTTTAAAATAATTACAATTATTTTAGCATAAATAGTTAATGGTTGTAAATTAATTTAATAGTTTACTTCCAAAATATTTGTGCTTACATTAAACAGCAATGGAAAAACAGTGGTTGAATTGAACTCAATGCAACAATCACTACCTGTTCCATTGTACAGTCTTTTATTTTTATGTTCTATACGCACTTCAAAGCATTTTTTTGTCATATAAGTTGAAGCATTTTTAAATTGCTTTAATAGACCAAAGAATGCTCAGAGTAAAATTTAGAGAAAAACAGTGGCAAAGGTTATTCGATGCCTTTGTCATTACCTGATCTCTTAAACAACAACAAAAACTACCCAAATTCCGGCGCTGACGACAATCAAGCATTTTTTGTCATATAAGTTGAAGCATTTTTAAATTGCTTTAATAGACCAAAGAATGCTCAGAGTAAAATTTAGAGAAAAACAGTGGCAAAGGTTCTTCAATGCGTTTGTCATTACCTGATCTCTAAAACAACAACAACAACTACCAATATACTAGCGCTCACGCACAATCAAACTGTCAACATTTTGCTAGGTGTATTTGTCGATTTGCTAATCCTTTTTTTATAATTTTTTCAGAATACACATGAAACTGCACAAGCCATCAAACGTATGCCTCTGCGTCGTGCCCAGCGCTTCTTGAAGGCTGTCGTGGAACAGAAAGAATGCGTGCCATTCCGTCGTTTCAACGGTGGTGTTGGCCGTTGTGCCCAAGCCAAGCAATGGAAGACCACACAAGGTCGCTGGCCCAAAAAATCCGCCGAATTCATTTTGCAATTACTGCGCAATGCTGAGGCCAATGCCGACTTCAAGGGACTCGATGTTGATCGTCTTGTCGTCGATCACATTCAAGTAAACCGCGCACAATGCTTGCGTCGTCGCACATATCGTGCTCATGGTCGCATCAATCCCTACATGTCGTCGCCATGCCACGTTGAAGTCATTCTGACCGAAAAGGAAGAAGTTGTCAGCAAAGCGCCCGAAGATGAGCCAGCTGCCAAGAAGAAGCTGTCCAAAAAGAAGATGCAAAGACAAAAGGAAAAAATGATGCGTAGCGAATAGATCAAGCGTGCTTTAAGACAGACTTTAAAGATTGGTGTAAATTAACTAAAAGATTTAAATATGTTCAATAAAAAGTTTGAACGCTGTTTTTTAAGAAAAAAAAAATAATCCATGCTTTAAATTGTTCTATAAGCGTTAAGTTGAGTGAACTGTATGTTCCGCTTATATATTTGTTCCGTAAGGCTTAATTCAAGAGCTGCTTATTATTTAAGCTTCATTAATTTCTCTTTTTTTTTTAAGCAGAAATTGCAATTTTTGTTTTACGTTTTGCACTTTAATTGTTACTGTGCATTAACCATGACCTACGTTTTGACCGTTTCCTAGCATTAGCTGCAACTATGCTAGCATTCTATAACATTTGAGACTAAAAGCAGCAACAGTTGTTCATTTAATGCAGCAATTCAAATGCATTTTATACAAATTTATTAATTATCTGAATGAGCATTAGATTTTATTCAATTCGTTTGACTTGTATCTCGTTTAGTACAGCGTGCCTGTCAGCGCGCACGTTAGTCGTCTCTCGTCATGGGGAAAAGCGCTTAATTTAATAAAAATAAAGTAACAAATGAGATGCCAGACTAATAGCCGTTTAACTTGCTGCGACAACTTTTAAGATCTTCCTAATTCCTCAACAATTGATTGTTGCTCTTGAGCAGCTTCAAGTGCTTTTATTAAATGAGGGGAATGCAAAGTGTTATGAAATTATTCAATACTAGTTCTTTCCCGTCAAAAATGACGGGCCCATAGTAATAATAATAATAATATGAAAACTCTTAAATAAAGCCGTTAGCATGAAATTCAATTTTTTTTGGAAGTAAATTGAAGTACACCTGACGTTTTATAGCACTAAATAACGCGGAAAACTTGGAAAAGGTAAAGATTAGTTTTGACTGGAAACACGGGGTAACAAAATCAAGCACACCAAGTAGAGTAGGGCACGGGATGTGATGACGAACCAGATCGCGAACTAAAGTGACGCAATGCATTTTGCGTTTTGATTTAAAGGAACAGATATCGATTAAGGCACATCCAGTAGAATAGGATAGAGGCTCCTGAAGATTCCAGTTATACTTAAATATCACATATCTTGTACACGTTTTTTGGACTCTCAATACGCAGGGCTTGAGTGGGAGAAGTTGGATTACATAATCAGTCCAATCATGAAGCATTTCACCCGGATAAATTACGAGTTTGTTAACAGAAGCGATGATCTACAGAAAGCGAAACATTGGCATTTGGAAATGTTAAGTGGCCATTTATTTTGCTCGCACCAAGTTTAGATTGAGTCAATGTCGGTTTCAAGAAGATTGACATCAGCGTTTGAATTGATGGGTCGGAAAAGTTTAAGGTCATCGGCGCTAAAAGAAGGCTTTAGGAATGACATATGACCCTAGAAAGAACATTGATAAATATTAAAAACCGTAGACGCGATCATCTGCCTTGGGGCACACGGTTGCGATTGTATAGGTATGATTGAAACAAACAAAGGAGGTTAGAGTTTCCAAGGAAATCAAGTTTTAATGTTAGGTGTTTGTGAGAGACTTAATCAAATGCCTACGCAAAATCAGTAAAGATGTCATCAGTTTGCAGACCTGCTTCAAAGTTAGTTATTAAAAATTGCAAAACAGAACTACATAAGTTCGTCAACGTTGATTTAACTTATAAAAAAACCATGTTGTTCTGGAGATATGAAATTTTTAACATGAAATGTCATTTTAGCATAAATGATTTCGTCCAAGATTTAAGGTATAACAGAAAATTTGCAAATAAAGGGTGATTTTTTAAGAGCTTGATAACTTTTTTTTTAAAAAAAACGCATAAAATTTGCAAAATCTCATCGGTTCTTTATTTGAAACGTTAGATTGGTCCATGACATTTACTTTTTGAAGATAATTTCATTTAAATGTTGACCGCGGCTGCGTCTTAGGTGGTCCATTTGGAAAGTCCAATTTTGGGCAACTTTTTCGAGCATTTCGGCCGGAATAGCCCGAATTTCTTCGGAAATGTTGTCTTCCAAAGCTGGAATAGTTGCTGGCTTATTTCTGTAGACTTTAGACTTGACGTAGCCTCACAAAAAATAGTCTAAAGGCGTCAAATCGCATGATCTTGGTGGCCAACTTGCCGGTCCATTTCTTGAGATTAATTGTTCTCCGAAGTTTTCCCTCAAAATGGCCATAGAATCGCGAGCTGTGTGGCATGTAGCGCCATCTTGTTGAAACCACATGTCAACCAAGTTCAGTTCTTCCATTTTTGGCAACAAAAAGTTTGTTAGCATCGAACGATAGCGATCGCCATTCACCGTAACGTTGCGTCCAACAGCATCTTTGAAAAAATACGGTCCAATGATTCCACCAGCGTACAAACCACACCAAACAGTGCATTTTTCGGGATGCATGGCCAGTTCTTGAACGGCTTCTGGTTGCTCTTCACTCCAAATGCGGCAATTTTGCTTATTTACGTAGCCATTCAACCAGAAATGAGCCTCATCGCTGAACAAAATTTGTCGATAAAAAAGCGGATTTTCTGCCAACTTTTCTAGGGCCCATTCACCCTTAAAGCCGCGGTCAACATTTAAATGAAATTATCTTCAAAAAGTAAATGTCATGGACCAATCTAACGTTTCAAATAAAGAACCGATGAGATTTTGCAAATTTTATGCGTTTTTTTAAAAAAAAGTTATCAAGCTCTTAAAAAATCACCCTTTAGGTCTATAATTTTTTTAAGGTCATATTTAGGACCAGTTTTGTGGATAGGGACTATGTAGGAATGCTACCAAGTGGCGATAAAACAGCTACTAGATACAGAATTTCTAAGGAACAAGAAGAGAAGTGTCGCCATGAAAGCGGCACAGCTTTTTAAACCGCTTTGAGGTATGCCATCAGGACCTGTTATAGGACTATTTTTGAGGCTGGCTGAAACAGTTGCAATGTACTCGATTTGGAATTAGAGATCACTAGATGGACGACTAGTCAGTACAGTATCAAAGCTAGAAACAGGAAAATAGACCGATTTGAAATAATCAGCAAACCAATATAGATTCAATGCTATCTGAAGAGGAACCAAGATATGACATAGAGCTGGGTGGTCCGATTGATTTTTGTTATTAATATATAAGTCCAAAAGTATTAACTATTGACCTTGATAGTTTGTTCCGTAGAGGAAATAAAGGAGTTGTACGGAAGAAGAATATCTCTTGGATTGCGAGTGTTAAAAGGATGAAGGTAAGATCCATCGACATCCAGATTATGTTAGGGAATGTTTTTGAGATCGCGACCAAAACACCACTCCCTCATGACAGACCAGTTATTTTAGGGACAACGGGTCCTTACGGTAGACATTATACGAGGTACCATTAAACAGTTTAAAAGTGAAATGTTGCTCAATTAACCAAGTTTCTGCGAATAAAATAAAGTCATATTCTAGTGAGCAAGATGTAATAAAGAATTGATTAATTTTGGTTCTCATACTTCACCTTGTGACACCAGCGATTTCACTAGTCTCTAGGTCAGCACTAGTTCCACTTTAAACTATTTTCTTTGCCTCCAACTAACGAAATTTATAAGAGTAGAACTAGTGAATTAACTTGCAAGAAATGGGCAATTGAACTCTCGGTACTGGCGTTAAGCTAATTGACACACCGGCACATTTTGAAAAAATTTCAAAGCATGATTTTAGGATCATATTGCAAGTGGAAGTCCTGTTGACTGCTATGAAAAAGTTGTTGCTAATTCAGCCAAAGCCTAAAAGTAAACCAAACAAAGCTGTTTGCCTTTTAAGATATGTTTTAGCATAATTTTAATAGATTTTTTTTTATATTTATTGAGTATTTTATAAATACTCTCGGCATCTTAACATCAAATTTAGATTTTAGTTTGACTTAAATCAAATGTTTAAAATTATCTTGTAATTCTGGTATATTTGAGACTTTGCTATGTTCGAAACTGCGTTTCTCTCTGTAACGCTGCTTTGTATGTTATTCGGTAACCGTGGTAATTCACAATTTCTTATTTTGTATCGCTTTATTGTTAATGTTTTTTTTTAAAGTTTATTTATATAAGTTTACGGTAATAAAATTTGTCTATCTACCGATTAAAAGTCTAATTTTGTTACTTACCTTCACTCAATTGTTCACAATTTTGTCATTTTTTCTAATACAATTTGGTTTTTGAATCTAATTTTCTTCAATTTTACTCTAGTCGATTTAAAAATTTTAATTTTCGGTGGCAACATTTTCTTTCTCGCAATATTTCTTACGATTATGTCGAAACTATTGAGTCAGCCGATGTATAAATTTGTTCAAAAACATTTCTAGGTTATTATCTTTAAGTTTTTTTTTTATTTTAACAAATTTTTCAATTCTTATTCAAGATATGTTCCAAAACCTTCATCCGAACCTGAAAGAAAAATGAGAAAGTATATATCTCGAAAACTTATGCATAGACAAAAAATTTCTTATGATTTTTGTAGTAAGTGGGTAAAAATTTATTAAATAATATATGTGGATACTAGATAATATGAGATTATCATCTCTATTATGAACAATTTTTCCCTCAGAATTGGAAATAGGAGTTTTAATTTTAAAGATAGCAAATAAAGACATAACTATAAGTATTATAAATATTAAATAAATATTTAAATATTTAATATTAAAATAAATATTTTCAAAAATGTATTCTGCTTTATCTTAAAAACAGAAACGCTTTTCCAATTCCGAGGGAGAATTTTTCATCATTGGGCTGAATATATATGTACATATGTAGATACTATAACAAAAATGTTGTCTAGTGGTTTTTGAAATCATTCCAAGATCAAGCAAAGAAGAACTGTGGCTTTTCACTCACTTTGTACTGGTAAACGTACTTTATTCTGGCAAACTTAAAAAATTTTAAAAATTTGCAAAGGACATAACTAAATATCGTAACTTTTACTAATAAACACTTTTTAAGTCAAGCTTTTGTGTTAAATGCATTACTTTTGAATCCGTTACCGTTTTCTCTATAGCCTTTGTCTGATAACTAGGTTGGCGCTATGTTTTTTTGAAGTTCATAAATGATGGGAAAATCTAACACAATATGTATATAAAATTAAAATACATGTCGTTTTATTACAAAACCGCACAAACACTCCTAGGTCTAAGAACATTTTTTTCTATTTCATGAAAAGCCCAATTAAATTCGTTTTAAATAAATCTAAAAAATCAAATCAAGCTTGAGTGTTGTTGTCGTCTTCAGTATTAATCAACGCTCACTCGTTTAAATTTATTTTTTTTTTTTTAGTAGGCGCTACTAAAGTGGACACTTGTACAATTCTTGGGCTATGGAAATGCTAATGCAATTGAACGCGATCAGTTTAAACGTGACTCTTGTTAAAGCGCGAACAATATTTGTACAATTTTCAAATACGACATTATAAATTATGCAAAATTAAATTTAAATAAAAAAAAAAATAATATTTAAAATTGTAAAAAAATCCACAAGCGAAATGGATTAGAAAAAAGTAAAAAATAACAATTATAAAAAAATTAAAACATCAAATTTTAAATATGAATATAAATAAATTCATATTTAAATAATGAATTTATAAAGAAAAGGATATATAAAAATCCAAGCAGGAACTAGTGCAAAACATGACATTTATTAGTTGTTTAAAAAATATTAAGTATCAAAGAAAAATAGTTAAAGATAGTCAATGAAAAATAGTTAATCGAAATATTATTGAGAGTAAAAATTAGCCAAATAAGTTTTGTATCAAAACTTTGAAAATAGCCCGTTAAAAAAAAAAATAGTGAACTATTTATAATTTATTGCAAAGCTATTTAAATTAAAAAAAATTATCAATAAGTCATATAGTGCGATGAACAGATAATAATATGAGTTTACATTTGAGTAATATTTGAACTGTATTTCTTCATATGGTTAAATTTTTACAGAAACTAATTATGAACTGAATATTTTTTCTGTACAACTTACTTGTAGACAAATTGTGTTTAAAGTGAATATTTAAATATATCTTGTAGACTACTTCTTCGATATTAATAATTACGCCTAACAAACTAAGTCTAACAAAATTTCTAATTTTCTACATGTTTGTTCAACAAATTTTTACATTTGGATTTGGATTTGGTAGTTTTTGCGCTAACATAATTTAAAAATTTATAAAAAAATCGAAAACTAAAAAAAGGATTAATTTTAATATTTGATCTTAAAACTTAATTTTTAATAGAGAATATCGCCGAAAGAAATTCGTTCAAAAATACGGTCAGGATATGCAATTGAGTGAATACACTAAGATATTTGATTCAATTTGATACAAATTTTAAAATTCTTTTCAAGGTCGTTATCCGGATTATCTTTAATTAATAAATTTTAAATTGTCAACTATTTTCCTGCTTTAGACGATCAAAAACGTTTTTCATAACGCGAAATTTTTCGCTTTCTGCGGAACGGCCAATATCTCGAGTCAATTCTCCGGGCTTTTTTCGGCGATATTTTATACGGATTGTTGTATCGATTCACTAAGGGTATTCATGCAACTGGGCAAAACCCTTATAAGCGGTATAAACCGTATAAGTTTATTCTCCTTATAAATGAACTGTCAAAGTTTGTATGAAGAAGCTTTTGCACAAACCAGATATCTTTGCTCAACGATTTAGCTGGGCAAACGAACAGGCAAACTTATAACATCAATCAGCTGATTTATTTTATTAAAGCAAAAGAAAAAATTAGAAGCAGGAGAAGATATAGTCAAAATTGTAAAACTAATTAAATAAAATGGAAGAGGTAAGAATGGAAATTTTGTGAATTGAAGGAATAACAAAATATTTATATACTTCATTTGCAGAAAGCAAACCCTGAACTTGCAAACAGCTGATATATGATGAAAATGCTCAATCGACTTTTAAGGGATGCTCATGCAACCTGCCTTATAAAAATAACTAATTGCCCAAATTATATTCTTGCCTATTTGCATGAATACCCTTACTATTTTTATACAAAGATTCTTAGCCTTTTCGATAACCTTGTCATAAATCTCGTTATGAATTTTTGCAAGTTCAGTCGTCAATTACTGAGATCATGGAACGCTCCTGTAAACTTAATTGTAGGACCTTGTAATCTGAGCTGCACACGATCAATTCTCTTAAAGAGTTCATGCCAGAAATGGACTAATGTTATGATATTTATATTCGGTATATTTTGCAATAAGATTGCAGCTTCATTTCTGGTACCACTTGTGACAGTATTATCGGTTGCTAATTTTTCTAATAGTTCTAAGTATTTTTCAGATTCACGTTTAACAGTTTTTTTAAAAGTTTCTTTTAACAATTCCCATCGTGATAATGTTGAAAATGTTATTTTTTCTATACTTCTTTGTTGAATGCCAGATATGTGACCTGTCAAAAAGGCAACATTATCATAGCAAGTTACTCTACAGTTGGCTTACTTAATTATTGAATCCCTCCTTGTCAAAAGTTGCAAGTTTTAGTCCGAGAAATTTCTTCGGGTAAAAATGGTAAAAGTGTCAAACAGCTTAAAATCAGCTGTTTACAAGTTAGCAAAGAAATTGCGATACATCAAAACTTCTTTGAAACTATTAAAATGGAACCCAAAAACATGGGAAAATGTGTAAAAAGTTACTAAAAACTTATACAAATTCTTAACTTGAGAATTAATTTCAATGTTATTAAAAATCTTAGGCTTTCGTCTGCAATGCCGATGCTTCACATCTAGCCAATGTTGAACAAGCTATCTTATTTGACAGTTTTACAATTTTAGTCCGAGAAGCGTTCCCGTACTTTTTTGTGTTTTTCTCTTTTTTCGAAATATTTTTTCTCATTCTCAGGTTTTTGACAGTTTTACCATTTTTAGTCCAAAAAGTACGGGAACAGACCTATTATTTCATAGGAGAAAACGAAAACGTTATAAAATGGCACAAATTTATAAATTTGGAACCACTTTCCTTCGAATTGCGTTAGCAAAATATATATTTTTGGAAGTATTAGTTTGAAATTTAGCTATACTTTGGTCAAAATAATTATAATAAATTAATAATTAAATTTTTCATTTATTTTTTGCATTTTAGGTTTCGAATTGTTGATGTTTAACTGTTTGCACCAAGAAGGCTCCTAAAGCGATGAGTAGATTCGAAGAAAATTTGGCCAAAAGTTCAATAATAGGCTATATCACAATTCTTTTAAACAAAGCTGCGTGTCATCTCCCATACAATTCTTATCTAAACTTAAAATGGTGGATCATAGAGACATTGTAGAAAGGTGTGTGGTTCCTTCGTACATCAAGAATCGTTTTTTTTGGCTTAGCTCTTGATCTATTTATGACAGATCTTGCAAAATTGGTGACTTACATAAAAAAATATGGTGACTTACATCATTTGAATGGGGAAAATTTATGGCCACTGTAGAAAGGAGAATGGTACCACCCAAACCCTCCCGCCAATACTTTAATTGGCTTAGTTTTTAAGCTATATAAAGCTGTGGTACGCATTTAATAAAAAACAAGTAAAGAAAGTCTAAACTCGGTCTAGGCCGACTATGAAATACCCTAAACCCACTTTAAAAAAAAAAAAAAAAAAATTAATTGTAAATGGGCGTGTCCGTGGGCGGATGAAGTCCATTTTCCAAACCATCTTTGTCTTGTCATAAAAAACATACGTGCCAAATTTTAGCTCTGTAGGTAAAACACATGCTTATTTATTGCGTTTTCAATTTTTGGGTTGTATGGGAGGTAGGCGTGTCCGTGATCAAATGACGTCCATTTTCCGAAGACATATTTGTGTTAGTATGAAACACATACATATCAAATTTTATTGTTGTAGACTTATTATGAGCTGAGTTATGCAGTTTTAAATTTTTGCGTTGTATGGGAGGTAGGCGTGTCCGTGGGCGGATTCCAAAAATATTCAATAGTGCAGATCCTTGGGTACATGTGACCATGTGTACCAAGTTTCATTCAATTATCTCAACTCCTTCTTCTTATCCTGTGTATACGGACAACACACAGACGGACGGACGGACATAGATAGCTCGACTCACGTGGTGACGCTGATCAAGAATATATATACTTTTCTATACCGGACTCGCTTCGTTCTATGCGTTACAAACGTTTGCACAAAGTTAATATACCCTGACCTTTCAGGTTTAGGGTATAATAATAGCACCTAGAGTGTCGTAAGCTTTTATGTTATCGTGTCGGAAACTACGGGGACTAAATAAGACGCAATATATCAGATGCTCCCTTATGGAATAAATCGTTTAAAAGATATGATTTTATTATTTTATGACATTGTTGAAACAGTGCGAGGGAACTGAAATACCTATCTGTACTTCGAAAAATTGCTTTTCAGCTGTCAAATAAAAATTAAGGTACGACTGAATTTGTATAAGTGTAAATTTTTTATAATAAAAGCGAAAAATATAAAAGAAAAAGTTAATTTAAATATAATAATACAATGAATTTATTTTTTAATCATCATTAAAACATTGTCCCGGCATTATGGAGCTCTACGGTGCGAGTGTTCCTTTTTTTCCAACAGCGTTGCATTTATTATGGTGTTGCTCCTGATTCATCTATTTCCACCCCTAGATATTTCAGACTTATCTCTGGTACAGATTTCAATGCTATTTGCTGCTTTTTCGCCCAACCTTGGCTAGATATGGTCTAATACATTTTTGGCAACTCGAAAAATTTCTGAAAAATTCGTTTTGTTATTGAAAACCAAAACTTTATATAAAAAAATTATTTTTTTTTAAAACTTATAAAAAATTATTTTTTGTGTGGAAAAAGAAATTGTGACATGTGGAAATATTTTTAATACCAGGTTCGTGTTTAGGGACCTCAAATTACCCTGAAATCATGTATCATGTATCGATTGCGTTTTCAACAATAGCTCTTTTTCATTCCGAATCCGTAAACTTAATTATCGATATGCAACGAACTTAAAAGCAACTGATCCACCCACAATCAGCATAGTATTTTTTCAAATTTTTTAAAATATGTTTATTCAATTTTTTGAGCAGTTAGGATATAAAAATTATATTTTGTTCTTGTGTACCGTAACCTCGTTGAAGTTACTTTTGGTGTTTCTCATGGAAATCATCTAGGACCTCTACTGGTTTTTATATTCATAAGCGATCTTCCCATATGACATTCTTAATCTCTTCCTTTTGCTGATGATCTAAGGAATTCGAAGGTTTTTAAGGATTTCAATCAGGGATGTCATTTTAGCCACTATTGTGATTTTTTTCGGCACTTTCGAGACTACACTCAGAAAAAGTTTCTCGGAATATGATAAAAAAGGCATCATATTTAGAGAAAAATGGTATAGACTTTGCTCCAGAGAATGCTTTTCTCTAAATGTGATCCTAAAAATTCCCTAAAAATGATAAAAATCTTCTATGAAAAAGAGAAATATATCATTTTTAGATAAAAAAGATTATTTCTTTTTTAACAAAGATTTGTTTTTATTGAATAAAATACCTCTCATAGTGAATTTTTTATCAAAATATAGGAAAAATTTTTAATTTTCAATAAATTTTTCTCTATAAATGAGAATTTTTTTGTGCGAGAAAAATACATATCATTATTAGAGACATTGAAATATTGCCATTTCCCACAAGTGAAGAAATATTTCTTCGAAAATGTGAAAATTTATTCTAATCGAAAATAGAGAAATTTTTTATCGGAGAAAGATATGCCTTTTTTTCTGAGTGTAGACAGCTCTTTACGCACGTGCCTTTTCATTTCGGCACAATTTTCTAACCCAAATTTGAAAAAAGCTGCATGTCATTGAACCGAAAACCATCGATGGACTAATAATAAGCATCAATTAACATTTTTGTCTGGTGCCAGTGAAAATAAGATTTCAGCACACTTCAAAGAGGATTTTGGCTTCGAGTTACACCAAATTGTTCGATAAGCTCCAACGCGATGACGTTTTTAATTGAAACTTAGAGTTTTTTCATCATTTAGACTGCAGTCGATTGAGTTCTGAACCGGTGAACTGCGCTTCACTACTATTTTTGACTCACGGATTTTGAATCCGCACAAAGGCAATGAACATATCGCACACTAAATATAAAACAGTCACAACTCAAAAAACATAACTTTTCAAAAGAAGCGAAAAATAAAACTCTTTGGTTGAAACTGAAGAAAAAAATACATTTTCATTTGAACACATGAACTTCATTCTTCCAGTTAATGAAGAAAATAATGAAAAAGATAGTGAGATATGTATTTTCTGAATTGATTTATATCAAAAAGTCGATATAAAGAAATTTTGAGTTGTGACTGTTTTGTATTTAGTGTGCGATATGTTTTCTATATGTGAAAACCTCCGCAACCCGGTGATAAAAATGTATTTATTTTTTGTATCAATACTTTAAAAATTGAAAACGACGTGAATATTGAAATGCAGTCAGAAGACGTTTCTCAGGAATTCACATACTTTGTTCTGGAACTATATATTTATTTAGACAAATTTGCCGAAATTTTATTAAAAAAGTAAGTATTAAAGTAAAGAAAGTTCGTTGAATTTAAACAATCATTGCCCTATGGAGGATGTTTATTGTTGAATTACAGTTGAAATATTTTACGAATCAAAAAACATTCGGAATGTGATATTTTAAAGTTTAAAAGTGTAAACTAAAAAAATTTTTTATTACTTTTTGTACAGACTTAAAAAAAAGAATTCATTTCAATAATGAAGTATTAAACATGATTCTATATTTTTTTCCACAACATGTAGCGTTCCTACTACAATTATTGGCACCCATAAAAAATTTTGTCTTGTAACTATAGTATTCATTCTGTTTTCAAGTGAATCGTCGCCTTAAATTTTTTTTTTTTTTTGAAAATTCTGTATTAGAAGCAATTTTGAACATATTTAAATGAGCTCTATATATTTTTTGAGAATGAAAATAAGAAATATCTTTCGGAAACCAGAATTATTCGCACGTCACTACAATTATTGGCACATTAGGTCTGTTTCCGTACTCACTTCAAGTAATTTGAAGTTACTCAAAAGCGTTTCTTCACACATTTTTCTAGCACGAGAAAGAAGAAGACAAACAAAATTTCACTTTTTGTTGCTCTCTATTACTCGAATTTTATTTGAAAAATTTCTTAGAGCACGAATCTCGAGCTTCAAATAGCTAATTGCCAAAGTGATAAAATTAAATTATTTCATTGTTTTGTGAAGAATTTATGAAATTAGTTAGCATTTTAATCAGCCCAATCATGAAACACTTTCTCCCAGGAGTTGTAAATGGGAGTTTCCGGTTTTAAGATAGCAGATAAAGATATCTCATTTTTATATTTTACACTCATGAATATTGGTGGTTGATGAACAAAATTGCATTAAAAATTTTAAAAAAGTATATTAACTTTATCTTAAAAACGGAAACTCCCATTTACAACTCCCGGGAGAAAATGTTTCATGATTTGGGCTGAATAACAATAGTTTATATAACCAAAATGAATGTTTACGAAAGTGTTTTAAATACAATAACAGAGTAATTAAATTTTATTGTTTTCAAAAAACAGCTGTTATGCTTGAAACTAACTTGATGCCGTTTCCGTACTTTTTGACAAATTTTCTCATTTTGGCATATAATCGAATAACTCTCTATTACTCGAACTTTACTTGAAGTGCGTTCGGAAACAGACTTATTATTTACAACAATCGTAGGCGAATAAGTTAATCTTGAAGTATACAATAGGGCTTATTTAGCGATTCTTTCTTTATCCTTATATATCTTAAAAATGACATATAAAATTTGCGTTGTGACAGTTTTGGACGAAATGAGCGCGATATGTTAAAATTAGGTAGGGGAGAGTGGGGTGTTGTGAGACATGGGGTGTTGTGAGACACGTCAATATCTGACATAGTGGTAATGTTATGAATGCTAACAACAACTGTAAGATATTTTCTTAATGGGATCTCACTTATTATGTGCACTCATCGCATTGCCACGTGTTCCTAGTGTCTGTAACAGTGTTGAGTTTTGATCGCGCTCTTAAAAGTTTTTTGTACAGTTTGCCTTGTGGAATTTCCAGAAACATTGCCAATTAAACGTGAAGGTAAATATTTATTAAAATGATATCTCTTCCATTGCCTTCAAGCCCACCGAAGTGATTTTGCAAAAAAAAATTGCGGGTGATGATGGCGCAGTGGCCATTTGAAAATGTCGAATATGGGGTGTCGTGAGACAGTAAAAATGGGGTGTTGTGAGACAGTTCATTTTTGTTTTTATTTCATTATTTTTAAGGCCATCATGCCACTAAATGCATATAAAGTATCGCCAAAGCCAAAAGGAAATGTGGCATCCATCCACCTAGTGGCAGCCATCAAAGAAATTGCCATAAAAAATAATTGTTTTCGAGTTGTCTGCAAATCATATAATTTTGATAAATCTAGAGTGTATGGAATCCGTTATATGGAAAAATTGAAGACACAATTTTTTCCGCATCGGCTTCAAATGATAAATTAGTCGATTTTGTTGCATAGCAAAGTGTCAAAACTGGCAGGAAACCAGTTTTTCCAAAATTTTACAAATTAAATTGGTTTTTCAAGGCGTCTGTGCTGAGCAGTGCACTAGAGAAGGTTAGTCCTATGAAGTTTGATCCCCTATTCCAAAAATCAAAACGCGGCCGGAAGCCTATGTATACAACAGTATTTACAACTTCCAAGAATGTGGCATTATTGAGGAAAAAATCCGACCAAGAGAATGAAAAACAAACTAAAACAAAAAAAATCGCTGAAGGAACCAGCAAAGCGTAGTCATCATACGAAATACGTACCGGAAAGAGTTTTGTCATTAGATGATGAAGATTTATACTTTTGCATCTTTTGTAGGGCAAACGTGCCAAAGATTTTTTTTTTTTTTGGATTTGCCAAGGGAGTGTGAAATCTCATGAATACGTATAGCCCGTACTATACGCATGCACGACTTAAATTCTAAAATCAGTCCGGACGAGAAAAATTTCATTAGTTGCTATAAATGTGATCGAACTGTTCATCTGCAGTGTGCCAAAATGAAAACCGGATATTTAAACTGTTAGCCGAATCAGATAAACGCGAACAATTTTCTTGTCCTTATTTTAATTTTTTTCCTATTTCAATAAGGACTTTAAGCAAAAAATTCCATTTTGTTATATTTATAGTAGTGTCTCACAACACCCCATAATTTTTTAAAATCCAAAATTCCAAAATTTTTTTCAGGCTTCCAGAAAATTCTTAAATGTTTTGAATTTCAAAAAAATGCCATCGCAGGTTGTTAGGTAATTGAATAAGCTAAACAAAAAATGTTTCCAGAAAGAAAAATATTAACTTTTAAAGAAGTTATCGTCCAAAAACTAAACCTGTCTCACAACACCCCACTCTCCCCTACTATTTCTTTCTTAAAATTACTAGTTTTCCCTCTAATAAGGCACAATCTAAAAAGGTCCCATTCTATCTCTGATTTCTACACCCTTATGTATCTTATCCTTATGTCCTTATGTCCATCCTTATGTATCTTAAAAATGACATATAAAATTTGCGTTGTGACAGTTTTGGACGAAATGAGCGCGATATGTTAAAATTAGGTACTATTTGTTTCTTAAAATTACTAGTTTTCCCTCTAATAAGGCACAATCTAAAAAGGTCCCATTCCATCTCTGATTTCTACACCCTCAAATCTCTTTAATCTTCATTAGTTTTTCTCATTTAGAATTTTGCACCTTATTAAAGAATTCCTTCTTTACACTCAATCGCTGCGAATTGAAAACGTGTTGAAGAAATTTATGGAATCATAAGATTAGAATAGATTTGAATGAATTTGAAAAACAACTAATTCAAAAACCACCTTCTTAGTAACTTATAGAAACTTAGTTTCATATCAGTTTAAAATTGAATTGAATGTTGAACCTTTGTGTAACAAAGTGTCCGTTAATTTATTTTTAAATAACATGCTGTTTAGAGTCTGGCAAATGAATAACATTATCATTAAATCTTTCTTTATCCTTTAATATACAAGAATTAAGTTCTCTATATTTAAGTTTTTTTTTTGTTAATAATCTAATGTAGAGATTATAAGAAGTTCGTTATCTTGGTTTAATAAAAGGATAATTTTTTCAGACACTCAAAAACATATGCTTATTATTATTAAACAATTAAAAATAAAGCTAATAAATTAAAATGCATTTAAGTTTCTTAGAAAAGATCACAATAAAAACCAAAAAACAAAAAAAAAAAGCAGCAATAGAAAAATAAAAAATTCAAAACTAAAACGCAATATAAAGTGTATAAATTTTAGCTGTAATCAAATAAAAAAAAGACCGTGATAAACAAAAACAAGTAAAACTTTTGCGCACATTAAACATCTTTGAAAGCAAGCAAGATAAACGAAAATAAAAGAATCACAAAATCAAACATCAACAACACATCAGCATCCAACATAATCATTTTTTATAACTACCTCAAGCTCTGAGTGATCGTTAAAAAAAATTTTTTTTGAATGGAAACACCGGATGACAACTGGATTCATGCTCATCATCAACACCAAGTTAGTCGCCTTCGTCGTAATTTCACTTTGAAGAGACACTGGATCGTTAAGCTAAATTATCAAAAAGGTAAGCCGTTATGACATTACAACAACAAAAACAAAAAAATTGATTTAATATACTTTTGTATATTTACAAAAGTGCCATTGTACTCAAATAATTGTACCTACAATGTAAATACAATATTTCAGTAAATTTGTTTTTTAATTGAAATTTTTTATTTATATTTTTGAGTGGCTTCAGAGAAATCTGGAGAAGTAGAAGACTTATACAAGAACTTAATAGTAATCATATACTTATATTTATAATGTAAGTACTTATTGCATGCATGTATTTGTTTTATTCATGTGTGTAAAATATTTGAATGCGCGGGTTGTGAGATTTCAATACACTTTTACAAACTTATGCAGCTTGTGAAATCACATTTCTTGACATTGTGATGAATTTGTTTGAAAACAAATTGAGATAAAAGCTCAAGTTGTGCAAATATTTTCGTGTCTGTAATCATGTAAATATGTACGGAACTTTTTAAATATGTCTCACGAAGATGAAAGTCCTAGGGTCCAAATAGCTATACTTTTATTTATGCATGCGAAACGGAAGTCAAATGTTCTCAAAGTTTACAAAATATTGTAGATTTTCGTTAAAAAAATGTAAAATTCAGTCATATTATTTCAAATTTTTTTGAACGCACTTAATTTGTTTACCAGCATCTTACATAATTTTTAGATCCGCTAAGGATGTACAATTTAAAACAAAAATATTTAAATATTCTTAAAATAAATAGCTAAACATATATTCGAAGTTATGAAGGATTTTTTTTAAATTTTAATAACATATTTTATATCTTAATATATAAAAGACAAGCGTCCTGCTCCGTGGTCTATATCGCTCAAACTGTCATAGTTGTTATTGCTATGTAAATATAAGCTGAACATGTTAGCCTGGACCAGAACCTGTTTCGCTATTACAGTGATTTTTATATGAAAAAATTGTAGTAAGGTAAAGTGTCATCAATAACGACACATTGACGACGACTGGAACATAATAATATTTGAGGTGAATTTTGAAAAAATATCATATCGTCTGCTACTTAATTATTTTGAATACGACCCGTCGTAAGACGTGCTTCTATACTAGACCTTATATAATTTGATTAATAAATTAATACATGATGTGATAATTTCAGTTTGTGAAATCGTGATTTTCATTCGAGTTTTTCATATTTAAAAGTACGTTTGAAAATATCAACGCTTAAACCTTTATTGCAATGTAATGAAGGGTTAAGGTTCTAATAAAGCACATTGTATGGAAGGTATGACTGTCTGTAGGTATGACCAGACCAGCCATGACATGTCATCAACAATTTGCCTCAGTTATGAACTGATTTTAATTTTTTCTTTTAAACATGATGCTAAGCCCTGAACTAGTCTCTGGACTGGTCTGAATTAAAAACTTTTAAGCTTCAATAATCTCGAATAGAAAAATATAATCAAGAACTCTGTAACTATTTTTTGTGTTTCTCTGTATTACATTATATACATATTTATATTGATCCGGCATCTTGTGTTTGTTTATTTAAAAATCTATTTTAATAATAAAAGAACCAGACTTCATTTAAATAATTCAGCACGCATCAATATCACATGATGACGATGAAACAATAGTTAATATTACCTGTTGATTAAAATTTTACTTATTTGTTCTCAGAACATCATATGTTATTCATAGAATCTTATTTTTAAACTTATATTTTTAGCTTTTCTAAGAATATGAAAAAGTTTTCATTGCATATTTCACTTAAAATTATTTCCTCTAGCTTAAGAATATTAGTATCTAAATTTTGTTGATGCGTTAATGTTAATTTACAAATGAGTGTTACCATTAGATACGGACAAAAATAAAAAACCGGTCATGCTATAAAAAAAATCTATCGGCACCAAAGAATATATTAAAATATGTATGCATATATTTTAATTTTATCTATGTTAATGCTTATTAAGTAAGAGAAATGTATTTATTTTGCATTGAGAACAATTTAACGATATTGAAGAGCGTCTAACAAGCTTTAGGCGTACTATTTATCATTACAAGGGCTTATACAGGTCTGGAAAGCAAAAAAGGACTTATTTTATTAAATTTTTAAAAATAATTCTGTAAGAAATATACAATTTTCGTGCCACGCTTGAACAAAATTCCATGAAAATTTCACAGGAAAATATAAAAATATGAGCCGTTGAGCACCGTCGTAAAGTTGACCACGGCAAAAAAAAGGGTGCCCTGGTAGTCACCATACATACTATATCGGGTAATTTTAATCTGAAATCGAAAACCTAACGTACATTTATAAGTATGACTTGTGCTTCAAGGATGTATTTTTTTTTTTAATTAAAAATATAATTTTTGAAAATTTTAGCACACACCGTCCTCTCAACAGTGCTGAATTTAAGTATTGGGCGAATAAAAAATTGGAAAAACTCTGAACTATGGAGACTCTGTTGAGTAAAAAAACTTATTTGCCCAAAAAAAAAACCAGTTTTTTTTCAATATTTTCAAAAACGGCATCATGGCGTTTTGAGAAAGTTACAAAGTCATCGCTTTTAAATGTTTACACTTGTAGCACATTTTTTCAAGACCTTAAATAACCTTTCAGTAAAAATAAAAAGTTTACTGTTTATAACTATGTTAGACGCCTGTTCAGGCGACAGAAACGAGAGAGAAATGCGTAAAAATTGAGATGACAGGCATGAAAATCTAAAATTTTTCGAAAAGATAAGACGCCTGGTTGATGGTTTTAAGTCCGGAGCCTTTTCCTGCAAGAATGATAATGGGAATCTAGTGACAGATATCCAGAGTACACTGATTTTATGGAGGGAACACTTCTTTACTCTTCTAAATGACGACGCTGCCAACAATCCCGCCAATAGAGATGATATCCCGGAAACCCTAATTATGGATGACAGCGTTGAAGTTTCGCTGGCCGACTATAAGGAGGTCTTAACAGTTATCGCCAGGAGCCAATGGCTTACCAGCTGAGCTGTTTAAGCTGGTTAAAAATTTTGGACTAGTTTTTAATACAAACTTTGGTTTAAAGGAATTTTTAATCCTAAAAGTACTATTTTTTATTCCATATATTAGTTTAATTTTTTTTAATCCGAAAAAGTTTAAGTTTAAGACTATTTTTGAATTACAATAGCTGAATTACAATGCATCAGTCGCAGTGGCAGCAGCTGTGTCAGTGGCAGCGGCAATGATCAGCTGTTTCGTATTTCACTGCCTACAAATTACAATTTAGCAGTGGCAGCGTCAACATCAAAAGCAGTGAATGTGAAATTTTTCTAAGTAGTTTAATTATTTGCATGTTGGCAGTGAATTTAGAAATAGGGCTAACCTCGGCAGTACTGCTTACTGCCAATGCTGCTATGTTAGTTTCACCATTGAACAACAGTATTCCTAAAATATCAGCTGATCAGTGCCACTGCCACTGACGCTGCCACTGCCGCATTGTAATTCAGGTATAAGATTGAAAACTACTACTACTATGAAATTTAAGCTAAATATAATTCTAAATGTAGTTAAAGCATCCGAAATATATTTTTAATTAAATGAAACAAATTGTTTATTAAAATCTGAACCAAAATATTATTTTATACATTATTACAATAAGCAGTGTTTAAACCTTTGTGGATTAAATAGTAATCCTTTTCGGATTAGAATATTTTAAACTTTTTTGGACAAAAATCTAATCCTTTTTGGATTATAATATTTTAAACTTTCTGTGGATTAACAATTATTCCTTTTTGGATTAAGAAATTATAAACTTTTTGCGGATTAAAAATAAATCCTTTTTGGATTGAAAAATTTAAAACTTATCATTGGATTAAAAAATAATCTTTTTTTGGTCGTGTCCTATATGTAATCCAAAAAAGTTTAAAATTTAGTCCAAGATTTTTAACCGTGTAGGCAAAGCTCTGTTTAAATGCATTCACAAGCTTTTATGCAGAATATGGTCGGAAGAATGCATTTCAGATAATTGTAACCTTAGTGTTCTCTGCTCAATCCACAAGAAAGGCGATTCCATCATTTTCGCCAACTACCGTCAGATAAGCCTTCTCAATATCGCATATAAGGTCCTGTCAAGCGTATTATGTGAAAGATTGAAGGCCATCGTCTACCAACTGGTTGGACCTTATCAGTCCAATGGCTTCAGACCTGGAAAGTCCACCATCGATCAGATATTTACGCTCCGAAAAATGTTGGAAAATACTCTATAAGATCCTATTTGTAAATTACAAAGCCGCCTTCGACAGTCCAATAATCAATCACCTATATTCCACCATGTCTGAGTTTGGTATTCCGACAAAGCTGATACTTCTTTGCAGGATGTCACTGAACAACACCAGCAGCGCAGTGAAAACTTGGAAGGACCTCTACTCTCCGTTCGATACCAAACGAGGTTTTAGAACAGGTGTTTCATTATTGCGCGACTTTTTTTATAAAGTTATGGAGAAGATCATCCGAGTTGCTGATCTGAGACATCATTGGCCATAATACGCGCAAAGTCTCCAGGCAGAACATGGAAGTAATAGGCACAGAACATTTTAATTCTGAATGGAGTTACTATTTGGTGGTGTCCTGCTATTGGAAAACTAAAACGGGAATTGAACAAGGGGTGTAGCTCCGCCCATAAAAGGAACACTTTTTAAATTGAATCGCTTTGGAAATAATAGACACATATCAAAGAAAATCGGTTTGGAGTAACTAATTGGTGATATGCTACCACTGGGAAATGCCTGAAAACTAGAACGGGTATTACACAAGGCGCTCCGCCCATAAAAAAGAGCTATTTTTATACCATAAACCTGAAAGGTCAGGGTATATTAACTTTGTGCAAACGTTTGTAACGCATAGAACGAAGCGAGTCCGGTATAGAAAAGTATATTTATTCTTGATCAGCATCACCACCTGAGTCGAGCTATCCATGTCCGTCCGTCCGTGCGTCTGTGTGTTGTCCGTAAATATAGGATAAGAAGAAGGAGTTAACAAAATTGAATGCAACTTGATACACATGGTCACATGAACCCAAGGATCTGCACTATTGAATATTTTTGGAATGGAAAATGTTTAATTTGAAATGGAAAAAGTTTTTTTTTTTGAAATGGAAAAAGTTTAATTTGAAATGGAAAAAATTTTATTTGAAATGGAAAAATTTTTTTTTTGATATGTAAAAGTTTAATTTGATTTGGAAAAAGTTTAATTTGAAATGGAAAAGGTCGAATTTGAAGTTAAAAACCTGTATACTTTATTAACAGTGATTTAGAATTTAACAGTACTGCCTTCATATATATAAAAAACGAAAAAATGTGCTTTTATTGCCCAAAATTTTATGGCAAACATGTATGTATTTATCTCAAACAAAAGAGCGCAAACAAAAGCAGAAAATAACTTGCAGTGATTTTTAAAACAAAGTATTTTTACACGCTGCGCTTTTCCTAAATACTACAGATGTTTTTGAAATAAATTAAATAGTAATAATATTTATTTAATATTAATGTAATTAAATGTGAATTTATAAATTAAATTAAAGCTATAGTAAAACAAAATTACTTCTTACTATACTCGTTTAGAAATAAATACTATGTTTTGGTCAAACACGTTTTCGCAGAACTAAAGACAAAAACTCGCCTTTGATATTATTTATTTTTTTTTTTTTTTTCGGATTTTGGTTTTGGCAAAATTATACAAATTTTATCTGCCAAAATTCATACACATTTTATATAAAGATTATCTTTCTTGCTTACGTATTTTAACGGTTTGTGCGTAGACGAGACAAGGCGTTTGTCAAAACAAGAAGTTATAAAATTATTTAGTCGAACGATAGAATTTTATAATGTTTATATATAAATATTGTGATAGCGAGTAATAATAAAGCTCTGGTAGCTGGTTTTTTGCCGGATGCACGTGATTTACTTGCGTTTATTTTGTGTTTAAAGAAATAGAAATGACTAGGTGAGGGGCAGCACAATTTAGATACTGTTATCAAACACGTTTAAAAAGATCATATTTTTGGAAAACATCTCTTTTCTAAGACTAATTTAAGCATTCTTTAAACCGTTATGAGCGAAGGTTAAGCCTTCGCATATGTACTTCTAGCCACAAACTTTTATTTAAAACTAGCGGATGTAACTCGGTGTTACTCGGGGTTGTGCCTCGAGCAGATGGTTTTCAAAACTGCTCTCATTTTAACATTTTTAAAATTATCAATTAAATTTTAAAATTTTTTAAATTATAGTTTTTTTGTGGTTTTCCGTCCTTCTTCCGTGGAAAGTGTTTAGTCAAATTTCCGTAAAACTGTTTTTGCCAGAGATGATTAAAAAAAAAATGGCATCTTCAACGTCTCGATCTGACGTCTGGTTTTTGATGAAAATGGTAACTCAGTTTGAAAAAAATCATTTTGAGAAAAATGCGTTTAAAGTTTTTCTAAGCACGCATGGACATTTCCAAACTGGCGTTATGTACGTTTTGTACGAAAAAATTAAAAAAAAATGTATGAAGAAGTTTAAGTTTTAAAAACTTTTTTTATATTTGCGTTGTCATTAAGTAGCAGTATATTAAGGTACTATTACAGTCTGAAGCTATTAAAAAGAACACATTTTTTATTAATTTTTTTTAACAACGTATTATACAATTATTTTATTCAAATTTATTCACATTATGAACAGTTAAAGTTGAAAATATAAAAAAAATGTTTTATTTTTGTTTTTGTATTTGTTGCATATTTTCTAGAGGACGTTGAAGTTGGCGTGTTTAAAAAAAGGTTGTAAGTTGGTTTCTCGTCTCCAGCATTTCCAAGGCGTCGGAAAGTAAAAAATTAAAGTGCATTCTTCAGTAAAAGGTAGTAGTTGAGCACTCTACCTACGCAAATAAAAAAACAAAAACAACAAAAAAATGACATGCGTTGAAAAACAAATTTACAAAAAACCCCTCTTTTTGGCAGAAATTCTTAGCCGTAAGAAGCAAAATATAAAAGTTTCTCGGCTTTTTATAGGTAGAGTGCTTAACAGAGTCTATGAAGATTACAATGAACCAAGATTCATCGAAATCGATCAAGCAGAACTCGAGATATTTTAGAAACCAATTCGAAAAAACTTGTTTCGAGAAAAACGCGATTAAATTTTCTTCTATGAACGATTATATATGAAAAAATGGGCGACATAAAAATTTTTTTCTAAAATTTCATATACGCATTCTTAAGGCCTTAAGGAACCAGATTCTAATAAAAAATAAAAAATTATTTTTCATTTTTTACACACTGTAATAGTAACTTAAGTAAAAAAATTATAGCAATCGACCCTAAGAATTAAAAGATATTAGCAAAAATATGCACTGGCGTGACGTTACCAAAAACAGAAGTTGTTTTTGACTTAGATTAGAAAAATACAAAACTCCGCGAATTGGGCAAGACTTTTTATACAAAACTTTATTTGGAAGAATTTAAAATAATACAAGTTTATTTTACTTGTTATCAAATTAAAAAATCTTTTCTCGGTTTTTTTTATTAAGCTAAGTCATCTGGCGTTACGTTACAGGCGTTGCGTTACTTAAATTTCCATCGGAACATTATAAGTTAAAATTTGTTTAGTCTTAACAATGCACTACTTAAAGCGCCCTCTTGCAGAAGTCTTTGGATTTTTTTTATATTTTATGTTTTATCTTGGGTGCAGTTGAGCGTTCATACCAAATTTCATTGAAATCAGTTCGGGCGTTTAGGAGTTATTGAGTCTTTAAAACGCACTACTTAAAGCGCCCTCTTACGGAAGTCTTTGGAATTTTTTTATAGCCTATGTTATCTTGGGCGCAGTCGAACCTTCATACCAAATTTCATTGAAATCGGTCCAGGCGTTTAGGAGTTATTGAGTCTTAAAAATGCACTACTTAAAGCGCCCTCTTGCGGAATTCTTTGGAATTTTTAATATTTCATGCTTTATCTTGGGTGGAGTTGAACGTTCATACCAAATTACATTAAAATCGGTACAGGTGTTTAGGAGTTATTATATCTTTAAAACGCACTACTTAAAGCGCCCTCTTGCGGAAGTCTTTGGAATTTTTATATTTTATGTTTTATCTTGGGTGGAGTTGAACGTTCATACCAAATTACACTAAAATCGGTACAGGTGTTTAGGACTTATTATGACTTTAAAACGCACTACTTAAAGTGCCCTCTTGCGGAAGTCTTTGAAATTTTTTATAGCCTACGTTTTATTTTGGGAGCAGTTGAACCTTCATACCAAATTTCATGGAAATCGGTCCAGGCGTTTACAAGTTATTATAGAGTGCTACGCCCACATACTTCCGCCCACTTTTTTCAAAACCCCTATGTTCTTTCTTTCAATCAAACGTGCTCGGCATCCAAATTTTAGCTCAATCGGATAAACGGTGCGCTAGCCTATTCGGAACAGACAGGTTCACATGAACCATTATCTGTAGATGAGAATGGTCTCGGTCTCAAGTTTTAGAATAGAATCACATATCTTTCTCCGATAAAAAATTTCTTTATTTTCGAAAATAGCAATTTTCTCTTTTTCAAATAGAATTTTCTTCTATTAGAATAAATTTTCACATTTTCCAAGAAATATTTCTTCACTTCTGGGAAATGGAAATATTTCAATGTCTCTAATAATGATAAGTATTTTTCTCGCACAAAAAAATTCTCATTTATAGAGAAAAATTTATTGAAAATGAAAAATGTTTCCTATATTTTGATAAAAAATTCACTATGAGAAGTAAGAAATGCCATCGACAACAAACGATCAAAAAGAGCTTTTTCATAATATTTCATAAACGGAGACTTTAAAAATATTTCGTTAAGGGGATTTTTAAAAAATTTGAGCAAAAACGGTAATTAAAATTTCAACAAATGTCATACACAAAATTCTATGGACTATTTTCTGTTTTAAATGCGAATAAATAGCGTGATTAAAACAATTTTTTTCAAAATCTAGTAAACGGGATGTTTGAAAAATTTGTACATCAAATAATTTTTCTTCATCAAATAATTTTAAAAACAAATGCCATGCACAAAAATTCCATAGAATAATTTTTTTTCGAAATACGACCAAAAAGGGCCGGTTAAATCGTTGTTTACCAACTTTCTCGTAAGCGGAATTTTTTAGATTTAAGATACACTTTAAAAACGGTCCGGTAAAATTTGATTTTTCAAAATATCTCGTCAACGGGACTTTTCAAACATTTGTGCCAAAAGGTCTTTTGTTCATTAATAAAAAAGAAATATACAGATATACGATAAAAAAGGTCCGGTAAAATTGGATTTTTCAAATGATCTCGTAAACGGGATTTTTCAAAAATTTGGATCAAAAGGAGTATTATTCATTAAAAAGAAGGATATACAGACATAAAATTAGATTTTCCAAAATATCTCGAAAACGGAATTTTAAAAAAATTTGTGCTAAAACGGCTTTTTTCACTAAAGAATTTTAATGAAATAACAAAATTACAAAAAAAATATTCTTAGGAACAAAAGTTTTTGTGATAAACGTACGAAAAGAGTTGGTAAATACGGTTTTTCCAAATATCTCGTAAACGGAATTTTTAAAAGATTTGGGCCAAAAAGGATTTTGTTTATTAGAAAAATGATTTTTACTTATAATTTACATAGAATTTTTTTTTATAAAACGATCAAAAAGAGAGGTTAAATAGGTTTTTTCAAATATCTCGTAAACGGGATTTTTGGATAAGTTGGCTTTTGTTTTTTCTAAGGATAGCATAAAATCTAGAGAAGTGCCTGTGACTCATTTGGTAGCTCTACTTGGCCTTTTTTGAAGAGTGCATGAATTTTATTTGAAAATATAAATTCGCACTTTTTTTTCAAAGGCCAAAACTTTCAAACTTTCATTATCTAAATAGTCTGTAACTAAATAGCACATTAACTTAAAACTGTTTTCTTATTTATTTCTGTTGAGTTTGAGATTCACGTAACTTGAATGCATTAATTCAAGATCACAGCAAAAAAGAACCTCAATGCTACAATTTTGAAATTATACATATACAATCTACTAGCCCTACATTGTTTTTTACGTTCATACAAAGTTGAAGTCAAGTGCACATTTTTGTTTAAACGTCAAATTGTTTGTGAAAAAAATGTTCCTTTCCGAAAACTGACAAGATAACACAACAGCGTTTAAACAACATGTTTATCCTTGTATATCATTAAAGTTGAAAGAAATATTTAAATATATTATATTTTTATACATATCTACATACCATGCTAAAAAAAAATATCTTAATCAGCTACCAAAAAAGTAAAAAATAAAAAAAATTTATCTACTTGGCACTTGTCAGTCACTTTTTAAATCATTTGTCAACAAGCTCAAACTAAGCTATGATGCAAAAAGAAACTCAAACAAAACTTCACAAAATTAAAATAAGCAAAAGAACTGTTATTATTAAAAAAAAACAAGAGCAAAAAGAAAACCCATGAAGTGAAGAAATTTTTTATTTTAACAATATTTATTACATTTTATTAAGCGATTACGTAGGCCAACTGGAAAGTAGCGTTAATGATTCTTAATCTAATACACAAGATAAAAGATAAAAGATAAGAGATCAGATACAGCTTCCTTAGATGAAAGGCAGAACGTGCAGCTTCTGTATAAAAACCAAGCTACGAGAAGAGTCTCACTCACTACCCGAGGGTTTTTAGAGCTACTTAGGCTCATAAACCTTAACAGAAACAATACGTTATTTTATTTCGAAACTTTGCTTGTGTAAAAAAGTGTTAAAACAATTTAACTAACAACTGTTTTTAACAGGTTAGTAGCAGTGATTTTTGTTTTTAAGCAGTGTATAAATATTTTTTTTTTTGTTTCTTAAGTGCTTTATAGAAATATTAGAAATACTTACAAAATTGAATGGCACAAGCCAAGATTATTTGCAGTGTTGTCTTTGTTATTGCTAAAACGCAGCGCTTGCAAGTTTAACGAACTTCAATGCAAGCTTTTAAAAATACTCTTTTAAAATACTTGAGCCATAAGCAATGCAAAAATATTAAAAAAGCTTGCATAACAAATTCGCAATAAATACTTGATTGAGATACGTTTTACGTTAAGTGTTACTACCGTCATGTTTTCAATCATATTTGCATAAATTCTTAAAATAATAATGTATACATTAAAAGCTTATTAAAATATTAATTTTCAATAAGAAATATTGCAGACAAAAGTGCCAAATGTGTACCCAAAAAAAAAAAAAAACAAAAAAATTAACAAAGAATATATTTTTTTTTTAAATATCAAAACAAATAACAAATAAACACTTAAATATCTGCAAATTTGCTGTGTGTTTTGTGATAAATTATTTCAATATTGGTTCTTTAAATCACACAAATATGTTCTCACTGTCAGCCCCAAGTGGGTTTATAAACCCTCTTCATACGTCAGGCAGAGAAATGCTGCTAAATTTACTTACGCTTAAATTTTATCAATTAAATCAAGACAATTTTTTTTTATAAAAAAAGTTTGCAGATTTGAGTTGAAAACTTCATGTTTTGTGAAAAAAATTATTATTTCTTAATAAAAGATTTTTTTTTAGTGTCATACTTCGAGACTTGTTAATTTTTGAAGGCGGCTGAAAAACATGAAAATTAGGTCGTCTTAAAATATCTTATCTTAACCATTTTGCACGAAGAGCTTCACTTCGTAAACTATTTTAATGAAATTTAACAAAATTTAATTTTTTTTTTAGTCATCTGTCATAATTAAAAATATTTCCTATAAGAAAAGTAGTATTTAGAAGATAAGCGTTGCTTTCAAATTATATTCTTTTTTTAAAATTAGCCTCTAATCAAATGTATCCGTTTCAAATAATCGTTGACAATATCACGTCAGTATCTTCAGTTATGTTAACAACCTTATTCTGGTGATTGACAATTGTTAATTTATTGACAGCGTCATTTTTTTGTGATTTTTTTGTACACGAAGTTGAGGAGTCAAATTTAAACATATAAAATTTTTTTTTTGTTATTATGACAAAATTTTGTATACAGAGTTACGAACAAATCGTCAAGAAGAGTCTTAAATTCGGCGGGAAAATTTCTACAAAAATTCGTCGAGAGGGATCTTAAGCGAATCGCGAGGAATCTCACACAAATCGGCTGCAGGGATCATAATCGCTGAAACAAAAAAAAAATTGACAAACGTAGGTACCACTTTTAGGGATCTTCAGCAATTTGTTGTCAAGCATTGATGTTGAACGTAAAAAATTTTCGAGCCCAACAGACCTGTAGTCCTGTTCCAATTCAATGAATTCTAATGTTCCGGTTCTAACTACTTCAAGTCTTTGATTAATTTTAACAATTATTCAGAGTCTGCTTGAAAGAAGATTTTCAAAAATGCTTGGTTCAAAAATGCTTGGGCAAAAGAGATCCATTTTCCAAAAAACCCTTGGGAGAATCGCAATTTTTCCGAGTCTGCTTGATATTCCAGTGATTTACAAATTTTTCAAAAAGTTATCTTCGAACGATCACCGGAATAAGCTAAAGAAGTTTTTACAAATTTTTCGGGAATCGCGCATTCATCTAATCGAAAAGCGAATCATCTACCATCGATGGCCGAAATGACCGAAAGAAGATTTTTAAAAATTTATCGTGAATCGCGCATTCATCACTTGGGCAATCAAAAAGCGAATCATCTTCCATTGATAGCCGGAATGAGTGAAAGAAGAATTTCTAAAATTTTTCGTGAATTGCCTGTTCAAAAGCTTGTGCAATTGAAAAACGATCTATCTTCAAACAATCACCGGCAAAGTAAGATTTTGAAAATTTTTTTTGATTCTCGCATTTGTCGCTTAGGCAAAAGAGATCCATTTTCCAAAAAACCCTTGGGAGAATCGCTATTGCATCACAAAATCAGCTTCTCTTTCAAATGTTTGTAAAGGAATTTTTTAACTCAATTCAACTTATATTATTTAACTTATTAATACACATTTTTAAAAGAAGTCCGGGTTGAATTTTCTTATATGTAGTACCTACATTAATGTGTTTATTTATTAATGTATTAATAATGTCTTCATAAAGAGAACATTCGCACAACACATGTGACCAATCCTCGAGAATTAATGCACAGTGGCAGCCATCACTTGTGTTGAGATTCCGCTTATGCAAAAATGCATTAAGAGAACCATGGCCAGTCAACAGGAAGCCCAAACTTAGGCCGCGTGCATAGTAAGCTCCGATTCAGACAGACAGGCAGGCTGAAATCTGTGTGAACAAACGAGTTACAAATAGCTTTTTATTTCGCTTTTTCACACACTCTACCTGACTGCCTGTCTGAATAAGCGTTTACTATGTTTGCGGCCTTAGGGAGAACCAAAAGTCAGGCACTAAGCATAGAAAGTTTCAGGTACTCATGAATGACCTTCCAGATACTTTTACACATCTTCCCAGTCATACCATCTATAGCCTTAGACTTTTTGTCCCCGAATAGCAGCATGCCATACTCTATCTTACCCACCTCTAAAGCCGGGGGATAAAAAAAAAACAAAAAAAAAACGACTTGGCCATTTCAGCCCTTGAAAGGACTTTGATCGAAGTTCTTCTGATCAATTGTGTTGTGTGTGTTATTAAATATTTGCACACAACTGACCAAGAACTGAACCTACATGTTATATGCCGACTTTGAGCGGTTACAGCTCATATCCTCAAGAAACTTTACATGGCAGGTTTTGCTCTCTGAGGTTTGCCATTGTATGCAGAGAGGTGACGGCCGGTCAGAAAAATGTTGATAAAATTGTCTGTGTTGATGGTGATTCGAACCCGAGTCTATGGAAACACAACGGCTTGCATGCCACACACGTGCGGCCACGGCCGTCTTTGGGGATCAACCACTTTCCTAAAAAGAGATTAGGCCTCAACGTCCTTGAAAAAAATGAGTTCAACAGAGCTTGAACACAATCATGCTATTCTGTTAAAACTGTACCACCTTGACTGATAACGTTAATTTAAATAAAACGACACTGGTTAAGACACACTTTATATGCCATGCATCACTGATCATCTCTATTCTACCGGACAAATTCCCTTCAATCCAGTTCTTTTATGTGGACTTGCAACTTCTTGTCATCTCTCAAGCTAACTCTGTATCTGTCTCTATACTGGAACGAAATCGCTATTAACGGCTGCTCTGGCCCTCTGACTCTAAAACTGAGACGTCTAAGCAACCTTCTTTTTAAGGTTAGATCACATGTGCACCACATCTATCGACTAATGTCCAGGTTTTGAAATATGTGAACTGGGCCATCCATGGCCATATCATAAAGAAATATACCATAAACATTACAGTCCACGCCACGAGTACACCACCTTTTCAGGTCTATTTGACGGCGTGCGAACCTATCGTAAGAAAGCACAATTTCTAATAATTTGTGATCACTAACGTCCACCCAAGACACTAAAGCCACCCAAGAAAATCTTAATAAGCCTAAGGTTATGTTATTGGTCCAAGTTACGCTAAAATTATTGGCCCCGTGAAACGTGTTAGATCACTCGGCTCGTTCATCGCACTGATGCACCTACTAAGCATCCATTCACACAGCACCTCACCTGGAACATGTTTCCGATATCCAGTGGACACCTTACTGAACAACATAGGGCAAGATGCATTCGCGTCGCGATGCCCAGGATCAGCGGAATGCTACTCTCGAGTAGTAGCAGTAGTAGTAGAATGCTACTCTCGAGTAGTAGCACGGAGTTCAAGCACGTAAAATACGGTTCAATGGGTTCACCGAACTTGAAATATGCACCTGCCACAAGCATCCTACCAAATGCCCCCTCCACCGCAACACAAACATTCCATTTACTAACGTAAATAATCATGCACTCAACATTTATATTATTTATAATGATAGCAGAATTGCATCTGAGATCCTGGAAAACACGCATATCTGCAGGTAAGCCATTGGTCGTATAAGATTCCTGAATCAGAGCAAAACTGTCCCACCGTCTCTCAATAACAGGCTCAGATCACACATCGCTGCATATGAACCCTGACAGTTAAGTTTGAAGATTTGTGCACTCATTATTGTCTAGCGTTCATCCGGGCTAACATGGCAAGGTGCAATGGTCCTGGTTTCGACATCATGCGATGTTCGAAGGACATACATTCAAATGCACAGTTGCGGCAACTCAGCGCGTTGTTAATACGATTCGTTTTATGTCCACTCGGGCCACATCGACAAAAGACTTTCTCTTTAAGTTTCTATTATTCTTTCACACTGTGATTTAGGTTCAAGCAACGGCAACAGCCGAACCAAGACTTGCAGCTCTTGAGGAGGACCGAAAATCAATTGACGTAGCCACGTCCGACATTCAAAAAGGCTTCCATGGGCTATATCACTGCCCTCCAGAACGACATTCCTCGCCACACCAGGACTACCTTCCATGGAGGGCTCACAAGCTCCACGTTTTTTTTGAAGTCGTTCATTTGACTCATTCGCTCCTTGAGATTCATCTCTTAGAGATGTCCCATGAACTCTTTAGGTGTTATCTCCGAATGAATCTAAGATCTCTCCTTGAGATTGAAGTCATAGAGATCCTCTATGAACTCTTCAAGGGTTATTTCCGAGTAAACGTTATTTCCGAGTGAACCCCTTGAACGATGACTCTGTCACAAAGAACAGTATAGCACAGAGTGATGTTTTTATTAAGAAAATTTAATAAAAAATATCTTTTATTGAAGTATTTTTTATTAAAGTGTAAAATGTTTTTTAAGAAATTATCCAGACTGCCACGCGAGAGAGTTGCGAGAGTATCAATAAAATGCAAGTTACTCTCTCGAATCTTTCCTTCTTATCATCTGGCTACAAAAAACACCTCTTTCTGCTAGCCTCGAGCAAGACAAAACGTGAGATACATTTTCAATTTCACAGCATATCGAGATAACCTTATATGATTGAATCATATGAATATGATTCAGGCAATAAAATGAGTTAAAGAGTCGGTTCACATTGGCCTCACTCAACCGACTCACTTTGATGTGAGGCCGCTGTCAAATGTTCACACACATAACTTGCCTCACTTTGAGTCTGATAAACTCTAACCAACAATTCTTTACTTTCAGCGTAATATCTATGATAAAATTTGCGTTTTATTCCATCTAGGTATACTTATTAATTATATTAATTGATTTCACATATAAACATTGCGCTAAAATAGTGCAACTCAACAAATAGACCAAACAATGACGAATGTCACTACAAAGGAATAGAAGTGAGTTTATAATAATTGAGTGAGTTTAAATAATTAAATTTTAATTTTTGAGACTATAAATAATTTGAAAAAAAAACAACACTGTTATTTTATAGCTTAAGGTGTTCATTACGGTTGGAAGTCTGTCTATTATTCTTTTTTTTTTTTAATAGCTTCATTGACAAAAAAAAAAAACAAATTGGCCATTTCAGCCCTTGAAAGGACTTTGACCGAGCTTCTTATGATCAATTGTGTTGTGTGTGTTATTAAATGTTTGCACACAATTGACCGAGAACTGGACTTACATGTTTTATGCCGACTCCGAACGGCTAAAGTTTATGTTCTCAAGAAGCTTTACATGGCATTGTTTACTCTCTGAGGTTTGCCATTGTCTGCCGAGAGGTGGTGACCGATCAGAAAAATTTTTTATTGAAAAAAACTTTTCGCCGCGGCTGGGGATCGAACCCGGGCTCCGAGCATGCCAGGCCACACACTTAACCTGCATGCCACGGTCACTTCATTGACCCAAAAGAAATAATTCGAATTTCAGGGGTTAAATGAGCACAATTTGTATCAATATTTTCTTATTGTGAATATTTATTTTGTTAAGAAATCTACAACTTTAACAAATATACAAGGAAATACAGACACACCGGCAATACAAATTTCTATTCTTAGCATAGCAACTAAAAGTAGTATTGAAATTGTAAAGCATTTGGTATTAATTTACCAAAGAGAGTTACAATTCTTAAAATAAAAGTTAAAAAAAATCAAAAAATTTTGAAATGGTTTTCTCCCTCCCCCCTCAAATTGTTGTTGATGTGGCCTTAACTCGTCTTTGTAAAAAACGTCTCAAATTAATACCGCACTGTAAATAGTTACTCATAAATACCTACTTTTATATAATCGCATAAAATTTTAAATACTCTTAATATTTTCACACTTTTCGACTACAAGACTGAGTTCATATGTTGTCAAGAAGTTAAACAATAGCCAATAAATGCGGATTATTCATCGAATTTAATAAACTCTAATTGTTCGCTGAAACAATTTACAACATCATGTTAATTGAATGGTGCAAAATTACTTAGTTGAAAAAAAATCACCTTTTGCTGTTTTTAACTGGAAGGAGAAAATTACAAAGAGTTAAATAAAATAATATTTGCAGTATTTTTGAGATAATTTTGAGACTTTAGTAAGCCAACATAGCCCAGTTAAGTAGAATGATTTTTTTTTTCTTGGTAAATATGGGTTTTTCTCGAATGTATTGTAGACACTGTACACTGAAAAATGTAAATAAAGATTTATTTTTAAATGTAAACACAAAATAATCTCTAGTGTTTTTAGCTGCAGAATTTCAAAGATCTTTCGTTGACTTATAATTTATAGCTCAAATTTATAGACCTATATTTACAAAGACTAAAAAAAAATCAACTGCATATTTTCGAAATCAAGCTGTTTGTATTTGAACACTGCTGACCGTTGTGACAAGTCTATCAAAAAACAAATATTTAACAATTTCTTGTCAAATTTATGACATGATAATAGCGCACATTTACAATAATACTAATCAGAGCTCTACTCGAACAAAAGCATTGCAGATTTGTAGGTACGTGCTTTGCATAGCTATAGGATTCAATTTAATTATTTTGGAAAAAAAAAAAACAAACTAAACATTCAAACATTCGCTGTTTTGAAAAACAAACTATCAACAAAAACAATAACAACAACAACAACAACAAAAATATACCCACACTTTATTGTTTATTTATTGCTGATTTACAAACAATGGCGTGAAAAAAATAATATTGTTTATTTATATTCAAATTAATTTCGAAAGTAACCGAGTTTAAGTTAGATTATTTTATTTATTATTCATGCATTACATTGTAGGTAACGCAGCTAAACTCTGGTTTTATGGAAAGATTTAAATTGGAATGTTAAATGAATTCATTTTTTAAAACAATAATGTTTCCTACATGTGCTAATGTAGAAAAAAACAATTATGTCTTACTAAAAAATCTCATCATAACCTTAACAAAATAGATGGTCAAAATAAAACCATCCATCTAGAAGTCATTTCTCATTCAAGAGGAGACACAATAGCACACTTAAACATTAAAAAACTCCTTCTTCCAATACCCAAAACCCGAGACTTATTCACATAAAATCTTTCCTTTCACAAGCAGTTGGCTGAATTTCAACACAGTGTGAAAAACGAATAGTAAAATTATATACGTTAAAATTATACGGCAAATTATTAAATTTTAATACAAGTTTGGTTTAATTTGATTTTATTCATTGTAACATCAAATATTGAAGTAATCAATATGAATACATGCGTTTTTAAATTAACCACTTTTTCAAAACAAACACTTAAATATCTTTTCAAGTTATATTGTTCGTTATATTCCATTCTTATAATTTCGGCTTAGGTCGAACGTACACTAAGGGAAAAAGCTATGCAATCAATATAGATCAACACAATAATGTAAAATCTTTGCAGTGCAACTTATATGAGAACGCAATGAGAGTTGTTTTTACTGGGTAATGTGAGCATGTACATTAGAGTGGGTCTAATTATATGGGGGAAAAAAACGTAATATAAAAAGACACACCCTAGAATGTAAGCTTAGATCGAAAGTGTTTGAGCACTATAAAAAATATTTTTTTTGGTGTCCCGAAAAACAACCAAAATGATGGTCTTTTAGTTATAACCAGGGCCCGGAATTTGTTGATTTTACCTTGTTTTTGTTTGTCGTTATAATAATTCGGGGATAAGAGAATCACACGTTTTGAGTCTTTCTGATTCTAAGTACAAAATTTTAGGTTGCCTTTTTTGCTTTTCCCCCTTTTTTATCATTTTCCAAATTTTTTTTTGATATTTCACTAAAAGTTTTGTAATTTGTTCAATCTTTTTCTTTATCTTTGAGCAGGTTTGCAAACAAATAACACTCTTAAATACATATTCGAAGACATTTCTTCAGTTTGAGTTATGAAATTATCTATAGTAGAGTTCGAAAGTGACCGAAATTTGACCTTTTCACATAAATTCTCTCTTGATTCGATAGAAAATTTATGAGAAAAACAAATGTTGTTCATCAAAATTTGGCAAAAATAAAATATTTTAGAAATAGTCTTCTCCGCACTCAGATTCATTAAAAAAAAAAATATAAAAATCAGTTGAGAAACACGAGAGAAAATGGTTCTTAACTGTTTCCCTACGCCTATTTCTATATAGATTATCAGCTATTGGTTTCTCAGTTTCAAATATGAAGTTGTTGTCTTCCAATTACCTTGAAGATATCAATCAATCAATATTGAAGTATTCAGTAAATATTCAATTGAAATTTCAATCTTAGATTTGAAATAAGAAAATAACCAATGTCAACGTTTTACTGTGGTTGGTCTCAACCGATGATGTTCTTTTTACATTCTCAGTTACAGGTACTTCGATCTAAAAAGTTGTATAATGGGAAATATTTATAAAAAAACGACATCTTTTGGGAGAAAGCATTACATATTTTAGAAGATATCTTGACATTTAAAAGAGTTTATCTAAGACTGACATTTTTGAGAATGTTCGAAGATAATCTTGTTTCACCTTCTTGTCAGATTAAATCAGTAATGTCAGAGTCTTCCATGTGTATCATGGTTATTAGGTACTAATGTACCGTATGTTTTATATTGACGTTAAATTGATTTATATTATCATTTTCAGTTTTGAATCAGTATCTTTTTTAATATTTTTGTATTGTAATATGAGTACATTTACAATTGGGCATAATAATACGCTGATGCCAACTTAAATTTGAGATCACACTGAGATCATATTGTTCATGAAAGCATTTAAGGTTCTATTATTCTTTTGAAGCTTTAAGGTTCTTCTGGAATAAGAGAACACTATATCTTGATATTTTTTACATTCTACAAACAAATTTAGGGAAATCCTTTGAACGTGAACCTTCATATAGAAAAGTAGCATATAGAAAAGCACATAGCAGGAAGAAATGAATTATGCAGAACTAATTAAATTATAAGAATAATTTCTATAGTCTTAAGAATTGTTATTTTAAGTAATTAGTCAAACCCGTCTTTGTTCGAAAATTGTATTAAAGATAAGTAGAAAAAAATAGGAGAATCCAAAACGTACCTAATTAAGTCCTATCAATTTGAACAATAGATACACTCAGAAAAAAGCACTTATCTTTCTGCAATACAAAATTTCTTAATTTCGATAGAAGCAATTTTCTCCTTTTTCAAATAAAATTTCCTTCAATTAGAATAAATTTTCACATTTTCGAAGAAATATTTCTTCACTTGTGGGAAATGAAAATATTTCATATTTCTAATAATGATAAGTATTTTTCTTGCACAAATTCACATTTATAGAGAAAAATTTATTGAAAATGAAAAATGTTTCCTATATTTTGATAAAAAAATCACTATGAAAAGTATTTTCTTTAAGGCGGTCTTCTCATTCAAAACCCGTTTTTTGGACCCTTTTAAAAAAAAAAATTCTTATTTGAAAACGCAAAGAATAATTGAAAACTTTTTTTATTTATTGTATTACAAAAGTTTCAAAGTAAATAAAAAATTTTTTTTTGCCTCGATACGTGGGCTGTTCAAAAAGTAATGAGACTTCAAAGTTGGTGGTGAAAAAAAAGGTGTCGTCACGGCGGCCACGATTCCGGGTCTCCGGAGCGTCTGAAATGAAAAAAAAAACGGGGTTATAATCAGTATAGATGTAATTCTCGGGTGAACCTCAAGCTTAATTTTGTGATTTTTTTTGACAAAATAGCGGCCATTCAAAAAAAAAAATTCAATTTCGGGCTTTTTTTTTGTAGTTTAGTGTAAAAAAAAATAGTACAAAATTTTTTAAAATTATGGTCGAGGTTCACCCGAGAATGGTGGCAATTCTACGTCGATTCCACTTTGCTTCATGAAAATCGGTTCAGTTGAACTGGAGATATCATGGCCGCCAGTTCGAAAAACGTGGTTTCGAGATAAACGCGTTTAAAGTTTGAAGTGAAAAAAAATAGCTCATTTTGACGAAGACCTTGCTTCACAAAAAAGGCTGTATCTTCTAAAGTATTTCGAATTTCTAAAAATCCTTTTAGGGGAATATTCACAACTACCCAAGCTATAAATAAATGCAAAAGCTATAAAAAAGTCGAAAAAAATAAAGTTGCTCAATGAGAAGACCCCCTTTATAAAAACAAACCTTTTCTCAAAAATATAAAGTCTTCTTTTCTAAAAACGATATATTTCTATGTAGTTCTCTTTTTCATGTGAGCTTTTAATCATTTTTAGGATCACATTTAGAGAAAAGCTTTCTCTGGAGCAAAGTCTATACCATTTTTCTCTATATATGATGCCTTTTTTTATCATATTCCGAGAAACTTTTTTCTGAGTGTACTTAACAAATTCTACCATGGCCATTCAGTTTTGGATCTAGGAGGGCCTACAATCATTTTTATATGCAAAGAGGCCAGATTTATGGGAAATATGTCACAGTTGAACCAAAACAATTCTGATGGTTGGCTGTAAAATTCTTCATCGGTGTTTCCATTTGACATGTTTCCAAATTTTGTCATTGAATTTTTTGAAATTATTTTATTTTTACTTAGATTTTTTAATTGAACAAAAAAAAACATCCAGCAAAAATTGTGCAAAAAATATCAAAAAAAGTATTTTTTAACAACAGATTCGACCACTTTATATGCTATGATACCAATTATGCAAATAATCGCGCATTTAACGGTTATTTTGCATTATATAGAAATATCGCTATTCATACCACGATTACCGAATAATTTTAATTATAACTATTCATGACACATTTACACGGTATTCCCTGTTATATGCAACCTTCAACATATTTTTATGTTCACCCGTTTACTCAAGGCGACACCCACAAGAAAAACCTCATCAAGTTAATACATAGATTCAAATTTTGAAAAAAATTGTGCACAGAAAAAAATAAATGTCTAAAATTTTTGGTATACTCGGAAAAAAATTTTTTTTATAAAATTAAAAAAAGATGATTTTTACACAAAACAACTAACTTTTAAAAATTATTTACTTTTATTTCATTTTTAATACAAGTGTAGAAGGACGCCTTTTTTCTGTTTTAAATAACTTGGATGATGGTAAAGAACATTTCATATTTCAACAAGGTTCTTCCTTCCTCTGAATAAAGGTCTTAAAAAAATACTATAATTTAAATTGAAATAATGGGGTACCTTGAGCAAAAAATATAACAATTTTATTAAAAAATTTTTAACAATTTTTTTAGCTAAAAAATATACAAACAAAAAGTTTTATGAATTATGGTCGCTAAACTTGTAAAGCAGTTTATGTTTCCCTTCCGAAGAGAAATTTCAGCTTAAAACAATCCCAAACCAATTATTTTTAAGAGTGCTTTTGAGCTAAACCATAATATTCTTGATATCAAGTCCTAATGTGATTGTTTATCTAAAAATTCACAAGTCCAGACGTGCATAATGTATGTGTTTTTTGAATCATTTATAAAAAAATTAATATGCCCACATGCGTCCAATATAAGAAATTTTTGGATATTTTATCAAAAATTAATTTGCTCACTTGTGCTTAATTTATGTCATTTTGGCGTTGTTTATAAAACAAACATGCTTATGTGTGTCCAATGCATGCCATTTATGGATTGTTAATAAAAAAATAAGATACCCAATCAAAGAAATTTTTGTTTATCAAAATGTGTAAAAAAAAAACGATGATAAGAAGAATATTTTCATTGTTCAAATAAGATATATGAGGAGTTTACACTCAAATCCAGATAAGTAAACTTCCAGATAATATCCTTCAGATATTATTCAGATAATATAACTTCAGATAATATAATATATATTATCAGATAAGATCCAGATAATCTAATTTTTTAATTTATTTTCAGCACTTTTATCACTAAAAGGAACAAAAACCAATTGAGAATTACGTCGTTCGGTTGCTTATTTTTTGATGTGCAAAAACCACAACAACAAAATTGATTTTTTTACAAATATGTTTTGAGCTCCATTGCGCTGATTACAGTAACGAACACTTTGAGATTGATTTTAGTGCATTTTTTCACTCCGTGCTTGTAATTGTCCATGGAATACATGCATTTTCGACATTTATCTTTTGCTTTATCTTATCTAATTGCGTTTGCGTATTGTTAGTGGATTTTATGAAATTTGTACACTACACTTTATATTTATGAATATGTTTCTTGTATTTGTACATCAATTTTCAGAAAATTATTCACTTAAATGCGAGTACAGCATGATGCATGATGTGTTCCTTAAATTTGTTCATGACATTCATGAACATTTTTCTTATTACATGTTTTATGCTCATGCAATTTATGAACTTTGAACACAAGACTTATGAAATTTTCTTGCACTCGTGTTTTTGAATATGTATTTTGTATAAAATAGTTGTGACATGAATAGTTTGTGACTCAGGTTACACATTTATTGGACCAAAATTCATTAGTGCGGTATATTTTTCATTATTGTATGCTTTTTTGGTACAGTGTATATATTAAATTATTGTAAGCCTTACTGGTTCAGTGTAGTATACTTGGAAAAAGGTTGACGACGTGAGTTACTATGTAAATGGGTTGAAGATATTGGTTATAAAGTTTAATTCCGCAAAATTTACTATTTAATTAAATTAAATATTACTTTAAGGTACAATTAAATCAAATTAAATGCACACCTAGTACCCACAGAGGGTTATATGAATAATATAATTTGCTTCTAAGTAAGTATTTTTATAAAAACTGTAAAGTTTGCTGATTAAAGACTGTCTACATCTAATTAACAGTAAAACAGTTATAAACAAATTTATAAACATTTACTGTCATGGCTAAATAATAATTTAAATTTAATCATGCTTATTTTATTAAAATGTATGCAATTTTTTTCTTACGTTTATATTTGAAACACTCGTTATGACTAGCCAATATTGTTCAAACGTTTATGGCTATCAAAAAACAATCGATATCATTTGACTCTACAAGTTTTTTTAAGTCTCATTCTCTTCTCTGAACAATCATCTATTTAAACTATCAGCAGTTCTGTAATTATAAAAATAAATATAGTTTAATTAAACAATTAGTTAATTTTTTTAATTTTTTTGCGGATCACGCAAGAGCACACTTACTTATTTATCCATACCTACTATTTTTAAATAACAAAATAACTGCCAATAAGGAAAGCCTTGCCAAAATTTTTAAACGTGACTATCAAAAAACATGAATAAATAGTTCAAATTTATGTTAACATTTTTCGGAGAGCAACCTAGATAATAGAATTACTTTAAATCAGTCGAAGTCGCATGATTTGCATATAAAAAAAAATTATATTAACTGAGCAAATTTGAAGTGGAATTGAAACATAGAAAACAAAAATTTTCAGCGGAATTGAAACAAAAAAAAAAAACAATTTTTGACTTGAACCTAATAAACGAGTAGCTTAAGCAGGGAGCTGTTGCTCGTTTTTCGTAAAAACTTTCTCTAGAGAAATTTTTTTGGAGTATGTTTTGGAGTATGAAAGAGCAATTTTAAATAAAAAGTGAGGCTTTCTGTCTCACTACGACAAAACAGGCAGTTTTTTCAGTGTTTCAAATCTCTTAATGCTTAAAATTACAGTGACCAGATATTTCGTAAGTCTTATTTATACACTAGACTTAGACCAATAAAAAAATGAGGTCATCGAACATTGATGATAGGTTATTTTGACAAAATGTGGGTCAAAAAATTAAAATGCTTCATGCTTCAAGAATAACTTTGAAAGCTAACTTGAAGCTTGAACCTCTAAAACTGTCATAATGCCCCTATTTTTTTATTTACAGAACAGATAGAACAGTTAGATACAGAATAGTTTAAAGAATTGAGCTCAAAAAAGAGTCTGAAAATACGTCTTCTTAAGCCTGTTCTCAAAACAAAAAAAAAACAAATTGGCCATTTCAGCCCTTGAAAGGACTTTGACCGAGTTTCTTATGATCAATTGTGTTGTGTGTGTTATTAAATGTTTGCACACAATTGACCGAGAACTGGACCTACATGTTTTATGCCGACTCCGAACGGCTCATGTTCTCAAGAAGCTTTACATGGCATTATTTACTCTCTGAGGTTTGCCATTGTCTGCAGAGAGGTGGTGACCGATCAGAAAAATTTTTATTGAAAAAACTTTTCGCCGCGACTGGGGATCGAACCCCTGATCGAAGCCTGTTCTCACTCGCCTCAAAAAAGGTGAGGCATCTGTCAGCTGCTCTTATTACCGACTTTGTAAGGTCGCCTTATTTTGACGTCTGAGGACAACGAATCGATTCTGTTGTCGAATTTCGTAAAATTTTTCAGTTTTTATAGAATTTTTCAGTTTTTCAGAAATTGAAAGATTCAATTATTCAAAATTTGGTTTGTACTTCTGCAGAGCTTGTGTTCGGAAGTTTGGAAAAAACATTGGGAAGAAAAAATTTAAATAAGACAATAATGATGACATGTGTAGATGATGGTGATATGTCGCATTTTCGAATTTGCTGTCTTCGTTGCATGCATGAAGGTCTTTTGTGTATCCAAACAATTTTAAAACTTAAAACACCCATGTTTGTAGCTATTTTAGAAATAAATTGCTTCACCAAGTGTTATTTTATAAATATTTCCGTAAAAATATGAAACTTTGAACTAATTTTTCTCAAAAGTACATTTCTACGACATATCACCTTCATTCACTCATGTCTTCAAATGCATCTGCTTCAAAAACTTGATACGATTCAAGGTTCATTTATATAAGGTTGCGTACATTTTTGACGTTTTCTCATTTCGGCACCCTTATGTAAAATTAGAGCAAAAGAGCGTAGTCATTGAAGCAAAGAACTTACACGGTTGCCTGAATATAATACTATTTGGTAGTTTTTTGCAGTACTATTTGGTAAATTAAATATATACTTAACATTTTTGTTTAGTACTTTTATTACTCCTATTTTTTTATTTGTAAATTCAGATGTCTTGATAAAATTAAGGAATCTAGTTTGGTCTACCCATAATTTTAATTTTGATTGAAGAATTTCAGTATTATATCCTAAAAAAGGTTTAATGAGAGAAATACTAATTAAGAAAATCAAATTAAGAAAAACATACCAAATAAATATTTTCTGAGTCGAAACTTGAAATGCATTGAACTATGGTGATCATTAAAATCACTTTTACTTTTGCCTTTAATTTTGCCAAAAAACAAAATTCCAACACATCTTGACTGAGTCTGTACACAATATAACAGAAAACTACACAAAACCCTGAAAAATACTTTTTTTCGAGCAGCACAAAAAACCACTTTGCAAACGTCAAAATATTTTTGTTTACATAAAACAAGGATGCGTCAAAAAATATACGCAACCTTATATAAATGAACCTTGGGCACGAGTACCACAACATAACTGAGCTTCTCAGCACAAGAGAGGCAAATTTCTATGGCATAACAACAAAAGTTTTTTTTTATATTTTATTTTTTGCTTGATATATTGGTGACTATCTCATCGAAAATAATTGAAATTTGATGCGCATATACAAATGTTTGCATCACGGCGGTAATCGTCAACTTTTTTTTAATTTTTTTGACTATAATTTGGCATTTACCATTTCAATTTTGAAGTTTTTTTTTTTTTTTTTGCTAAGTAAATTCGTATTGCTGCTGCCCTCTTTTTTAATTGTGATACATTTTTTGTGTCTGCTCTGTTGCTCCTATGAATGAAAAGTTATTTTGCAGTCAGTGCACAAATTTAGCAAAACAAAACAAAAAAACAAAATCAACACAGACTTGTCAAAATAGGTAGTTAAACCCCCTTTCAAATCCATTCATACCACTCATGTAATATATGAAAGAATATAAGTGTATTTTATTCTTTATCGCTGTACAAAATCGAGGTATAAAAATGAAGTTTAAATTTTTGTGTTCCAGAGAATATGCTTGTTAAGTTTAAAATAAATCGGATGTTATTTAGAATTCAATATTTTTCTCATGCTTTCGGGAATCGAATGTGCCGATATTCCTCTTTTTTCTCAACATTACACAACAACTTTAACCATAACCATAACTACAACCATGTTCATTAACATATCCAGTATATCATAACCATAACCATAACTATAACCATATTCATTAACTATTATAACCATTAACTATTATATATGATATATATCATAATCATAACCATTTTCATAACAATACCCATAACTATAACCACAACCATTAACATAACCAGTATATCATAGCCATAATCGTAACGATAACCATTACCACAACCATAGCAATAACCAAAACCATAGCTATAATCATAACCATTTACATAACCATAACTATAACGATAACCGTAATTAATCACAACCATTACCATTACCAAATTCATCGCATCCTAACTAATATGTTATTCAAATAAATGATGAGAATGAGGGTACTTTTAGGTTAGGTTAGGTTGATCTGGTTGTCTCTCTTTGGAGTCTCACATATATCATAAGGACCACTTGTTGAAAGCCTTGAGGGGGATTAGTGGAAATCTTTAAAGATGTACGCGTAGTTCGCAAGTTTTAGGAGAGATTTTAAAGGAATTTTGGCTGCATCTTTTAGTGACGTCAGCGTCGGTGAGCCTAAGTATTTAAGTCTCGATCTTAGTAAGGCGGAGCATGTGCAAAGAAGGTGCTACAGGGTTTCTTGAATACCTGGTACATTGTATTTTCTGCAGTTGTCATCCGTGGTAATACCCATCTTTTTAGGGTGGGCCACCACCATGCAGTGACCTACGAAGATTCCCACCAGTCTCTTGCTGTTTCTTCGGTTGCGTGCCGGGGTGAACTAAGCTAGTTTTTCACATGCTACTTCATGGTTTTCGAGATCTTGCAAGTTGCCGTGCCTTTCCATGTACGACTCATTGCTTGTTTGGCTCCAGTTTCGAGGTTTTTGAAGAATTCCTATAATGGAATAGAAACGTGTTCCGTGAGCTCTGATCCCAGCCCGGCACCTTCCTTTACTTATCCGTCTGCCATCTCGTTTCTATCTATGCGCTGGTGGCTTGGAAGCCAAAAAATGCACACTCTATTTGAAGTTTTCAATGCATCTAGTGCGTCTTTGCTTGCTAGAACATTTCTGGACTTGACGGTATCGGAGCGCATGGATTTGATTGCCGCTTGGCTGTCAACATACATAGATGTTAATTTAAGAATGATGAGTGTTTGCACTAAGTGCTATCTCTGCGGCCTTCCTGATGTCAAAAACATCCGGCTGGCAGACACTGCAGTGGTCCGATAATTTATACATATGCCTGCTCTTCATTGGGCTCTGCGCAGTATAGTGCCTTTCCTACTCCCGTATTCATTTTGGAGCCATCTGCGAATATGTTGACCGCCCGCTGGGCCTGTTTTATACCTGTGCGCCAGTCGGTTGGTCCTAGAAGTGTCGTTATTTTGGGTTCAAGAGTGCTAGGCATCATGTAGTGTTCTACTGTGTTCAAAGCTTTGTTTGTGGAAGTTGCCAGCTGCCTTGTATCCAAAGGACTACAACCTGATTTTGGTATGAAGAGCACCCTAGCTGTCCTCAAGGCTAAGAGACATGTGCTTAAGTCTAATACATCCTTCATATATTAGCTGAATCCAAGGAACGACTTACAGAGAGGGCGCTTTTAACATGGCTGAGGTCATGGGGATTTAAATTCTGCAAAATAATTTATAGTCCACTGGATTTTGTCTGGTGTTAATAAGATATGTGGAATCTGCCACAGGATTGTCCAGTCTCTCTCTGTGGCGTTAGTATTTAAGACTTCAGTACAGCTTGGAATATGTACATCTAGAGATTCCTGACTGCTTTTCGTCCATACGCCATTGTCCTACCGGAGGTGACTCTGAATGGAGGGTTGTTTTGAGATAAGCTTTCTGAGCCTTGCTGTGTTTGTAGTTTTCTCAACGCCCGAGCAGAAGTTCTTTCACGAGGATCTAGTTGCTCACCGAACATTTCTTTTGAAAAGTTTGAGCCTCCAATTGTATTGGAGGCCAGCTAATTTAGTCAGTTTGAAGAAATCTTTAAGGCCGCGGCTTTGCTCTCCAGCAAAGTGGTCTGATTTTTCGGTTCGTTCGCGTGGGTCTACAGTAAGAGTGATAGGCTTTTATTAATAGGTCTGAAAGTGTCTTTAGGGACCTTTGAATGTCGGATTCTGTATTGATGCGTTTTGGGGAAGGTAATTTGGTCTCAATGATTCATCTAAACAGTTTGTGTTTCTGGGGTTTCTTTAGACCTTTTGACCCAGTTTGAGGTTAATTTTAATATTACAGCTAATATATTTGTGGTCTGAGAAAAAAGGCTGTTCAAGCACTCTCCAATCAGTTACAAGAGTGTTAGTATTTGACGTCAATGTAAGGTGCTGTAATGAGACATTAGATAAGTAAAGATGCCTTTCCTTGTAAGGATGGATTGTTCTTGTTCTACTTACTAATGGTGCGTAAAAAGAGTTGTGGTTGGGTGCCTTTAAGCCGAAGACTGCGTTACCATAGGCTTACCACGGTTCCTGCACTACTGCCACATCGTAGCCCCTTCCTCTAAAACGAGAAAAAGTTCTGCACTTGCTGTCTTACTTTTGTGCAAATTGATCTGGAGAACCTTCAGCTGCAACAGGCTTCTCCACGGGTACTTTTGGTTTGAAGGATAATTTTGAGGAGTTAGTTATTATTTTTTCTAGTTAAATTTTAACTTTTCTACCTCGAACTTTTCTTACTCAACATTCTCCATTCGTCGAAATGTTATTCATACTTTCCCTATATATTTTTCTTAGTTTTTGATCTCTATAACTCGAATTTTCGTACTCCAAAGCAAAACTCCGATCCTTTGACACTTTAGTAAGAGAAGTTTCACTATACTTTGAAAACGACGGGAGTTCTTGAAAAACTTCCAATATTTTTTTGCTTATTTCAAGCTACAAAATTCGATTTGAAAATTACTATTTAATTTTTTCCACCGACATATTTTTTATTTCGAAGGAACAAAACAAATTCTATAAAATTTTTTTTTAACTAGTAATTTTTTCAAGTACTTTTTTATTTATCTACGATGTAACCCTGTTATTGAATACATTTCGTGTAAAACATTACAAAATATATTGATTGAGTACGTTGCTTGTATTAAATGAAGTCAGCAATGTATTCAATACATAATTCGCTGCATTGAATACATTTTTCATTCTTTTTATGAAGTCAATAAATTTTATGACATGTACATTAAGGCGGTTCACCAAAAATGAATATAAAAAGACACTTCCTAGAATGAAAACTTCTATCGAAAAGGCTTCAACACTATACTTTTTTTTTTGGGCGTCCCGAAAAACAGCCAAAATGGTCTTTTAGCTATAACATTAGTATTTCTAGTCCGATCATAGAGTGCAGCATATCGTTGGATAGGTCTGAAGGAATACTGTTGATGTCATCATCAAGTAGATATTTTGCAATTTTTATTTTATTCCTCTAGCTACCTCATAATTTCAATTTTATTACTACAATATTAGCATTAGCAACGACAATACGTTATTGCAACAAAGTCGCTGTCGTCGGTTTGTATCTATTTCTAATTTGACATGCGACAAGAGTGAAAAAATAGGTGCTTGTTTATGTTTTCATGGTATTTTCTGCTAGTTTCCTGGTATTTTCTGCTTCGTTTTCATTGTTTTTGAGATGAGTGTTTGTTTGTTTGTAATAATTCTATGTTTAACAGTTAAAAATGCATGCAAATACAACTTGTCGTGTCGCATCTAAAAAAATGAAGTCGCAGACATTTTCGACGTTCGTTTGACGTCGCGTTGAAATGTTACAGTCGTCTTCAATGTGTTTAGGCTGTCACAAGCACTTAAGATTGGCTGACAAGAAAATTCATAAAAAAAATATTGTTCGCGACATCATTTGATAGTTCAGGGTTGCAGCGTAGACGATTCAGAAAAAATGTTTGAAGGGTTTGACGACCTTTTAGTGCTTTTCCTAGCAAATTTAAACATTGCTTGGTGTCTGTTTAAATTATAAATTATAATTTATATAAATATTCTTTTGGCGTTGGTGTCTTTTTTTTTGTAAGTTTGAAGCTTGTTGAATTGGACAAGGTTAGTGCTATTCGCGCAGTAACGTTATATTTTTGTTTATGTTTATGTTTTTGTTAGTTTGAGTTACAAAATAACAAAAATAAACCTTTAGCCAGATTTAGACACATACTCAAGCACAACGCACGCATACATTTTCTAAATTTCTCAGCCAGACGAGCGCATAGCTACAGTTTCTTCACACATTCGTCTTCACATGGGCACAATAAAACCATAACAATTTTATTGTTATACGCGTATCTGTGAATAAGCTATTGCTAATTATTTCAAAGCTATACACTTCATCCTGTTCGATACAATTTGTTTTGTTGTATTGCTGTTTGGTTGTTTCAATTCCATACCGTTACGTTTCCAAGTTTAGTTTTAAGCCATGCGCACACATGCTGGCGCATTTCTTTTTGGCGCACGCTGAGCTCGTTCGTTCGTTCGATTATTTCTAAGTCAAAGTTACGCTCGTCAGATACTATTCAACAGTTGACGCGTTTGAACGTTATACTTGCTCATTTTTTTTACGTTTTGAATTTTTCGCGCACCAGCAAAAAAAAAAAAAAAACACAATTTATACAAAAATAAAAAAAATTTTTTTTCAACGTCAAGAGGTTTTTCAAGTTCAAATTTAACAAAAAAAAATTAATAAATAAATAGAAGAAGAAAACAAAAAAAAGGCCTTGTACAAGAAAACAAAAAACAAAATTAAAAATAAACAAAATAATTACAACTTTAACAAAAGTGAAAATATTTGATGAATTCGCTAAATTTAAAAAAACTGCTGCAAATTTTTGATTTTATGAAAACAACGCTAAGAACTAAAAAATACGAAATTGAGTTCTTTTTATAGTTAAAAATCAACATTAAAACAAAAAATAAAACATAAAATTAATACAAAATTAAATAAAATAAAAAATTAATAAATTAATAGAATATTATATAAAACAAGCAACTAAAATTTTCATAAAACATTTTTGTGACTTTACAACGAAACCAAAAAACAAATTGTGATATTAATTTAAGCAGTTACTCAAAGAAAGGTAATTTTTTTACAATGAAAAAAGTAGCAAATTTTTAATGTGGAAAAGATAAAATTAAGTACTATAGTACTTAGTTTTAAAGTTTTTATAACAACTTTTTAAAAAGCTATAAAAATAACTTATATTAAAAGCTTAAAATTTAAAATAAAACTCAGGCTTATCTGTTGAAACCAAAATTTTGTGGATATATTTTTTTAATTCCAGGAAATTCAAAACAAAATTCGCATGTAAAATAAAAATTTCGAATATTTAGTAGTTAGTTGGCAACCGTGTCGGAATGGAAAAATTTGGCTTTTTTGAAATATTAAGCCTTTTAAGGCAAACTTTTTTTTTAAATTCAATGTTGATGGTTGTTATTTTGATATTGATTTGATAAAAAGATAAGCGTTCAATACAAACCAAATAATTGACAAAAAAAAAAATAATAATTAAGGAATTCTGAACTACAATTAATTTGTAAAATTTTTTTGCAACTTTTAGCAATTTTGTATTTATTCAAAAAATCTATAGTACATGGTTATATAGATAGGGAGCGGGTAGAAATTGGTCATAACAAAATTTCATTTTACAAAATTCATTCCTTTCAAAATTCATCTTTTATAAAATTCTTTATTTTTTTTAATTTGAAATTACTTTAACTAATTTGAAATTATTCAGAATAAATAGAGCTGAATTGGCAAATTCGAAGAATTATACCGCCATCACCATTATAAAATTCCTCTTTACGATATTAACTCTTAATGAAATTTACTTTTCCAAAGTTTCGTTTTAAAAAATTCCATTTAATAGAATTTTCTATTTTCGAAAAGTGCGTACCTTTTATCAGAATAAAACAATTCTGTGTCGACAAGGAATAACCGCAAAAGTCGAGTTAGGACAAAGTGAGGTTATTACTTTGATTGCGTTTTTTCGCAATAAAATACACTAGTACGCAAATTTTTATGATTGTATCTTGAAAATTAAATGTTTGAAGCCATCAAATCTAAACAGAAAAAGACAGGGTACCCTCATATAAGAGAGCAATTTGAATTTTAAAAGTACTCTCCTGATATTTTGTAAATGAGTTTAGCTGTTATTCCTTGTCGACACAGATTTTCTTATTTATGCTTTTATAGAAATTTGTAAAAGGAATTTTAAAAAGAAGTATTTTTTATGAAGAGCGAATTTTATAAAGATGAATTTAAAAAAAGTGAACTTTGTGAACAGTATCAACATATTCGTATTTTTTTTTTTTATAAAATTTTGTTGAGGAAAATTTGGAAAAGAAAGATTTTTGTGAAGTAGGAATTTGTAAAGTTGATTTTCAAAAAAAAGTTGTATTTTGAAAAAAGGAATTTTGTAAAAAGAATTTTTTGCGAATGGAATTTGAACCACGACGCAGTTATACAGGTTTTTAATTTCAAATTAAACCTTTTTCATTTCAATTTAAACTTTTTCCAAATCAAATACAACTTTTTACAATTCAAAAAACTTTTTACAAATCAAAAACAACTTTTTCCATTTCAAATTCAACCTTTTACAGTTGAATTTGAAATGAAAAAAGTTAAATTTGATTTATAAAAAGTTTAATTTGAACTTTAAAAGGTTGAATTTGAAGTGTAAAAAGTTGGATTTGAAATGGAAAAAGTCTTATTTAATTTGTAAAAGGTTGAATTTGAAGTTTAAAATCTGTATAAAATACAATTTTAATCTCATACATAGCAGATTTTTTACAAAAAAAATTTTTCCTATTTTCTGGTATTTCCTTATTTCCTAATTCTTGGGGGATTTTTTTTTTAGTTTTTCAAGTTTTTTGTTCATTTTTATTTTTTTAATTTACAAAATTTACAATCTTTAAATTCTTTAATGCTTTCTTTATAAACTCTTAATAAAATATATTTTTTGTCAATTTTTATTTTGTCATGTATAACCTAGTCCATAACCATAAATAACGTGCAACTCAAACTTTTTTCTTCATTTTTTTTCTTTCTTCTAAAACAGCCATGAGTTAATCATCTGCTTAGCGTGCCAATTTATGCATCTATCTCTACAACTCGTGTAGCTTTTATTACAATTTAAATAAACACAGATTTTTTTTTATTTCTTGTCCATGTGCTAGACCATCTTTTTATGACTTTATAATATCAATTATTATTTTAACACGTTCTTTTTTTATGACTAGAAAATATAACTTGTAATGTGCATATGTAAAAAAAAACAACAAAATTCTATATCAAATAAAAAACAATAATGACTTCAATTATATTGTTTATGTCTAACAAGAGTTTTTGAATTTAGCAAAAAATTAATTATTTAAGTTTTGAAAGTAAACGTGTGAAGTTAATAAAATTTAAAAAATAAATATTTTTTCCAATTACTTTGCAATTTTTTTTTTTTTTGCATTCCCAAGCTGAAGTAGGCGGTGTCATTCGGTATAAATGAGTGAAATTTTGCGTACCAAAAAAAAACTTTTTATACTCTAGTGACATTTCCATAAAAGTCAAAATATTACTTTTGATTTGGCAGATGCCACTTAACCTGTTGTTGTTTTCCATCTAGTATTACCAGATGACCCGCATTTAAGGGAAATTTTCTTACCAATTTTGACAGCAAAAATCAGCCAAATCATGAAAAATTGTTCCCTAGGAATTGGAGAGGGGAGTTTTAATTTTTAAGATGGCCGATAGATGTAAGAATTTTTTTAATGACACTCATGAATATTAACGATTAATGAACAAATTTGCATTAAAAATTTAAATTTTCAAAAAGTTTTTCTGCTTTATCTTAAAAACAAAAACTCCCATTTCAAATTCCGAGGGAACATTTTTTCTTGATTAGGCTGAATAAATTATTTTGACTATGAAATAATTGAATAAAAATAAAGGTTTTTTTTTGTAAAAATAAAAGTTTAACGATCAAAGTTTGTGTTTAAGGTATTCCATCTAAGTGACCTAAATGCACTTTGTCACTTTTCAGAAAATGTAGGAGTTTTATAACATACATAAGTGGCGCCCGTGGTCGTATGTGCTAAGTGTGCGGCGTAGGTAAATTTAAATTTTACTTAAAACTAAAAATTTATACGCAAAATTATCTTCATTTTTCACATGTTAGTTGTGTAATAAATGCAGTTCCATATCAAAAATTTTCGACCAAGGAAATCAGTAAAATTTTATCGGTTTTCAAATTTTTTTTTCTTTTCAGATGTTTTTTTCTTTCGAATGTAATAACAGTCAGTGTGAAGTCTTTTGTAAAAGTATTTGTAATGATTTTGACGTAGAATTACGTCTTACAGCGCGGTTTGTGTGGGGACAGATTGAAACATTTTTTCAAGGCCATGAAACTTTTTTGACGAATACTTTAGGGTATACCTACAGCCTTTAATACTCATCGTTCAAAGACAATATATATACTTAAATATCAGATATATCCTGCTCTGAATGAATATCTAATTTTGGATTTTGTCACTATTATATTAAAGTCACAAAATAATAAAATATAAAAAGCTGCTAAAGCTTTAAAGCTAAAGTTTTTGCTGGATGCGCTTGCCAACCAATTTACCAAAGAAAACAATTTTTTGTCAGAAAATTCGCATTTCAATCGATTGTTTTTTGAGAAGATGTTATGAATTGATAAAATATGCATTTTTTTCAAAACTTAAAATTTCCAGCCAAAATTATCTTTTTAGCATTTCTCTAAGTCCAATTGTGTCATAAATGCAATTTCAAATTTTAGAATTCCAATTGACGACCAAACAGCTCAGCCATTTAACGATTTTCAAAGAAAACTTTTTTGGTTTGTTGATGTTTTTCCTTCAAAACGTTATACAAATCAGTGTCGTTATTAATTTTGTTTCGATATAAGCTATTGCAAAGTCATTTGTCGAGAATTTGAGACTAAGACCTCGTATTAACGTCGTAAGTTCAAATGATGCGAAGCTCATATGAGGAGCCTCCATGAACTTATGAGTGAATGTATTATTCCCCTCTATTATAGACTTAGAAGGAATTTGTAAAGCCAAATTTCAAATTTTTTAAGCGAGTGAATTTATTTTGCGTTCTTCGATTTAAGCACCTGGAAACTAATTTTTTGAGTTCTTAAGAGTATAACCTCATGCCTACGCCTACGCCTCTTTAGTACTTGTGATTTAAAGCTCAGACGAGGAATATCTCTGAACTTGTATTGCTCTTCCTCTATAATAAAACAAAATGTACTTCTGAATGGAAGTTTAAAATTTTTGTGAGGGAACTTGTGTTGCTTGCAGTGGCGTAACTAGATGATCAAGGGCCCGTGTGCAAAATTGAAAAAGGGCCCCCTACAAGAAAAATTAAAAAAACATTTTCAAAACAAGAAGTACAGAAGTACAGAAACAATATTGTTTTAATTTTACTATATTTTTTTTTTTTGCTTTATCATTAGCAAAAGTTTCTATTAATTTGCTTAAATCTCATTCAGACGCCTGTTTGTTCTGAATTGCAATCAATGCTAAATTCGACTACCTGGATTGGCTTGTCCTTATTTCTTTAATAATTTTTTATCATTTTCAATTTACTAAATTACCAGTCTGCACTTGCGGAGATTCCTGGGATTGTGAAGCTGTATCCACAGCATAGATGTATAAACTTATATAATGTTATATTTGATTGCTTCAAAATTTGTCATGATTTTTTGACACAATTGATTAACGGTATCCAATTCACCAGCTTGTTAGTACTGAAGAATTGTTGAGTAAAATATTAAGCTACTATTTCACAGTATTTTGTTTGAAATTTTTTTATTATATCAGATTCGTTACCATTTGCTATTTGTAGTATCAGCGAAGGGACCCGCGAATCAGCGAATTGCTTGTGTTTCAGCAATTTGAACAAAGTAAGGATCAAATTGATAACTGCAAGACTTTCTTCTTTTAAAAAAAAGTTTTTTCTCTACATTTTTATGCAAAAGATAGTAATTGTAGGACGTAGTGTTCATTAAACCGGAAATGCCATGATGAAGCGGCTTCTCTTCAATTGTTGTAGGTGGTATTTTCTTGATTGAAGATGTGTCCATGTGTGATGTGGACTAGTCAAATTATTTGAAACAATAATGCTGTCATAGACCAAGCAGGAAATGCCTTTGAGATGGAAGTAAATGTAAAATTATGATGAAAAACTTTCAGAAAATTGGTTTCGAAGAGGTAAAATAAGAATTACAGAATGGCATTCACAGTCCGGATTTTAATCAAAGAGAGGACATGTAGGGAGTTCTATAGCATCAAATAAGGGTACATAAAAAAGCAAAAAAAAAAGAGTTTTGGCATCAAATCAAGGAATATTGGTATTCCTTTTTACTGGCGATTACTTCTGCCAATTAGGCTTGTGCTAAACAGTTCCGGAGCCGGAACGAACATGGAACGTTTCTTTTGTACAGCGGAACTAGTTCGCGGAAACATGTTCGCGGAACTATGTAGTTCCTTTGCACTTTTCAAGAATGTTTGTGTACCTAAATTTATGAGGAAATCTACTTAGATGTGAATGTATATTATTATATTAAGAATTCATTAATGCGATACTCATTTGAATTATATAACAAACATTATTTTACATTCTTTGCCTGCAATTTATTCCACATATTTTAATAATTTAAGCATGTTCATGTGCAGCAGTTGCCTCGAAAGCAAAACATGTCCCGGAACTATATAGTTCCTTCCGTTCGATTGTTCAACCAAATGAACAAAACAATGCGCATAACAAGAACGACAATATATCTTCCAATAGATCTTTTATCATATCTTTCAATCAGATTTATACATGTCCGCGGAACTATGTAGTTCCGCTAGTTCCATTTGATTGAACGAAAGCATGTTCAAAATGAAATGAACAGAGCATTGCACACAACAAGGACAACGAATTGTCATCTTTTCATTTCATACATTAGCTCTTTCGTTCGCTCACAAAAATCATCTTTGCACTTTCACAAAAATCGTGTAAGACTTAATATGTAAGAAAGAGATGTTGTATTCATGTTCATATTGCGTAAGAAAAAAAAAACATTCATTGAAGCCGGAACTGCTTGAACATGTTAAAAATGAATCGAAGGAACGATTGGAACTATGTCCGACTGTGAACATAGTTCCGGGAACTATACAGGTTCGGAACGACACATCTCTACTGCCAATGTTGTTGATTCTATGGAATGGAAATTTCATGGAGTTATTAAATCTAAATCTATTAAATACTCACTCCAAGACTTCCAATTCAGGGAAAAGTAAATTTTAAGAAAATATACAGAAATATTGCCAAAGTAGAGCTTTGTTTCTATTATTTTTTTCCAGAATGAATTTACAAAATGATTAAAACTAAATTTTTACTCGAAGTTTTGTTCATAAATCTTATTTAATTTATGAAATATTTGAGAAAATAGCTTATCTACTTACTTCAGTTATAATAATTTATGGAAATAAAATTTTTGTTGAACAAATGGTTCACTAGAAACTAAACGTTTCTATTATTTTTTTCATCACTGTATAAAGAAAGTTATAGCATGCATAGCGCATATAAAAAAATGTGCTTAAAAAAAAGGACCTATCAGCCCTTCTCACGTAAAGCTCTTTGATATTGCAGCAATACTACCAGTTAACTTTGGTGCAAATATTTGTGCATTTTGCTTCACTTCCTTACAGAGAAGGCTAACATTTCAATGAGAATGTTTTTTTGGTCTCCCAGTTCTGGACCTATTTTGCACTGTTTTGTAAGTTTTATATTTTCTTAAAGTGATCTGTAGGTGCCGTGACACAGCCCCAAGTCGCATTATCCCAATTTAAAATTTTGAAACTGTCACTTCTTATTAAATGACATAAGCCAAATATTTTTACTTGGGGTTATGTCACTATTAAAGGATTGACATATTAAAAAAAAAAAAAAAAAAATAGGTCAAAATTCCTTAAAAATGTTTTAGAATTATGCCACCCATTTAAGGGGTATTAGTACTTTATATAAAGTGATGTAAGAACAAGTAAAACAAATGGCTTTTTATCATTGCATAATTAAAATTTGGATAAAATAATATTAAAAATTGGAATTATGTGCCTTGGGGTTACGTCAGGGTGCCTATTTTGTACACTTGCAAATGAAAAATTCAAAATTTTGCCTATACCTCAGTAGGATTTACCTTCTTTACAATGTTTTATTATCAAATAGTTAAGACAAGATTCGATTTGTTTCTCCTTGGGACATTATTTTTTTTTTTAACCTCGATCACGACTAATACTGAATAAAAATGCGTAAGTAGGGAATTAACAAACATAACGGCACTTTTTTCCGAGAAAATTTCAAAAACACGAGCAACAGAAATTTGAGACATAGACCTACATGTTTAATGCCGACTCCGAACAGCCAATGTTCATGTTATTTACTTTTTGAGGTTTGCCTTAAATTTTTTTATATTTAAAAACTTTCAGTCATATGAAGGATTGAACTCAGGCTATCACAGTTCGTTGACTCGCACGGTATACGCTTAGCATGTGAGGCCACGACCGCCATAGGTTCCTTGAACACTCGCGTTAAACTTTGCTCTTGTTTTGAATATGTTTTACGAGTGCATTGCTGCAAATTTTTATTTCTGATTTCGCCATAAACAATTCTTAAGCTAAAAGAAAATAACATTTAAAAAGATCATTTAAATTCTATTGATATTTAAATAGCTGTGCAGAATATTGAAGAATTTGTTCTTGATATGGATATGTGCCTGTAGAAATAAGCCTTGAACTACTCTATATAAAATTTTAAATTTGTATAAGAAAATAAAAGTATTTTTAAATGAACATAAATCAAAGTAATAACAACCGAAACGCTTTTGTAATTGATTTAAGCTTGATTGCTTTTAAAACTGGGCCTGGCAGTTTAAAATCATCCTAATGAACAGTAATAAAATAAAAAACAAAACATCACAAATCGTTAAAAAGTTTTTAACGTTATTATTATTATTTTTTTTTGTGTGAATTGATCGTAAAATTTTTAAAATTTATTTCGCTGAAATGTTTTAAATAACCTTAAAAAGGTCCGTTATTCGTGCAACTGCCTCTGTGCGGTGCTGTATTTGTGAAATACTTTGAGAAAGACTTACAATAAATTTTAATAAAAAAGACTTTGAAATTGTACGTGTGATGATTGTATATAATAAACAAAGTCCAAAAACAAGGCCGTAGCTGGTATATTTTGTAGCGAAGGGGTTTTCTTATTTGATATGATATGATATTTAATGTAAGGATATATTGAAGAGTTGCTTGCAAAAAGATATGTACTAAATATAATGACTTTTTTTTACCTTCTTAACTTAAACTTTTTGCTAATATTGACAAATTTGTATTTTCTTAGAATTTTTTCTTAATTTGTTCAGTCAATTTCTTTTGTTGGGAATGTGATTTTGGAAAATAATATAATTATTTATATTCTCTTAACTTAAATGTTTTTTTAATGCTAAAAATTCCATGGCATGTGGAGTTGATTTGATTAAGCCACGAATTTAGCATATATATGTTTTTTAACATATATAATTTTTTTTTTCTTTTAACAATTTTCCAAACCGGATCTGTCAATAAAAAAATAGCTATTTTTAAATAAACAAAATTATTGCAGTTCAAGCTAACATTTTAAGTTTATTCTAACGCAAAAAAAAATTATGCACGAATAACTGTTATTGCTGTGCTCTGTCAGCACATGTATGCATTTATTTTTTTCATTATTTTTTTTTAAAGCCATAAAAGTAAATTTCACAAAAAAAAAAAAACAAAACATGCTTACATATAGATAAACGACATTGTCTGAAAATAAACTTGAATAACAAAAAGTTCAAATCAAGGAAAACAGGAACCAAAAACCAGAATCTATTCACTAATTTTATGTTTGTTGTTTGTATTTGTTAGAAAAAAAGCACCACTATTTAAGAAAAAAAAAAAAATGCTAGACTATATCATAAATATAAACATGGATTTTATTGTTTATTAATGCTATGCAAATATTATAAAAAAAAATTAAATGAAATAAAATAGGCAAAAAAACAAAATAAATTAAATATGATATATTTAAATTAAAACGGTTTTTTCTTTTTGTTTTAGCCAACAAAATTGGTTAAAGCTCGCAATTTTTTACATGACAGCTAGTCATGAGGATAGTCATGAGAATGGTGTTTTCCCAGTAGAATTCCAGAATACTCATTATGTTAAAAATTACGGAATATTCATGTGTATTTATTTTTATATTTTGTAATTTTTGTTTATTAACAATGAAGTATAACTTGCTATCGTAGAAAAACTCTCTATGAATATTACAGTGTGGTCTTGCTGAACTCTCATATCCATAGCAACAATCCTTTGAACCATTTAGCGCAGGTTTGCAAAAAAAAATTTAATTAAATTAAAAAATTTTAAGAAATTATAATCTTATTTATAATCATTTTATTATTCAATTAAAATCCTGTGTATTAAGTCCTATTTTGTACTGACAATTCTGTAGTTTCGTAACAACTTGTTTGAACAAATTCGCATAATTTTTCTTTAAGTCACTCCACAAGTTTTCAATCGCATTTAGATCCGGTTACTGGCTTGGTCAGGTGAGCACATTCATGTTCTTGTCCGAAATGCACTTTTTTACCAATTTTGAGGTATGCTTTGGGTCGTTATAATGCTGAAAGACTCAACGAAGAGGCATGTTTCTCTCAGCATTACGTCTTTCAAGAAGTTCTTACGACGTTTGATAAATCGCACCTACATCATGTCAGAAATCCACTATACTCTTTCTGTCACCATGCTTAACTGTTTTCTTTGTAAAACGAACGGCAAATTCCTTGCCTTTAGGTCCTCTTACATTCCTTTGTGCTTCATTTCCAAATAAATTTATTTATGTTTCATTACTATGTAAAATATTTTGCCACTTTTTCTTACACTCGGGTTCTACCCAGCCCACATCATCATGCCCACATTAGTTTTTTGCATCAAAGGCACTTTCTAGCAATTTTTCCTGACAGTTTTGCTTGTTGAAAACAACGTCATTCACAAAATTTTAAATACCAGAATAAAAGTTAAAGTTTTCTTGTATCTATTATTTTGCTCAAGTAAATTTTCACACTTTTCACAAAAGGTTAGAGAGAGAAAAAAACTAGGGATACACACTTTACTTTATTCTACTTAACCACGGTATGTAAAAATTACTTAACTGGCAAATTATAGTGAATAAACATAAAATTTTTAAATGTATCTTATACGATCAGGACAATACAAGGCCCAAGTCCTTTTCAATTATGCTTGCAAAATATTTTTATAGGCATAATTAAATAAATTTCCAAGTTCCAAGTAGCTTTGTAAGAATATTGCAAAAAACACTAAAATTGTTGAACAATAATACTCTAAAAGGCTTGCATTAAGTAAGTGTTTTCCAAACATGCTTGGAAAATGTAAAAACAAATTAATAATGTTTCAATTGTTCACAGTTTCGATCCTCTCATATATAAATGCAATAGCGATCAGACATATAGCATGATATCAGATCTTTCGACTTTTATGCTACGGTTGCGATGGTCCACGGTTCAATTCCTGATAATGACAGTTAAAAATGTCTGATAGTTTGCAATTTTACATATTAATATATGCTTACATAAAATATTAATAACCGAAAATAAAAATTAAAAATAAAGTTAGTCAGGTTAGGTTGAGGATTTGAACCCTGGGTTACTCAAATCATAAAAATCTGAAACACGACAAAAAATAACGTTTGCTAGCGCTTATTATATACTTAAAAAGATCAACTGCAAAGAAATACTTGGAAAAAGCTTATTAACAATTGTAACAAAACACTTGAAATAAACTTTTTTAAAAACTTTTTCTCAATTCTAAACAAACACTTTGATTAAGCTTGAAGCAAGGATATATGTCGATGCATGGTTAGTAGTAATGTCCTGTGTTATCGCTGAGCCAAACTCAAACTTTGGTAAGCAAATTTGTCCAACCTTAATTTCTTTAAGCCTTGGTATCCATTACCTTAAATTTTTTTTAATGGTATGGGTGGTGACTTCAAATAGGTCGTTCAGACCTTTCGTTCTCGCTGCTTTAAAGAGACCTACTATAAGCTCTTATCAAGAAGAAGAATATATGAAAAACCAAAATTATTGAAAAAATGTTTTTTTTTATATTTTCTATGAACTTTTTTACAAGACCCGCAGGAAAATTTATTAAAACTTAAAATGACTTCAACTTCTTTCATATATTAAACGATTTTATCGATTCAAACTTGGATAATGGCTCAAACATATCGCACTATACAACATTTCTATGTCGACCAGGAATAACCGCTAAAGTCGAGTTAGAACAAAGTGAGATTTTTACTTTCATTGCGTTTTTTCGCAACGATATATACTAGTACGCAAATTTGTATGCTTTTAAATATTAAACCATTGCTTTCTTAAACATCAAATGTTTGAGGCGGGTCGACCTTTTTAAAAAAATATAACCATAAATCAGAGATATAACGTGTTAAAAAGCCTCGAAAAAACCTAATTATTACTTTCCCAAAAAACATTGTGGAAAATTCGTTGACGAATCGCTTTAAAACGTTTTTTTCGTATTATTTTCGATTAGTTTGGTTTTTTCTGAATCAGAGGTTGGCTGGATGCTTAAAGAAGGCACCGTTTAAAATTGCTTTGTTAAATAGCATTCAAATATTTTAAGGGGCGACATGACATTGGCCGTTTTTTTAAATCGACTTTTTTATAATTTTGTATTTTAGTAAATATTCTTAAGATTCTTAGAAAAATTTTCATGGATTTCATGGAAAAATTCCTACGGGTCGAATTTTACAGCCGGATTAGTGAGAGCGCATTTTTATTTTTCTTGGCATTTTTCTTTGTTTACAAACTTTGAACTCGTTTATCTCGAAACCATGTTTTTCGTACTGGTTGCGGCGCTAGCGGGTTCATTTATTGACGAAATTTTTTTTTGTATTTTTTAAAACTTGATTCGCTATCGTATGATACGAGCTTTTTTAAATTTTTTTTGGATTTTTTATGAATTTTCACTTTCACTTTCAAATTTGGAACAACACCAAAAATTGAAAATAAATAAAAAAAGCTTCTGTCATACGATAACCAATTTTTACAAGATTTAAAAAAGTCATTTTTTCCAGATCGGACCATTTTTGCGACTCCCAGCGCAGAGGCCCCGTATTTGTCTCTGCCGCCAGTTTGGAGCTCTATAAGACATGTTGGAGTGAAAAATATATTTTTTTTGAATTTTTTTTCTTGTAATTTGTTCAATTCTCTACAATAATAAAACAAAATTTGGAAAAATGTTTGTTTTGGACTGAGTTATGAATTTTTTAAAAAAGCTCTGTTTTCGCTGCCGCGAATGTTATGTCCGACCTTAAAATGTTTTTAGCTTCCCCCAAATTTTTATTTCCACTAAATATTTTATTTTCGTTTCTCTTAAAATTTACGACTCGTTCACGAATTGCTAACGAATTAATTTTCTAAGGTTTGGCGACTCACGAATTACTTTTGTCGTTTTGAACAATTCGTTAACGAAGGAGGAATTTCTGCCGTTCACGATATTATAAGTGAATTGCATATGATAATGGCTATTGAATAAAATTTACGAAAAAGCGATTCATAAACGATATCATAAGTAAATCATTTTGTTTGTTGGGTTACAATAATATAATTTCGTAGAAAAGTGAGTGCGGAATGCACGAGTTGTTTGAAAAATTGCATAGCAAAAACTAAACCACATGATTTTCAAATTTCAAAAAAATTTTGGTAGAGATTTAAAAAAAAAAATTATGGTGTGACGGGACAAAGTCCATTAAAAGGTACGGTCCATAAATTTTTTGTCAAGCTCTCTTCCGACTTTTATCTGAGTCGCCTTGGTCAAAGAAATATTGTAGAATATAGTTTATGTTTTCAAAGCTTAAATTAATTTAAAAAACTATATGTAATCCGACTGAAAAAAAACAGGTATCGCAATGCGTTTCTTAATAATCTATGAAATGTGTCTTTTACCGGTGGCACGCGTTTTAATATGATTTTCTTCGGCAATTATTATCAAAGTTAGAAATTACTCTATTTGGAAAAAGCTTATCTATTTTAAATATTAGTATTTGTAACATTTTTTGGTCTTTTATTACGTTTTAATGCCAATTCAACTAGAAAAGTATACACAATTATTTCCAAACATCCTGATCATTCGCAGTCGGAATTGAGTCCGTCCTTTGACGAAAGTTTAGATTAAATTAAAATGAATAAATTAAATTATGTGCGGTTAAAAATTTGTGGAAAACTATACGATTTTAACATAATTGAACTTAATTTGTGCCAAAATTGATTCTAACTGAGTTAAAAGTATATCAATATTTCATTATTTTTCTTTTATAACAACCGGACCCGGATTCATAATGAAATAATGAATGCGTGAAAACATAAGATGTGTTTAAGGGTTCATTTAGGACTTATTCAGAACAGAATATTTAAATTTTTCACGAAATCAGATTCTAAAGGGTTATTTTGTATAAACAAAATTTTTTGGTGAAATTTTTCTTGAGGTCAAATTTCGAAATTAAAAATGGTGCGAAATTAATATGGTTTGCCTTGGCAGTCGAGTGGCAAGCCTGCTTAACTGCCAACCCTGAGGTCCCAGGTTCGAATCCTGGGCAGCCCAGGATCCTATGCTTTAACCTTTCTTCAATCCGTTCCTCAACTTTCCTGTATAATCAGCTGAAATTAAAAATTCATCAATATTAGTTGAGTTGTAGTTGCCCAGTGGGAAAAAGCAGTGCTTTGAAGCGCTACTAGCAGGCCTTCATATCGATTTTGAGACCTTCCACACTCATATCCAAGCCCATAAACTTTTTTATATGAAACGAGCAAATTTTCTAGGCCTTCCTCTGTAGCGACTCTAAAGAGGCCTGCTAGAAGCACTTCTTAAGAATGGCTAAAGAAAGGGAGTAAACAAAAAGTATTGAAAAAAATATTTTTTCTTATGATTTTATCTCTTTTCCTATGTTTTTTTTTAACTCAGACTAATTTCAATCTATAATCTTTGATATAGCATAAGAAAAGCCATTATTATGTCATATTTTTTGACTGTTATAAATTCCAACTTTAATCGAAAAATTTGCCCTGAAGTATATGAAAAGTCAGTTTTTGGAGAGAAAGTGCTGCCTTTATAGTGCAGGAAAAGGAGGCCTTCAAGAAGAGTTCATAAGAGCAGCGAGGAAAGCATTTGTTTGGTCTTCAAAAGTAGTAGTATTTGCAGGCCTTCGTTTGAAGAGCCCTGGTTTAATTGCCTATTGGGTGGCGGAATGAGATTTCTTAATAATTGGAATTAACTGATTCGACTTATCTATCTTACCATTTTCGAAGCAAGGCAAACTTGACTGAATAGATTTGACACCTGAAATTCTTGATACAAAGCTTACACAAAAATTGCTTTTTGCTGTTTATTCTAATTGAAAATTTAGTGATACCTTCAGATGTTTTTATAATTTTTGCGTATTGAATTAAGATAAATATTTTTTTTTTTAATTTTTGATTTCTTAATTAAAAATATTCACGCACGTCCTCTTATATTTTTTGTTTCTTTATTTTTTTGTAAACTTCCCTTAAGTTGTGATTCTGTAAAATTACTTTTAATTAATATGCTTTTAATTAATTTAACTGTCGGCACTTCTTGTAAGCATTGCTAATTAAATCGTAATGATCATTTGTGTGAGTTTAAAAAAAAACAATCCAATTTAAACTTTTCACTTATTTTTAGTAATTTTTAATTTGTCACGTGCAATATTTCTTTGTCAGTCGATAGCGTGCGCTAAAATCTTTTTTTATGAAAAATTCTTTGCGCAACTATAGGTATGCAACTGCGTATCAAACAGTAGCGTGCGTCTTAAATAATCAAATAAAATTTGTATCTTTGAGATATATTCATATCTCAAAATAAAAACATTGTCGTAGTTATAAAGGCTATAAAAGCTGAGCTTTGATTAAGATTTCACTGCCATACATTTATGAAGTGTGACTGTAAGTTCCGCACTTATTCTAGAGTATTTAATTTATGCCAAGTTATTTATTTATTTTGTGTTGCATGTCAAATGCCTGTATAGAGATATTTTCCGCTATCGTGTTTAAGACAGGCATAAATTTAAACTATTGCAAATTTTTAATTTTAAACAACATTTATTTCAAACAAAACTTCTTTTCACACAAAAAAAGAAAGTAGCTGCTTTTGATATTCTAGTTTTGTAAGTTATTATTTTAAATTTATGGCATGTCAAAATTAATGAAAAATATTTACATTTGGATTAGTATAAAATTATGTACTTAATAATTTCCTGAAATATAATTTTTTTGCTGTTTTGCTTAAATGCTTTAAAGCAATATGAAAAGCAGACACCTCCATAAAAACAGAAAACAATTAGTTTCAAAAGAGTTTCTGAAGCATATTGTTCTAGATTTTCTCTTCAGATTCTTTGAACTTCCAAAGTGACATACGACTAGTTCAACCAGTTACTTCTATTTGTACATCTCGAATTGACTTTTTACTACTTATAAAATAAAACTTTGAAACTGAAAATCGAAATAAAAGCATGCGTACCTTAAAGTATGCAGCAATTTGTAAGAGAACCTTTTCTACATGAATTTTTATCTTCAAATACTTTAAACGTTGAACTTGTATAAATGATAAAAAAAGAAGTTTGCTTCTATTAAAATATCTTGGAATGAATTTTGTTATTACATTGACTGTTCAAACTAATGCAGCAGCAACATAAACACGCTTATCTTGGAAAAATCTTTAAAATAACATAGATGGCAAAACAGCTGCAATCAGCAAGAATAACTCATATCATAAGCAGACAAATCTATGAGTTAATTTTAATGTCTGACTTAATGCATAGATATTGATAAATAATGAGTTCTAAGCTCAAATCAGCCAGTTCAACAGCAATTTAAAATATCTGAGTGTTGTTTTATTTTTTTATTTATTTTATTTATATATATTTATTTTTTTTTATATAAAATTTACTTATTTATAAATAATAGCATTTTCTCTGAATTCTTACTAAATATTTGTTTTATTTTTATATTTGCAGATCGATAACTTCATCTTAACAACAACAACTTGTTGATAAAAGTACAAAAGTTGTAAAAAAGTTTCAACTTTACTTGACTCAATTCTCTTCAATTTTATTTATTTTTTTGTAAATTTCTTCATCTCGAAACCGCGAGAACAGAACAAATACATCGAACTCATAGAATGGTAGAAAGTGATTCGCATAAAAATAAAAGTGATTGTAAGTAATTTTGATTATATTTTAGTAATAAATTTAGTTATATTTTCTTTAATGTAAGGCTTGTTCGATTTTGCGTTGGAGTCAGTGTATATCTGGAATTTATATGCCACGCCCCATATTTATATGAGGTCTATATTTGGTCAAATTAATGCTCTCAAATGCGTTTTTGTGAGAAATTTTAGCACCAATTCTGAATAAGTTTGAAATTAACCCTTCTATATATTGTACATTTTGACTTTTTTCTGGTATTTAAGTTGAATTTTGAGCTTTGGTGTATTCAGAGATTTACAGTAGAATTTTATGAGCATTTTACATTTTAAGTACTACAAAAATATTTTTCATAAAAATCTACTGTAAGTCTCTGAATACACCAAAGTTCAAAATTCAACTCTATTAGTTCTGTTTTATGGGTCCTTTTTGAAGCTTTGGGAAAAATAAACAAACATCACTCATGCACTGAAAAGCAAAAGGGGTAAAAATATTCTGCAAAAATCTTCCCTGTGGTTTTTTGCATAAATCTTCCAAACTCATCTTATAGCTAAAATGTAAGGATAACATGGCTTATCATACGATTCACCATAAGAACTTGCAAAAAGGGGAAAAATTAAAACGCCCCTAAAATAAAACTCAGACGTAAACTTTCAAAACGCCGATACACGTGTGTATTTTTGGTCTTCTCTATCAGAATTCCTTGCCGGAACTTTGTTATTGTGGAAAAAATTAAATTTGTCGAATTACTGGCGACGACAAATGTATACATTATGATAACCCGAAGCGCAAGAAAATGTATGTGAAGCCCGGCCAACCAGTAATATTGATGTGAAAGCCGAATATACACGGCTCTAAGCTAATGCTCAGTATTTAGTGGTATCAAAAGGGACCGATCCGCTAAGATTTGCTGAAATCAGCTCAACAATTAATTTGTTTGAAGCCGCTAGGCCAACCAATAAGAAAATTGGTATGTATATTTCCAGGATGGTTTGGACATGATTTAATTAAAATAAAGAACTTTTAGAAACTTTGACTTCAAATATGACTTAAAAAAGGTTCGAAGGGTTAAGAATTAGTATATTTGTTAAACGTACAAATTAAGTCTGAAGAAACTGTTGTTCAAATTTGCAACAAAAATGACTAAAAACTATTTCAGAAGTTAAAAAACTGATAATTGAGGTCCCATTATAAGAAGCTTTAAGGCAATTTTATGAAGGGACCTTGACGCCAAAATAACTTTTATTCATTAGATGACTTTACAAATAACTGGCAAACAAAATTTGCACATATCATCAAAAATTTCCGAAGTACCTACGTGATAAAACCTGGATCTTCCAAAATCTCGTAAATGATATTTTAACAGACAATTTTATACATAAATATCATGTCAATATCAACACAAAATTTCAATAGTATCAAAAAATTTCAAGAAAAATTTTTTATTGAAAAAACGATCAATATTTATTGGGGATCGAACTCGGGTTCCGAGCATGCTAAGCCACACACTTAACCACCTTAACCACTAAGTCACCACGGCCAGAGAGAGTCGGTAAAATCAGTTTATACGAAATTTCATAAACGGGATTTATGCAAATTTGCACCTTTTGACATATATTGTACAAAATTGTATACACAAAATGCCAATAGGATCAAAAAATTCGAAATATGCGACCAGAAAAGGTCGATAAAATCGTAAAAGGGATTTTTTGAAAATTTGCACCAAAGGAACTTTAGATAATTTTACACAAAACTGTCAAAAATCTCGCAAACAGAATTTTTGAAAATTTTGAACTAAAGAACTTTTGTTCATAAGATATTTTTACATAAAAATGTTCTGCACAAAATTTGAATATGATTACAAATTTTTGAAATAACCAAGAAGCGTCGGTAAAATCAGTTTTTCCACAATCTCGTAATCGAGATTTGTTCAAAATTTTTAACTAAACAGCTTTTGTTCATAAGACAATTTTATACATTAATATCATACACCTAGGATCACACATAGGATCAACAATTTAGACACATACGACCAGAAAGGGTCTGTTAAATCGTAAACGTGATTTTTAAAAATTTGTACCAAAGGAACTTTAGATAATTTTACACAAAACTGTCAAAAAGTCGGTAAAAAATACACCAGAAAAAGTCTGTAAAATTCAAACGGGATTTTTTAAAAATGCACACTAAAAGAGCTTTGATAAATTTACACAATATGAAATATTTCGAGATATCTGACCAAGAAAAGTCGGTAACATTAGTTTTCCAAAATCTCATAAGCAAGATTTTTGGAAATTTGCGATTTTTGGAAACGAGCTTTTGTTCATTATATCAATTTAACACAAAAGTGTCGTACACAACTTTTTAATAGAATCAAAAATTTTAGAGAAATACGAACAAAAATTCGGTAAAATTGGATTTTTTTGAAAATTTGTACCAAAAGAGCTTTAGATTATATTAAAAAATGGTCATGCTCAAATTTGCAATAGGACAAATATTTCGAGATATATGGCCTTAAATCGTCGGTAAAATCCTTTTTTCCAAATATCTCGTGAACAGAGTTTTCAAAAATAGGGGCCAAAGAGTTTTTTTTATCTAAAGATAGCATAGCACCCATACAAATTCCTTTGATAAGCTCAACCTTGCCCGTTTTTTATTCTTGCCATTTATTAACATGAACGGCTGTTAACCGATAAGCATCTATCGATTCATTTCAGTACTGCTCGTACATGCGTACGCTTCGAACCTTTTCGAGCGAACCTTTTCGTACCCTGCTTGAAAGTAGTTTTTATAAAATTTTAGAACTGAACTTCTCAGGATTGATGATGTATCGAACATAATAAATCGATTATTAGATAATGTATCGAATAATAAGACATAGAATTTTTTAAACATTTGAGTGCTAATAATGAATTAGTTTAAAGTATTTCAAGATTTTAAAAACAAAAAAATCGTTATTATGAAAAAGTGGGTTAAAATTAAATGAAAGGTGTTACATTAGGACGTACGGTAATTTGATTTTGAACAAAACGCAATCGGTTCGAAATTGTATTTCGTTAGATAGGTCACATAATAGGATTATGTGTGAAAAACTATTTCGTGGATGTATTCAACGCGACTATTCCGTAGATATATCACTCTTTCGCACATATTTTCGTAGTATGACCTCTGGAATGGCCCAAATCACCGATGTAATATTGCTTTTCAACTCTGGAATCGTCTTTGAATTATTCACATAGTTTCTATCCTTCGTCTTAGCCCACAAAAAAAGTCTAACGACGTCAAATCGCCTGATCTGGGCGGCCAATTCATATCACCGCGACGAGAAATTACACGGCTCAGGAGTTTGCGACGCAAAAAGTCCATATTGAGACGAGTTGTGTGTGGTGTAGCGCCGTCCTGTTGAAACCACATAACGTCCAGACCCTGAGCTATAACCTCATAAAATAGTCCTCCGAGCACACTATGGTACCGCTCAGAGTTGGCATTTTCGATGTTTATGTCCTCATCTTGGAAAAAACGTACCGATGATGCCTCCGACCCATAAACTGCACCAAACAGTGACTCGCGGTGGATACCTTGGCTTCTCCACAATCACTGGTGGATTTTCGGAGCACTTAACATAGCCACCGTTTCGCTTGTGAACATAGCCACCGAGGTGGAAATGAGCCTCGTCCGAAAAGATGATTTTTTTGAAAAAAAACCATCGTCTTCAGCAATCATTTGTACCACACAACAAAGTAGCACACCTACTTTTGAAACATCCTCTATTAAGTAAAAAGTTTCATAAGACATAACACACGCAAGATTTCAAAACGGAAAATTAAACGTTTTCACATAGTTTCATCCAAATCGTTGCATAAGTTAACATGTCGATTTTCTATAAAAAGCGCCATCTAACGGAAGTTTATTAGATAGCTCTTTTAATGGCTTGTGTTCTTTTTCAATTTCTAATGCATATCTGGTAGTATTCAAACTGATCCAGCTGTTTAAATGTAGCTAAAAACAAACAGATTTAACTTTTAAAAGCGGAAGTTTTTAAAGCCTATGTTCTTCTTCGGGCTGTTGTGCGTATTCTTACCAAGTTTCATCCAAAAAGATGAAGTCACTCAGAAGTGATTGACAAACGAAGATTTTACTTTAAACTGCGGTCTCTAACGTGAGTTTATTTAAACTTTTAATGGTTTAAATTTTATAACTCATTTAATGGTTTATGTTCTTTTCGGTTTTTTAATAGATCTTCGTACCTGGTTGTATTTAAATCTGTTCAGCCGTTTATATGTGTTTAACGAACAAACAGATTTTTCTACAAAAAACGCTTGCTCAAAAAGAAAATTTGAATAGCCTATGTTATTTTCAGGTCTATTCTGCGTCTTCGTAGTGAGATCGAACCAAATCTGTTAAACTATTTAGGCGTGATTGGGAAGCGAAGGTATTTAGCTTAAAAAAGTAAACTCTTATGAACGTTGTTTTTTAATTTTTAATGCATTATATTCTTTTCCAAGCTCTTATGCAACTTTGTTTTTCTTGTATGCCTTTTTCTAAGGCACAAAGAGTAACTTTTTTACTACTATAAAAACAACAGCTAACGGCAAGTTTTTAATGTATTTTGATTTGTACGCTGTGAGAAGTTTATGAGTCGTACAGGTCCTTGTGATCTAATTTTTGCTTTCAATATATTTTAAGCTCAAAACAAAGTTTTTTGGCTCTTTAGACTAAAAAATCTCTGGTGACACACTACGTGATACATAAACATTTTTAACGCAAAAAAATGCGTTTGAAGGTTAAGCGCTTTTATATTGCTTTTATCTACAAGAGCAGTAAAAATTAAAGAATTAACTTTAAATGTTTTTTGTTCTGAATATCAAAAAACTTTGTTTTTTATTTTAAACATAGTAAAATATACTCCGATTTATTTAGAAGGGAAAACAAAAAAATAAATAATTTTTAATTTTATGACGTGCTGCATCGTTTTAAACTTAAGGCTATTTATATGAAATTTGAATATTGAACGGATTAAAGTTGTTTTTATACTATTGCAATAAAATTTTTTTTTCTAAAATTTAACTGCCTTATATTAAGCGTCTCGCCAATATCATGAACTGAAGACGTAAATCACAGCATTGTTGGTGTCTTAGTCACCTTTGTATATTTGTATGGTTTCAAAACAATATTAAAAAACTGAATTAATTTCTTGAAATCGTCGATTTTTTTTTAAGACTATAAACAAAACAAGTTTCTTGCATAGCTACACAGAGTTCGCAAAAAAAGAGCAAAAGAAAATAATCTTAAAATTATTTAAACAAAACTCGGTTTTTTAAAAAGTGAAATACATAAAAAAACATACTTAAAGAATAACATAAATAAAAGAATTCATGATATTGGCAACAACACGACCGAAATGTTAAACGGAACAAATTTAATTTCTTATTAAATGTGTAAATTTAAATATTAGGATGGAGCTAGTTTAATCAGAAGTTATACCTTATTTAATTGAGATGAGAACAGTTCGGTTTGAAGCAACAATTTTAGTGAAAATTTATTTAATGGTCACTTTAATGGCCACCTAGATAAAGTAGCCGAGCTCATTCTTCTACCAGAATTGAGAAAAAAAAAATGGAATTCTGCAAATGCATCAAATTTTCAGCTGAGCTTAGAACCCGTTTCATTGGCAGACACTCCACGCACTTTAGCATGTTCTTTCTTTTAAAAAATTGGAGCTTACGACAAATTTTCTTGAAACTTTCTTATAACTTTTATATTATTTAAACTTTCACACACAAAATTTCTCATTTCTAATTCTAAAATTTAAACTTTTTTTTTATCCTTACAGCCTATAATGTAGAAGAGGGCACACTACAAAACAGCTACATTTCGTCAAACAACACGATCGACAATCGTTCCATAATACAACCATACTCGTTGAGCACTGGACCCAAGGATACTGAATATCAATTTGCATCAGTTAATGAGGGTTTCGAAACCGACCTACACGCCACTGATACTAAGTATGACGTAGAGAAGGGTAACAATGCCGTCGTTGCCATCACCAATGGCGGTAGTGGTGGTGGTGGTGGTGGTAACGGCGGTGATGCTGGTGGTGGCCGAAGCGGCATTAAAGCCGGCTTCGAACAGGCCATCGAATTGTGCGGCTATGGCAAATTTCACTATATACTGCTAGGCATATGTGGTCTAGTCAGTACTAGCGAGGAAATGGATGTCATCTCGATGTCCTTCATTTTGCCCTCAGCACAGTGCGATCTAAATTTGAATACGGAAACAAAAGGTTGGCTCAACTCGATCATTTTCATTGGTATGATGGTGGGCGCCTATTTCTGGGGCAGTATAGCCGATTCGATGGGTCGCAAGAAGGTGCTGATCGTGATCTCGTTTATGAATGGTTTTTGCATAGTTGCATCATCGTTTTCACAAAATTTCGAATGGTTTATGCTATTTCGATTTCTAAATGGCGCAGCGTAAGTATAACATTTTGAATCACCTATTATGTACAACAATTCATGATCATTCATTCTACAAAACTAATAAAAATTATGACTGATCTATAGTAATTTGTTCATTTCATCATCATGGCTCAAATCTCAGCTAATTGAATTGACTTTGTAAAAAAGAGCAGCCAGAAAATAATGCTCAATTGTTGTTGTTGTTGTTGTAGATTGTGTTTGTTGTTAATAGCGTGCTCGCTAATTTCAAAAATAAACAAAGGGAAAGTATTTTGCCATTTAAACTGAGTCAGTCAGTGATATTATGAGGCGGCGTAGTTGAACTAGGAACTAGTCGGTATTTGATTGTTGATTCATAGCTGTGTAAATTAATTTATATAAACACAATACAATACCATACAATACAGTACAAAATGTAAGTGTGAATTTAGGCTTGATGCCAATGATAACAGTTAGAAAAGCTTTTAAGGGCAACTAAAACAATTTTTGCGAAAAGGCAATAAACAGAAGATTTTTTTAAAACATTTGAAGGTTTTGGTGTGGTAAAGTATTAGTTTATTAAATATATAACTGCATAAAAGTTGGCTCAAAATTTTTTTATACATGCATAATATTTTGAAGGCTTTGAGAATTATAATTTTCATAAATTTAATTTGAACTTTTTGAATGTATTGATTCATTCAACTCTAAAAACAAAAAAAAAAAAACAAAAACAAATTGGCCATTTCAGCCCTTGAAAGGACTTTGACCGAGCTTCTTATGATCAATTGTGTTGTGTGTTATTAAATGTTTGCACACAATTAACCGAGAACTGGACCTACATGTTTTATGCCGACTCCGAACGGCTCATGTTCTCAAGAAGCTTTACATGGCATTATTTACTCTCTGAGGTTTGCCATTGTCTGCAGAGAGGTGGTGACCGATCAGAAAAATTTTTTTATTGAAAAAAACTTTTCGCCGCGGCTGGGGATCGAACCCGGGCTCCGAGCATGCTAAGCCACACACTTAACCTGCATGCCACGGTCACCACTCTATAGTTCAATTCAACTCTATAGTTACAAAATTTCAAATATAATAATAATGTTATAACGAAAGCTGTTATACTTACAACTATGATACTGACAAATTATAATACATACAACTGTTATACTTATATTTTATTGATTCTTTCAACTATACAGTTGCAAAATTTCAAATAAAATAATAATGTTATAACGAAAGCTGTTATGCTATTTACGAAACTATTATTATCGAAACTGTTCAGCTGATCACTGTTAGACAAAAACTGTTCTGGTTATTTGTTATTGTTGTAATGAAATTTTTGCATTCCAGACTTTATAAAATAGTATTATAATAGACTTTATAATAAAGTTTCGTAGACGTCAACATAGTTAATCACGAGAGTGATACAACGATTATAGCGGTCATTTTTCGATACTATTTGTATAGTTCGTTTTCTGTTTCGCCTTCAAATAGGCCTCATTTTCAGTGATTACTTCTTCATTAGTGCTGAATTTTGTTCAGTCAACATTCTTTCTGAGGTCTGCAAACAAGAAAAGGTCACTGGTGGCCAGATCTGGAGAATATGGTGGTTGAGAAAGCAATTTGTAGCCTTATTCTTCCAATTTTGCCATTGTTTTTATTGACTTTTGACACGGTGCGAACGAAATCTTGATGAAAAGCCGGTTTTTCGTAATTTCATTCTTCGAACGCTGCAACAACGCTATGCAATAATCACTGTTGATAGTCTGGCTCTTTTCAGACAAGGTTATACAGGGTAATCAATGTATATAATTCCATGCGCATCTTATAATACATCATAATACGCCATTACCTTGCCAGCCGACTGTTGCATCCTTCCACGCTTTGGTTTCGGTATATCGCGTGCAGTTCACTCGGCTGACTGTCGGTTGGACTCTGGAGAATAGTGACGAAGCCATGTTTCATCCATTCTCACATATCGACGCAAAAATTCGTAATTTTTTTTTATGCGATTGTGAGTTCGGGCGGCACTTACTTTGCACACAGCTTTCACCTTTCCAAATATTCATGCACGATATGTCCAACACGCTCTTCTCATATCTTCAGAGTCTCAGCTTTCTTGATCAACTTCAATTCACGAGCATTTATAATTATTTTGTGCACTTCTTTTTATGTTTTGGTCCGTAACAGTTTCTTTCAGGCGTTCACTGCGTGCATCGTCTTCGGTGCTCATTTCGCCTATTTTAAATTTTGCAAACTACTTCTCATAGGTTGATTTCCCTAGTGCGACTCCGAATAATGTTTGTCAAGTCAAGCTTTGGCTTCAACAGTATTTTTTTTAAACTAAAACAATGCTTTATTAACTCACGAAATTCTTTTTGGTTTAATTTTTTCACAATAACAAAAGTTGCTTCACTCACATTTTGCTACCACACGAACCAATTGTCCGACAAAGGTCAAGGTTGGTACTAACTGCAAATCGGGTGAATTTAATTCTAGTAAAACCATCTATGTGTTAGCCTACGAACTTTTCAGCCCAATTATTATTAATGAAAACGATTTGAATTGTATCATGTTTTATGGTTTCAAATTCTTTTACTTTTTAACATTTGCAAAGTATTCGATTATCGAAAACGAGTTATGAATTTATCATATTTACTCTTTTCTAAATGTATTTTGCGTAAATATTATTTTACTTGACTCAATTTGCTTTGTATGGCACCGCTATTTATTTAAGATTTTATTGCCATTAAGCCGGAAGGAAATAAAACTGAATCATTGGCCATTTCAGCCCTTGAAAGAACTTTGACCGAGGTTACTATGTTCAATTGTGTTGTGTTTTTTAGGCTTCCAAACACTGCAGTGTCTTTCAAGCGGAAGTTACTGCTATACATGAAGCTGTTAAAATAACATCCAAAACGATCCCAAGTTTCCACAGATTTCTAAATGATATAGCAGATCAGCTCAAAATCTACCTATGCTGGATCCCCGAACATAGAGACTTTCCATGAAACTGCAAAGCGGACGAAAATCTTTGGTCTACAGACTACTAAACATTATTAATAGCTCCAACTGGTTCAAAAAGAGTAGGTTCAGTAACCCCTATGTGTGTCTCATAAGAGGCAGCCGCGTCAACCTTACCTAACCTAAATGTTTGCACACAATTGACCGAGGTGAGGTTTGAGCTCGCGATCCGTTGGTTCGTACGTCACATACTATATAGTCAACAAAATAACAAAAAGATTCGCTTACCATTTTATGGTCTTCTCTTATCATTAAATTCCATTTATTAACTTGTATAATATATTCATGTTCTTGAAGACTGTAGACGAATGCTGAAATGATAATGCATATTATCTTAATAGTAAATATAAAAAATTGATTTTTAAGAAACTGTTACCTGTCGTTAAGGTATGTACGTAGGTACGTCGTAGAATAAGTGGTCCTCTTCAAGTGTAGGTTAAAAACAAGTTAAATCGGGTTTTTCCAAATCCATAATAATCTTCGAGAATGGTTTTACGTTTTGTATTGATTCAAACTGAAAAAAAAGATCCATTTAATTCTCGAAAATAATTCCAAAAGTGTACGCAATCTCGTAAAATAAAATAAATTTTTATATTCTGCAATTATTCAATGCAAAATTCTTTTTTTTTTAATTCGCAATCCCTTCAGATTTTTTTTAAATATACAGTCATAAACTAAATACAAATGCAATAGGCTTGTGGATAACGTGGAAAACCTGCATCCAGAGGACGTGGGTTCAGTTCCTGAAAATATTTATTTTTACTTTACTTCTTATAATATTAATCTTATAATCTTTTATCATAAAAATCGATTTGCGTAAGAAATGAAAATGTTAAAAAAATTGATTTCGAAAACAAATTTCGAAAATTATTTGAAAACAATTTACTAATGTTGAAATTCTCATTTCGGTAGTGATTCGATTATGTTAAAAATCTCTGTTAAAAAAAGAATGAAGTGTGCATATCTCCCGCCTTCGAGTTCATTAGCAATACGAGAACGAACTTTGTTTTCGAAATAAATATACAAAATCTCGGATTCACCTCGAATTCTAGGCAAATTCGTTTGTTTTATTGGGATTAAATGAAACTCCAACACCTAATAAAACTTGCTGTTATGGTTTAGTTTGGAATACATCGATGGACAGACACTCATATCAGTTATACATATGTAATCCTCCCATTTCTATTCGACAGTAAATACACTAGATCGGATAAAAGTATCAACTTGTAATTTTTGAAAAGGTCGATATTTTTGTAGTTAGGTGAACATATCCAAATTTGGTGCAAATAAGCGTACCTCCTATAAGGCATCAATATTTACTCATGGAGAAACGGAATAAAATGAGGCATAGAGATAAATTCGCTAAGCAATATAATGACAGAAGATCTATTTCCTTGTTGTTATATTTAAAGAGGAAATTCAGAGTTCTTGAGTTTTAAGCAACATACTCATATTATTATAAAAACATATGTATTTCCATATGTAAACATACAAATAATCTTATTGTCTTTTCTTCTTCTTTTTTCTTTACAGTCTTGGCGGCAGTGGTCCGGTCATTTGGTCATATTTTGCTGAGTTTCAACCGAAAGCCAAACGTGGTTCCATGTTAAGTTTCATGGCTGCTTTTTGGACTTTTGGTAATCTCTTTGTCGCCGGCTTGGCCTGGCTGATCATTCCTACCGGCATTGGCTTTATTACACCACTCTTTGTTTACAATTCTTGGCGTATATTCTTGATGGTCTGCTCCATACCTTCGTTTATTGTCGCTTTTCTGCTCTTCTATCTGCCTGAATCACCAAAGTTCTTGCTGTCGAAGGGCAAACATGACAAGGCGCTAGCCATTTTCCGTGGCATTTATGTAACAAATACCAAAAAACCTGCCGAATTATATCCCGTTTCCGAGCTGGATATTGATGAGAAACTCATGGCCGAAATTAAGCAGAACAAGGAATCGGTTAAGGGCAAGTACAGCAAAATGATGTCCGGCATGATGGATCACTCCAAGCAGCTCTTCTCCTCGCCTATTCTAAAATTCACGATCGTCTCGATCATTATCAACTTTACCTTTCACATCGGCTACTACGGTTTGATGATGTGGTTCCCCGAATTGTTTAATCGTTTCGAGGAATACAGCAGCAACTTTCCCGGTGAAAGAGCCGGTGTTTGTACAGTCACAGAGTATGTGGTGGGCAAGAACCATGAAAAGGATGCCGTCTGTTCATCGCACATACCATCAAGTGTCTTTATGGAGTCGCTCATTTCGCTGGCGTCTGCCCTACCCGCCAATCTTATTGCAATTTTGGGCATGGATCTGCTAGGACGCAAATTCTTCTTAATTTTCGGCACCATGACAGCTGGCGTCTGCTCGGCTGCCATGTACTTTGTCTTCAATTCCACCCAGAATTTAATTGTTTCGGCAGTCTTTAGCGGTGCCATTTCAGCCGCCAATGCTGCCTTGGATTGTCTGATAACCGAGGTGTTTCCCACACATCTGCGTGCCACTGGTGTGGCCATATCCATGGTAGCAGCACGTTTGGGTGGCATCATTGGTAATATCGTTATAGCCACATTGCTGGATCAATATTGTCCGGCACCAACCTTTATTGTGGCTGGTTTACTGATAGGTGGTGGTCTCATGTGTTTGTTGTTACCCAATACAACGCGTAAGGAACTAAATTAAGCACACACACACTCATCGCCACACCCTATTTGTAGATTTTTGTAAAAATGTAGAGTCAAGAAAAACCCAAAACTTATGCATAAGTTAAAAAGCAACAAAACAAAAGAACAAAAAACATAAAACCGAACCAGAATTGAATTTATTTACTTTATAAAGATATATAAAACAAAAATACCCTACAGTAAAATAAAATCTCGTTTTTGTATTTACCGCTTTAGCATAAATAATTCATTTAGAATTGATTTGATGTTATAATTTTCATAAATTGCGTATTATTAATTTTTATTTGTAAATGTAAACAAAAGTTTTAAACTTTTTAGCTATTAATTTATTATTGTTATTATTGTGTAATGTTTATTATTATTTTTTTTTTTTATTATTTTTTTGGTTTTTTATGTTACCTTACCTCATCGACGTCGATAGAATGTAAAGATTATAATAAAAATATAAATATAATAATAAAGAAAACAAAAACCTACAAAAAAAAATTATATTTTTAATTATACTCCTCCAGAGCGTTTAAGGGGTGATTGCCACCAAAAATGTAAGAATTTAATCGATTTCTGAAATTTTGAATTTGAATTGAAATTTTGTGTGATACAAATTTACAAGATATACGACGAAAAAGGTCGGGAATTTTGTGGTAAGTAATGAAAAAGGAACTTTTGTTCATAAGATAAATTCACAAAAAAGGTTATACACAAAATTAACTTAGGATCAAAAGACTTCGAGATAAACGGCGAAAGATAGGGCCTAATTAAGTTTTTTTCCCAAATATTTTATAATTGGGGATTGAAAAGTGATGTATGGAGATCTTTAGTAACGGGATTTTGATACCCAGGAACCCTTAATTTTGTTAGGTTCGACAAAAAATGGTTTTGAAAAAAAAATTCGTGGTAGCGTGGGGTTAAGTTGTACCGCATCGGGGTTAAAGATTGGAGAAAAGTGGAAAAATTTGATAAAAACCTCCGTAACTACCCAAGTGTTGCCCCTAGAGCGATACAATGTTCGAAATTTTTCGGGGACATAGTTACCCCCTATCTCCACCCCCTAAGGAGGCAACCATACAAAATTTATGTTTTAAGGTCATTGGAACCCACCGCTCCCAGGGTGCGTCTAGAAGGGTAAAATGTGTGACTGGCCTCCACTGTTATTTTTCTTTCCAACATTTTATCCCAACATACTAACACTCTATTTCAAACCCTTAACCCTAAACCCTTAACCCTCCATCACTAACCTCAGGGTGGAATCCACCCAGTCACACTTTCTATAGAAGATTTCTAATGCAATACTTGCGTGACGAACTAATAGTCAAAATCTAATCTCTATTCAATATTTTTAATTCAATAATCTTCCGTTTTTTAATGGTCTCCAAGATATAAGCGTGTCAGTGCGATTAATATAAAAATTGTTTGGGTGCTTTACCCCCAGGTTAGTTATAAGACTTTTTTCGGTGAATTGTATTACTAGCAAAACTCAGACAACGTGCTCTAACAGTGATAGATATATTTGAAAAGGGCACACATAACCAATTTGCACTAACAACAGTATGTCCATCAACGCAATGCCTTCGCAATAATGGAAATTGATAGTTCTTCCAGTAGCGTAATATTACTGGGTAAATTATATAAATTTAGCTGATCTTTTTGAGGTGGAAATTTGTTCTGAAGAGAAAAAAGTACTTGTTTAATTTTTTGTCTACATAACTTCAGCTTTACAACCGTATATTTCATATTTCACTAGCTTTTAAACTGTGGAAATGACACGCTTTTTTCAAAACCTATTGTATTTTCGTTTTTAATTAACTCATTAACTAGTTTACAATTTTTTGTTTTACATTGAAATAACCATTCTTTTCATAACAAAACATTTTAAAATGCCGAAAATAATCTGAATTTCATTTAAAACTAACACATGTCTTAGGTTTGAGAAATTATGTCCTTATTATTGAGAATTTCTTTTGTTGGTGGAAAACACGCAGAGTTAGTTGTGACGCAACTCAGCCATATGTAAGTGATCCACACAATTATTGAACACAATTTTTTTATTTTTTTTAAAACAATTTGTTATAAAATCGGCTTACCGCCCACAGGGTGCCGTCCAAAGTGCTTAAATGAGAGACCGACCCACATTAACCAAATTTTTTCCAACATACCTACCCCCTATCTCTACCGTAAATAAGAAGTAAGATTTTTTGTAATTACAATTGTAAGAAAATTAAAATCAAATCCATTTATTTTTGTCATGGGATGGATATTTTTTTCGATTTTCGGCGACGACTTGTAGCAAAATATTTTTTCCTTCTCATTTCTACTAGAACCAATACTAAAAACAATACCTCAGATAACCCCATCGCGTCCGATTGTCCAAATGCTCTATGGAATCTATTACAGTTCCAATGACCCGCCTATAACTTCAGATAATCCCATTCCATACGATTAGCCATAGAAAAAACATTTGTACCCAAATGCTCCCAAAAGTGCCAAGTTTCAAATTATAGAATCCATAGAAGTGCCAATGACACGCCTCTGATCTCAGATAATCCCGTTGCATCCGATTAGCCAATCATCAATTTTTGTCTAAATGCAGCATGGAATCTATAAAAATGCCAATGACCCGCCTAAGACCTCAGATAATCTCATTGCATTCGATTGACCATAGAATCATAGAATCAAAGTTGAAAAGTCGGAGAAAACCTATCAGGCCCGTAGCACGGAGATCAACCCTTTGTTGTGCCAAAATGAGAAGAAAAAATATTTTTGCTACAATTTGTCGTCGAAAATCGAAAGAATATCCAAAGACAAAAATAAATGGATTTGATTCAAATTTTGTTATATTTAAAATGACAAAATTTATTATTTCTTATTTACGGTCGGTCTCTCATTTCAGTCTTTTGGAAGGTATCCTTAGAGCGAAGTAAGCTAATTTTATAAAAAAAAAATTTGAATAGGACCCCCTAAGGATTGGAAATAGAGGTTAAATAAAATTGAAATTTAAATGTTTTATGACACGAAAAGTATCCCGATATGTATATATATGGCGCGGGTAATTCGAGTTACCTGGTCAGATAGATGCTCAAAATTTTTGAATCGAAAGCTCTAGTTCTAAAGCTAACTAGTATATATTGAAAGTTTTAATTTTATTCATTATTTTTTTATTTCTCTTTTTATATACCTATAAAATTTAAATAAATAATTAAAATTAAATTTCGAGCAGAACAGCAAAACATTAAATTTCTTTATTGCTTTGTCAAATGTTACGCTAAATTGTTATTATGACATTTACCACACAAGCAAAAAAAAAAAAAGTTTTTTATTTATTCTAATGTGCATTTAAAATGTTAACAAAAATAATGACACTATTATAGTTCAAAAAGCCATATGAAATGCAAACACAAACAATTTGTATTAAAAGTGAACTAAACAGGTGCAAATAGTGGTCCGCACAGTGGGCCAGGCACCTCAGTTTTTTGCCCATAAACATAACTTTTTTGCTTGTCGCAAGTGAGCATCAACCTTTATCAAACTACCCTCGTATGACATGGCATCTTCATTTAACAATTCAAAGTAGTTTTAAATGTTTTAAAAAATTTTAATCGATATACTAAATTATGTTCATCGAATAAAGCCCAATTTATTATGGCAATAAAAATGAAATAAATTTCTCTGTTTGGAATATTTGCCAAATAATGTTTCCTCCGAACCCAGTATCACGTATTGCATTTTCAGCTTCAAGTAAATTTACTGCACGTATAAATATTAATAAATGAGTTTAAATATTAATTTGTTTAAAATATGCAAAGAAAATATTTACAAAAATCAAGGTCAAAGCTTAAAGTGAAAGTGCAAAAAATGCTTAGAGAAAACAATTATTTTTAGCATTCATCCAAAATTTTTTTGGTCTCACTTTTTCTAACTTAGTTCACCTATTTTGTTTTTTCTGTCTTTTCCGAAATATATTATGAGTCACTTTTGGTTTTCATTTTAAATTGCTTGGCTTTGAATAGTTTTTAAGCACTCAAAATAATAATTTTACAAAATGCATAAACATTTCTTGATTGCGTTTGTTTTTGTGAAATACTTATTTTTATGACAACCGAGCACACGCCGCGACTTGTGTCACGTTATCTGATAACAATGTTCTCAATTTAATTTTTAATTATTTAAAATATTATGGATATGAAAACAACAATGATATTTAAAATTAAATGCTAAGAGCCATTTAAACATGGTGTAGTAAACAAATAAAAAAAAATATATTACTCATGCCATCAAAAACTTACGCAGTTTTAGGTGAAAACAAGACTTTTTTTTAAACGATTTAAAAGGAAACTCAGTTCACGTTCAGGATTGAAAAGTATAGACACTAATTTATACTATGAATTATACCAAATCTTCTTGACATTTTAATTATTTGCTTAAAAAGTTCATATTTAATATTATATTTCAGAAGTCATTTATATTTAGGCTATAGTTAGATTTTATCTCGGTTAGACTTTTTTTATCGTGATTTCAAGAACATTAATTATCCATATTTCTAGTGTTATTTCCTTGTTATCGTTTAATGTTTGCTGACTTTATCACAATATTAATGATAAACTTAGTTCACGGAAGGAACCGATTAAATTTATATTTTATAAACATGTTCCTGAACGTAATTGTAGTATTAAAAATATGGCCTGTCCTGGGATTTCCCAGCATGCCTTGACTGCAATAAATAAATGAAACGAATTTTGTAAAATTTGTCGAAAAACCTCTTCTCAGTTATTGGGAAAGTTACAGATTATCTAGAAATTAAGTCGGTTTCTTAGCTAGGCAGGCTTAACGTAGATTTTTCGCATGCAACCGTAAGATCTTCCTTCCAACAAAAACGCTTTGGAACCAATATCAAAAATCTTGGAATCTGTATTAAAAATAAAACTGAATGCCATCTAGATCCAGAAATTATTTTTTCGTTCTCCCTTCAATACTAATATTCTGCTTTTTCGTTCTCATTCCATGCAACAATCTTTTAGTTTTTCGCCAGTAGTTGAGCTCGATGTTTGTAAATGTGTGTCTAAAATTAAGTGGCAGATGATGGCATTTCCATTAAATTTATTTAAATATTACTGCCTCACACAAAAAACTCTCTAAGCATATTACTAATTCTTGTTTTGTGTCGTCATTATGTTTATGGTCTTCCTTAATATAATCGTCTGTCTAGTATCCGAATGCAATACTTGAATTTGCTTTAATAGCTTATCTTAAGACAAGAAACTGTATGTACCTTCATAAGCTATTATACAAAAAATAAAAAAAAACGCCCGGATATTTATATGAAAAACTTCAGTTATAGTCGGTCTAGAAGAAGTCATGTTATGATAGTTCACAGGTCTTATTCGATAAACTCTTCCTAGCAGTTTTTCATTAACACCATTAGATTGTGGAATGCTTTGTCACGAAGGCTTAGAGAGATCATTAGGAGAGTATATTTTAGGCAATCTTTTTGATCGTTCTTCTCTACTCTTTAGTCTTCTTCTCATATATCTGTTCTCCACTCCAATATTGGAAAACTGCTTTCTTCATATTTTGCAAATATAATTTTTTCCAGTTCCTTATAACATTTTAATTAAAGTAATAAATATTAAAGTTTTTTAAGCACAATTTATAAAAAATGTTACCTTCCAAGTAGTGTTCATAATCTATTTCACACATTCGTGTTCCTTCCAAAAACATTTTCCATAATCTTTCGCAAAATATCGGGAGTTGTGACCTCGATTTCAACGCAAATATTATTTTTTGCTTACTGGATAGTTTTTGGTTTATTATAACGTACCCAATTTCTTTCAAATAACAACAAAATAAAAAGTCATCTCCAAAATAAACAGTCAGGAGCGGTTAAATTAGGTGAGCTCAATTACGAAGACAAATTGAAATGGCTTCTATGCAAAATAATGTGATCGACGAAGAATTTCAGTAAAAAAGCCATTTTTGCCGCATTATGAGTTATGGTTTCATCCTGTTGGAATCAGAATGTTGAATCCAGAATGTTTGAATGTTGCTTATCCACAACTGGCCTCAAACTGACCTTACAATTTTCCAATATCTTCTCATATCCACTACCATTGATTGAAATCACGCCAATAATTTTTTCGAACATAGCAACAAAAAAACCAGTATGCTTGAGTGGGTGATGAATTTTTCTTGTGAGTTCAGTAGTCCATATCCTGCTGTTTTGCTTGTTAACGAAACTATGAAAATGGGCTTCATCACTCATTATCTAGTGATGAATAAACTTATGATTTTTTCAGCATATTGCCCGAAATAAATTGCAGTATCAAGCCGTTGCTGGTACTCTGTTAGTTTCACTTCAGCTGCACAACACACATGCCGAACTTGATATAGACGTATTTAACATATGTCATGTGTCCGAAATTCTCTGCAGCGAATTTCATGGTAGGCCAAGTTTTTTCGAACATCTCCGAAACATCTTTGTCGATGTCTCAACGCTTTCCTTAATAATCTCCTTTATTCAATACCATCAATATCAATTTCAGTCATCTGTATGTAGGTAGGCACGCTTAGCCAAAGCAATAAACCGTTGATTTCTACAACAAAGTTCAACTTTTTAGGTTCGTTGTTGGAGTGTGTAGTGTTCCATTTAAAATTTTTCAAGACTTCCTTGTCACGAAATACTGAAAAGAGATTAAAAAATTTTTAAAATATAAAAAAATATATAATATAAAAATAATATATAAACTAAATTAATATAAGAAATATAGTATACCAACATATAATATAAAAAATACAATATACAAAATATAATAAAAAAACTAAAATAAAAATATATATAAATAGTTATTGAATCTAAGCTCTTGCTTAATTTTTACTATTTATTTAATGAGAAGGTATCATTATTCGAAGGTATTCGAAGCAATCCAACGAATAAAGCTCACACAATTTTTACGGTTTTTTATGGTTAGTGATACTCCAAGTCCACAACGGTACCGGCTATGGTAGTATGAAGAAGAACCTTGGAGGACGCCCAAACAAAACTCAACTATTATTCCTTTTTTGTCAAAATTTTCAATTTTATCATCATATTTCCTGTGGTTATTTTAGATCGAAATGAAGGATTTTTGAAGATTTCAGACTTTTAGAGTTATCGTGTTACTAGATATTAAATGTTGCTAATGTAAGTGTGAATGTAAGTTTGTAATGATTAAATTTTTAATTTTTGTATTTTTATTTTACATTTTATTGCTAAAAGTGCATACTTATTTTTTAAATTTATGATTTATATTATTTTGATGCCGACACAACAATTACTTTTTGTTATCTTTCTATTCTAAGCACTGTAATGATTCAATTCGATGTCTTCTTTGATAAGTTAGTTCCGTATGTGTAAACTTAAACAGTACCAAAAAATCAAAGTTGCTTGTAAGCAACGTTGTAGTCGAAAGGGTTAAGCTTTGAAATATGGCAAATGATTCATACATAAAAAACAAACATGCGTGTTATTCAATGTTTGTACACAATTGATCGAGAACTGAACCTACATGTTTTATGACGACTTCGAACGGCTTAAGTTCATGTCCTCCGCGGCTTAAGTTCATGTCTAAGTAAATGTCATTATTTGCTCTGAGGTTTTTTGAAATTGAAATTGAAAGCAGTTGTCTTTCAAACCCCTGCTGTTTAATTCATTCTATAAAAATGTTTTTATCATGCCTCGTACACGAGTGCTAATAACGATGACGACGTTTCCGACAGTATTTATACGGTCTAAGCATTATTTTGGCATTATTTGCTTTGGATCGCCAAATTCGACAGAGATTTTTTTCTTACTTGCTGCTGTTCCAAAGTGCAATGACCCTTAATTCTTATCTCCACTCAACCTTGTAAGTGAGCAAGTGCAAATATTTCAAGAAGTGCGTTGAGTGCTTCTTCTTATTTCCAGTTTCTGAATTCGTAAGGTTAAGAAAAACTCGGTTACTTTCGTTCCGTTCGCATTTATGGTGCGTTGCCAGCGTGTTGGTAAACCAAAAAATGGCTTTTTAAAACAAAAGTCGTATATTTTGCTAATTTTCCTTCAAAGGATGCAATTACAGCGTTTGGGTTGGTTCCCAGACTCCGGAAAAGATGATAATTTGGTAGTGACAAATCTGGAGAATATGGAGGATGAGCCAAAACTTCCTACTGCAAATCCTGTAGTTTTTGCACGGTCAAACGGAATGCATGTGACCGTGCGTTATCGTGTAACAGAATTGGTACACACATATTCGACAGATAAGGCTGTTTTAAACGCAATTGCAGTTATCGTTCACCAGAATTAAAAAAAGAATAGTGAATGACGCCTTCAGAAGTCGACCAAATAGTCGCCATGACCTTTTTACGATTGAGTCCCGCTCTTCACTGGCGGCTGGGAGCTTTTTCGCAATCCAACCAGTGTCCTGAACGCTTCTTATTGTCATATAGAATCCACTTTTCGTCACAAGTGAAAGTTCTCTTCAAAAACGATTTCACTTTATGTCGCTTCAGCAATGAAGAGGCTACCTGAAATCTGAGCATTTTGTTTCTTTCAGTTAGCTCATATAGAAGTCATCGATTGAGTTTATCACTTTTTCAATTGCTTTGAGAGAGCGACTAATGGTTGGTTTTTCGTAGAATCCAAGCCTGGCCTTAAATCTCCTAAACTTGGTTTCTCTTCATTGACTTCAGTGCATTGTCCAAAGCAAAGAAATATACAAGGAGCATCTGCAGTTATATAAGCAGCACAAGCTGTTTCGTATTTAGTGAAAAAAAAGAAGAAACTTACTTGATGGTCTGATGGCCTGATGGTCTTCATTATTCATTCATGCTTTGTTTCATCAGGTGTAAAGATGTCTTCTTCGAGTACGTCTCTCTCATGTTTTGAGCCTTGCTTTGTTTCATCAGGTGTAAAAATTTCTTCTTCGAGTACGTCTTTCTCATGTTTTGAGCCTTGCTTGAATCTTCAGCCACGACATTTAAACTTCATTAACTTCCCTTTTTAGAATTTAGGTATCTAGAATAAGTAACAAAATAAAAAACCGCACCTATGGCGCTGAGTGTTTAAACTTTGTAATAATAACTTTTACACAAACATACATACCTCACAAGATAACCAGTATTTATCTCTTATACGTTTACAATTACAATTATTTTTCTCAAAATCAAACAAGTAATTTTTATATATTTTTTTTTGTTGTTTTTTTATTATTTATAATAATATTTTTATTAGATTTAGATTTTTATTTTTAATAACTATTTACAAGTTTAAAGCATCGAAGACCAATTTAAGAAGATAAAGTATTTAATAACTTTAAAATGGCGCAACAAGTTTAATGATAACAAAAATAGAAAACCATTCTTATTAAAAAAAAAAAAAAAAAAAAAAACAAAAATAAACGAGACTAAAAGAAAACGGATATTTAGACAATTCTGTTAAAATAGTGTTTGTTCATTTATTTTTTTAAGGTTTTGCTAATTTTATAAATTCTTCAGAATTATTTAGAAAATAAAATTAATAAAACTTAACATTTTTTTTTTTAGTTTTCGTAAGTAAATTTATATTAAGGAGCGACAAAATTTTCAATAATATTTATTTTTTGTTGATGGAAAAAAAAAGAAAAGGTAACTTAATTTAAATAACGCTATTTCTAATATTTAAAACAATCACTCGGCATTATTTTTCCAACTTTTTTTATAATTTTGTTATATTCCATTAAGTGCCACAGGCAGCGCTGGGGTAGCTCTTACATCAACATTTATTAAGTGTTTTTTTTTTATTTCATTTATAGAAATGTATTTCATTGCCTTGCCAATTTTAATGCTTTGCATTTGAGTTTCAACGTTTTTTTTTCTGCTGTATTATTTTTATTTTTAATTTTTTGCTTTTGTTTTCTTTTAAATAATTAAATATTTATGTTTTTTCTTATAGATTATTGTTGTTGTGTTGTGATGTTTTGTGTTTCTTGTGTTGTTTTTTTTTTTGTTTGTTTTTGTTTCATGCAATTCGACGCGCCAAGTGATTTAAGGTTTTTGTTTAATTTTACTTGGAGTTGCTTGCTTGCTAGTTGGACGTGCTTCTGGTTCTAATGTTGTTGTTATTGTTGTTGTTGCTGTAGCCCACCCCATTTGTTTTGTTTTGTTTGGTGTTGGTGCATGTTTGCACGTGTGTGCGCATCCCCAAGTTTTTATCAGTTATTGGATACTTTATTGATTTGCAACATCTTCCACTTCTCATCATTCTGTATAGTCCCACCAGTCCTTTTCATAACCTTCGTGCACATGATCTAAAAGTACTTTGCGTCGTTTTTCGCAATACCTGTAAAAATAAGAAAACAATTAGAATTTGAATTTAAAATTCATACAATTGAAAGTTATAAAAAGTTAAAGAGCAATAAAAAGATGTGTATAGCCCGTTTCAAAAGAGAAGAACATTTTCGCGCAGGTTTGAGAAAAAGAAAATAGTTTTGAGAGCGTTCTTCATTCTGATTGGTCGACATTAAAAAAAAGTTGAATATTCTCTGAGCAGAAAAATAAATAAAAAAAAATAAATGTATATTCCTGAATTTTGTTGTTCATCGCAACTGCGCTGCGGAAGTACTGAATTTTATTTTTCGAAATCAACCAATCAAAATTGAAAAAAAAGGGGGCGTCAAAAAATAATTTATTAGCCGAAATTTCACTTCACAATTTTTCCTTGAGAAAATAATTTATTTTTTATGTAAGTTGTATTTGATTTCTCTCTAAGATGCAGGTTACTGCAGGCCGTCGGTACAACACCGTACTAGTGCGATCATTTGTTCTGAATGTTTGCGCATTTAAATATATAGAAAAATAGTCAAAAACACTCAAAAAAAGTATAAAGTTCAGCGAACAGTACAAAAAGACCAAGAAATTACGCTCTAAAAAATTTTCTAGCCTTAAAAATAATTTTTCACTGCGCATCGAAAAATGAAACTAAAAAATGTTTTGAAACGGACTATAATGAAATAATGTTCAATACCAATATGTTGAGATGTTCAGTTAAACATTTAAGAAATATTTTTTTGTTCAATAATAAGCTTCACTTACAAAAGCGGTGAAATTATGAGTTTTATGGATCAAGTACATAAGACTGACAAAAAGGATGACAATTCGGTGCCTGAGATATGACCATAAGATCTAAAATCTCAATAGTGTCACTTGTTTACATAAAAGCACGCGGTTTTAACTCATCGCTTTCTCCTCCAATTGTCGCCGTTCATATTCTTATCAAATGTTAAAACCTTTCAATGTTTTCATTGTCACTGAATTCATCTTTGCGCCTTATATACTGCAATCTCCCCTTAACTTTTATTTCATTGAACAACTCATAAACTTTTCTTTTCGTTCCGGTCTAGTTTAGGTTAAGCACGCTCAGTTATTCATTAAATGATTCTTAAGGCTAGAAGTGAACTCACTTAACGTCATTTCAACTAATTAGATAAGCCAAATTTTTATGTATTTTATCTAACACGTTCATTTTACAATGTAATTAAGTTGTTAGGTCACGAAACTTGTCATGGATTTTAAAGATCGTTTAATTTTAATAAAAAAAATAAACACTTATTTTATCCTAGGCATGTTGCGTCATTGAAGCACCCAAGCAAACAAAAAACAATGACTAACTTTCAGAAGTTGTTTATAAATGTTAACAGAGCGGGTTAATAAGAAGTTACCGTCGCCAAAAGAATTACGGTAAGAAATTCTTCCTTATAATAATTTACTTTGATTGAAACTTTTCGCAATCATTTGTCTTTTGACCAGCCTGACCGACAAGATTTATGCACGTCTATTCCTCAAATACCGACTTTTCAAGCACTTCCTTAGAAGAAATCACATTGACCTGGCCATTTTTACATGCCAAGGCAAATTATGCGTCTCAGTCTAGTTAACTTTCATAAAATAGTTGTTATATTTCTGTTGCTGCTATAATAACACAAATAAAGTATGCAGCACTTTGGTACTGGTTAAAAAAGCAATGCCTGAAAGTATACTTAAGAAAATTTAAGAGCGCTAAGCCTTGAGAAACCTAACCAAGTGCATGCTTTTCTTGAAAGGAATATAGTTTTAGTCAAATTTTGGTAACAATAGTGTTCAAATTTTGAATCAGGATGAAGACTAACTAACTTTCGGTTAGTTCTATACGGACTTTTTTGACATCAAAGGTAATATGTACAGCCGTTGACAACTAATTAGAAACGATATTTTTTTATAAGACATTTATCGATTTCTTCTTTAACTTATCAATTATCCATATTGACTTGCTAATTTCTGCAACTACACGAATATATCTTAAAAACAAAAAACTAGTTGATAAGTTTTTAATGATACAGTTGGTTTAAAAGAAACTTTTATTCTAAAACCTTAAATATATCTGTGACAACTAATTAGAAATGCTTGCAAAATACATTATATTAAGGTAAAAACAAGTAAAGAAAGTCTAAAGTCGGTCTAGGCCGACTATGAAATACCCTAAACCTACTTTTCCAAAAATAAATAATATTATTGAAAATGGGCGTGTCCGTGGGCGGATGAAGCCTATATTTTATATGCATTTAAATGTTGATGAAAAATTTACACATACCAAGTTTTATTCCTATAGCTCACAGTTAAAGCCTTTATTTTGCTTTCGCTATGGGAGGTGGGCGTTTTCAAAGACGGATTACTCCCAATTTTTGAACACACCTTAGTTTTAGTATAAAATACATACGTACCAAATTTGGTCTCTCTATGACAAATATAACCTTATTTAATGAGTTTTAAACTTTTTGGGTTGTATGGGAGGTAGGCGTGTCCGTGGGCGGATGACGTCCATTTAAACCAACTTTGTTTTGTTATAAAAAAACATATGTGTCAAATTTTAGCTCTGTAGGTTAAACAGAGGCTTATTTATTGCGTTTTCAATTTTTGAATTGTATTGGAGGTGGGCGTGCCCATAGGCGGATGACACCCATTTTTCAAAGACATCTATGTGTTGATATAAAACACATACATACCGAATTTTATTGTTGTAGGCTAATGATGAGCTGAGTTATGCATGTGACCATGCTTGGTACTCATGTGACCGTGTGTACCAAGTTTCATCCAATTATCTCGACTTCTTTTTCTTATCCTGTGTTTAAGGACAGCACACAGACGGACGGACGGACGGACGGACGGACATAGATAGCTCGACTCACGTGGTGACGCTGATCAAGAATATATATACTTTTCTAAAATTATACTTAAGGTATAATATTTTGTTGGAAAAACGTTTTGCTTTAAAACTACAACACATCGTCTTTGCATTAAGGATAAGGTCTTGACATCGTTTTACCAAATACCGCACCAAGCTTCCTTGACTCTTGTTAAAAAATCATCCAAATTTGTTATGTTTAGTGTGCTTACGGCATTTTTCAAATCGTTTAATGAATGCTTGAAGGGATTTACATCACTACTTGACGATGAGCAGTCAAGAACAGTCAAAGCAATTTAATCAAAAAACTTGTTGGTCAGCTTTGCCGTATGCTTGGGGTCATTATCCTGCTGGAATGACCAAATCACTGTGATATTGTCTACATACTAAAGCAGCATAACAATTCTTAAAATATAAACGTATTCTCGTTGTTCATTGTGCCAGAAACACAGTGAATTGGACCAATGACATTACAAGAAAATTTCCCCCAAACAAAGATCGATCCACTGCCATGGTTATCAACCGAAGAAGTGTACTTTAGGTCAAGTTCATTGCCTTTTGGGCGTCGGACACTCTTTTACCATCAGTATCAATGCGATTGAAATTTGTTTTAACACTCCACAAAACAAGTATTTGCACTGGTTTACCGGACAAGATACATGATCTTTGGCAAATTCAATACGGTGTTTTCTTTGCGAGCCTTTCACCATGGAATTCTTACGTGCAAGTCTTCCTTGAAGGCCAGCTTCCTCTTAAAGTCGTGCAACAGTTCTTTTTGATATACTGACGCCAATTTCATCCACTATTTCACGCTGGACGACTGCTGTGCTCTTCCTTGCATCAGGTTTTGATAGTCGGACAATCTTTTGATCAATATGTACTGAAGTTTTGCGCGGTATTTTTTGGATTGGTACATTTTCCGTGGTTTTATATTGTCGAAGATGAGCAATATCATTGAAAACCATCGTTTTTAAGCATTTGAATTTCATAATAATGACTGTCACTTTTTGGACCCATTACAATAAGGTTTTAAAACTCAAATTTAATACTATTTTAAATAAAGGGCTCTATTTTTTTGGACTCATATAATTGAATCGTTTAAGAATTATAGTCTCACTTAAGGTACTATTACAGTGTGAAGCTATTAAAAACAACACCTTTTTTATTAATTTTTTTTACATAGTATTATAAAATTATTCAATTCAAATTTATTTACATTATGGACAATTAAAGTTGAAGATAATAAAAAAAATGTTTTTTTTTGGTTTTTGTATTTGTTGTTTATTTTCTAGAGGTCGTTGAAGTTGGCGTGTTTAAAAAAAGGTTGTAAGTTGGTTTCTCGTCTCCAGCATTTCCAAGGCGTCGGAAAGTAAAAAATCAAAGTGCATTCTTCAGTAAAGGGTTGTAGTTGAGCACTCTACCTATGCAAATAAAAAAATAAGTCAAACGAAAAAAATGGCATGCGTTGAAAAACAAATTTACAAAAAACCCCTCTTTTTGGCAGATATTCTTAGCCGTAAAAAACAAAATATAAAGTTTCTCTGCTTTTTATAGGTAGAGTGCTTAACAGAGTTTATGAAGATCACAATAAATCAAGTTTCATCGAAATCGATCAATCAGAACTCGACATATCTTAGAAACCAATTCGAAAAAACTTGTTTCGAGAAAAACGCGATTAGATTTTCTTGTATGAACGATAATATATGAATAATACGCGAAAAGCGAATATAATATATGTTATACCTTTTTTTTCATTTGATATTTTTTTCTAAAATTTTGTACACGCATTCTTAAGACCTTAAGGAACCAGATTCTAGAAAAAACAAAAAAAAATTTTTCATTTTTTACACACTGTAATAGTACCTTAAGACTTTTTAAAGGCTCATAATCGTCGTTTGGCACCGAATATTTTGTTGTAAATATTTCAATTTCAATGCAGGCATATAGCAACAAACAAACAATTCTCAGAATTGTGGCGCCAGGATAGTATTTGCGCATAACTTGCAGTAACTAAATTTTATAAATTTCTCTCACATACGGGACATGACATTGGCCGTATTTTAAAATTGGCTTTTTTTGTAATTTTGTATTTTAGTTTCTTCTTACGGGTTCAAAAGGTACAGCCGGATTAGTGAGAGCGCATTTTTAATTTTCATCTTTTTTTTTTCTTTGTTCACGTTTATCTCGAATGCGTTTATCTCGAAACCATGTTTTTCGTACTGGTTTCGCACTAGCGGGTTCATTTTTTGACGAAATTTTTTTTTTTATTATTTTTTTAAACTTGATTCGCTATCGTATGACACGAGTTTTTTTTAAATGCTTTTTTTCGATTTTTTATGAATTCTTAAAGTCAATATTTTTTCTAAAAAACAGTCTTTCAAATTTGGAACACCATCAAAAATTTAACAAAATTTTTTTAAATAAGCTCCTGTCATACGATCACCAATTTTGTTAAGATTCAAAAGTCATTTTTTTCCAGGTCAAACAATTTTTGCGACTCGCAGCGCTGCAATCACGAGGCCCCGTTATTTTCTCTGCCGCCAGTTTGGAGCTCTATAAAACTATGTTGGAGTGAAAAATATATTCAGCCCAATCATGAAACATCTTTTACAACTCCCGGGAGAAAATGTTACATGATTGGGCTGATTTTTTTGAATTTTTTTTTCTTGAAATTTGTACAACTGAAGGGCTTATTGCAAAAACATGATATGCCACACTGCTTTAAAAGTTCATGATTATTTCGAAATATTTTTTATGTGGCATATCATGTTTTTACAATAAGCCCTTCAATTCTCTACAATAACAAAAAAAAAATTTTGGAAAAATGTTTGTTTTTGACTGAGTTATGAATTTTTTTAAAAAGGTCTGTTTTCTCTGCCGTGAATGTCATGTCCCTCCTTAATATAATGTAAATATACTTAAGTAATAAGTTTATGTTATAAATTAACTTAATTCCATTCATTGTTTACATTTTAATTGCCAAAATGATAAAATAAAAAAAAGTTCGGACTCTCACATAAAAAATAGTGTGCCTTTGATATCATATTGACTTCTACGTAAAAAATTATGCGCCTCAGGCTAACTAGCTTTCATAAAATAATTTGTTAAAATATTTTTTCTGTTGCTATAAATGACCAAATAAAGTATGTCGCACTTTGTACTGGTTAAACAAGCAATGCCTGAAAGAAATTTTTTAGTATACGTGTATATTTTTCTTGAGACGAATTTAGTTTTGGTTAAATTTTCTTCATAAAATTGTTCGTTATGCTATGTCTACACAGAGAGTTAAGTTTGAGTTATCAGTGCAAGCTGCAACCTGCAACCTGTTGGCTTCATTGATTATTTGGCATCAAGATCTAAATATAATTCTTAAAAAATATGTTTTTTAAGAATAATAAACTAATAATTAAATAATTACCAACTCGGTGGCAATTGCAATAACGTTCGAAACCCTTTATTAAAGTCAAATGTAGTGCATAAAAAATGTAGCAGTGTTCTCTTGTTTTGGATTCATGGAGTCAAGATGAACAAAAACTTGAAGATAAATGAATAGAACTGAATTCGCGATTTATGGTGATAACCTAGTTTAACCAGAACCAAAAACATCATGAAAGACCTTAAAAGCAATTCAAACATATTTCTTATTTTTTGAGTTTTAAAAAATAAATAAAAAATTGAGCTAAAAAATGTCGACTCAAGGAGGTTATAAAAAAAAAACCCCGAGCAAAAATCCTCGAGAGTTATTCTATTATAACGGCCCATTTTCATTTCGAGGTTGAGCGATTGAGGCATCTTTTTCGTGTTGCACAGTTTTATTAGAACATTTTAGAAGTTAGTTCACTCTTCTTGATTGTAAAATATAGATAATATTCTGGAGAGTGTGAATATTTTGCAGTGTTTGTGCATCGCACTCTCAAGGAGCTACTAACTAACTGAAATAAGTTTATTTTAATAGTAGCTCCTAAAAACATCTAAAAAAGATGCTTTTCACAGTATTTTGTGAAAAGACTTCTATTAACTAATAAATAAATAATAATAAAAATAATAAAAAGCAAACACATACAAAAAACCTTTGCTACTTACCTATATTTATCCTGCACTTTTTGTTTAATATCGGCCAAATTCTCTGATGTTATATCACGCTCCAAGTACTCAGAAAGTTTTTCTGTGGCGGATTCCAAATCTTTTTGATTATCTTCAAAGATCATCGATTGATTGTTTTTTCTCAGATAATAGGCAAAAACGTACGTGTACATTAATGTCTGACGACATTGGCAAAGTATGTCGACAGCTTTTTTAAGAAATTGCACCTGAAGAAATAAACAAATTAAAATAACAGCATAAAAATGTATGCGCACAATACGGATGTGCATAATAAAAAAAACAAAGCATACTTCAATCCATGACATATTATGTTGTTGCATTTCCTCCATTTTATGCTTAACGGAGGCATAGAGTTTATGTTCAAACTTCAACGATTGCATGTGATTCATGTATCGATTATAGTAATGAAGATACCTGTGAGAGATAGAACAATTAATATATCAAAACATTAAAATCGAAGACAGACATGATTTCATTTGGCAACAAAAGCTTTGAAAAATAAACAGCAACTTACCTCGCTAACGATGAGCGCAATTTTTCCTGCGCATCGCGTGCCGCTTTCGCTTCGTCCTCATCATAACGATTGCAATTGTACCACGACGAGCCATGTGGCTCCCATGAGCCCAAGCAGACCCAACAAAAGTCATGCTTACAATTTTGATTCTTGCAGACCATGTGATTACAGCCACCATCCTTCTCAATGGTAACATTGCACTTCGGGCATTCTTTTGTGTTGGCAGCAATCCAATTGGACGTTTCCGAATCATCGTCACACTTTTTAATCCATTTCTTTAGTAGACGACATCGCACCGGATCGTGCCAATTCTCGCCGCAAACAAAACAAAATATATGATTGCACTTGCAGCGCACTGGACGCGCATCAACGTAGGCAACCTTAATGGCATAGGTGCAGTCGACGGATGGGCACCAGCGCAATCGCTGATTGCACTCGACAAAACTGTTGGTGATCAATTGTTGATATTTGACTTTAACTCTGGCATCGGGCACCAGTTTTGTAACAGTAACGTCATCGACTAAAATATCACAGCCATGCGCTGCACAAGAGATGGACTGGCCAAGGCCTTCGGTAACAATCTTCGTTGTTAGATATTCACACCAACAAGTCAAACAGAAGCGATGGCCACACTCGAGACCTGTCATTGACTAAACAATACCAAGAGAGAAGAACATTAATGTGTGTAAGACCGAAGTAAAAGAACAGAGAAGAGCAGAAATGTCAACTTACATCTGGTGGCAGCAATGAGAAACAAATTTCACACTCTTCGGGATGATTTTTTGATAACTAAAAGAAAGAATTTATTAATAAAGACAAATTTTAAAAAAATAAACCACAACGAGGGACTATTTCGTTAGTGAGGCTAATTGATAAACATACCTTTGGTCTATTTGGATTGCTTGCTTTATTGAATGGATTAATAACGTGTGCCAACTTGAAGAATTCCTCCTGGTTACTGTCAAAGTATTTTTCCATTAACTTTTCTGTGTCCCATTTGTAGTGATTTAATAATATACGTGTGGTCGTTGGAGGAAGCTAAAAGAAAGCAAAATGAATTGAATAAATTGCAATTATATTAAAGTATTATTTATTTTTTTGCAATGCATTGTAGTTTTATTTGACATTGTTGCCTTTTATTTGATGTTAATTGGCTGTTAGAAATTGACTCAGTAGACCGAACAAATAAAGAAATACGCTTTAAAAAGCTATAATTGAAATTTCAAAATACTGTTTAATTATTTAAAATACTGTCTTATTTGTACAAGCAATTGGCTGAACTCTACTTTTTCTTTTTTTATTTATTTTTCTTCTTGCTCGTGCTTGCTGCTTACTAGCAGCTAAATAAACCTTGAACTTTCTGCTTTTTATTGAATGAATTCAAAATTTTATAATTATATTATAATCATCACTGCTGAATTGAAGATACTTATTTTAAGTTAGCTGTGTTATGGTTATGATTGTGTCATTGTGTGTAGCTGTTTTTATGTTTATTTTGCGAAGGGTGACTGCATGTAGCGAATAAAGATAATGTGTGGAAAAATTTATAATTTAATTTAATGCCAGATAGCATGTTTCTGTTGAGTTAAAAATATTATCGGTCATTTTTATATCTTACAGTAGTTTTCGCAAACTTTGATGATTTCATTAATTGTTTAGGCTACTGCAACTTAAGTGATAAATTTCAAAAACCAGAAACGGTTAATTAAAACACAACTATTTGCTATGCAAACTCGATATTTAAAGGCTTTCTGAATCTCGAGTGATTGGAGGCCCAGAATATAAACTGGAGCTATTAAGAATTTGACTGCTTTGGTTATACTAATGACATTTAAATTTAAGCATTCAAATAAAAAAAAGTGTGTTTAGTTCTATACATTCTAAGACAATTACTGAAGTGATTTTGATTTAAAAAATTGCGCGGGTTTGATTCTGATCAATTCTAGAACATATTAAATTGGTTTAATTGATTGTAATTTAAGCTATGATTTATTTAAAATTAATTATTTTCCTTATAACCCTAAAAGGATCTTCAATCTTATTCACTCTTGTCTGTACTCTTATACAGTGGTTCATCTTATTTCAACTATAGTTCACTATGAACACAGCCTAAAAGGCACAGGAAAACCGATTAGCATTCGCAAAATCGCACTCAGGTTGGGACAGCCTAGTTAACGGGAAAAAATGGCGCAAAATTTTACGTTAGGAGTAAATAAAAATAAATAATACCAATTAATTAATGCAAAAAAATTGGGAGAGACATCCAAGAAATACCGCTTATAGCCCGCGCTACACACAAAAAAAACATTAATTTATGGAGGTGACAATATAATGGCGTAGAGATGTTGTTCTTGGGATGTTGTTGGGCCTGTGTACTGAATCAAGCGAATATCGAAGAAACATTTTTACGGTCTTATCTCGGAGAAAGTCATGCTCTTAAAATGGTATTGAGCCTCTGTACTGGGTCAAGAAAATAAAGGACTCAAATCTTTACGTTAGTATCTTTTATGAAATCATGGAATATGCGTTTAAATTACAATTTGTATACCATTAATACACGGAATTAAATACGTCTGATTCCGTTATCCTTAACTATAAAATATGTATAAGCTTTTTTTATTTTTCACATGACCTGTCATCATTATAAACAAAAATAAGAAATAATTATAAATTGAATAAAGATTACAACAAAAAAAAAAAAATTCAACAAGATATCGACCTGAAACATTTATTCCACGCAAAGATCTTCTTCTCAAAAATCTATTGCTTCTAATCGTTGGTGTGCTTTTCGTGATACAAAATGAAGGGGATACTTCGTCTAGCAAAAAAATAATTTTCGGACAACAAAACGGAACTTCTTCTAAAAATCTCAGGATAAAATTGGACCAATTGTGGGCAAAAGTTCAATAAGCTTAGTATGTTACTCCAGAAAGCACCGGACCTTGTTGGACTCAATGCCAATGTAGTTTGAGCTTGAATGATTTCTTTTGTTTGTTTTATAACTTTAAGAAAATTATATGATAACGTAATAAAAAATGTTATTTTAAATCAAAGTTTTCCATCAACTGTTATATTTTACGATGATCAGGGAAATTTTTTTCAACTGAACTACACTATTTATTTGGTCAGCAAAGTTGAGTCTTATTATCGACACTGGATTTCGAATCGAAAATGTGGAATTTTGTATGGCTTAACTGAGCACCTAGGGCTTTCGAGCGCAGGATAATTTCTCGTTAATAAGTCAATTTTATGTGACCTTCGCATGCAGGCTAAGTGTATGGCTTAGCTTGCCCGGAGCACGAGATCGATTCCCAAGTTTTTTGGGAAGTTTTTTCAATTAAAAATTTTGTTATCGGTCACCACCGCAGCCAAATATATTCCCAAATGGCAAACCTCACAGTAAATAACGCCATAACGCCATTATTTGGAACATGAGCCGTTCGGTGTCGGCACAAAGCATGTAGGTCCAGTTCTCAGTCAATTGTGTGCAAACATTTATAACACAATTGATCATTAGAAGCTCGGTCAAAGTCTTTCAAGGGCTGAAATGGCCAATTTGTTTTTTTTTTCAAATGTACACTCAATAATTCTAGCGCCACGTACTTCATTGGAATCAATAGCAATGTCAGCAATTCAAGCTATGATTAGTTTCCTTTTGTTATTATTAGAAAAATCTAACATTAATAAATTCGCATAGCGTCTTTTTTTAAATAATAATAAACAGCCTGCATATTAGAAAAAAAACTATACCCGTGTGAAAGTCTCAAATAAAAATAAAAAACAGGTCAAGGCTATAGTTGAGCAAATAATGCACTTGGCATTAAAAGAAATTTTAACAATGATGAATATGCATACAAACTATAATTCGAGGTCATGCAACTAATATGTTTTAATCTGATAAGACATTTTAATCTAAAAGTAATCTTTGTTTAGCTTCCGAGTTTTCAAATTATTTCATTAAAATTGTATATCAATAAAAAGCAACTTGTTTGTTTTCACCGTAGATATTCACCGTCAAATGATTAAAAACATAACAAATATTGTTTAGTATTCGACATAACTTACCTTGAGTACATTATTGACGTCGTCAATGATTTCGCTCATATGTTGAACTATCTGTTCCGTGGTCAGCACCTCATACTGATAGTCCTCCGGTTCCATTTGTCGATCCCGTGAGGACGGCACATCAACCTCCATAGCGAAGTCATCATCTCCATCATCACCGGATGAAACGTTGCCAGAGTCAACGTTGTCCATTTCAAAGGAATCCTCATCGGAATCCATGTTTATTTATAGTATATAGCAGCAGCAAGCGGTGAGTTTGTTTATTACGATGAATCAAACTTAATGCAATATTATACAGGGTGTTATTGGCAAACGTTAGTTGGCAGAATTTTGCTGAACGTATGCTTTTGGCAGCTGTTGTAGAAGTTGCACAATGGAACACAAACTAGTGCAGATATTTTGCTTATTGTGTATTGTTGTTGCTTAGTGCTATAATGGCTATCCAAACTGTTGGAGCAATGTCAATCTATCGATCGGAGCAAGGGCACGACAAACAATTACGCGACTATCAAGCAGGAAAACGACGATTCATCAAAAGCGACGCTCTATTTCTACAATGGATGCAGACAGTGTACGAGATAGGGCAGCGGTGGAGGCACCAAACCAAACGTCACTTGACCTTGTTCAAGTTGTAAAGGCTGCACTCTGCGCTGCTTTGTGTAGCTCACTCAACGTTTTTGTTATTTTCAAGTATTTCTCCCGCTTTGTTTTTTCCCCGTAGTTTTTTTTTCGTTTCTGCTTACTTTTTAATTGTTGGACTTTATGCTTTCCCTGCTTATTGGCGATTTTTCCTCAGCAGCTGCAACGACAAAAAAATTGGCTCTTGCCCTGCTTTGTTGCTTTTGTTTAGGCCAAGTTATTTATTTATTTTTTTTTATATATTTTTTTTTTTGCTTGTTTTTCCTTGTCTTCGGGCTCACTGCTATTTCTGCTTTGTTAAACGTCGTTTTTCACTCGTGGTTGTTGCAATTTTCGTTTCGATCAAATTAATTGAAATCGAATTGATTTAAACAGAGCTGCTGCGTTTCATTCATATGGAAATGTAGTTGAAAATATAAACAAATTAAAAATTTTGTCCACACAAAAATTTTTCAATTCCTTGACAATTTCAAAAAATCAAAAATTTCAAGGCTACTGCGTGCAATTCGAAAAAAACATAAGTTCAATGAAAACTATTCAACTCAGTTTCAAGCAAGAAAGAAACCCACTATTTCAATAAAAGCACACAAATTAAACGTGATTAATATTTTTCTGCATATATTTCGATATTGAAAATTTAAAGTTTTCTTACACACACCAACATAACTGAAAGCAGAAAACAAAAACGGGAAAACCTCCAACTTTAGGCGTTTTCGTTTATGTGTTAAGAGCAGAGTAATTTTCAGAGACAGAGCACATAAGGCGTTTTCGTTTATGTGTTAAGAGCAGAGTAATCTTCAGAGCCAGAGAACATAGAGAACGTTTCGATAAGAGTGCGCTCTGATCACGTTCAGATTTCTCCTGATCAAAGCTCTCTGATATTCACTCTACGTGCTTGGTCTTTTGAAACAGAGTAGGTAGAGTGACATCGATAGCGCTCTGTTTATGCTATGAGTGTATACAAAAACTCGATTAATCCACTCTTCATTCTCTGAACAAAATAAAGAACACGAACAAGTTATTTGACAGTTCCTGCTCTGCTCTTAACAAATAAACGAAAACGCCTATAGAGAACGCTCCGATAAGAGTGCGCTCTGAGCACGTTCAAATTTCTCCTGATCAAAGCTCTCTTATATTCACTCTACGTGCTTGGTCTTTTGAAACAGAGTAGGTAGAGTGATCTCGATAGCACTCTGTTTATGCTATGAGTGCATACAAAAACTCGATCAATCCACTCTTAATGCTCTGAACAAAATAAAGAACACGAACAAGTGATTTGACAGTTCCTGCTCTGCTCTTAACAAATAAACGAAAACGGCTTTTGCTGCACTTTTGCACTGAACACCACAGACGAGACGAACTGACCATGAATAAGTAGCACAATAAGAAAATAAAAAGGCATTCAAGGCAGTGAATGGCAAGTGCAAGCGAGACAGCACTAATAACAATTGGAAATTTCCCAAAATACTACATAAAAATTCCCACGATGCTTACTTTGTGACAGCACGATATGTAGCTGTCACTTTTTCCAATTGGTTTATGAAGAAAAAAATTGGGAAATTTCTCAAGGCAAAAACAATAAAAAAATAGAAGATGAAGAACTGTCAAATTGTAAACAGTGCAGAGTTGCCACTTAAAATATAACAAATAGAATTCTTGGAGCAATTTTTAATGAGATTGCAGATTTGAGAATTTAAAAGAGGTTCTACACGATACAACGGCAGCGCAATCGCTTATTGGCTGCAATTGTCTATTTTAACCATTCGACCGTGCAATATTGCAACCAATTCATCGCATAATTGTATCCATGATGTAATACAGTGGACGTCCAATATAACGAATCTTATGTTGTACCCCTAGTTCGTTTAATCGAAAAATTTGTTAAATCCATCGATTTTTGTACTAATTTTTTAGCTCCCTCCTTAATTAAATAGTTCGATGCAATGAATTATTGAAGAATTCTTTTTATTTCATAATTAAAATGTATAAAATGTTTATTTTTTTAAGAAGTCTTCAATTCGCGTTTGTTTGTAACGGTCGCACTGCTGTTTCTTACAAATCTCTTAAAACTACAACTTTTGACAGTTCAATATTGTTTGCAACTGCTCATGTGATGCATTTCTCTAAACAATTAACTGCTTCTGCATGTTGCACTTTGTAAGCAGTTTCGCTGTCATGAGCACTGGTTTGTTTATCCTGTTCATTGTCGCTTTCATCACAATGTATAAAACGATCGACACAATTCCACTCGCAAATATCCGAAATCCAAAGTGAACACGTTAACAATTTATTTGAAAAGAAAAATCTTTATTATGAATTACCCTATTGGAAATGTCACGGACTTACGTCAGGGAAGACTGATGCCGCCAATGTCGATTTCGATTTAAAGATGAAAATGTTCATCCATGCAGACTTTGAGCCCATTTAGCTTACAGGCAGCAGTTTGTTTTCGAAGGGTCTCGGGTTTTCAGATTTCCCAATGATCAAAAGAGGTAATTTCTTGGTCCCTGTAGCATTGGCACACGCTTAGAATGAAGAATCTTTCTTTGGTGTTCTTTCTTCCCGATGCAGCTGATTCTTCGCAGAGGACATACGTCTTTTCAGGAAGCAATTCCAAAAAATATTCACATTCATCCGCGTTGAAAATTGCATCGAGGGAAAGATCATTCTTTTTTATTACGTCTTTTAGCTTCTACTTAAATGGCTCCACACAATCTGCATTAGATGACAGTTTTTCACCAGAATTTTTAAGAAGTCTAATTCCGATTCCATTTTTTTAATTTTGTCATCGAACCATCACTGGCAGTAAAATCGCCTTTGTAAAACTTTGAATGAAACTCTTTCGCTATTGTCTTCAAAATGGTACCACTTATGGTAACGTGATTTCGAAGTTGAGTAATAAACCACTTGTAGAGGGGGATTATAAGCCATTTTGGTGAATTCACTTTTTAAAGGATCTACGTGTTTTTGTTTGATGTTTTTTCTGAACGTACTCTTAAATTTTGAATCTCATTATTTTATTGTACAGACCGATGATTTTGGAACTCCATATTTCGCGGAAATCCCTTTGACTGAAAGCCCCTTGCTGCAATCGTCCAAAATTTTTAGTTTATTTTCCACAGATTAACGCTTTCTTTTTGCCATTTCACTTACAATGAAAAAACACAATCGATCGGCCTAAAAATTCGAAAGGACTGAGTGCGTTACCATATATTGCAAGTGCATGTATACATATTTTATGCAAACATGTAAAACAAAAGTATTTTATGCGAACAATAAAAAATTTACCGTTGACTTAACGAAACCTTAGTTTTTGCAAAGAAGCAAAACTTTAAAACAAAAAAAGCAGCGTTCGTTATATAGGATACTAACATCGATATACGTTCGTAATATTCAACCATAATTGAGATAATTTTGCCGGTTCGTTAAATCGAAAATTCGTTATACCGAAAGTTCGTTATATTGGACGTCCACTGTACTATGCTTTATAGCTATTCGGCCTTATTGAATAGATTTTCTTAAACAAAAGTTTTACAGTTGTTTAGTAACGCACTGTATAAGGATTTAAGCAACGTTGCTAAAAATTTGTTATTCATAAACATTTCTTATTCAATGTGTAAGTCGGTGAGGCAGTAGCAAAAAAGTTCACAATAATCAAGAAATCGTTCACAATAAAAAGAAAAAAGAACCATTTTGGAGCATGCCTATGATATAAATAGCATAAATACTAACTTTAAGCGAAAAAAACGCGGCAGTACTAACAATTGTCATAAGTTCAATTTAAGTAAACTTTAAACGCAAATTTCGGCGTTTAAAAGCTACTTAAGTTACGTTGTTGTAAAATATCTTCATGAATTAAAATCTGTTGTTAAAAGCATTTTTAAAGTAACGCAGCCACTAAAATCAGTTTAACTTGTACGAATTTCAAAAACTTTATTTTGATTCCAATTCGTCATCATGTTTTTGACAGGAACGGGAAACACAAATTTACCCTTTTGAGAGAGAATTGTCAAACTCGCCTGTTTTTCTACAATCATGTTTGACACTCGCCTCACCTCACTTGAATTGTGACATTCTTGTTGTCGCTTGAAGTGAGAGTGAGCAACATGTGGAAATGTAATCACAGTTCGTGTTTATTCTGTTGAGATTTAATTTGTTTGGCATAAGTCACAATATTTAATACAAATAAAGGAAAAAAATAAGCAATTCAAATTGCTTTCTGATAGTTATCTTTATCCTTATGAAAATGCATTTACAGTCATATTCATAAAAATATTTCAAAAATGTTGTCTCAGCTTTTTTTTTTAAATGGTTTGATAAATTCAATATTTTTTATTTTTTAAATTTAAAATTAACTTACGTTAAGTCAAAAAACTTTGTTATCTATGCTTTGATCTGAAAAAATTGTCACTCATTATTTTTATTTTCAATATTTTGAAATGTGTTGCCATGTTTTCATATTTTTTAAAATAGTTGAAGTATTTTTGACAATAGGTCTGTTCGCGTACTTTTGTAGTAAAATAATGAAAAACGTCAAAAGAAATTAAATTGAGAGAGAATAAACTCCAACACTAAAAAGTAAACGAACGATTTTTGGCAAAAAACTGAAAAATGTCAAATCTGCCTACATCGCAATTGCTGTGCTGCTCCTCACACCTACCGTTTGACAGTTTTCATCTTTTTACCTCATGAAATTCTACTAGTAAAAACTTTAAAAAACTTACACGCAGAGAAAATCGAATTTCCTCTCTTTTACACAATCCTCTCAGTAAACGAACGCTTTTCAGGCACTTTGAAGTAAAAGTTTTTGAAATACTTCGTTTGCAATCGACTACGCGAACAGACCTAATATTTGTGCTCAGATTAGAGTACATATATAAAAATTGCTTCATCAAAGGTTTAATGAAGTTTTCACATTTATGAAGCCATTATAAGAGTTTTTATCGTTGACATTTATGACTAATGTTTTTGATATTTTTCTTGTAAAGGATTAATTAGAAGCTTATAAATTTTTATGAATATTAAAAAAATATAATATTTTTATGAATTCATTAATAATTTAATTCCATAAAAAAATTCAAGTATATTCTAAAAAAAAATTGTAAATAAGATTTTTTAACATAACCTTTTTTTCGACTTTGCATTTTTCACAATTCAAAAATGTGTGCGAAAAATATCACTTATATTGAACGAAAAATTGCAACAATAATTTTGATATTTTTAGGTCATAGGGTAATTTTTAAGAATTGGGGCGAATTTGAACCTGAGAGATTTGTTTATTCTACCTACCCATGGTGGAACCTTTGTTTTTGAAAAATTTTACAGTTGAGCATAATGGGTTAACGTTTCTGACAATTTACTCAGTAATTCAAACCGAAACCTAAAAATCTGATTACCCAAAATACTCATGTGTACTCGTATGCCATATTTCTTAAAACAGACAGTCTGGCAGCATTATTGGATAACACCTCATTGCATGAAAAAACATTTTAAATAAAGGGAATTTTCTTCTTCACCCATGTTTATACCAATAAATCACTTTAAATTTCAATATCAAAATTAGAAATTATCATTCTATACAACGTTTTGTTTAATTTTCCTTGATTATGTTAAATTTTCATAGCCATGATAATTCTTTCTTTTTTTTGCCCAATGGAATGCTTTAGAAAAACAAAAATAAGCAAACATACTCGTGTATATACAAAAATTTATATATATTGACACACACACAGTCACAACTTTCCATATAATAATCTTCAGCGAAAACGAACAAAGAATTTTTCCAATTTTTCTATTTATATTTAAAACTTGCACTTTTGTATTTATAACGCGTTTTCAATTTATTTCGCACACTTAGAATTTTTTTATTTTGTTTTTTTAACTAAATCGATTATTAGTCAGTCAAATACGCACTAATTTCTGCTGACAAAAGTAGTTATTTAAGAAAAATTTTTTTGTGCTGTCAACGAACTGCGACGAATTTCTTATTATTTTTTATATATAAAATTGTTTTAGGGGTATTGGAAAATGTCAATTTCCTATGAAAACAACACACAACCGAACGATGGGGCGAGCAGCAATTATTTGGGGAAGATTTGTGACGATGCATATATGTATCTCTTTCAGTATTGAGGGTGCATAGGCTAAAGTGTAAAAGAGATAAGCCGAGGTGTGCACGTGATAACGTTGACCAGGGATGAATTTTGTTGGGCTTTGTGAGCGAGTACGTTCACTTATATAGCTATTTTTGTGCGCTACTATTGAACGCCGATGTGGTTGTTCAGAGTGTGGTAAAGCAAATTTTCACATTTCTGCTATTCACAATAACATGTGCTTTATAATAGTGTGACATTAAATCAAAATTGACACGCGATGTTTTACTATGTATTGTTTAACAGAATATTTTGGCACGGTGTGTTGTAAATTTGCCTTAAGAAATTGCAGGTTAATTTAATGTTTCCCAAAATAGTTATCTCACTTGCCATATTTGCATCGATCAATCGAATTTTCATTGGAATCGAATTTGATTTGCTCATGAAATCATGGCATGAATGAAATGACTTTGTACAAGTCATACTCGTTTGCAAGTAGCGTTGCTATGGATAGTAAAATAGAAGAGTTAATATATATTTGACACGAAACATTCATGACTGTTGTGCATCTCTTTAAGTACAAGGATTATAGGTTCAAGCACGAAATACGTTTTAATATATTTATAAATGTACTCATGTTCCGTACTAAATAGGTTTTTTCAGACTTAAAATTTTTGCCACGCTTATGACATTATTTTAATGCTAAAACACGTAAACTGTTTGATAAACCAAGATAATCCAGTTGCATCTCTCTCTCCTTACTAAGCCTTCATCGAAATAAAATGTCTTTAGTTAATTTTTATACTTACTTACATGGCGCTTACAAGCGTTGCTCGGTTTTGGCCTCATCCAATAATTTTCGCCAGGCTGTTTTGTTGTGCGGCTGCCGGCGCAAGTTAGAAACTCCAATCATCGTCAGTTTATCCAATGCCTGGTATTTCCAACGGAGATGTGGTCTTCCTCGTCTGCGTTGACCGCCGCTGGGTACCAAATCAAATAAATTTTTCGCTGGAGCACCGTCGTTCATTCTCTCGACATAACCTTGCCACCGAAACCATTAAATTTTAATACGTTTGACTATATCGATGTCGGCATATGGCGCTTATTGCTCGCGATTCCATCGTATTCGGTACTCACCATTGACGCAGATTGGACCATAGATCTTACGGAGGATTTTTCTCTCGAACGCTCCCGAAGTCCTCTCATCAGCGCTGCTCAACGTCCAGGTCTGTCAAGCGTATTAAAGGACGAGCATGATTATTGACTTATAGAGCGTTAGTGTTGTTCGTCGAGAGAGAGCTTAACGAGGTAACCTTCGTTTGACCACAAAATTGATGTCATTAGAGGAGTCAATACTGGATCCCAGGTAAACGAAGTCCTTCACAACCTCAAAGGAGGTGTTGTCAACAGTGACGTGATTTCCAAAATACTGGGACTGTTTGATTGTTGACACAGGATACTTCGTTTTATCTGCGTTTACTGCAAGACCCATGCGAATCGACTATTTTTCAAGCCTGGAGAATGTTGCACTGACTTCGCCAATTACGGCCAATGATGTCAATATCGTCAGCATATGCCAGCAGCAAGTCACTCTTATAGAAAATTGTGCCGCTGCACCTCAGATCAGCAGCTCGGATGATGTTCTCCATTACTAAATTAAAAAAGACGCACGATATGGAGTCCCCTTTCTGAAACCTCGGTTGGTATTGAACGAAGGGGTGAGGTGCTTTCCGACTATCACTGCGCTCCTTGTCATCCTGCATAGACGTATTAACTTTGAAGGAATACCAAATTCAGACATGGTGAAATATAGAAGACTTCTTACTGGACTGTCGAAGGCGGTTTTGTAAACGACAAGAAGATGGTGTGTCGATTTGTTTCTCTAGGGTCTTCTCCAAATTTGTCGTAACTTAAATATCTGATCGATGGTAGACCTTCCAGGTCTGAAGCCGCACTGATAAGGTCCTATCAGTTGGTTGACTATGGGCTTCAGTCTTTCACACAATACGCTCGACATGACCTTGTGATATATTAAGTAGTTGGCGTAAATGATGGGATCGCCTTTCTTGTGGATTGGGCAGAGCACACTGGCGTTCCAATCATCTGAAATGCCTTATTCTGACCATATTCTGCAAAGAAGCTTGTGAATGAATTAATACGTAGCTTCGCCTTCATTCTTAGATAACTCAGCTGGTAAGCCATAGGCTACTGCGGCTTAGTTGTTTTTAAGCTGAGCTATAAGTGGTAAGACAACGTAATAGTCGGGTAGCGGAACTTCAACACTCTCATCCATAATTGGGGTTTCCGGGATATCATCTCTATTGGCGGGATTGTTGTCGCCTTTAAGAAGACTAGATAAGTGTTCTCTCCATAACATCAGTGTACGCTTGAGATCTGCTACTAGATTCTTTTTTTGTCATGCCAGGAAGAGGCTCTAGGTCTTAAAACCAGCGGCCAGGTGTCTTATTTTCTCGAAAATTTTGGAGTTTCATTCCTGTCGCCATGCATCTCAATTTCTCGCACTCACGCATTTCTCCCTCTCATTTTTTCTCCTGAAAATGCATCTCTCTTCCCTCAGAATTACTCCATAGCAGCACGCGCTACGACCGACTGCAGTGTAGCTTCGTAGGTAATGTGCTTCTCGAGACTTCTGGGCATGCCTTTGTTTTCTGCGAAGGTGGTAGGAGCCTATCACCTCTTCGGCAGCCGTAGGCATAGTGGAATATGTGCATCTACTGCGCGCATATATCGTCGATCGGAGAAGTGTTTTCTTGAAGCAGGAGTGAGAGTCAAGTAGCAAAGGCTTTGGCTGTCTGTTTTGACTGCATCTTGTCTACGTCTGCCGTTTTGTGTAGGATTAAGAGCATTCTGAACTGCACACAGACGCGTGCGGCTCTTAGTTGCGGCAAGATAATGATCAGAGTCTATGTTTGCATTGCAGATCGTGCATATGTCTAGTACGCCAGAAGAGTGTCTTCAGTCTATCAAAAAGTAATCAATTTGGTTGCGTAGTTTTTGATCAGAGGACAACCAGGTGGCCTTATGAATATTGAGATGCTTGAATCTAGTGCTACTAACGACCATGTTTCCTGCTGCGGCGAAAACAACCTTATTTCGTTATCGGATGTGTTGTCGTGAAGCTGAACTTTCCGACTGTTGGACCAAATATGTTTTCCTTGCCCACCTTGGTGTTGAAGTCACCAAGCAAGTCACCCGCTTGTAAAAACTTTGTTTGGTCTCGTCTTTTTCTTCTGTTGGAGTGTGCGCACATATTAGGCTGATGTTGAAAAATTTAGCCTTAAAGAGGATTATGTCAAGTCGTTCGTACACGGTAGTGAATCGCAGGACATGATGCCGTATTCTCTTGCCAACTACAAATCCGCATCCAAACTCGTGCTTCTCCGCATGGCCGCTGTAGTAGATATCACAGGATGCTTGCCGTAAGCAACCCTGTCCATTCCATTGCATTTCTTGGATTGCAGTGATATCACAATTATATCTTTCTAAGATATCAATCAGTCGGTAAGAGTGACTTCCTAATTTATGGTGCATTAGTTGCAGTTCATTTTCAGTTCATTCAATCATTATCAGTTTTTCGTTTGCGGTAATCGTCATCAGATTTGGGTATCATTCTTTTCTCCTTCTTCTACTTATTAAATCATTTTTTCACCACGTGGCTATTGTCTATATTTTTGCAAAATATTGCTTGCTTCCAATCAAAATTTTTTTAATCCTGCAAAAGCGTATTAATTTGAATTTAATTTGCTTTTTTAACTATAAATTTAATGGAAAAATCAAAGAAACAACCTTTTTCCAATAAATAAAAAAAAAATCAACTGCTTCTTGATAATTGTAAGAATTTTTATAAAATACTGAAAGCGTTACGAGTGGTACGGTTTTTTGACAGCTGCGCCAACATCAATCTTTGTCTGAAACGAGTCTAGCCCCGAAAAATTGGAATCAATTGACTTTAAAAATCAATCGGGGATTGAAATAGTTTTCAATGAATTAAATATTGTAATAATTTTGGTTTTAAAATCTTGAGCGCTATTTTAAATTTCTACCGTTATTACTTAGTCTCTAACATATTAAATTTCATTCTTTATCGCCTATTAAGTATTTTGTTTGCGACCCGGGGCAAAAACAATAAAAGATTACAAAAATAGCGAACAGTAAAGAGTTGAAAAAAAAAACAAAAAGCTACAAACAAAGCTCTACTAAACTATGAATAACGTTTGTTCAGAATTTAGGCTCAAGTTCCATTCAAGGCCTGTCAAGAGACTAACGTTAAGACATTCTTAAAAAATTATTTTTTTTATTATGTGCAGGATAGAAAATGACCAAAAGAACTTCAAAAGAGAAATTTGTTATGCACAAATAAAGCCAATAAACAAAGCGTCTTAACAACTTAACAATATTCAGAGATATATGAGATGTTTAAAAAAACTGTTGAGTAATTTGCACATTTGGCTATAAAATAAAACTGCTTAAGAGAGACTTAATAAAGAAAAGCTTTGTATCTGAAATGAGTTAAAATTCAAGATAAGATACAAGAAGTTTGCATAATAAGTTGTTTGTGTGCAAATATCTCAAAAAAATTTTATAATAGCCGGCTGTTTAACATATTTACCGGCTAGTTAATAGTTAGTCTCTAGGGTTTTATGTTTTTTTTATTTTTGTCTTCAATTTCTAAACACCCAAGGGTTGAACTTAACCAAACGCCACAAATTTCTTTGAACTAGTTTTAGTTCTATTAAAGACTTTTTAGAAATAAATTATAAAACTTAAATTATGCCGATATCAAAATATGAAAACTTGAAAAACAGCAAAATAGCAAACAGGTTCGAAAGAGCAGCTTCAATTTATGCAAAAATCAAATTAACTATCTTAAGAAATACATACATATTTGCAGATGTTTAAAGTGTGGTTTTTAGCATCTGCAAAATTAATTGGCAGAGATAAATTGCTTGTGTTAACTAAGTTATATCTTAATTATTACATATAAAATTATGCATAAGTAACAATAGTTCTACAAAAGTTAGCAGTTAAACTTAAGTAATCGAGCTGCTGCTCCGGCTTGAATCCAAAATAATGGTGTTCAGCTAGATACAGAAAAACAATTTTAATATTAAAAGAGTTGAAAATAAATAACAAATGCTTACAAACACCAAAAAAAGCAATAGAAGACAAGAGTTCGATGAATGTAGTCGATGACGTAGTACAAAAGCTGGCAAACTGCAAACAAATGGAACCATTTAATATACAACTTTCGAAAAATTGCCTGAAAAGGTAAAAACGGTGAGATAATAAAAACAATGAAAGAATATACAAACATAGCTATAGGCTGACATGAGTATCTTTGTAAGTACTATTTGCATACAACACACAATCTATATGTATGATGTGTATGACAACATGGCATGATATATAAAGATTGTTTTTAGCTAACAATTTTTTTATTTGTTTTGTTATTCGAACTATTCTGTGTAAGACACCAACTTTTTTCTTTTTATTAACTTTTTTTATGGTAAACAATATTAGAAGGGTTAACAGGTTTCTGGCAAAGCTTTTAATAACAAATTAAAGGTTATTACTTCAAGAAGTAAACTACGATTTTAATATAATTTTTTGCAATTATTCAAATAATAGATTTACACTTTTAATTGGTATATTATAGAGTTTAGGACAAAATAATTTGACCAAACATTCAAATTTTTTCTTATAGCTCTTTTGACAGTTTTACCATTCTAAGTTCAAAAGTACGGAAATAGACCTATAGCTGTAAACATTTAAGTTAATAAAGATGCTTCCGCCATTTTAAATTTTCATCGATATGTTTTGTCTCTTTTTAGATACAAAAATATGCTTAAAGTTAAACTTAACCTAAATACTACAGAATAAATTCACAAGAGATATTTTGAAAGAATTATCACCCCTATGGGTGCCAAAGGACAATTACATAACTGAAGGAGACCATCGATGAGACTCAAAGGTTTCCAAAGATTTCCCTTAAAGTTCATTGTTGTGATAAAAACCTTGACGACAAATTTTAAAGTAAGTTCAATGCATAGCCGCGAAGTTACTAAAGCCTTCATACAAATGAACTTAGTTCAATCACGCTTAGTTAGTAAAGGTTTCAAAGTTTCTATCAACGCACTGCCCCAGGACGTTTCGCTCCAAAATCTCCATCTCATTAGCAACTGTTGGTGATATCGTGAACCATACACGAAATACCTAAAGCAATACTGAGCTGATACTTTATAAATCAAGATTTTAGTATCCCTTGCTTTCTTGAAGCAGAAGTGAGATCCGAGTAGCGAAGGCTTCGGCTGTCTGTTTCGACTGCAGCTTATCGACGTCTAGCTTTCTCTGTGTAGCATTGCGAGCCTTCTTAACTGTGCACAGACGTGTGCGATTCTTGGTTGCGACAAGATAGGGATCCGAGTCTATGTTTGCACCGCGGATCGTGCGTACGTCTAGTACACTGGAAGAATGCCTTACGTCAATCGAAATGTGATAAATTTGGTTGCGCGTTTTTTGATCAGGGGACAACCAGGTGGCTTTATGAATATTAAAATGCTTGAAACTAGCGCTACTAACGACCATGTTTCGTGCTGCGACTTAGTAAATCAACCTCATTCCGTTATCGGATGTGTTGTCGTGGAGGCTGAACTTTCCGACTGTTGGACCAAATATTTTTTCCTTGCCCACCTTGGTGTTGAAATCACCAAGCACGATTTTAATGTCATGACGGGGGCAGAGCTCGTATGCATCTGCAAGGCACTCATAGAAACTTTCTTTGGCCTCGTCATCTTTTTCTTCTGACGGAGCGTGCGCACATATAAGGCTGATGTTGGAAAATTTAGCCTTGAAGCGGATTATGGCAAGTCGTTCGTTCAAAGGAGTGAATCGCAGGGCATGATGCCGTATTCTCTTGCCAACTACAAATCGGCATCCAAACTCGTGCTTCACCGCACGTCCGCTGTAGTAGATATCACAGGATACTTGCCGTACGCAACGCTGTTCTTTCCATCGCATTTCTTGGATTGCAGTGATATCAGTTTTATAACTTTTTAGGTTCTTTTCGCAAATCACGTTAATAAGAGTGTGAGCCGTCTGGTTCATCAAGGTTCCATTTTTTTTTTTATCAGAAAATATGATCTGCAACCAGAAAATAACACTTCAATAACACTGCAACCAGAAATAACACTTTATTTTATACAAAAAATAACACTTCTGTAATTATTTTCACTTACAGAGGACCAAACAGTATCCATATTTTCTCACCAAATTCCAGTCTCGCGGTCGTATACCGTTTAGGAGCATTGGAATTGCTTTTATTTTAGCTCAAAAAATATCAGGGCATCGTTGCAACACACGCTTTAGTGTTGTTTTGGACACTTTGGTGTTGCAATTGCTTGCCAGACGAGCACAACTGGCTGTCGAGTTAATTGCCTCGAGTATGATTCACGCTACTCCCTCTTGCATATCATTCTCTTACGTCCAGAAATCCAAATGGTCCAATACGTCCAGAATAGAAAATGCATTTTTCTACTTCTGTCAAAGTTTTACCACGCGGCATACCTAGGTCATATATAACACAATTAGTTGTTATTTTTAAGAAAATTTTTCATGATACAAACCTTTTTTTACTAGAAAAAACTGCGTCTGGGTTAAAATTATGAAACAATAATTACACCAACTTAAAATGACCGTTAAATGAATCTGTTTAAATAAAACGGAATTTCGAAAAGCATAACAAAACAGTGTTTCCATCGTAAACTACTAGACTTACACTGCTTACTATTTTGTTCTTTATTAATCAGAAAATTATTTCTAGATTTTTATAAAAGAAATCACAAAAGTGTATTGGGTGGGTTATAAATATGAAACCCACCTTTGATGGACTTTAGACCGAAAAATGTTTTCCCATTCCAACAACTAAGTTCGAGCTTATTAATATATGTTCTAGAAATAATGGATCTAATGGAAAAGACGGCCGCCTGTGTTCAGATATGCGTACAAAATTCAATCAGAACTCTTGTTATCTCCTTTAAAACACTTTATCATTGCAATTTTCTAAACCATGAAGGGTTTCTTGTGTTGAAATCTGCGCCAATGAAAGTCCCATCGAAGCCAGAAGAGAACTGTGAAATCTTATATAGCCCATCGTAGATTTACGATTGTGAGAAATTACATGGTAAAAAAAAATAATAGTTATTGAATACTTAAATCTATGTTAATATCAACGACGATTTTAGGAAATATTAAGAGTATATTTTGGAGCTTGTTCAATCCTAACCCGTACAAAATATTAGCTTGTTGAAACCATTTTAAACCCATTAAAAGTCTCAAGTTCAATATTACTGCAGGAATAGAATAAACATAAATTTGTTTGGCAGTGTTAACTTACTGCAAAATGTTATCAACAATATTCCTTAAATTTGAAGTGTGACTTGAGCAAAAACGTGTTCGTCTCCTCTGCCATATAAAAACAATCATATTTTAAAAGTCACTGAACTGTATTTCAAATATCTAGCTCAGAAAAAAGCAAAATGCCCAAAAAGGAAACCAATAAGAATTGCTATAATTTGTTAAAATGTTGTTTAGAACAAAATGAAATAAAATATCTTCATCATTCAACTCAAATGATTGCGACAAAATTTATGATTACGCAAGCATTTCAGGTGCGCAACATGAGTCTCTAAAGTGTGAAAAAGGATCAAATTCATGTTGAGCATATAAGAAAAGAAAAAAAAACATTGTTTTAACAAAATAACGAACATTCTCATACATTGGCGTGTAACAGGCTAAAAATACCCATACCTTAAAAATAGCTAAGGAAGGCTTTATTTTCAACCCTTAAAACTTTTGTGTGACAAAAAATCAATAAAAGAAGAGATACGGTGACTCAGATAATGTTGCCGGCAAAAGTAAGGGTATGGAGTGCATGCAGGACTTTGATAATGTTTTAAACACGCGCAGAAAATCAGCGATTGCCTGATTTCAACCCTGGAAATCACTTTTTGAGTGGTGCATTTGAGTGCTGCTCATGTGCTGCATTACGTCATGCCTCAAGTGGAGAAAAATGCATTTTACATTTTCGTTCTTACAATTTCATAATAAATTTCAATTAAATTCTGTTAATTTTACAAGATTTTCAACAAAACTTTGTATAATTTTTTAAAGACTCTATTGCTTAATTGTTGACAAAAACTGGCTTCAAGGTTTTAGTTTAATTTTTTAAGCTATAACATAGCGAGCATAAAACACTTAAAAATCTTACAAGAACTTAATTTGAATTGCCTTCAATAAGAATAAACTTGAATGCCCCGCCCTCACCGCTTAAATCACGTACTCCACCCAGTTATGCTTGCTACAAAATAACTTCTTACATCAGTTTTTATGAGCTTCTTTGGTTTGGCTTGCTTTTGTAGAACAAAATATGAAGTCATTGTTTTCATGGAAGGGAAACTTTGTAAATACCTTCAATAACAATGTTTGTTGTAACTTTTAGACTTTTTGCCTGAGGCAAAAGTTGGCTAAAACACTTTTTGCATTTGGAACAATGTTTTTCGAAAAAGTATCCACTTGCATAATCCTCAGAAAGTGCAAATACACAACATATGGTCGAATGTCGTTCCAACTATTATGTTGTTGTTCAGCTTAATTTATCAAGTATTATGCGTACACGTCATACACTGATTGCGGCACCATGACCCAAGCCATACTTAAGAAAACAGCTGTTAGAAAAACATCCTTTATCATGCTGCTAGCAGTTCAAGATGTAAATAAAACTCAAATTTTTGTACTAAAATTAAATAAAACATTAGTTAAAATTGAAAATTAAATTTTAAGCTACTAATTTTTATAGATAATGCAAAAATATGGCAAAAAAAAAACATCATCGTTAAGTCGTCAGCGTAAGTCGACGTTTCAGGGCAAAGTTTCATCAAACAAACGCTACGCTCAGCAGCGCTGAAAACAAAAATAATTTGTATTATTTATTTTTATAAATAAGTTAGTAGTACTTAATTATTTTACTTTGAAAATTGTTAAGAAAATATTTAGCTATGACTTCATTTTAATATAACCTACCTACATACTTCTCTATACGTACATGTATAGTTAGTTACCTAAATAGACAAACAAAATAATAAATGAGTAAAAAAAATACTCAGCTTAGACATGCCCAAGCAAAAATGTTAGTAATATTGTACAAATATTTTTTTTACAAAACATTATAAGTTTATAAAAAGGTTTTTAATCTCAAATTCAAACTTTTCATTTCAAATGCAACTTTTGAAATGTTTGCAAATAAAATTCAACAAAAACAATTTTAATAATAAAAAAAAATTTTAATAAAAAAAATTTAAAAATTTATATAAAAAAAATTCAAAAGAAAAAGATATTCACATTTTGATTTCTATTTTAATATTTTAAATTAATTTTTTACATTTGAAATAAACAGTTTAGTTACATTTTCTTTTTTAAATCAAGTTTATATCGAAATTATAAAATGAATAACCACATGACCCGGCACGATCGGAATAATTTCCGTCGGAAAACTTTAAAAAAAACTCTAGCTCTATCGACGAAATTTGATGCTTTCCGAAGAAAAAATTAATTTAGTTTTTCGATGTTTGCCAAATGTACTCAAATTCTTTCTTCTATGTGAAAAAAATGTTGTGTGGTTTTCTGCACTATTTATTTATAAGATACATTAAAGGATTAATCTTAAAAATTATTTAACATAATTTAAAATTACATTCTGTCGTGTTATGAATTGAAGAAGTTTTGTATTCCGATCGGAAACGCTAAGTTCGAAACAAAATTAAATCCGATTCGAACTAGCTGTCAAAATCAGCTGTCAAAATCATAAGAAAAACTTTTTAAATTTTTTTTTGAGGACATTCACTTCATAAATTGTACGACCAAAGCGTCAAAACAGTTGTCAATACAAGCAAAAAGCAAAATTATTAACATATATTTTGAGCAAAATTTGACAAAGGATGTTTTTGGAGTGCCATTTACACAGTCTTTTTATTTGAAATTTGACGGCTTGAGTGGTGCAAGTGGTAGCACGCTTGACTGCCTTGCAGGGGTTCAGTCGTTCGAACCTCAGTCACGGTCTGGTCTCTGTAATGATAAGAAATTAAATTAAAAATACCTCAATTTATGGCTAAAAAGTTGTATATTATGGTGTTGGGAATTGGTGAAGTGAAACGCTGAGACACTTGAATTGGCTAAGGGTGGCACATGTGACACTTGATAACCTTATTTTTAACAGGTCGATCTAATTTGATTCCAGGGTCAAATAATTTAAAAACTTTAACCCTTAAACAGTTTACCTCATAGCGACATACAAAGACAACAAAATAGTGTCATTTCATTTGCAAGCAATATAAGTTTACTGGCAAAACAAACCAACTTTCAAAGAGCGAATTTTGTATTGAAAATTAGTAAAAAATAATTTTTTTAAAGCTTATTTTCTATGCAAGTGCTTATAATAGATAAACCATAATTATTCTATTAAAAAACTTCGCCCAATATTCAAATATTCAATATTAAACTTTGTTTTTATCAGAAGTTACAAAATATTTAACGTATGTATTAGGAAAAAATTCAGCGATTATTGACATCAAAACTAGTAAAAAGTGAAAAATGGTTTTGAAAATAAATGGGCTGAAAATGAAGACTTTACTCTCTAATCATAGAATTAAGTTTGTCAAAAAAGTGATAAAAAGTAATTTTTTTTTTCTATTCGGTAACTTTTTAAAAAATTTCTACTTAAATATTCGAATAAATATATCCCATGCGAACAGAACCTGCTTATACTGGCACATTTAAGCCTTTACTGATCTGAAAAATAAGCAGGGATTTTTTCAAGAAATATTTTAGAGGCTTTTGAATAACTAAAACGTGACAACTTTTAAATCTTTTTTGGCACAGTACAGCGCCATTCGAGCACATCACAGCACAATTTTAGAATTTCTAAAAAAATTAATGGCGATGCTACATATATAAATATTAAATAAATATGACTCAAATATTATAATAAATCTTAAAGCTGCAGCATTCTTTAGGCCACAGACACGTGTATTTATATAAGGTAAGATTCAAAATTTTCAAAAATGGTCATACAAGCTTTGTACACAGACGGGCAGATAGTTGATCCCATATTACCACAATTACTATATTAGCATGCCGGTGTAGTGGCCATATTGTGCCGAGTGTACTTTAACTAACATATTTAGCATTTATTGAGTTTTTGATTTGTTTTCTTTTTTTCTCCTCTCGGTTTTTCGTGAGTAGGTTTCAATTTTGTACTTTTTACTTCAACTAGACGCTTCCACGCGAATGTTGCTTGCTTTTCAATCTTCGTGTTCGCCAACGCGTCTCCAACATCGTCCCACTTAAATTCAGCCGGCAAGCTGCTGCTTTGTTTTTGTAACTTGCTGTTCGGCCTGGTGTTCGTTTTGCCGCAGTGGCGTTTTTCATGAGTCATTTGTATGCGCCGCATACGTTTTTGTTGCTGTTCAAGCTACATTTGCGCCTCCTACTGTTCCCTCCTAGATACAATCAGCCCAACATCTTTGTGCCAAAACGTTGCTTCAACTCTAGGCGTTGTATTGAGTGCATGCTATGTGTTTTGTTGTTGTTGTTGCTATTGTTGCTGTGGGCTTTGATGTTGTTTTTATATTTTCTTCTAGTTGTTGTTGTGGCGCTATTTTTTTCTTCTTCTACCTAATTGTTGGTTGAACTGAAACCGGTTGCCTGCCTATGTGCCGTTCAACATTTTTGCCGATTTGCTGCTGTTCCAATCTTACTACTTAAATCCAGCAAACTGTTTAGTTCAGTAACTCATCGCCGTTCGTGTTGTACAGACGTGTTCTACAGTAGTGAGCTCCGTACAAGAAAGATAAAAAGCAGCATACTTTTAAATATTTTTTAATTATTCATATATAAAAAACTACTTCAAACAAAATGAGAGAAATCGTTCACATTCAAGCCGGTCAGTGCGGTAACCAGATTGGTGCTAAGTTCTGGGAAATTATCTCAGACGAACATGGTATCGATGCTACCGGTCAGTATGCTGGGAACAGCGATTTGCAGCTCGAACGTATCAACGTCTACTACAATGTGGCGTCTGGCGGCAAGTATGTGCCACGCGCCGTCCTTGTGGATCTGGAGCCCGGCACCATGGACTCTGTGCGGTCAGGTCCATTTGGTCAGATCTTCCGTCCCGATAACTTTGTGTTCGGACAGTCTGGCGCCGGCAATAACTGGGCCAAGGGTCATTATACAGAAGGTGCTGAGCTGGTGGACTCAGTGCTGGATGTGGTGCGCAAAGAAGCTGAATCCTGCGATTGCCTGCAAGGCTTCCAGTTGACACACTCGCTGGGCGGTGGCACTGGCTCCGGCATGGGCACATTACTCATTTCCAAAATCCGCGAAGAATATCCAGACAGAATCATGAACACATACTCGGTTGTGCCCTCACCTAAAGTGTCCGACACAGTGGTGGAACCCTACAATGCCACACTCTCAGTGCATCAACTCGTAGAGAACACAGATGAGACATACTGCATAGATAATGAAGCTTTGTACGATATCTGTTTCCGCACTCTGAAATTGGCCACACCCACATACGGCGATCTGAATCATTTGGTGTCATTGACTATGTCTGGCGTCACTACCTGCCTGCGTTTCCCCGGTCAGCTGAACGCTGATTTGCGTAAACTGGCTGTCAACATGGTGCCATTCCCACGTCTGCATTTCTTCATGCCTGGTTTCGCGCCGCTGACGTCACGTGGCTCCCAGCAATATCGTGCACTCACCGTGCCCGAACTCACTCAGCAAATGTTCGACGCCAAGAACATGATGGCTGCCTGCGATCCACGTCATGGACGCTATCTGACGGTAGCTGCCATCTTCCGTGGCCGCATGTCCATGAAGGAAGTCGACGAGCAGATGCTGAACATTCAAAACAAGAACAGCTCGTACTTCGTCGAATGGATTCCCAACAATGTTAAGACTGCCGTTTGCGACATTCCACCCAGAGGCTTGAAGATGTCCGCCACATTCATTGGCAACTCCACTGCCATCCAAGAGCTGTTCAAGCGTATTTCCGAACAGTTTACCGCTATGTTCAGGCGCAAGGCTTTCTTGCATTGGTACACCGGTGAGGGCATGGACGAGATGGAGTTCACAGAAGCCGAGAGCAACATGAACGATTTGGTGTCCGAGTACCAACAGTATCAAGAGGCGACCGCTGATGAAGATGCGGAATTCGAAGAGGATCAGGAGGCGGATGTTGACGAGAACTAAAAAAAATAAACGAACAAACTAAACATAAAGAAAAAAAATAACGACAAAAGCAATAAATTAACAACTAAAACAGCATTTTTTTAAATTGTTTTTTACTTTTTAATAAATTTGAGCTATTTATTTTCATTGAGAAAAAAATCAAGTAGTGTAGAAAATCTTTAATAAAGAAGGGTGTGGTCATGACCGGTAAGTACAACTTTCAGTTGCCAACTCCTTTGGTCGGTGAGCCGATAAAATTGTCGGTCAATGAACGCTAAGCAGGGCGTTTCGCTCAGTGTTGATGCCAACATAAAATCTATCGCCGGCTGTTGAGCAAGAGTGAGTGACGTGGTCTTAATACACGCGACAACGTTTGCGTTGAAGAAATTTTTATTTTCTTAAGTCTACGCATAGTCTAGGCATATATTTCTTATTGATATAATTGATGGTGGTTATGAATTTTTTGCTCATTTCTTTGCAGCTAGAAATGATTAATGATGATGTCGAAGAAGAAAGCAACTGCTTAGAGCTAACCAAGTGTTTAGGAAAGTTGCCGCTACTTAAACAATTAAAACTTGACTTTCACATTTTTTGTTCTGCTCTTATTAGATGGCTACAGAGACGACGATATATAGTATAGCTTATTTTAATAATTTTGTTCATGGGAAAAAAAATGACATCATCCAGACGTGACTCTATCAGCGACGCAAGAAAATATCAATAAATTTTATAATGACATCATAACAACAACTATTGAACAGTGAAGTTTCAACTTTTGGGTTGAAGTTAGTGAGGAAAAACCGGTTAAAAAAGTTTAAAAGACACGCCCTTGCAATAGATTTTTCACATTATATGCAGCATAAATGCAGTCATATATTTTGCTATCTACATTTTCAAAGGCGAACCGGTATAGGTGTAGCTGGTTAACAAACAAAAAGCTAAGGTTTCTAGTATAATAACCAGCGCTTAAGGCTTCAGGCAAACAAGACGAAAAATTGTTTGCTTTCTGCAGAAAAGCTAAGCTGCAAAAACTCAAAACAATAGCAATAACAATATTAGAAAGTTAAAAAATAATTTTACAGAAAGTTACAGGTACAAATTACATCCTTAATTTACTGTAATTATTTTTTATTTATTGATTCAAGCAGTGTCTTTAAAGAACATCATAAAGCTGTTATTTACACTGATTAAAAATTGTTAAAATAATGAGCTCAAACTAGTTTTTAAATTAATTAAGGACCTTAGAGAAGAAAATGTAAAAGATATACAAAATTCTTTCGAATTATGAGTCGGGGTGGAAAATTTGCTATGTAAAACATGGGTACAGCACTTGAGAAGATTACTGGAAAGAGCAGATGTTTAGCCTACATTATACACGCACATTTCGTCCTTGTTCTCAATTTTTAATACAAGGAAGTTCAATAAAAAATGTTCTGTGGATACTGTGGCATAAATTCTCCAAGCGTTAAGTGGTTGCACGCAATATTTAATGTTCTGGTTATGGGTCTGCTTGGGACTTTCTTTCGTCTTGAAAACAAACTACACAAGTTGAGCTGCTATGAAATTTCCTTTCCATGTATTTATACCTCGAAATATTTTCAATGGAGTTAAGTGTAAATTCTAAGCTTATAAAGCAACAATAGCAGATACTGGCAAACTTGGTGCTAAAAAAACTGTTCCAACTTTTAGAATTAGAGATTCCAGAAGACAATTTCTTTTATTTCCAAAGGGGGCGGAAGTTTAGCCAACTTAAAGGCATTTGCCAGCAATAGCACATGTTCTACCTGTCGTAACATTCTTCAGTTTCCTCCACAAGAAGATTCAAGCGATGTTTGCCGGTATGTATTTTAAATTTAAGTCGTTAACAAACCCTTCAGATACGCAAATATGTAAATTCTGAAGATTCCATATAGGTCAAACTACGACTAACCTTCCTAGTGCACTTTTTAACATGTTTCCTTTAAATTTTTGCTAAATAATTTCTATTAACTTTTCAATAAACGAGAATTCTATTTTACATTTCAAATTTTTGACTTCTTGATAACCACCGAACTAACCAATTGGAAAGTGGTTGTGATATTTGCTAAAGAAAATAAAATTTATCGAAATTTAACGAAACCACAGTGTTGCATATAACAGTCATATTGCGCTACACCAGGACCCATTTTACATTGATCAAGACTTGAAATCAAGTCTGTGAGCTTGTAGGCAATTCGCCGCACATTGGAAGCGACGGAAGGGAAAAAGAACATTGAAGCTGTACCGTCAATTTTTTCGTGTTCGTTATGTTATTTTCGCGTTGTTGGCTGTGCTCTTTATTTTATTTTTCGCATATCAACGTGCGTTTGTTGAGCGGCAGCTATAAATTTATGATATTTCATTTATGCAGAGCATTTTTTTTGGTATTGTTATTATTTTATGTTTAACAATTCATTATTTATTGTTTTTAAGCCACAACAATTTTTTATTTGCTTCTGTTTGCTGTTTTTATTTCATAGAAAGCAAACAAAGAAGAAACAAACTTGAATTCAAGTCTTGAACAATGTAAAAGGTTTGGTCAAGTTCAAAAGAAAACGTAAAAAAAACTTGCTTTCAAGTCTTGATCAATGTAAAAGGGGTCCAGGTAAAGTAGAGGCCAAACATAGATGCCAGTTTCGTGTGATAAATCACTTTTCGTGATTTTTTGAGGGCTGTGTGACAATGTGTGATTTCTGAAATGAAGCGAGTGATTTTTCACTCATGCGTGATTTTTTTTATCACTCACTTTATTGTTGAAGAGTGCGTGCAAGTAAATGCGAAAACACGTATATTAACGAACAAATCCAACACTGCTATTGAAATTTGATAGCGCAGGTATAAAGTTTAAACTTTTAAAAAGTTAATATATATTTTATATAACAAATTCAGGCAATTTAAATTATTTCCACTGATATATAATATATTGAATTACCAAAAATTTTCATATCTTCTTAATTTTAATCTAGTAAATAAGATATTAATGCACTTTTAACAATAAGCTATTGCTAATATTACCAAATAACAGAAAATATCTCATTATTTGTAAAATTGTATGGCATTAAATGCTCTTTTATGCTGTAAAATTGGAATTGCTTCTAAGTGATTTTCTGTTCTGTTTGTGTGATTTTGCGTGATTTTTTTTCTATGTGCGTGATTTTTTTGCTGTGAGTGTCACACGAGTGATTTTTACATATATGTTGTGTGATTTAGTGATTTCGAGTGTGAATTTTGGTTGGCATCTATGAGGCCAAACGTATTTTTATATGTAATTTTAATTTATATCTAAATTTTATACAAAAATTTTATTAAATTAAGAATCGATTATAGTTTGCTTTATATAGTATTGAAGAAAAAAATGATCCAATGTTTTTGTTTAAATACTTGACAACAAAGCGGTTGTGACTAACGGCCGAGCGCGTTAATAGGATTTAAATATTGTGAGTAGGAACTTTCGGAACTCAATCAATCAATTGGATGTTAGCTATGAACGGTTTATTGATTTGTATAGATTTCCCGAACAACGAGCGATGGACAACTTTGATGTTGTATTTATCATTAATAATATATATATAATAAACAATTAATCTTCAAATTTAAATTAAATGAAAAAAAAACAGTTTAAGCAAGAAATACTACTTATCTTGAAAAACGCTACATTATTCTTTCATAAATTAAATAACGACTTCTTATAGAAGAATCTAATTTCTTAGCTCTAGAAGACATTTTTCACAGTGATTTTCATAGTTGCGCTTAAAAAACTCAGTGAATAATCTATATTCAAAGTGTACACTTTTCTGACATTAAATTTCACTTCACATGGGTACTGAATCGTAAACTACACATTTAAAACAAATTTCATGTACATTGCGTTTTCCACAATTACGCAATCTAGCCCCTTAGTACAAATATTGTCAAAAATACTTCAAACTATTTCAAAACCTTGGAAAAATGGCAAAAAACTTCAAAATATTGAAAAGAAAAATAATAAGTGACATTTTTTACAGAGCACAGCATAGATTCAAAATTTGTTGACTGTTTACTGACACTGTTCTTACATCAAATTGAAAGTATTCCTTTTTTAACAGATAAGCTGAGGCAACATTTTTATGAAAAAAATCTTAAAAATCATTTTAACTCTATAAAATTTTGTAACAACTTAACATTTTAAAGCAGCATAAAGTGTTTTGAATACAGTTTCCTGTTACAATAAAATTACAATAAAATTAGTATAATAAAAATAAAGCTGATGCTGTGCTGAATTTTTTCGAAGATTTAAAAAAAATACAGATTTTTACGAAAATGGTTCTTGAAAACCGAAATTAATTTGTTTTATGTTGTAAAAAAAATATTTCACTAAAATAAAAATCGAACGATTAAAAGTAGAAATGGTATTTGCTTAACAAGTGCAAACAATTTGGTAGCTATCCTTGGCATAGGGTCGAGTAATCCTGTCCACTGGCTTTAAACAGTACTTTTTCATGAAAAACTCTGTTAAAGTTTAAGAAAAAGTTTATTTTATTGACTTCGGTTTTTTATTTTAATTTAGTAATTTAGTTATTATGGATTATGTTAAGAATATATTAAATATATCTAATATAATATAATATAAAATAATATAATATAATATAATATAATATAATATAATATACTATAATATAATATAATATAATATAATATAATATAATATAATATAATATAATATAATATAATATAATATAATATAATATAATATATTATAATATAATATACTATAATATAATATAATATAATATAACATAATATAAAATAATATAATATAATATAATGTAATATAATATAATATAATATAATATAATATAATATAATATACTATAATATAATATAATATAATATAATATAATATAATATAATATAATATAATATAATATAATATAATATAATATAATATAATATAATATAATATAACATAATATAATATAATATAATATAATATAATATAATATAATATAATATAATATAATATAATATAATATAATATAATATAATATAATATAATATAATATAATATAATATAATATAATATAATATAATATAATATAATATAATATAATATAATATAATATAATATAATATAATATAATATAATATAATATAATATAATATAATATAATATAATATAATATAATATAATATAATATAATATAATATAATATAATATAATATAATATAATATAATATAATATAATATAATATAATATAATATAATATAATATAATATACTATAATATAATATAATATAATATAATATAATATAATATAATATAATATAATATAATATAATATAATATAATATAATATAATATAATATAATATAATATAATATAATATAAAATAATATAATATAATATAATATAATATAATATAATATAATATAATATAATATAATATAATATAATATAATATAATATAATATAATATAATATAATATAATATAATATAATATAATATAATATAATAAAATATAATATAATATAATATAATATAATATAATATAATATAAAATAATATAATATAATATAATATAATATAATATAATATAATATAATATAATATAATATAATATAATATAATATAATATAATATAATATAATATAATATAATATAATATAATATAATATAATATAATATAATACAATATAATATAATATAATATAGTATAATATAATATAATATACTATAATATAATATAATATAATAATACTAGCTGGTACCCAGCGCGTTGCTGCCGTCTTTGTGCAATGTCTGTCTAGTTTTCCAATAGAAGGCCATCAACAAATAGTAACTCCACTCTGAGTTTCAATATTCTGTGACCATTATTTCCAAAGCTATTAAATATAAACAAATTGTCTTTACACAATTGTTAAAATTGTTAAAATTACACCCCTTGTTAAAAAAAAACAAAAAAAAACAAATTGGCCATTTCAGCCCTTGAAAGGACTTTGACCGAGCTTCTAATGGTCAATTGTGTTGTGTGTGTTATTAAATGTTTGCACACAATTGACCGAGAACTGGACCTACATGCTTTATGCCGACTCCGAACGGCTAAAGTTCATGTTCTCAAGAAGCTTTACATGGCATTATTTACTCTCTGAGGTTTGCCATTGTCTGCAGAGAAGTTGTGACCGATCAAAAAAATTTTTATTTAAAAACACTTTTCGCCGCGGCTGGGGATCGAACCCGGGCTCCGAGCATGCTAAGCCACACACTTCCGAGTAGTAGAATATCACCAAATTGTTACTCCAAACCGAGTTTCTTGAATTTGTGACTAATATTTCCAAAGAGATTCAATTTAAAAAAAATGTGTCTTATATTGGCGGATACACTCCCATTGTACAATGCCCGTTATAGAAGCAGAACCACCAAATAGTAACTCCATTCTGAGTTTAAATGTTCTGCAGCTTTTACTTCTATATCTTTTCTGTATCGAAAATGTTAATTGTATGGGTGGAACCACGCCCCGTTTTCCAATGCCCGTGTCTATTTTATAATTGAAAGACCTGGCCAATTTGTTACTTCATACTGAGTTTCATTGTCATATGACATTTAGTTCCAAATCTATGCGATATAAAAAATTTAATTTTATGGGCGGTACCATGCCACCCTTTCTAAAAATCGCTCAAATTTGACAGTCGAAGGTCAAGACTCAATTGTCAGTTTATACCAAGTTTCATTGATGTGTGATTTATAGATGAAAATAAAGCCGAAAATTTGTGTTCTTGAAAATTGCCACGCCCCTCGTGGGTAGGAGCGTGAAAAATACTTTAAAACCTATTCTCATAACTACCAAATATACAAAAAAAATTTCATGAAAATCGGTCCAGCCGTTTCATAGGAGTTCAAACACTAACACCGTGACACGAGATTTTTATATATAAGACTAGTTCTTTCCCGTCAAAAATGACGGGCCCGGTTTCAATACAGAAAACACAAAGTATTGATTTTCTTTGAGTTAATTAGAAATCAGCGATGGTCACAGAAATCAGCGATGGTCACATATTCGATTTTAAATTGGGCAAAGAACTATTTTGAGTTCCAAATATTTATAAAATACCTTGAAGTAAAAACGGAATTTCTTGTAAAACATAAAATTTCAAAATGAAAAAATTATAAAAAGTTTTTGAAGTTTCAATAAATCACAAACAAAAAATCCCTGAAGGTTGCCCATTGTCTGCAGAGAGGTGGTGATTGAGATTTTATTGAAAAAACTTTTCGCCACGGCTGGGGATCGAACTCGGGCTCTGAGCATGCTAAGCCAGACACTTAACCTGCATGCCACGGTCACTGATCACCATCACTTTTGACAGTCTCGTGCGACTAGTTTCATTGTATAAATCCCCTCTTAGTTTTGAGCAAAACTTATTCAATGTTATTTATATTTTATGAAATTATTATAATTTTATGATGTTTTTTAGCTGTTTTAAAAGGCCAATTTTTAAGTTTGTGAACCTCATTTCGGCTCAAAACCATTCATCTCATTTTAACTAACCAATTCTTATCCGTTCTCACTCACATTTTTATTATGGCATGACAGTTTAACCAGGCAATTATAAAATAATCAGTTTTGCTACATTTAAATATAAAAAATAAAAAATGTTTGAAAAAATATAGCACGCTTGTTCAACTAGAATATTCCATAAATAAAAAGAATACTTTTCAATGGCAAATAAACTCGAATCACCTTATTAAAAGAGGCAATGCTATGTTGACAAACACGTTGTATACGTTTGAGCAACATCGATGAAAAGTCACCCTTAGCATTAAGTCTATGCAACACTGATGGAAAGTTGCTGGAACTGTTGAATTAAAGGTTAGCACACAGTAGAAAAAAGCTTGCCATGCCAACTTGACAGCATTTGCTCACATGCTGAGCAATGCGAGATAGCAAGTGGCTTAGAAGTAATCAAATGTTTGAAATGAATTAAGCAAGGCTAATATAAATGATCACAATAAAGTAGCTCAGCTTTTTAAAAGCCGTATTTTTTTCAATTGCAAATATTTTCTCAAGTTCTAGTCTGAAAATGCAGATATAATAACGATGCAGAAATTATCGACAGACAATTGATTTTCATAACAACAACAGTTATATTTATCAGTGGTAAGTGTTTTCTGCGACTTTTCTTTTTTGTAAATTTTTGACAGCTTTAATGTAAGCTGCGCATAAAAGATATTTGACGGCAAAACACTTAGCTGATATAAGATGAAGTATAATATTTGACTGATCAAAAAATATTTCTTTAGTTTAAATCTTAATTTATCTAAAAAGCCAATATTTAAATTTTTTTTTAACGTCTGCACAGCGGCAAAATAAATTTCGAATTAAAGAACATATGTATATATGAGGGTCACATAAATTTTTTTTTAAAATAACTTGTACTCTTCATCTTTTAATAATATATCTTTTGAATTTTGAATAGAAGAATTTTGGTTAATGGCTAAATTTCCACTTAATTTCTTTGCTCACCCCTGTTTGTATCTATTTGTCATATACTTAAATACTTTTAGTGTGCATTACTGTTGATAATCCTGTTTTATTTTAAAATCATAAGAGTGCAAATATGTTTCGAGTACCTTGTCTGAATTGGTCATGAATTAGAGAGTATTTTTAAGACTTTGAAATACACTTTATCTACTCATAATACATATAAACTCTTAATTTTAATGCATTTTCCTTGCCCACTTTAATAAGAGCAGAGAATGCCCTGCCCACTCTTTTAAAAGCTCACCCATATTGTGTGTATGCATTTAACACATTTATACGTTTGTACCATTTTAATGGTAGCCATAAATCGTCCATAAAATCCAAGCTCATAACTCATTCCGGATTGTAAAAACCGAAATTGATGACTTTCAAGAAAAATACATATAACTGAATATGAACTGAATCTGAAAGGCTGGCAGCAAAGGCGAAACAGGCAACAAATAAGGGTTGATAGTGAGTTCAATGATATTACATAGTACAACTCTACATACTTCTTTTTGTATGTATGTATACGTTATGTGATATGTACCTATCTTATATATTAATGGTATTCAATGAACGACGTATATATACTGAAGCGTATAACTATAAGTTTACGCTGTGTGCTTCTACGAACACACCATGAATAAAAACCAATTTAATAGTAGTAAACAAAATTTTACATCTCAAAATTAATTAACACTATCGCACTTTTTTACATATAGCAAATGTAAATCATATTTAAGTTAGCACAAAGTTTGAAATATTCTTTTGAAGTGCCAAAAACATGTTGCAAATGCCACAATTGCATTATACGAACTATACGTTCTATTTACGCCACGTTTTTGTAGTGTAAACTGCGTATGTTTAATCCTTTACAATTTTATTATTGCAAATTACGTTGCCGTTAACTTACCGAACATACGCTGTTTACATCACCAATATGGCGTTCATTGAATACCTATTGAAAACTATTATTGTTTTATTATGCTTTATATTTTTATTTTAAATTTTTAAAGTGGTTGCTTCAAAAACCACACCTTGAGAATTTTTCCAAGAGGAACAAAAATGTATAACTATGTAAGGTAACTTAATAGTTAAAATGAAAGTATTAAGCCATCATTTTTGTATTTATATTTTCAAACTTCAATATAATTTTCATACTTTTGTTGGTATGATAAAATTAAGAAGTAAACTTTTCGCTGGTGGCTGTATTTTGTGGGGGCGATATTTTAAATATTTTTTATTTTTTTGTAATAACATTGACATAATTCATTAAATAACAGAATTTCTTCATAAAAATGATAAAAGTGTCATATTCTGTAAAGAAACTTTACGTCTATTGTCATGCATGACTGAACAAGAAAAACAAATAAGTTTCTTAGGTTTTTCAAATTAATCATACCATGATGCTAATTATAAGTTAGTGAATCACATATTTTTTCTTATTTCTTATTATTTATTCTTGTTTATTTCATTTCAACAGCAAATTAATCATTTTTTAATCATTCACCGCACTTAAATGCCTGTCTAACTAATTTTGTTTTTTAAACCTTTTACTTCAGGTATTGACAATAGGAACTCTGCGTTACCTTTTCGATAATTTTTCGATAACTTTTCGACACATTTCATTTGGCTCGTATTGACGTTAAAAAAGGCACGATGGCAACACTGCTGAATTTAACTTTTAAGTTCAATTTTAAATTTTGTCAAAAGAACGCATCGGTTATTGTGACAAAAAATATAATCAAATGAAACAAAGTTAAGAATCAAATTATTTTGTTTTTAAACAATGGTTAAAATCAGATGGATGAATAAAAAATTTCTTCATATTTAAAAAATATGGTTCGCGGTACATTTCCCGCAGGAAGAACGCAAATGCATGGAAAATTTGTGTAAAAATGATGAAATGCAGCTATACTATAATAAGAGGGAGGTCATTGGTTAAATCACAGCTTACTAGGTATCTCAGACTCTGATTTATCTGTTATATCCCAGTATCCCATCCAAAAGAGGGACTGAGCTTTCGGAGCAAACCAAGGAAGCCTATGAGGCTATACTACCAGAATTTGTGGAGAGGATTGTGAATGAATATAAGCCCAATCGCATTCAGGATCTCAAAAATGCAAAAGGATACTGAATATGATATAAACAAGAATATTTTTCTTACAAAAATATTGACAAAACAATAAATAAAAACTGGGTGCAATACGGTAACATTCGCATTTTTTTACAGTTTTGTCTGCTATTTTTGTTGTAGTTTTTAGATTAACTTCAAAACGGTTTTATTATACAAAAAAAAAACTATAAATTTCATTACTATATCGAGAAGATAACGGCTTCCGAAATGAGAGGTGCTACACCATGTTACAGTATTGTTCCTCAGTGTGGATATAATCGGCCGAACCAAGAGATGTTTCTGTTGCTTTCGTCGCTATCGAAGAGGAATCAGCTAAAATGGGCTTGAAGGTGAAGTGTCTAAGCTCTCATGTTACAGCAACCAAAAAATACTTTGAAGTAGTCTAGGAGTTTACTTACCTTGATACCACCGTAAACAGCAGCAACAATAGAGTTTAAGGGAAGGGTGACAATTGCTAATAGGTGCTTGCATGGGCTCAGTAAGCAATTATATTGAAGAGCCCTCTCTCGATCGACAAAACTGAAGCCCTAACCAAAATAGACGATTTGCTCCGTAACGAGCGAAGACGAAAATGTTCGCTTGAATGCAATTCAATGTTGTTGCCCAAAATAAGCAAACGTAAACACATCGAAACTGAACGAAACGGGTTGACGAGACGTTTTGTTCCGTAAGAACCGAACTTTTAGCGTCTCAACTCGTGAGCAACAATAGTGCAGAGTATTTTTACAACAAGTGTTGTTGCATTTTTATCAATTAGTTCAAGAAACAATATTTTAATGAATTAATAGCCATTGTTAAGGATGAACAAGGCATTTATATGCATTTGAAACAGTTGGCAGCTGACAGCCTAGACGAGTTTAAGAACGTTTCATTTTGGGTTAAATGTCAAAACAGACGTAACGAGTGTACACGCTCGTCGAGTTGTTTCGAGTCGAGTCGTTTCGTCTATTTTGGTTAGGGCTTGACACTGCAAGACGCTCATAATTCTGTGCTTTCCTATAGCGCTACGGCAGAGTTGTTATTGCAAACAGAAGCAGCCGCTCTTGGGTGTTCTTCGCAAAATCGTTCGACCTGTTCTAGTTAGTGACGACTATCGCATTTGAATGAACCATTCAAAATAACGTTTGAATAAATAGCCATAACGTTTGGGTCCTCAATTGATTATATTTGAGCGAAAATGCATTTATAGCAGTGGTCGGCAAAATTAAAAATGAGACTGTAAGTGAAAATGAGACAAAAAATTGCATATCATTGCAAAACAATGCTGCTTCGGTAATAGTTGTTTGTTGAGTGAGTGAAAGAGCATGAAAATACTTGAGAGTTTTGGCAAAGCATGTGCTTCATATGTGCCAACCACTGATTTATAGAATTTCACACACTTAAAATATCAATTTTTATTGAATTAATATAATTTATTTATTCAAAATTTCTATAATGATAAAATTCTTATAATTTATGTTTATAATTTGTGTTTTTTAACATTTTGTATTGGTTTTTTTTTACAAACCATCAACACTAGAAAAAAACATGTTTTATTTTTACTTTCCCCTTATTTCAACATTATAATCATAACCTCTAAATGCCGGGGCATAAAACTCTATTGAATGATACCCTTTAAAGAAAAAAAATAAATTAAAGAATGCTATTTGTATTTAAATTAATATGTTACCTTGAATGTTAACTTTTACAGCGGTTTCATCGCTATTTGCTGTGATTTTAAAATTGAAAAGATAAAATAGAATAACTGTTAGATTATTTATGTATATATAAATTTTATTTTTAAATAAGTACAAAAAGGAAAATCTCGTAATCTTCAAAATTACCCAGAATGTGTTAAACATTGAATATTTTTGCAAAATTGGTCGCAGAAAATTTATTTGCAAATCCCATTCCGAAACAACGCTGCACTTATTGCTCAAAAACCATTTCAGTAATTTCAGATTTATAAATACGTTGATATTTATTGAATAAAAATAATATATTTTTTTTTTAAACACAGGATAAGGCTTAAATAAGCACAAAAAGGAAAATCTCGTAATCTTTTCTTATATATAAAAAGTTTACGATTTTTTTCAAGTTTTTTTTATGTTTTGGAAATTTCAAAAACCACAGGATACAATTTGATAGAAATTTCACTATTCCACATTTTTATCTTGCTGGATGGAATATGTTAAAACGTAAAAAATACATGCATGAATGCGTTTATATCAGCGTTTGTAACACCCAGAAGGAAACGCGCGCGGTAAAGAATGGTATATAATGATCAGCGTCAGCTTCTGGGCCGATTTAGTCATGTTCGTCCATCTGAATCGATTAGTCATGTCCGTGGGTAAATCTATGTGGTTGAAAAAACTGTAGTAGTCCCAAAACCTAAACTTTACGATTTTTTAAGGATGCTGTAATTCGGCGCCTGAATTTCGATGGTTAATTTTTGTGCGGAATGCTGAACAGCACTTTTATTTCAATTCCAATTTTCAAGTAATTCCAAATCCTAATTCACAACAGGGCAAACTTATTTAGTTCAGGAAATTCAAAATTGTATTTTGTATGTTATGGCTTTGAAAGAAATTAATTTGTATATTTGTCATTTCTCCTAAAATTGCCATCAATCGACCTTCATACCGTAGAATGTCATGGATGGAAAAGTATAAAAGTTAAATTGGCAACAAATTAGACCTTCACAATGTGTAAAAAAATGTTCATTATGCCTTAGTTCGTTAAGAAATTTGGAGATTTTTCGGAAAAAACGACATAAGAGGTAAAAAATGGATTCTCATAATGGATTTTTCGAAAGAACCAACAAAAGCGGTTGAAGATGAGAAGTTATCATTTCTGTGAAATATTTCAAAGAATTTTAAAACAAAAAAAAAGTAGAATCATTTCGCCTTTCAAAAATATTTATTGCTAAAAATGTAAATTTCCAAAAAATTAACTCAATAACAACAAAAAGTCTTGGAGGCTTGTCAACTAGTACTAAAAGAAAACAAAAATTCAATAAACTCTGAGATGTGTTCAAATCATGATAGAATAATTTTACCAGGTAGTGTTGACAAATGTTGATTCTCTCAGCTACAAGTAAACGAACGCTTGTCAAAAACAGCTGTTCGTTGTTATATTCGTTGGCCACATTCAGCTGTGTCAACTGTTGTGACAGCAACATATCGGGGAGCGCTATTATCGGTATTGAAGTTTCAGAAAAATTGTCAATTTTATGAAATATCAAACTTTGTATCAAATACGAATGGAAATTTTACCGACAAATTAAAAATTTTCTATTTTTAAATGCATTTTAATGCGCAACTTCATATTTATGTGCGCCAAGTTTTGACTTAGCAGTTGGCAACTGTTGGGTACGCTGAATGTGACCAGTGAAAATTAATTGTATGCTATGACGGATTGTGAGCGCTCTCTTTCTTGTTATATTTTTTGACAAAAGTCCGTTTCCAACAGAAACGTCAATACTACCTTGGAGTAATTATATCATGTGTTCAAATTATTTGAAGACTTGGCGCTTTGATATATATATTTTTTTTTTTTAATATTTTCTATTTCTTAATTTTTCCCGAAAATTTTTTCAAAATCCCGTTTTTTCATACAAATTCCTCATTCGTTCCGGTTATCGCTGGAAAGAATCTGTCAACACTAATAGCGGATGATTCGAAAGCAACCCATTTATTAGTTCGAAAACCCTTAAAATAACTAACTAAGCAAGATCGCAGTTTTTCAGAATGTTAGAAAAAATATATTTAAACACTATTCTTTTTTTCAAGCAATAGCTTACTATCACTGTGTATCTTGTTTTTAAGACCCAAAATAATGTTGAGAAATAAAAATGTTATATTTTCATTTGAATATACTTGCCTTTCAATACCGCAGATATTGTTCCACATGATCCCAGACCAACAGCAATTAACATAAAAGAAATTATACAGAACAATTTCATGATATTATTTCTTTTCTTTTTTAAGTTTTAAATAAAAATTTTCGTTGTTCACAACCACGTTTTGAAACGTAGACTGATAAGTGTTTTAATATCTTTGTTACACATAAGCAGTTTCATTTAATTTTTTTGTCAAATATTTGTTTAAATGTTTCAGGGGGAGGAGCCTTACTTTGAAATTATTGTTTTTTGAAAAACAGATGAATGTTTTAAGTCAACTGCTAGGCACCTTGTGTGGCATTTTCATGTGGGCGAACACTTGAAGGTGAAAAGGATTTTAACGATATAATTGTTAAGTTTTTATTTTAATTAACATGAGAAAAAATTGGGTTAAAATGCTAAAAATTATACATTGATGCAAGACAACGATCCTAAATATATGGCTTAAGATACCAAGTACTTAAAATCCAACAATATCAATCTCATGGAGTGGGCACCCCAAAGCTTCGATCTCAAAAGGGTAAAGAATCGTTGGTTTTTACATAAGAAAAAGGTTTATGACTATCACAATTTGCCAGCTAACAAATATGAGATTTTTTCAAGATGCCAAGAAGTTTGGAACGCTATTACCCCCAAAGAAAGTAAAGACTTTGTCAATAGAAAGGATACTAGTATGCCAGAGAGGATACTACACATAATTACTGCCAAAGGTGGTAATACCGAATACTAGAAGATCTCAAAGTAGTTGTTGAGGTCCTTGTAAAATTTCTGTTCTTAAATTAATTCAAAAATAGCTCATTAACAAAGCCTGACAAAATAAATATTGGCAGGCTTAAAAATAAAATTCCAAAATAATATTGAATTTTCAAAAAGAAAACGTGTATTATGTATCTAAGCGCTTTTGCATTTTTATTTGCTCAATTGTTTTACATGCTGTGCGTACTTTGTTCTGCTTTCTACTTGAGAAATTCTTTTATCTTAATAATTTCTTTTATTTTATAATCAAGTAAAAGTTCATTTTTTGATATACATACGTTAGTATTACAGTTCAAAAGAAAATCTTATGAAGACGATAGCTTATTATCTAATTATTCGAAAGTTTGTTAACAAAAAAAAAAAAAATTGGATCTAATTCAAAATAGTTATGCCCTAGTTCCAAAAAGGCCCGTACTGGTCCCACTACAATGCTCTTTTACATTGATCAAACCGACGGTTTTTGCGGGTTAATGTTGTAGGAAACGACATTTGACCCCAAAAAATACCTTTTCCCCTATATTTGTAATAGTTCCATTGTGAATAGTTCTTAACTAGTCACTTTTGCTACAGCCCAAAATGCATTAATTTCCTTCGAAATATTTATAAATCGAAACCGAAATAAAAAAATTAAAAAAGAAAATAAAATAATTTTTTTTTATATTTTTTTCTCTTTTGTATTCTTTTTTCATTTTTATTTTTGAAATTTGTCACATGGAGCATGCAACACTTTAAAAACCGATACCAAATGGTTAATTTAATGTATCATAAAGAAGGCGCTTCTATTAAGGCAGAGTAGATTTTACTTAATTCTGAGGTTAACTGTAGCCGCCATTGTGGTTTTCTGATTCTTAATGTACAATATAATCCAGTTAAGTTTCAAAAACTCTTGTCAAAGTCTTGATTTTGTACATTTTCCGACGATTTTGAGGTTTCAGCCGCCATATTTGAGCAGCCATGTTTGATTTCGAAAACCTATCTGTTCAAATTTTTAGGTCTGTCAATTAAGTTTTGATCTTAAATGCTTTTTTTCCTACGGTCAAAGTTGAGAGAAGAAAATATTAAAAATTTTTGATAATCTTCTTGAATAAAAACATCGAAGAAATCTTGTTGATTTTTTTTTTAACCGACTTCTTTATTTTATGATTTGGCTCTGTGCCGAAAATTACTCAAGTAACTCTTGAAAAATTTCCAAAAATCCTCTCCCTCGTTTTATACCATCTAATTTGTGCGCATTCACAATTAAAGGCTAACCTTAAAACTAGTTTTCCTTCAATTCCATAAATTAAAATTAATGACATGAAATTTAAATTCACTGCATTAATCACGATATATTTCATGTATAACGAAAACGGATGGCCAGAAAAGCTTATAGTCATCCTCTTCTCGCGCACAGTACAAGCTGTATAAAATGTATGTATCTAACCGGTGTTGTAAATAACAGCAAACATTGCTTATATGAACGCACATAAAATGATTTTAACGAGTAAATAAAATTGGAAAATAGCGGAAAATGCCAATATTGCGGCATTTTTTAAGCAACAACAACAACGCAATAGAATCAAAAGCAAAATTAGAAATTGTTTTTAAAAAAAAAAATTTAGATTGAGTAAAAATTTGTTTATAGAGGTTATGTCTTATCAGGCTGCAAGTATTTAATTATGATCTCATTCCCGTTGTTACTTTTTCTTTATCGCTGCGAGGCCCCTTTACAATGTTGTGTTTACAATGTCGCGCTACACGTAACGGAATACGCTATGTTTGCAATACAAAAGAAGGTCAAAACACATCATGTTTAAATAGTTTTGCTGACCTTAAGTACAAAATTCGATATTAAGTAAACATACACATAATCTCAAAGTAGATTTTTGTTAACACGCTTGTATAGAAGACATGTAATTATGTACAGTGGCGTGCAAAACTTTTCGCATGTTTTCCACTTTTGCACTTAAATTCCTGTAAAATTTGCAGAATCAGTACGAACATCACCAACTTTTCGAGTTAATTATTTTTTAATTATAGAATAAAAGACTTATGCACATAAAATCTATAAAGAAAGAACAATAGGAAAATTACAAAATTAATTACAAAATTAATCAAAATCTTTTAGAACTGTTTTTCTCGTTATCCAGGTATAGTAATTTAGACCAAATTTTCAATACTTTGTACACAGACCCTTGAGTATTATTACACTTTCCATACGTCTCGGCATACTTTCGACTAAATTTTCATTTGGAATGTTCCTTCACTCGTCTTGGGCTCTGCTCCATGTTTCTTCCATGTTACTAGGAGTGCTGTTTTGTAATTTCCCAAAATTTTTATCACAATAGCCCAACAATTTTTGATCGAGTTGGGATCGGCGCTTTGTGGTGGCCATTTCATCCACTGACAACATTGCTTTTCCAACCAATAAGTAAAAATTTTGGCGGTATGCTTTGGATTATTATCTTGCTGGAAATCTGTTTGAGTCTGGCAAACTAGTCTGAACAATGTCTAAGTAGCGTTCTTTCGCCATAATTCCACTTATCCGATGTGCCAACACGAACAATATCCCTACACCATGAGACTACCTCCACCATGTTTTACTGTTTGCTTCACATGACACTTTTAAATGGTTTCATGAGGGCGATGTCAAAAGTACTATTGCCATCTGATTGGTAACGATTAATTTTTATTTCGTTGGACAAAATGACTCTCTTCCAATCGCTAACTCACTAATTTTTATATCTTTGGCAAAATCATAGACACGCCTTAATATCTTTGTCGGACAAAGAAGGTTTATTCTGTTTGACGGATGACACAAAACCGATTCTCCTAAGCCATGATATTATTACTCCAAGGTAGTATTGACGTTTCTGTTTAATTTTCAAGGTAGTATTGACAATTAATTTTCACTGGTCACATTCAGCGTACTCAATAGTTGGCAACTGTTAAGTCAAAACGTGATGCACATCAGTATGAAGTTGCGCATTAAAATGCATTTAAAAATAGAAAATTTTGTATTTTTTGGTAAAATTTCCATTAGTATTTATACAAAGCTTGACATTTCATATAACAACGAACAGCTGTTTTTGACAAAAGTTCGTTTGCTTGTAGCTGAGAGAATCAGCACTAGTCAATACTACCTGGTAAAATTATTATATCATGCTCCTAAGCGCTCTTCGAGCTGTTTTCATTAGATCCCGAACAGAATCAATCAAATATCGTTACGACCGGCAATATCGCCACAACTTTAGTATGCATGCAAATTGATGAAGCCGTCCAAACTGAAATTTGGAACAGTCAGGTTGGGGAACAGTCACGAAATATATCGCCAGAACAGAGTTTATTCTATTTTTTCTCTGACAACCGACGATTTTCTCTCAGAGTGCAATTAGTTCTGCCATATCTTTGCTCATAATTGGCTATGTTTAGTGTTATGTTGTTATTTTTTATATGTTCAGACGTTTATTTAAAGTCACACGACTATAAAAATGCAATAAAAAAGGTGAGACTTTGATTTTGATTGCTGGCAAAATTAATTCAACTGGCAAGTTATTCCAGTTTTTAAGAAATATATGGAATTAAAATCAATTTTTTTAAGAAGACGCTTGTAAGAAACGGTGGAAAACATAGTAGATGTCTACAAAAATGTCTACAAAAAATATCAGGTCAGGCAGCACCTGAAGCAAAGCGGACGCACAAATATTATTAAATGCTTTGTTTCTAGATAGCGTTCAAAGCAGTAGAAAGTAAGCAAAGAAATGACATGAAATTTGTTCATCCCTAAAGGGGGCCATTCCACTTGATAAAATATTTTATAAAAATGAACTCATAATTTTTTTCCCAGCATAACCTCTAGAAATATTTCAGAAGAAGAAGTAATTGTTATTGGAAATTATATTTCTGCAAGTTTTTTGATGATGGGGAGTTACTAAGTTCCTCTTCGGAGATTTCCGACGAATAAATCAATTTGTTCTAATTCTTCGCAAAATCGATGTAAACGAGAGAATTCTTGGAAGTTTTTTAACCAAGTATCGTGCAGTATTTCGAAAATCTATTTAAGTTTGGAACAAAGACAAAAACAAGGCACAAATAGCCCTACATTGCGTTTTAATGCTTAAGAAAGCCAAATTCAGAATGCTAACTTTTCCCCGCAGGAAAAAATGGACTTGGAAATTAATACTGCAAGTTTTGTACTGCTTAAAAAATAAAAAAAAAACAGAAATAAAAAGAAAACAGTGGCGGACAAAACTCTACTTACAATCCTTTATCTTAAATTGATCATGTCCTAATGCATTTGAAAAAAGTAATGATGTATGTATGTTTGTTTTAAATCTTATAATTGTATAAAAAATAAAATACATCTATAATATTAAATTTTAAAGTTATTTACAAAAAAAATCAAAAAAGGCACTGGCAAAAGTATACGTACGAATTTATTACAAAATTAAATATTTTTTTAGGTCATCACCAGCATCGACGACCGCTTGCAATCGTCTGGTCATTAACGCTACTAAAGTTTAAAGCTCTTCCGGTGTTATTTCCTGCCACTTCTCTTGCAGCTTCTCTTTTAGAGTTAAAGCACCACTAATAGTATGCTTCGGAAACTTTCGTTTCAAAATTTCCCACACGTATTCTATTATGGTCAAGTCCGGGCTTTGTGGAGGTGAATACAGCTGTCCGCGAGCATAATACAGCAGCCAGTCCTTCACTAACTACGTCGTATGCTTAGGATCATTGTTCTGGCATAACTCATTCACAGAAGGCTTCAAATTGCGTTCCAAATGTACTTGTATTGGAAGCAATCCATAATGCCTTCAACAAATACCAGATTCCAACGCCTAAAGTTGCAACTGCTCTCCAGACCATAACAGGTCTAGGTCAATAGGTGCTTGGGATTCATAGCAGCGTTGTGTTCTCCAAACTTTGGCTTTCCCGTCGTATCCAAATATCTTGTATTTGGACTCATCCGTAAATAGAAAATCATCCCAGAGGTCAATTCCCTCACTTACATATATGCTTTTCTGCGAACTCCAAGCGAAGTTTCCGGTTTTTGTCGCTTATAATGGGCTTCTTGCGAGGAGTTCTCTAAAGAAATCCTTTATTATTGAGCGCCCTTGTTACTGTGCATGGATCTCTCAGCTATGTCTTGGCCACCTTAGTGGCATAAGCTTTAGGATTTCGTTCCATTTTTTTGCGAATGAATGAAACGTCACGTCGGTCAAGCTTTTTCGGACGATCATTACGCGGATTGCTTTTGATGAAACTTGGTTTTTTAAAGATATTAAATATGGTCTGCATCGTCGATTTACTAACTAACTTTTGCTCATCCTCCAAATTTCATCTTTTTCAAGAACAATTTCTTTTTCTGATCGTATAGTTTTTAAAATGCCAAAATGCAATAAATTCTAAGAATAATACATAGTATACACATAAAATTTAAAAAACGGTAATTTACCGTAATGTTTCGGCAGAGAAAAATAGCAAAAAGAGTGAAACCAATAAAACGTTTGTAGACCAGGGATGGGAAATGACTTTTCTGAAATTGTACCAAATCGAAAGAAAAATTGTACTTTTTGACATCAAATTTTTTTTTTCTATTTTTTTTTTCTCCATAAGTAATTAACTTTTTCGATGTATTTAATAAGTTTATTTAAAGTAAAATAAAATTAATAGAAATGGACAAGCAGCTCAATATACATACATAGTTAAATAAATATAGTACTCCACATTCAGTTTTTAAATTTTAACTTGACATTAATGCCTTCGTGCTAGGAAGAGACGATCATGTAACAGAAAAATAAAATAGTAGAGCTGATCAGGGTGGCAGTTCGTTTGAATGTGTTGTAAATATGGTTGTAAAAATTCACAAAAAAGGCACTGAAAACTTCATGAAATACAAAAAAAGCAAGGAAAGTCGATATGACGAAGACCAAGTGTATGAAAATGTACTTAAAATGTCTTCGTGGTACTTACGTACTTTTTATTATATAATTGTACTGAAAAAGTACAATTGTACTGAAAAATCCAACACTGATGTAGACTTTTGTCATTGCCTTTTTCAGTTTTAAGAGAATATCTTCAAAAGTTAATATTGGAGTAAAGTACTTTTTTGTTATACAATAATAAGATTGAAAACCAAATTGCATCATTAATTTTTTTTAATCCTACAGAACTTGTTAAATTTTAGAAACAGGGGTCGTACGTAGAGTTTTGTCGGCCACTGTATCTAAATTAAATTCTTTTACATATAAATGTTTAAACACTGCAAAGTTAAAAATAAAACAAGCCCGCAGATAATTGCGTTTGGGTTGCATTATTGGTTTTGCTGGGCTTGGCGTCGCTTTTTTGTGTTAAGCCTGGCTCTTCCGGGTAAAGTAGGGCCATTCAGCATGTCAGTAATTAGCTGTACAAGGTAGCATATAATGTGTACATAGTATGTTTCTGTATGTATGTAAATAGTGCTATATACGCTAGTATATATATAAATACTTAACGTATTTCTGCTGTTGTTGTTGTGTTTTTCAATTCAATGGTTGCTGGGTTGATATTATTTTTTTTTCGTCTTCGACTTCAACGCTTCGTTGAACAAAACATACATACATAAATTTTCTACTTGCTACTACCTGCTTCTGTTTCTGCCAGCCAGCGCCACACTCCTGCTGTGTTTGTCATACATAAATACGCACAAACACACAAACAAACATACAGACATTCGTGATGTTTTCCTATTTTTGTTGTTCTTTTAAGTTTTCCAATTCGTTTTGTACGAGTGCCTGGCAATGATGAGGAAAGCAAAAAAAAAAACAAATAAAACGTACATATTTCGTTTTACCGCAGCCACTGTGGCAGGCCCCGATTAATTCGCTTTATTTTAATGCTCTTTGCTTTTGCTCGGCTGTGTTGAGTTTTGACTTTGTTCGTGCGGTTGGGCTTATTTTTGCCGTTTGTTGTTGTTTTTGGTTGTTTGTTTTCGTTTTTATCGTAATTACAAAGACGACATTATCAGTATCAAAGACCCGAATTCATTCATATATAGTAGTTATTACATACAAACATATTTATTGGACAACGTTCATTATAGCAATCTCTGTGCCACATTTGCTGCCCAACTTTCCTTAACACGCTTACGCAGACCAAGTTTAATAAATTTATCATAAAAATGTGATAACAAACCTGAGTGAAATGTATATTCTTATCACGTTTTATCCAACGTGTTTTAAAGATTTAATTTTTTGCAATTTCTCTTGAACAACGAGGGTCGTTTAATAAATAAACGTGTCTGAAGACGGCTGGGAAGTTGAAATTACCGTCGCACAACGATGCGTTCCCATCTAACGAAACGGCAAAAATAGAGTTATGGAATGATTTTCTGAGACTGCATACTTGAACGGATTGTGGCCCTTATAAAGCCCGAATATAGTGTTAGAAATTTAAAAGCTTTTTAATAAAAAAACAGCGAAAAAAAGACGAAGCTTATCAATTTTAAGCAACATCAATTTTTGAGCTTTCGAAGATCCAACATGTGGGCAACATCATTACTTGCAAACTGTCAAGCAGAATACTTCAGCGAGATGTCTAAAAAATTTTTGGCTACTCTAATAATTAACCAAGTCTTGAAGGAAGAGAAATAAATGGAAAAGAAAAGAAATTCTTTTCGCAAAAATTGAAAATTTTTTAAAAAATTAAAAATATTGCGTGTTGTACCAAAATGCGTTCACATGTCTAACCGTGCGTTTAAAACCGCCTGAACGAACGAAAAATTCATTGCGAAGAATTTATTGCGATAGAAACGTCATTATCCGTACTGTTTACACCGCACGAACATCAATCGCGAACGAACATTATCCGCCATCTTGTATGTTCAGGCGATCTAAACAGAAAATTATGCATTCGGCCGAACATGAATAAATGCAGGGTTGATAGCTTTTTATTTTTATATTAGTAGTAAAACTTGTACTCCGTTTCTCAACAACAAATTCGTCTGGCAAGCATTGAGTAAGACAAAATAGCGATTTTATTTTAATATTTATCCGGTAATATGTCGGACGGACCGGCAGAACAATCAGACATTTTTTTTATTCATCCAACTTGTCGGACCGACCGTCATTTTAGCTTACGCATGGTACTACTTGTCGTCTCACATGCCATGTCTATCCAATATGTTGGAACATGTGAAAACTGCTAATCGTTCTATGCACGATGCATTCAATCGCAAATTTCAAGACTATTAGCCTAGACACATTGACTGCGGCTGCAACACAACAACACGAGGTGAAAACGAAAATGTTGGCATGTTGTCTACGACTTGATTAATTTGGGTGCAGCACGATAAGCCGTATTTTCATATATTTTTATTGTTAAACATCGAATAATCATTAAAAAACAAACATTTAACACAAACACAATGAGAATGAACAATAAAAAACACAAGAGAAGCACGAAATTAAACGAAAACATTAACAAATGCCGATGTTTTTACTCTTGTCGCACGTCAAAATAGAAAAAGTTCTAAATCGACGACAGCAACATTGCTGCAATGACGCATTGTCGTTGCAACATTTTCACCACATTCACCCCCATAAGAAAAGCATGTAAAAAAAATTTGACGTTTGACGCAATGCTGCAGCCGCAGTCAATGTGTCTAGGCTATATGACCGAAAATTCCGAACAAATGTGCCGCTTTTGAATGCCGAGCAGAATAATGTGTCAGATTCACTGTTGAAGGTTATTGACGATGGAATGGAAGGCATTTACTTTTTCGATCTCTCGGTAGGACAGGTAAGACATTCGTAATTTCGTTGATTCTGGCAACAAATCGGTCAAGATCTCAAATTGCTTTGGCTGTTGCATCCCCTGGCATTTTATCCTTTGCTACCACATTAAAAGGCGGTCGAATTGCACATTCCGCTTTGAAGCTGCTGATGAATCTTCTCACGGTTGACAAGCAAACGTGTACACAGCCCGAGAATTCGGTAACAATGAAATTGATGCGATAATGCAAAATCATCATTTGGGATGAATGCTTGATGATGCATACAGAGCTTTGAAAACAGTTGACAGAACGATGATGAATTTACTAGGTGATTGGAGACGTATGGTGGTGCTATGAAATTGCTCTCCGGAGATTTTCGTCAAACGCTTCCAGTCAGCCGAAATCTACTACTGCCGATGAACTTACTACAAGCCTTAAATAACCGTCTTTATGACCTCATGTCTAGAATTTGAAATTTACCACAAACATGAGAGTCGCATTAAAGCAAAATCCATCGGCTGCTGAATTCTCGAGACAAGTGCTGGCGCTTGGCAGTGGGCAATATCCTGTTGGTGTTTCAACTGGTTTTATATCGTGCCCGGCAAATTTTTGCGAGTTCACAACGCCGAATGGGGAAGTCATTCCCAAAATGTTCCTCGGCATTGCAAAAAATTATAAAAATCTCGATTGGATTAATGAACAGCATGGATGAAAGAATACAAGGTTACGACATCGATGTCATTGGGGCGAATTGAATGTTGCCATCTCAATGTAGCTATCCTATTGCCATCCTTTTTTAGCTAATAGGGAAAGTTTACTCCACTTACGTCATCTAAAGGTAAAACTTCCGGACGGCGTAATCTTGTATTCTTTCATTCATGAATGAATAGGTAATACTGGCAGTGTAGAATAAAAACATCAATAGCTTGAATTTCATTATTTAAAGTCAAATCGTTGGAGAACTGCAATCGCACAAATCTGTTGACAACCGTTGACCGACGATGATGAAACGACCAACTATTCAACGGAATTTTTGAACTCGATTGATGAGTCAGCAATTCTACCGCATAATTAACAGCTAAAGGCGGAATCAATCATAATAATGTTGCCGAATTTGAATCATACGAAATTGTCAAATTGACCGTCAAGAATTTAAAAATAATGTGAGATTCAAGCGACGATCATCAAGGACAAATTCAAAGGAGAGGAAGTACTTATACTACGGATTCTGATTATTCCAATTGATCATCCAATAATTCACTTGGCGTTAATACCTTGTCCTATGAATTATTGCCAAAACTAATTTGATGGTAATAATGCACTCTCAACCTAATTAACGGGAACTAAAAGCACAGCACCTGCATAATTAGTGTCCGACCGAATATTCGGTTTCGGTTTCGGCCAGTTTCGGCCCTTTTAGTCAGTTTCGGCTATTCGGCATCAATATGGCCGAAACCGAAACCGAAACCGAATAACTCTAAACACTAAAAAGTTCCTTAAAGTGGTTTAAAAATTATCTCTTTATTTATTATTTTAAAGTTGAACTTTAATATTCAAAGAATATTTATCGTATGTATACGTTATTATTATCTGTTTGAATTGTTTTGTTTTTGAAAGCTTTTAATTAAATTTAAAAAAAAAAATAAAATGTTTTTAAAAACAAATTTGTATGCAGACTTTCAGTTTCGGTTTCGGTTTCGGCCGAATATTACAAAAATGGCCGAAATTCGGTTTCGGTTTCGGCCAAAATTTTGGTTTCGGTCGGACACTATGCATAATTGACCAAGCAGTGGAATCGAACCCACGATGCCAAATTCGTTTCATATTCGATACGAATACGACTTCGATACATGGTTTATGGAATGGTAGAATAACAAGGCAGGCTCATATTGAAGAGGAATGAGCTAGATGTCAACTCAGCTGTTCGAATTTAAGTTTTTCAAATTGTCGTTGTTGCTCTTATCATTTGACGTTTGTAGCACTCACAGCCATATTAATATGAGCCCATAGTACAATAAACAAGGTAGCTGCAGGGTTATCAATCCTCTCTCTCAGAGTCAGAATTGTCAAATTCAATACAAATTATTTGATGTCTTGTTTTGTAGCTCTATTTCGTTCAGTATTTTTTGACAGTTCTGACTTTCGGCTCTCAGCCCTGCAGCTACCTTATTTGTTGTACTATGTATGAGCCGACCTTTGTATTTTATCATGATTTTTGAGGAACTTCTTGACTTTCTTATTTTCACAGCTCAGAGCGCAAATGTGTCACCAACCTCTCTTGACTCCGTCACACACTATTTACCTTAAAGTTTATTTGAGGTTATCTTCTTTTAATTGTATGTTGTTGTTGTTGTTGTTTAAGTTCTGTACATAGCACAATGGTTTAATTGATCCCAAGTTTTATACAACTAATTAAATATCATAAAATTACTGCCGTAAGAGAGATCAAATGAGGTAAATATAAAGAAATTAAAAAAAAAACTTTTTTGGCTACTCAATAGAAAAACACGAATTGTGAAAGCATGCTGCCATTCATTCATTCATCCATGCCTTACGGTCATCTACACAAAATGCATACATAGCTAGCGGTTCACCTCATTTCATTAACATTGAAAACCAACAACATGAAGAACTTTAGCAACCGCAGATAAAGTGCTGCCAACATAATGTTGTACACAGTTGCAGGGGCGGGGAGGAGTCGTGTGCACGAACATAAACAAACTTGTTGGTATATTGGTGGTGCGTATACATATGTGTGTATTTTTAGCTAAAACTGTCATAAATAATGATTCTACTCTCACATAATGTAACGTACGTTATTTTTTTAAATAAAAACAAAGTACAGATTAAAAATTATTATTAACCCTACAAGGCCCATGCGTTTTTTATTCGTAACACTCTATTTGTAACAAAATGCACAAATCTTTATGGTGAAAATCAAATCATCCGTTTAAAGTTTGCAAAAGAGCATGGAAAAACTTTCATTTTGGAACAACTTTTGTTAACCGACGAAAGTTAAACGTTTTTGGGTCATATGGACACCAGAAAACTAATAAGATAAAGAAAAAATACTTTACATACAATAATAAAAAAGTCCCTACCAAAAAAAAAAAAAAAAAAAATAGAAGAAATCGGGAAATGCAAACAATTGTGTTACAATAGGATAAGTTTTAGAAGAAATATTTAAAGTATACTGGGATCTAGGAGATAATAATAAGCAGAGCCGATATACATAGTTCAAGCATGATTGACATTCAAACTAAGAAAACCGAAACTCTTAACAAACCATCAAATTATCAAAACCGGCAATACGTTTTCTTGTACCACTTTAATGAGACGACGAAAAAAGGTGACTGTTATAAATGTAATAAAACAATTGCAAAGCGTGGAGCAAATAATATTTGCTCTTGTATATTTAAATGTTTGTTGGATCTACCAGGTACAGTGAAACACGTCATATTGTACAGCCTGGACAAAACCGGAATTCATATCTTTGCGCAATGTTTGAAAATGTTTTGAAAGATCACAGAAGCATTTGAAATGATAGACCATACAATTTATTGTTGTGGGTCATACACATCTTGAATGTGACACAGTTCACGCACAAATAGAATGCAAAAAGAAAAATTATCTGAATCTATTCAGCATCCACACGAAAAGGTAAAATCTTAAAGCGGCTACAGTTAAGAACTACATTGTCGTTGATTTAAAATTAAAGGATTTCTATAATTTTAAAGCTCTACTGAAGGAGAAATATGTATGGAAATATGTAAACTGCGTACGTAAATAACATATTTTGAGCTCTATTGAGCTAATTTCATTTACGAACGCTTTACGCTTAATTTTTTTCTATTCGTGTACGAAATTTCAACTCAGCAATGTATCAGTTAGTACTTTTAACCAATAACTCTGTACAATAAATTTTTATAAATTTATCTTATATAAGCCATATCGTTGGTCCACCAAAAGTAAAGAAAAACATTAAAATAAAGCACTCTAACAGCTTTTAACTTTATTTTTTTTTTTATTTTGAGTAGTATTACTGCTATGTAACTTGAATTAACTTGTTATGATGTATTTTTATTAAAATTTATAATAAACATCTTTACTGTATTTTACTACTGTTGGAAAAATTTTTCGCGTCCATGACGTCGCGTCCGTAGTCGTGCTATATCTATTTAAAAAAACGTAAGAGATAATTCTAATATTTCATAAGTCTACGAAGAATAGTTATCCTTTGAACTCCATTAACATGTGTATTATATATACAAAAAAGTTCTCAAAATAAGCTACATTTTGCATATTTCTTTTCTTTCTTGTTTTTCGAGTAATTAAAACCGTGCGAATGTCGCGTCCGTGCCACTGGGAGATGCCCATATGTGAATATATAGGTCTGTTTCCGTACTTACTTCAAGTTACTTGAAGTTACTCGAAAGCGTTTCTTTACCAGTGATGCCAACCCGAAGAGAGTAAAAATCCGCAAATGCTACATAAAAAATCCGTGTAAATCCGTGTAGCAAATTTATATACTTTTTTTAATTTGAAAACTATCATCTTATAAATTTCACAATTAAAATTGTTTTTAAAAATTTTTTGTATTTTTATTTTAAGAATTTACATACTAGTAATAAGTAACGAATAATATAAAACATAACTAAAAGAAAAAAATACTTAAAAACATAACATAAAACATATTTTCTTAAAACTTAAAAACCCAAAAAACCTAAAAACTCTTTTCATTTTGAAGGAACATACGATTTTTATATAGTTAAAAATGAACGCCATGTCAAAGATCGTCAAAATAAGTCGGGCAATTTTTTTAAATTTTCACAAACTGGCATACCTTTTTGTAGATTCCCAGTGAGGCAGCCTCATTGAAACGAGTGTATCTTGCCTTTTAAAGATCTTTTAACATTTAAACTATTTATATGAACTTTAAATTAAAAATAGCACAAAGTTTATCATAGTCTTTTGTTTCTCAACTTTTTTCTTTGGAAATCATAACAAAAATTAAATAACGTATTGTACTTGCATAAAATTATGTCTTATGGTCATACATTTCACTCGAAACTTTTGATAACTGTGAGTTATTTATTTGCATTTCATTACATTGCATTTCTTGAAAAGTTTTTTGGCATGTAATATTCCATCTGAAGTTGTTGGTACTAATCGATTTCAATTTTTAGTTGTATTAAAATTGACTTGAGAGAACATTCTTTACAATCAGTTGTTTACAATCATGGTTGCTTTCGTCCTGCCAATTTGCATTTGGTTGGAATTGCCATCTATTTCCAATGTTCTTTTGATTAGACCTTCCAAATGTGACATCAAAAGAAATGGAAGGTTGTGTTCAACTAGAAACCCAGACAGCAGGAGCTCCTTTGGTTTTACTTTTATATCCATTGAGGATTAGTTGGAAAAGGAAGAGGACAACGAAGCTGTGCACTTTATAGCCTCGGCTTTCTTCATATGGCCTTTAGACTAAGCGTGTCTTGACTCTTGTGGTGACCGTGGCGTGCAGGTTAATTGTGAGGCTTAGCATGCTCGGAGCCCGAGTTCGATCTCCAGTCACGGCGAAAGTGAAAGTGAAGTTTTTTCAATAAAAAATTTTTCCGATCGGTCACCACCTCTCTGCAGACAATGGCAAACCTCAGAGAGTAAATAATGCCATGTAAAGCTTCTTGAGAACATGAACTTTAGCCGTTCGGAGTCGACATAAAACATGTAGGTCCAGTTCTCGGTAAATTGTGTGCAAACATTTAATAACACACACAACACAATTGATCATAAGAAGCTCGGTCAAAGTCCTTTCAAGGGCTGAAATGACCAAGTTGTTTTTTTGTGTCTTTTTTTTTCAGTTAGGCCGACTTTGCCATGATGAACACAAATTTTGCAATAAAAGTGGGATCCAGCAGGTTCCTTTGAACTCCTTGTAAGCCGGCCAATATAACTTTCACTTTGTTCCCACTCCACCTTATATTTTTGTTCCTAACGTTTTTTTTTACTAACATAATAAAATACAAGTGAGCAACGGAAAACGGCGCGCGTTATTTATCAACTTGACAAGGCGAATGACAACTAAATCGTTGCCAATTTTGCTTACATGTGCAACTTTCAGGGCTAAACGTTTTTATTATTTGCAAATACTGATAACCGCAAAATTGTAACAAATTAAGTAAACATATTTTAAAGTAATACGCAAATTTTTTTACCGTTCAAATTAATTTTGACATTGAATTGACATAAACATATAAAAATCCTTGAAAATCCTCCAAATTCTGTGTGAAATTCGGAAAAATCCGTAGATTTTCATCACTGTTCTTTACACATTTTAGTAGTGTACGAGAGACGAAGTACGAGAGAGAAGAAGAACAAGCAAAATGTCAATTTTTGTCGTTCTCTATTACTCGAACTCAGGATCAGTGCTGTCACTTGACAATTATAAATAGTGGTAGATTGTGTCTGAAAAGAGTGGTAGATTAAGAAAATTAGTGGTAGATTTTTTCCTATCTTCAAAAAACGAGGCTTACTTGCAGTAATCTCATAAAAATTATGGTATAGCTTTATTTTAACATTCATTAAATTTTATTGGGAAAAAAAAATAAACAATTGTTCTCAAATTATTTTCCAAAAAAAACATTACATCAATTTTCAATTATGAATACCGGATCATAAAGACTGATAAACGTAAAAATCTCGTTATTGGATCTCGCTTATTTTTAGACGCTCGTGGCCCAAGCCGTTTTTTAAATTTCCGTAACTCCCACTGCCTATCATGAGATGCAAAGTACAAACTGGACCGCGAGCAAGCCAAGAGCCAAGTTAAGAGCTACTCGCGAACCAGAAAATAAACAACTTTCAAGCAAAGTTTTCATGCGCACCAAAAGATTGTTAGATTAGGTGTTATATTGAGTTTGAAAACTTTTTAAGAGTTGTAACTTAGGTAACGTTTTCGTGTCCTGCGAAATTAAAAAAAAGAATTTCGGGATAATTGAAAAAGAACTGAAAATCAAATTTTTTTTTTTTTTTTTGCATAGATTTTATGATTTATTCCAATGCAATACTATTCAAATCCAATCACACATTTAAAAAACTCCATTTCCTGTCTCGGTAAAATATTATATAAATTAAATTAAAGAAACAAATAATAGATATTATTCTATAAAAAAAAATTGATGATAGAAATTGTGACAGAAATAAAATGGTGGTAGATTTTGGGAAAAGGTAAATAGTGGGTGGTAAAAGTGGTAGATGTCAAAAAAGTCGAAAAAAGTGGTAGATCTACCACAATTGTGGTAAAGTGACAGCACTGCTCAGGATACTCTGAATAAGGTAGCCGCAACACGGAGAGCGCGACTGGCGCAAATGTCAAACCGAACTGCTTCAGCTGTTGTTCTTTTTTTCGACAGCCAGTTGATTTTCGGATAAGCGAAAGAGAGCACAGTCAGTTTTGAGTCAACCTTGTTATTCAACCATGCTCGAACTTTACTTGAAAAATTTCTTCGAGCACGAATCTCGAGCTTCAAACAGCTGATTGTCAAAGTGATGAAATTAAATTTTTGTTTTGTGCTGTAAAAAAAATGTATGCAATTAGTTAGCAAATTAATAAAAATAGTTAAAATAACCAAAGTGAACTTTTACGAAAGTGTTTTATATACAAAAACAAAGCGATTAAATTCTGTAGTTCTCAAAAAACAGCTGTTGTGCTTGAAACTTGCTTGAAACCGTTTCCATACTTTTTGACAAATTTTCTCATTTTGACAGATAATCAAATTACTCTTTATTACTCAAACTTTACTCGAACTTTACTTGAAGTGCGTACGGAAACAAACCTTATATAAACGAATTTTATGTCATAATTTTAATGAACTGATTTTTTATAAATAAAGATTTTTAAATTTCATTTTGCTTTAAGTAAAAATTTAAATATTCTGTACTGTGTGACTTATTTTTAGGACTTAGAGCATCTTGCTGTAAAACGAAAGAGCACACAAACGATAAGCAAGACACATTAAGCAATAGATTTTTGTATGGAATTAAGTAGTGCTTCTTTGCTTATCGTTGGTGACCTGTTTCGTTTAACAGCAAGATGGGGTTTAATTACGATTTTTGAGACGGCCAAAAGACGTTTTTTTAAAGCTTTTTGACGTTTTTAAGCGAAAAGAGACTCTGGCAACCCAGATTCTACGAGTGCATGTTTTGATCATATGTTATGTTATGATTCCACATCTAAACTTACTTTTGTACGACATCATTTGAAGAGGCGAATGAGTGGGCTTGCGCAGTATACCACACGTATAAACACGAAAGACCACTTTCTGTAAATAACCACATTGAAAACATAGTAAAAAATATCCTTGTTATGATTGTACATAAACATTTAACACAAAACTACTCAGCTGTTAATAATTTTGAATGCGATTGAAATTTATTCACAAACCATCCTAAAAAAGTATAGAATTTTGCCATTTGCTCTACCTATATGCCATGTGCTATTTACGAGCAGTAGACAGGTACACGCGAAGGGAAAATATATAACACCAAGCATAGAATCATTTATAAACAACCACAGTCAGACTTCGTAGTACAAGCAAGCTTTACTCGACTTCTATGACTGAAGTGCTTTGAGTATAAACAAAACACTACTACCATGGTTGAATAACAAGGTTGCTTCAAAACTGACTGTGCTCTCTTTCGCATATCCGAAAGTGTCAGAAATCAACTGGCTGTCGAAAAAAAGAACAACAACAACAACAGCTGAATCAGTTCGCTTTGACATTTGCGGCAGTCGCGCTCTCCGTGTTGCGGCTACCTTATTCAGTGTACCCTGACTACTACTCATTATTTTCTGCTCAGTTTGATGAGCCACTCAACAAGAGAATAAAATTATATATAAAAACATGCATATATATACATATCTATATAAAATACCGACATTCGCAACTCATGCACAAATTTTTTGGCGCAACAATTGCTTGAGTGGGGTTAGTCAAGTGCTGCAGTCGTGCAGAGAATATAAGCAGTGATGCCACTGAGCTAAATTTTGCTTAAATTGTATAGAAAAAAATTTCTTTGTTTAAAAATAATAAACTTTTCTGTACGCTTTATTTATAAAAATAATAAAAAATCAAGATAAATAACAATGTAGTTCAAAGAATGGCATAGATTTGTTTACTAAATAAAGTTATTTAAAAAGTTATGTCGTGAAAAATGTTGATATATCATCAATATAACTGCTTCAATAAGATATCAGTATTCAAATTGTTTGCCAATTACAGCGATAAAGCTTAAAGTTTAGCTAGATGTAAAAAACGAAATCACATATTTGCTTATTTATGTTTTAACACCAGTAACACAGACATGGCAACTCTAGCCCAAGAGCTCTTAAGGCTTATGAAGTGTGCGAGCGAGTGACTGAGTAAGTGAGTGAGTGAATCAATGTACTTTGTGCAATGAGTGTATTACAGGCGAACGTCGTATTGCATTCGCGTGTGTTGAGTAGCTCGCACACTTGAGTATTCAGTCGAAAATATAACGTTAAGTTGTTAACATGGAGGAGGTAATGAGCGAACGATTGAAAAACGAAGAAATTCTGCGAAACATTGCGTGCGGTATTTATAAAATAGTGGAAAAGAGAAAGGGAAAAAGTCAAATTTGGTGCGTGTTTGGCGAGATACAAAAACCAGATGGTTCTTATGTAAAGGAACTTGTTTATTGTCAGGAATGTCATCATATTCTTAAATTCAACGGGAAACAGACATCAAATCTGGTTCGCCATAAATGCTTCTTTAAAAGACGTCACGAATTAGAAGCTGAGTTTGCTTCCAATAGTGATGCTCAAGAAGAAGAAAAAAAACTCAAAAAGTACAAATTTAAAGGATTTGCTCTCAAACAGTTGGAACCCAAAGAGAAAGATTCTGTCATTGAGGCATGTTCACAGTGGGAAGCAGAAGATTGCCAACAATTGTCTACGTCGTTCGATAACGAGAGATTTCAAAAATTAGTGCATACATTTATAAGGCTTGGAGCGAAACATGGCCCGAATGTTGATCTTCAAAATATATTTGCCGAGAGTGGTACCAAAGCAATTTCGCCGTCGGAGAACATTAGACATTTTAAACTAGATTTGGAGATAAGTGTAAGTTGTAATATAATTTGAATAAGTAAGAGTGGAAGTTAGGGGCGTATGAAGAGTTGCCAGATTTTGGTAGAGATCATTTCCGTTTTGTCCATTCAGAAAACATCACAGGAAATAAATTATGAGTATTTTTTTAATTTTATGCCATAAGTATTAAAAATCATTGCTATGTTAATTAAAAAACAATGTATTCTTCATTTAACTATTGTAGATTTTATTGCCAGATTTTATTAGAGATTATTCCTAATTTGTCCATGCAATTCAAGAAGTTTTTTCCTTTGCATTATCCCCTTAAAATTGAAAATTTTATTCCAATAATTAATAAAAATTTAATCGTTTATTTCAGAAGCAACATAAGTCACTCAAATTGAATTTTTCAGGAATCAATAAAAACTGTAATTCACAAAAAAAAATTGTTTTAGTAAAAAAAATAGACTATGAGGCATTGCTTTAAGAGGAAGTAGTACACTTATGTGTGCATTTTAATCAGACTGTGGGTACCTTTAAAGAAGCGTTTGCAACAATAAAGCTATGTTAAAAAAAAATGGACTAATGTTGTTTCAGAAATAAATGATTTAATTACTTTGTTAATTCACAAGAAAACATATTTCGCATTTAATTATTGTAGATTGGAGTTGTTCGTAAAAAAATTTGTTAAATATAATCTTATTTTTTAAGTTAAACTCGAGGCAGCTCCAAAAAAATTTTTTGGATCCACTTAAACACTGTCAAAATGGTATTTTTATTTAACTTTTATGTCTGATCTTAGAAAATGAAGTATCGTCAAAAGCACTTAACTCTTTTTAGTTATATAGGCTGGTAAGGCCTATTTTTTCTTATAAAATTAGCTCAAAAATGTCTTCACGTCCATATATATATATGTTGTAGGTAAATTATTTCCAAAATTCGGGAAGAAAAGAAATTTATGGAAAATTTATTTTGACGGTTTTTTCGGGGGTTCGAAAACAAATTTTTTGTCTCGAATTTATCTTTCAAATTCTTTCTTTTGCATGAAGACCTTCTTTTGAAGTGTAACATAAAATATTCCTTGTCAATTTCTAAACAAACACTCAGATAAAAACACACATCTTTCTTCGATAAAAAATTTCTTTATTTTCGATAAAAGCAATTTTCTCTTTTGCAAATAAAATTTTCTTCAATTAGAATAAATTTTCACATTTTCGAAGATATTTTTCTTCATTTGTGAGAAATGGAAATATTTCAATGTCTCTAATAATGATAAGTATTTTTCTCGCACAAAAAAATTCTCATTTATAAAGAAAAATTTATTCAAAATGAGAAATTTTCCTATATATTGATAAGAAATCCACCACCATTTCTCGTAAATAAAAAGTCTTTTTCTCTAAAAACGATATATTTTTACATACTTTACTTTTTCATAGAAGCTTTTTATCATTTTTAGGATAACATTTAGAGAAAAGCATTCTCTGTGGAGAAAAGTCTATACCATTTTCACTTAATATGATGCATTGTTTACCATATTTCGAGAAACTTTTTTCTGAGTGTATTCTTTAACCGGATTTAAATATTTTTGGGCTTATTATCGCTCTATTTTACGTTTTTTTCAATATTTTGCAGTAAAAATAAATTTAAGTAGTCAAAAAATACGTTTTAAATGACATTTGAAGACAAGCCTAATAAATTCAAAGGAAATTTGAGGCTGATTAAGAGAATAAAAAGAAAACAAACAAATTGGCAATTTCAGCCCTTGAAAGGACTTTGACCGAATTTCTTATGATCAATTGTGTTGTGTGTATTATTAAATGTTTGCTCAAAATTGACTGATAACTGGTCCTACATGTTTTATGCCAACTCCGAGGGGCTAAAGTTCATATTCAAAAGAAGCTTTACATGGCATTATTTATATTTTTCATATAAAAATGCGTCCATCCTCATGTTTGCCGTGTTAAAGCCTGATTTTCCCGTTTTCCCTTTTAGGTTGGAAATTCCCATAAAACGGGGAAAAATCTCTCTTCTGGCAACATATTCTCGCGCATGTTGATTAATCCTTTTAAAATATGTGAATTACAGCATCCTGTAAGGAAAATTCCGAGTTTAAAAATTATAATTTCTCAGTTTAAAGGTTTTTGTTTACAATTTTTTAAAGCAAAAACTATTAATTTTTATAATTTACAAAGATATTGGTTTCAATTATCCTTTTCATTATATAAAGACCCATTCGAAAATTGCCCGTCTGATCGAAATACTCAACTGAATTTTATTACCGTCCCAAAAAATTTTTTAACGGCCTATGATGAAGTGATGGTTATCGAGTCTAAATTTTCAGGAGATATTTTCTAGTAATACAAGGTGATATTTAATTAAAAGTTTGGTTATCTAAATGATTAATAGGCCCAGAGTTTTTTCTGACTTTAACTTCTCCCAGGCCAATCAGCAATTTAACGATCAGACTTTCATAAAACTTGTAAAAATTCCAATTTTTATCAATTTTAAATTTGGTTAAGCTAGAGCTTAAAACAAGTCCAATTTTAATTTTTCGCAAAAGTAAAAATTTCTTTCAAAAATTTGGTTTTATGTATCAGATTGATCAGGGAGCTTTTGAGTCAGTCGAAATTTAATATTAATCCCCTCTATTATGCGATCATAATTAGTCAAAATGTGAAAAAGGTTTTTCAAATGCAATAAATTTTTCTGCATTCCAGATGGAAATTCAATTGATATGGAATTTCTAAATTCTGATCCGCTTGTGACAACTAACGCAATTGTTCTTTCTACCTGCTAATTAAGTTGAATTCTTTCATTTTAGAGCGAGGATGACAACGATCAGACATGCATGAGTTTCAGTCAGGAAAATGAAAGTGAAATGGAATTTTCACAATGTTCTCCCGATCCGTTGACCTCAACATTTGCCATACCTTTGAGCACACCTCTGACTACAGCGCTGGACACATCGTTGGAAACATCGTGCAATGCACAAAAAATAGACGCACAACCACCTAAATTATCATATTTAACAAAAGTTCCCAGGGTTGAAGAGCCAAATCGAATCAGTGAGGAGCGAAGCAATATAGGGCAATTAAAGATAATACCAAATATTGAATTACGATCGCCTGCACCAACGCCGGTTGCTGTAAATGAAGTCGACAAATCTGCTGATGGCTGCATCATATTCGGTGATTATATTGCTTGCAAAATGAGACAATATTCCATTCGTACCAGAAATATTGCTCAACATCATATCAATAACATATTATTCGACGCAGATATGGGCAAATATGAGGCATAAAGCAAAATCTTTGTTTTAAAAAATGAAAAAAGACTTTTAGTAAAGTTTAATAAAAACTTTTTCATGCACTATATTTAAGAAAAACAAAAATATTTAAAGAAAATAGCATAAGCAATCATAAATTTTAAGATTTTTCCAAATTTAAATACAATTATGTATAAATAAAAAAATATCGCATTTAATTCAGTTAAGTGTACATTTATTTTTAAGGTAGCATTCAATAGAAGTGAATAAGTACAACAAACAATGCATTTAAGTATGATCAAAACACACAGAGCACACAGTACATTGAACCAATTCTAATAAATAATCCATTGTAATCAATGTGCTGTTTCATTAATATAATGTACCTTTTCGGTTTAGTGTAACTGCTTTTTTCATGCAGGAAACCATCAAAGTTTGAAAAAAAAATTTGAGCAATTCTACACGCAGAAAAACATTCCTATCTTTCTACGATAAAAAATTTCTCTATTTTCGATAATAGCAATTTTCTCTCATTCAATTAAAATTTTCTTTAATTAGAATAAATTTTCACATTTTCGAAGAAATATTTCTTCACTTGTGGGAAATGGAAATATTTCATGTCTCTAAGGGCCAGTTTTTCAGTGCGGGTTTAAACTCTAATCAAATTAAACAGAGGTTAACTCACCAAAATTGGACGTTTAAGCTCGGTTTAAGCAAAAACAAAAAACCCATCATATCAATTTAAATCAATTCAATTTAAACGAATGCTACAATATCTAGTTCAACAGAGTTTTAACGACCCTTTTTGGTGAGTTAAGCTCGGTTTAATTTGATTCGAGTTTAAACCCGCACTGAAAAACTGACCCTAATAATGATAAGTATTTTTCTCTCACAAAAAAATTTTCATTAATAGAGAAAAATTTATTGAAAATTAAAAATTGTTCCTATATTTTGATAAAAAATTCACAATGCGATGTATTTTCTAAAAAAAAAGTGTCCTTTACTAAGAACGATATATTTTAATATATGTATTTCTCTTTTTTAGGGAAGCTTTCAATCATTTTTAGGGAATTTTAAGGATCATATTTAGAGGAAATCATTCTCTGGAGCAAATTCAATACCATTTTTCTCTCAATATGATGCCTTTTTTAGCATATTGCGAGAAACTTTTTTTTTAGGGTATACATTGCATACTCGCACTAAAACATTGTAATTTATAGAGAAAAATTTATTGAAAATTAAAAATTGTTCCTATATTTTGATAAAAAATTCCCTATGCAAAGTATTTCCTTCAATAAAAACAAATCTTTTCTCAGAAATAAAAAGCGTCCTTCTCTAAAAACGATATATTTTTATATATTTCTCTTTTTCGTGGAAGCTTTTAATCATTTTTAGGGAATTTTTAGGATCACATTTAGAGAAAAGCATTCTCTGGAGCAAAGTTTATACCATTTTTCTCTAAATTTGATACCGTTTTTATCATACTGCTTAAAATTTTTTCTGAGTGTAGCTTCATCCTAAAAGAATTTGGAATTATGGACACCATTAAACTGAACGCCGTTATGCTGAGAAAAAATAATTTACACTTTCGATATTTCTTTTTAAACAGTTATGTTTAAAAAAGGCGGTAGAATTTACATATTTAATTTTTTTCATGTAGAGCGATACGGCTTAGTTATTGTATTTGCACATAATAAACACCGACATGGCAACTCTAGCTCAAGAGCTCTTGTATTAAGTTGGTTTACGTCTATGAAACGTATACATGAATGAGTGAGTGAGTGAGTGAATCAGTGTGCAATGAGTGTTTTACAGGCGTACGTCGCATTGCATTCACATGTTTTGAGTAGCTCGTATCAAGAATTGAGTATTCAGTCGAAAATAGAACGTTAAGTTGTAAACATGGAGCAGCAAGAGAGCGTGCAATTGTGTAACGATGAAATTATGCGAAACATTTCGCGTGGTATTTATAAAATAGCGGAAAAGAGAAAGGGAAGAAGTAAAATTTGGTGCGTGTTTGGAGAGATACAAAAAGAAGATGGATCCTATGTAAAGGACCTTGTTTACTGTCAAGAATGTCGTCATCTGTTTAAATTTCATGGCAGCCAGACATCAAATCTGGTTCGCCACAAATGTTACGTTAAAAGACGCTACGAACTAGAAAATGAATTTGCTAGCAATAGTGATGGACAAGAAGAAGCATCAGACAAAAATACCAAAAAATTTAATGGAATTTATCCCAAACAGTTGGGACCAAAAGAGAAAAAATATGTTATTGAGGCATGTGCACAGTGGAAAAAAGAAGATTGCCGACCATTTTCGACATCACTTGAAAACGAAGGATTTCGAAAATTGATGCATACATTCATTAGGCTTGGAGCAAAACATGGTGAAAATGTTGATCTTGAAAATGTATTTGCCGAAAGTGTTGCCAGATCTATTACAAGTTGTGCCAACACACAACCGTCGCAGAAAACTACAAATAATAAACAAGATTTGGATAGAAGTGTAAGTAGTAAAAAAAAAAAAAAAAAAAAAAAAAAAAAAAATGTTGCAAAAGTGGAAATGGGAATGAGAGGAAGAGAAGTGTAGTGTAAACTGGAAAATTCAAGTTAATAAATCTTAGTACGGAAATAAACAAATGTAAGGTAGAATTATACTATGTCCCCTTTTACACTAGTCAAGAAATGGAAGCAATTTTTCGAGTTCGAAAAACTTGCCAGTACACTTGACTGTGTCAACTTTTTCCTCTTTCGTCGCTTCCTATTTGCGGCGAATTGGCATACAAGCTCAGAAAATTGACTTCAATTCTTGACTAATGTAAAAGGGGTATATGGAACAAATTCTGGTTAGCAAAAGTTAGGTCGATTCTGAGAGTGAGGGCTGAACATAGAGGCTAAATAAGAAGACCCGTATCGCGGCGTTTGTTTATGTTAGTTCAAATTTTTTTTTAATCGACCTTCGAACTTTGCAGACAAATGCCAATTTTCATCATATTGCTTATATGGTTTTTGGTTATAAATCGTCGACTAATTGATATTTTTTTCAATCTGTAAAAGCCAAATTATTGCCTGTGCAACAATTACAATTGTTTAAAAACATTGATTAAGAAAATTTTTGTGGTGGAATATTAATTTACTTCTCATTTTTTATGCACCAATTTTGTTCAGTGTTGGTTTTGAAGAAACATTGAAAAATAAATTTATAAAAATATGGAAAAAAATATAATTTTGAAATGTTGAAAAGTTTTAAGTAAATAAATTAAATAAATTAAACTAATGATTTGGCCAGTTGCCGTTTAGCAGGTGGCTGTGGATCAACATCACTGCTCTCTCTAATATCTTGTTCATCGTCATCATCATCAGAAAGGTCGATAATTTCGACCAACAGATATTCTGGAATTTCATTTTTGTCTTTATCTGCTTCCTCTTTTTCCTCGTCCTCCTCTTTTTCAAAGGGGTTTTTATACCACCAACAAATTTTAGCGAGTATTACATCTGTAGATTTCTTTCCTCTGTACCTGAAACGAATATAGTTTTCAATCGTTAACAAGCTTAAATTGTGCACTCTGATAACGATATTAGAAAAATCTAGAAATTCAAAATATGCACACTCTTTAGTAACCTTATTTCAAATGGAAGTGCAGTTTGGTGATAACGTTCACCTTGCTCATCAGATTTAGTCTTTATTTTTGAAATTTTGGTTGAAAACAAAAAAAAAGTATGTGAGTCCGATCATAGGGGAGATGTGCAGCGAACAAGCAAACAAACTGCATATGTAACTACAAACCGGTTATTTCACTATCACAATCAGTGTTGCCAGTCTAGCCTTTTTGAGGCTAAATCTAACCTTTTTTTGGTCGCCTAGCCTCAAAAATTACCATCTAGCCTCTAGCCTTTTTTTAGCCTTTTTCTGTTTTGTTCTAGCCTTTTTTAATATATTGCTTAAAGACGCGTTACCACATTAAATTTTTCTAACGTTTGCAATTTTGAAAGTATAAGCGTTATATTGCTATTATGCTTTTAAAGTGGTTAAATCCAAAATATTTTCTGTTATAAGGAAAATACAGTTATTCTACAGAAGAAATAACGATAAATAAAATACAATGCCAAAAAATTTTAAATCACAAGTGGAAAAACTGAAGTTCCACAACTGAATTCTGGTCAGAAGTTAGAGAGTATTAAAATTCTCCGAATGAAGATACGTACCAAGAACTTTCAGTTTGGCTTTTAGTTTTCTTATTTTGCAATTAAGCAACGCTGAGGTAGAAAGAATTTTAAGTACAATGATATTTTGTAAATAACAAGCAAAGAAAGCATATTCAAACTGGCATTCTAAATTCTTTTCTAACGATTCGATATGCTCTAAAAAGAAAAACACATGCTGCCATAATTTTGAAATTTGCATTGTTTTCATATTTTTTGCATTAGTTTGAAGCATTTTTGACAATATTTGTGATCAGATGAGAATACAAATTTTTAAAATGCTTTATCAAGTGTAGGGATGTTCGATGTGGAAAAAACATCGATGACGGCATCGACGTTGACATTGAAAGCTCAACATCGATTCTCGATATTTATCGAACAAAACACATCACTGTTGCCCAACATCGACATTAATACAATGTGGAATCACGGGATTTATTTAGAACATGATCATTAAAGGTGGCTCGAAAATAATTTTTTTTTAGACTTACATATAATGGGCAAGCTGTATTCAAGAAGATCCAACCTCCAAAAGGATTTCGGTTTCGATTTGACAAAAAAAGTTTTTTGTCAAAAATCATCCATTTTTTGCTGTTATTTAACTTGGGAATAACTTGGGAATCTACTCAAACATAGGTTGCAAATTATAAGTCTTCAAAACTCTGAAGGTGTATATGTTTGGGCTTCTGAGACGTATAATTTGATTCCAAATTTTGGATAGATACTTATCCTTGATGATTTAAAGGCGAAAAAATCGACAAGTTTTGACGAAAAAATTATTTTTTCAAATCAAAACCACATGGTAGAAAACTAATTTCAAAATACTTTTTAGATTTAATACCTTCTCTAATACAGTTTCCACAATGAGTGTCGAAATAATTTTCTACCGCCTGAACAATAAATAATAAATAAACATTTAAACAATAAATAAACACATCTGTGAAAGCGTTCATAAAAAATGCAAAATAAAACATCGATTATATGTTCGTGCGTCGATGTAACGATGTGTGACATATCGAAATATCGATGTTAAAACATCGATTTTTTTGTCACTGAACATCGATAAACATTGAAAATCAATTATCATCGAACATCCCTAATCAAGGGTTTATGAAGTTTTCTCATTTATAAAGCCTTTATAAGAGTTTTTATCGTTATTGTACGCTTATGAATAGTTTTTTTGATATTTTACTTGCAAAGGTTTATAAGTGGCTCATAAATTTTTATGAATGCAACCGTATCAATATAATTTTTTAATGTTAATTTATTTTTTCTGAACCGAAATTGAAAATGATGCATAAAAAATTTTATTTTTGAAAATTTGTGACAAATGCAAATTAGTTTTTCTAAAAAAGCTTCTAAAAAATTACTCAGTTTTGCTGTGACATAATCTTATCTTAGACTCTTTAAAAAAAAATATCATCACATGCCTTTTTTAACTAACTTTTTAATAAAAAATTTTTTGAAAATATTCCCCAATGCTGGAAAAATTATCTGTTCCGCTTGTGAGAACATTCACTACAATTGTTCTTTCCACCTTCTAATAAAGTTTAATTTTTCCCAAATTAGAGTATTGAGGATCAAAATCAGACATGCATGGGTTTCAGTCAGGATAATGATAGTGAAATGGAATTCTCCACATGTTCAGATCCTTTAAGTTCAACTTTTGCAAGACCTTTGAGCACACCGCTGACTACATCTCTGGACACATCAATGCACACATCGTTCAATGCGCAAAAAATAAGCTTACAACCAACTAAATTGACGAATTTAACAAAAGTTCCCAGGGTTGAAGAGCCAAAAGGAATCAGCGAGGAGCGAAGTAACATAACTCAATTAACGTTTGCAACAAATAATGAACTACCCTCGCCTGCAGCAACGCCGGTTGCTGTAAATGATGTTAACAAATCTACTGATTGTTGCACCATATTCGCGGATCATATTACTTGTAAAATGAGACAATATTCAGTTCGTACCAGAAATATTGCTCAACATCATATCAATAACATATTGTTCGACGCTGATATGGGCAAATATGACGCGCACAGTGAAACATAAAGCAAAAACTGTGCTTTCCAATATGTAAAAAATAACACATTAAAGTTGAATAATTTTTGTTGTATTATATTTAAGCAAAATAAAATAATCCTTTGTGTATTCTCAATAACAATAATAATAAAACATAGTTTAAGCAAAATATCTTCAAAAACCACAAACATTATGATTTTGATAAATGTATAAATATAGCTTGTGCGAAAAAAGTTGGGAAACCTACACTTTATAAAGCAAAATTTCTCAAAATTGGAATTATAATTTGAAAAACGGTAGGCCCAGCCCAAAACTTCTTCGAATTACGGACCTTTGAACTATGTACCTATGACCTTAAGACATCTGAAGTCAAACATTTTTTTAGAATAGAAACAAATTATCATAACAGTCAACTTTGAATAATATCATTTCGATTTTGTTGCGAAATTTTTATTAAAACAGCTACAAAGTAATTAATATTTATTGAAATTTTATTGAAATAAAGAAGTAATGAAAAATAATGAAACATAAAAGCTAAAATAACGACTTGAAAATAAAAATTTCAATTTTTAGTAATATATATTTTTTTTTTTAAATTTTAGTAATTTATTCATTTATTAAATAAGAAGTTATAAGCTTTTATTTTAAGTTAATTAAATTAACTTACATATTAATTTGCACTAAAGTTAGTTAATATTTTTCCTTTGAAGTCTGAGAAATTTCCATTTTGTTTAACACTTTTTAAAAAAATAACTATAAGAAATACACTCACAATGCATTTTGCCAGCCAACAACTCTTTTGGTACAAGATATTTATATATGCATGTTTCTCAAGCCATATAAAAATAATAATAATAGCTTTAAGTGTCCAAAGTTGTTTGTGATATTTAAAAATGTATATATGTTATAAATAATTTGATTTTAGCAAGCAAAACGTTATGAAAAATAAAATTTTCTTAATTCACTCACTATTTCATGCTAAAATATATACGGTGTGGAGGAAGCAATTTTTATTCAGCCTGAAATGTCGACGCTATCTGCGTATGCAGATGTTCGAAGAAGCACTTATAGATACAGAATCAGTTTTTTTAAATCCGATGAGTTCGTTTGAGAGGGTAAATAAAACAATGCAAAAATATATTCTCAAAGTTTTGAACAAAAATCTCAATTGGTTTTAAGGTTATAAGAGTTTAGTGATCAACTCTTTTTAAAGATTACATTTTGGCAAAAAAAAATTTTTATTAGTATCACAAGATATCCCACAAAAGAGCCCAATACCATTCTAAAGGGGAAAAAACAGAAAAAATACTTTCGTTTTTTTCATTTTCACTGAGTGAAATTTATAAAAAAATGTACATTTCCATTGTATTTTTTTTAAAAAATGGCTATGATTACTTCTTAGGGTTTAATTTTTTCTAATTACTTAAGCTTCAATCCAACGCATAAAAATATAAAACATCTTAAATAACTTATCCAAATAATACAACAAATGTTCAAATTTGGCTTAAAATTTTTTTTTATTTTCTTCGGTCATACTAAATTTGTCTGACTTATTTTTTCTAAGAAAATTTTCAGCAGTTTTCTTCAGTTTTCAGCAAATTAAAACACAACATTTACTACTCTATTAATTCAGTACGTGATAAAAAATATAATCAGAAAGCCTGGATTGAAGCAACGCACACTGGGGCCGCTTGTATGAGAGGGACTACAAATCCTAATCTACACTGAGAAAAAAACACATACCTTGCTCCGGTAAAAAATTTCTCTATTTTTGATAATAGCAATTTTCTCTTTTTCAAATAAAATTTTCTTCAATTAGAATAAATTTTCACATTTTCTTAGAAATATTTCTTTACTTCTAGGAAATGGAAACATTTCAATGTCTCTAATAATGATAAGTATTTTTCTCGCACAAAAAATTTCTCATTTATAGAGAAATTTTATTGAAAATGAAAAACTTTTCTTAAATTTTGATAAAAAATTCACTATGAGAAGTATTTTCTTTAATAAAAACAAATATTTTCTCAAAAAAAAAGTATTTTTCTCTAAAAATGATATACTTATTTTTCTATTTCATGTTAGCTTTTTATCATTTTTAGAGAATTTTTAGTATCGCAATTAGAGAATAGCATTCTCTGGAGCAAAGTCTATACCATTTTTCTCTAAATATGATGCCTTTTTTATCATATTCCGAGACACTTTTTTCTGAGTGTATCTTCATCAGAATGGGTACTCTGCTATTTTGGGACCTTCTAAACATGTAAAACTTATTAAAATGAAAAAAAAATCACAAAAGGGCATGGCACATACAACCATACAACCTATAGTAATGTTTTGAAATATTTTAAAAACTATTCAGAATAAAACAACGAAAATTAGCATTTGTCTTTAAATTAATTATATTAAATACCAAAATTAGTTTGAATCATGGTGAAATAATTGAGAGGTGTTCTCATCCCATGACATTTTTCAATATTTTTTTTGACATGCTGCCTTATTTTGACAATTATAAGGGTTTCAGATACATGTTTTTTAAGGGTGTTGTTTTGAGTCCGTTAAGTACTCAAAAAAAGTACTTTTTTTATTTTTGGTAAGTAAAACACAGAAGTCGTGTTTTTATATAAAAAAACTTGATTCTAGCAAAAGTTATCACAAAAAAACAGTAACCTAACATAGAATTTTTATAAATATGAAAACTTTTAGCAAGATTTCTCGAAACATGATTATGACTTGGATTAATATTTTAGATTATTATTATTCTGTCTAATCGTGAAACATTTTCTCCCGGGAGTTGTAAATGGGAGTATCCTGTTTTAAGATAACAGATAAACATATCTCATTTTTTATTTTACACTCATGAATATAGGCGGTTGATGAACAAAATTGCATTCCGAAAAGTATTTTAACTTTATCTTTTAAACGGGAACTCCCATTTACAACTCCCGCAAGAAAATGTTTCATGATTGGGCTGATTATATTAGATTATAATTGCATTTGACTACATATATAATGAATATTCATGTATACTAGTATCGCCTGGGTCCATGGTATAATAATTTACAAGGTAGCATTGACAAGTGTTGATTTTCACATCTACAAGTAATTGAGTTCCTTTCAAAAACAGCTGTTCGTTGTTATATGCGTTGGCCACATTCGGCTGTGTCAACTGTTGTGATAGCGACACATCGGGGAGCGAAGCTATCGCTACGGAAGTGTCAGAAAAGTTGTCAAGTGGAAACTTTACCGAAAATGGAAACTTACCGACAAATAAAAAATGTTCTATTTTAAATTTATTTTTATGCGCAACTTCTTGAGAAGACGTTATGTACTTGCATGTTATGTAACAAGTAAACTCAATTTAGAAGATTGTCAAGAAAGCTCTGATTTGTGGGCTTATGTTGTCAAGTGTCAAGCGGTTATCTTCTAAAACCGAATGCAATCTTCATAGAAAAGATCAAACTTCTAGAAAATATCTAAAAGTTGATAGTATATAAAAGCTAAAATTTACTTATTTCAAAAATAAGTATCTTAAATCTCATTGTTACATGTATAATAGTATCATATTCAAGTAGCATCACAAAAAAGTACTAGTATCAGGAAAGTACAAAAATATGCAACCCTACTCCGATTTCAAAAGAAATTGTCAAAATAAGGCAGCCTATTTTTTTCTGATATTGGGGATGAGAACACCTTATATCCATTTCACCATGGTTTGAATAAGATTTGACAATACGAAGCGCAATTTCCCATACAATCGAAATTTATATATGCACATTAGAGCGTATCACATCACAGGAAAAAAAAGTGCACCGGTCACCTTCGAATATAATGTATTCTTTCAAGCAATTTTAAAACATTTTTTTCTGTTTTGACCCAACGTAAAGGTAGCCCGTTTACATTTTTCTTCATATCTTAGATCATAGCATTTGTAGTTGGATCTTAAAATATGATAATCGATGTTTTTGTCTCAAAGAGATCAATTTTTCTACTTCAAGGTCAGTGCCCCATTCTAATTTAAGCTATCATATCTCAGTTTCTACCACCCTAATGTGCCACCCTGATTTCAGAAAATTAAAGCTCACAAAAATCATTCAAGTCTTGCTAAGAAAGCCTCTCAATTACTCCACTAGAACTTTTATAAAATCTATTTTACTTTTTTTTCCGATCGTAGGGGTCGCCTTATAATTTACCCTTACTAGGATTTATCCATATACAGTCAGGGAATAAAGTCTGCATACACCCCCCTAAAAACCAAGAAGCTACTGAACAAAAATAATTAAAAAGAATGTTGTTATGCCAAATTTATTTGATTGCGTTCTCATTAGTTTGCAAACCGCTACAGCTTTCAAAACTTGAAACTTTTTTATAGATTTTATGCCTTAAGGGGGTCCTCTGGTAATCCGTAAAATTTTTTTTCGATTTTTCATATTTCTATTGCTCAGATACTGAAAAACATTTTCCCAAAAGGATTTTTCAAAATTCGAAATAGTTTAGGAGATACAGGCATTTTTGTGTAGGTATGTTTTCGTCAAAATAACGCATCAGCAAAGTTGTTTATTTGCCTGCAGTCATTAGTCGAAAATTCTGTGGAATTCTTCCAAAATATGTATTGATATTACAAAATATACACACACAGTATGTATACATGCAGTATGTATACATGCATGTTTTGATTTAGGGGTTGAAATGATTTTGAGCCCAGGTGTTCACATGAAAGAAGCAAACGAACGAGATTCAGTTTATTTTCGAACGCTGAAAGCTGCGCGTGCGCGATAACTGCTGTTGTAAAATAAAAGAAAAATCGTTTTGTGTTTTTTTTTTTGCTATGGATAAAAAAAGCCACCCAAACGCGCCGCGTAAGTACGCGTATCGAACAAAAAAGAGGCATTTCCGTGGAAACCAGCACTCCAAAGAAAAAAAAAATGCCAAAAATACAATTGTAAAGGTAAAATAAAAAATTCATACTGTTGTAAAGTTCAAATTTAAGTTCAATTTAGGTTGTTTGAATTTAAAAAGAAAAATTACACATTTTGTGTTACTTTAAACTAGGGATTTTTTAATGAAACAATCTATAAAATGGTAAATTTTCAAAGAAAAAACTTCTCTTATTCGTGACGCTCGGCTAACGTTTTCAATTTATATGAAAATTTTCAAAAAATGATAGCCGCTATCAAGAACTGAATCCTGACCATCGTTGCTCAAGAGTCGGAAGCTATACCTTTACGCCACGTAGGCACATAGCACAGAGAGTATATTATAACAAGAGGTTTTATGAGAATAACAATGCTCTGTTAATGTTAATTTCATGATGTCGCCAAGAGGACGAACTTTTTATTCTACCGTGAATGTCATCGCTTCTCTCAGAGCAGCTGAAATAGATAGACAAAATGTTTGTAAAGGGTGATTTTTTAAGAGCTTGATAACTTTTTTTTTAAAAAAAACGCATAAAATTTGCAAAATCTCATCGGTTCTTTATTTGAAACGTTAGATTGGTCCATGACATTTACTTTTTGAAGATAATTTCATTTAAATGTTGACCGCGGCTGCGTCTTAGGTTGTCCATTCGGAAAATCCAATTTTGGGCAACTTTTTCGAGCATTTCGGCCGGAATAGCCCGAATTTCTTCGGAAATGTTGTCTTCCAAAGCTGGAATAGTTGCTGGCTTATTTCTGTAGACTGGCTTAGACTTGACGTAGCCCCACAAAAAATACTCTAAAGGCGTCAAATCGCATGATCTTGGTGGCCAACTTACCGGTCCATTTCTTGAGATTAATTGTTCTCCGAAGTTTTCCCTCAAAATGGCCATAGAATCGCGAGCTGTGTGGCATGTAGCGCCATCTTGTTGAAACCACATGTCAACCAAGTTCAGTTCTTCCATTTTTGGCAACAAAAAGTTTGTTAGCATCGAACGATAGCGATCGCCATTCACCGTAACGTTGCGTCCAACAGCATCTTTGAAAAAATACGGTCCAATGATTCCACCAGCGTACAAACCACACCAAACAGTGCATTTTTCAGGATGCATGGCCAGTTCTTGAACGGCTTCTGGTTGCTCTTCACTCCAAATGCGGCAATTTTGCTTATTTACGTAGCCATTCAACCAGAAATGAGCCTCATCGCTGAACAAAATTTGTCGATAAAAAAGCGGATTTTCTGCCAACTTTTCTAGGGCCCATTCACTGAAAATTCGACGTTGTGGCAGATCGTTCGGCTGCAGTTCTTGCACGAGCTGTATTTTATACGGTTTTACACCAAGATCTTTGCGTAAAACCTTCCATGTGGTCGAATACACAAACACTCTCAACTCACGAACACGAACACAAACACTCACGAACACTCTCAGAAACAGACGCAATATTCTCTTCTGTACGCACTGTACGCATTCGTGTGGTTGGTTTAATGTCCAATAAAGTAAACTGAGTGCGAAACTTGGTCACAATCGCATTCATTGTTTGCTCACTTGGTCGATTATGTAGACCATAAATCGGACGTAAAGCGCGAAACACATTTCGAACCGAACACTGATTTTGGTAATAAAATTCAATGATTTGCAAGCGTTGCTCGTTAGTAAGTCTATTCATGATGAAATGTCAAAGCATACTGAGCATCTTTCTCTTTGACACCATGTCTGAAATCCCACGTGATCTGTCAAATACTAATGCATGAAAATCATAACCTCAAAAAAATCACCCTTTAGTTTTGGTTTGAATATTCCAGCTATGTATATGCCACATGCAATATTTTCGAGCAGGTACAAGCGAAGGCAAAAATAAAACCAAGCAACGAATCGAGTTTTATCAGCCACGAGCATACTTATTTTAAAGTGTAAACAAGCTTTGCTGTTCGCTTCTATGACTAAAATGTGCTGAGTATAAACAAATCCACTTTTACTCATAATTTTCTGCGAGAAACTCAAAAAAGAGTATAAAATAATAAATACATACATTGTTGCATGATAGAATAACAAGGTAGGCGCATATTGGAGAGGAAGTGAGCTAGATGTCAAAGTCAGCTGTTCGAATTTAAGTTTTTCTAATTGTTGTTTGTGACTTTATTGTTTGACGTTTATAGCACTCACAGCTTTGTTAGTGTAAAATTAGACATTTGAGCAGCCATAAAAATATGAGCCTACCTTATTATTCTGTCATGCATTGTTGAATAACAAGGTTGCCTCAAAACTGACTGTGCTCTCTTTCGCTTATCCGAAAGTGTCAAAATCAACTGGCTGTCGAAAAAAAGAACAACAACAACAACAACAGCTGAAGCAGTTCGCTTTGACATTTGCGGCAGTCGCGCTCTCCGTGTTGCGGCTACCTTATTCAGTATACCCTGAATACATATAACATGTATACAAAATACCGGCATTCGCAACTCATGCACATAATATATTTTCGGCGCAACAATTGCGTGAGTTAGTTAAATGCTACCTACATTCGTGCAGAGAATATAAGCAGAGTTGCCATCTAGCTTTATGTTGCTTAAATGTATAAGAAAACAATTTTGTTGTGTTGTAATAACAAGATTTTCTGTCCTTTATATTTATATTTTAAATTCCAGGGCATATTTCGATATCGTTGCTAATATTTTTGGAATCTCTGATCACATATAGAAACTCAGTTCACTCGAGTAATGTATGTTAAGTTTTTAATTTTGAAGCATACACAATAAGGCGGTTCGAAATTTCGATTTCGCCAGACACGACACAAAAGTAAGAAAAAGTTAGAGGGACTCTTAAAAACTTTTTCTACTGTAAATAAATATTGGCTAAAAAATAATTTTTACATTTTTTTGTCTTTACAAACTCTTGAAATACATACAAAAATTTACAATAAAAACAACGAAAAAACCCTTTTTAATGACAAAAATTGAGCGTACACAATATAAAATTATAAGGAAATAATAACCGAACAAATAAATTGATGGTACATATTCATATTTTGTGTGCCAACCTTCTGCGTTGTTAACTGGAATCGAGTATACCAAGTTTTGGGTCTCAGAAAATGGATTATTTCTCCAGTTTTCTTAAATTTTTCGTTTTAATTCAGGTTTGCTAGTGGAATTGGCATTTTTCAACCTGTGCTTTACTTCATCGCAAAGGTGCACAATAGAGTTGAAATCTGGTGACTGCCGGGGCACCTTTAACTGCTTGGAGACTTTGTATAATAATAATTCAAGTACAATGTGGAATGTTTGCTTCATATCATTGTTTTGTTGGAACTAAATTGATGGAATTAGATGCAGTTTTTCCGCCGACTGCTGCATATTCCGTCGTAAATTATCCAAAAATTTAAATTGGTCCATAGTATTTTCAATAAATTTTAAGGTGCATGTGCATATCCCACTTGAAGCCAAAGAAGCCCACAACAATACACTACCTACTCAGTGTTTGACCGTAGCAAATGAGTTTTGTTTTTGTATCTCTGTATTTAGATTTCTACAAGCATTTTGCCTTCATCATCATTTTGGTTTCATCAGTGAACATTTAGGTCTTCCAAAAAGTCAGAGGATTATTAACATGTGTCAGAGCGAACTCTAATCAATTTTTTTTTCATTAACGAGTAAGATATGAGGTCTTTTTCTAGCAACTCGCCCATTCCAATTGTTCTTACGTAAAAGTCATCGAACTGTTTATGTAGATATCGGCTGGTTTATCATTGTAGCTACTTTTGACGACAATTTTGAGTTACTTGAGTGTGATTAGCGGGAACTTTTCGAACAATTAAGTGCTCATCTGATACACTTAGTATTTTTAGTCTCTAGAGTAGACTCTACCAGAATTAATTTTGAGTGTTTCTTCGCATTACCACTGCTTAATATTTCCTTTAATAATTCTTTTAACAGTTTCTAAACATTTCCGATATTATTTTCCATCACAGCACAGTTCTATAATAATCTTTGGAGTGGGTGTATGCGTTTATTTTCGTTTGCGGTCCATTTTTGCAATAACTCCAAGAAAACAAAGCTTAAACTGGTCGACAACATTAACCCTGGAAGGACATGCTTCGTCGAATTGACGACGTATGGTTAAATTATATCGTTTTTCTTCCTTGTTTTTGTTTGTTTTGTTCTGATTTCTCCTATAGCACCAGTCAAAGTCTAGCTTGAACGTATGCGCAGACGTAGAACCGAAAAAATAGTTTATAAGTATGATTTTTAAGAATTAGCGTCGTAGAAACGACGAAGCATGGCTTTTAAGTAACTTTTTGAGTTTCATATTTTGGGTTTTTTGTTTGTAGTTTTTGTATTTATAATCGATTTGTATTGCTTGAACGCAAAATCTGCAGCCAAAAACATATATAAATGTTAAGAAAATTTAACAATTTTTATCGAGGTGTGACGACTACAACGAATTCAGTAATGATCTTTATTGTTTCAGCGCTCGCTTTAGTACAGTGGAGGCTAAATAAAAATTTGAATTACGACATGGACTGTCATCCGTATTATAATAATGATCAGACTGATGAAGAGGTCGTTCTCAGTAAAACTTTGGGTGATCAAAAACTAGTCAGAGGAGCTATGATATATACTATCATGAAGACGATGTGCCTCTTGTCAAAGCAGACGTCGATGGATTTCATCAAATGTACTGTGTTCGAAATTGTTCACGCAGCCTAGTGCGAATTTACATGAATGAAAGATATGAATTTCTTAAATACTTACATAGTTCACTCACCAACATGCTTTTAGAAAAAGACTCTCGATCACACGAGCAACATTTGCGAAAAATTACATTTTGCACTAATAAAAGGTCATTAGCTGATAACTTAGGGTTCCCACTTAATAAAAAAAGGTACGAAATCAAAAGTGTTCTCCCAGCTAAAAACCAAAATCTTAAAGAAACAAATTCTAAAAAAACGACAAACGAAAAAAATCATCCTGCGCAACATGCTATTAAACCTTATGTGGGGAGCATAAAATAGATCTTTGTGTCTATTGCCTATAGTACTACCTTATCCATTTAAGAACTTCATCTGATTAAAATTTTGAACTTGGTTTTTAGGATAAAAAATAATTTTATATATAATGTATGCTTAAAGTTGTTAATATTTTAATTTGTTATATGAACCTTTTTTAAAAAATGCCAAATGAACTCAAACAAAAAAAAGTCATTTTTTTACAAAAAACTACTATACATAAAATTGTTTGGTATGTTCTCTTATTCTAAATAACCCAAATAATTAAAAACAAGTGATTTCTAAAAAAATTTCCGCAAAGGACATAAGTAGGGGCCTATTAAAAAATGGTGTCGTCGATTCGACGAAACATGACCTTAATGTATAAAAAATAAGCATGTCCTTCTAGGGTTAAAAAGTGTTCTAGCAATTGTAATTCCAAAAATAATGATCAACAAAGAAAAATTTACGTACACATGGATATACGCCCAATTTGGTGTCATTAAAAAAGGGCTTTTTTTAGTGTTTGTTCAAAAAGGTTTACATTATTTGTTTTTTTGCATGGTTTGAATAAAGTGGTTTTAATACTTATTAAATTGAAATTTTCAATTTCGAGACTAACTAACGCTGAGACGCTGAATTTTGGGACTAACTGTATATTTATTGGGCTTTATATTAAGGTCAATATAATGCATAATTTGTCTTGTACTTTCGGAATTAGCTTGTCTGTAGCAAAACATTTTATGAATAATTTCTTTCGTTTTTATATGAAATTATTAAAGAAAAGACCTGTAATAAAATCATGGCAGACCTTCTAAGCCACAGATAAAGGTTTGGGGTACTGTTATTCGAACTCTTTTCATATCAATCTTTGTGTTTTCGAAATGTTTACCAACTTAATTTAAAAAAATAGTGAATAGGTACACATCTGGACAAAAAAAAGGTACATCCCCTGGCAAATGGTTTTTGATCAATATGTCATAGTTTAATTGAAGGTGAAAATTTACCGTTACACAAGTTGTCCCGTTATTGACACGCAATCTACTTGCAGTGCAGTTTCTAATCTAAAATTTAGTTACCAAGAGATATATCACGAAGCAACAACGCGCTGTGGACAAAAAAAAAATAAGTACACTTTCAGAAAAAATATTTTAAGTACATTTAAAAGAGTTTTTCTTCTTGATTTTTTATACAAAAGTTCTTAAAAGGTTTGTAAAATAATTTTAAATTTTGAAGCCTTCATAAAAGATATTGGTATATTTTCTTTTCGAAAGGTTGCGGTGATCATTGTACACCCGAAGAAAAGCGGATTGCTATTGAGATGCGTGCTGGAGGAAATGGATATGGAACGATTGCCAAAATTCTTGAACTTTCTCGAAATTTTGTCGTGAATGCTTCAAAGAAAAAAAAAGTTGGAGAAAAATGTGAAAGAAAATGGAAAACCACTCTAAAGGATGACCATCGCATTAATAAATCGCGAAAAAGGACCCTTTAATAGTTGTAACAATTGTCAAGAACAATAGCAGGATGACCACTCTAAAGGATGACCATCGCATTAATATAATGGCGAAAAAGGACCCTCTAATAGTTGTAACAATTGTCAAGAACAATAGCAGCAGAATTAATCAACAAAGTCTCTTCACGGACTATTCGACGAAGGTTAGTGGATTTAAAGCTCTATGGCAGATTAGCCCGTAAGGTTCCACTCTTTCGTAAGAAAAACTTACACGCGAGGAAAGAATTTGCCAAAATTCATGCCTCATGGTCAGGAGATGAAGGAGTCAAAAAGTGGAACAACATTATATGGATCAACGAGACCAAAATAAATTTGTTTTTTATTGATGCCGCAAAGAATGTTCGTCGCCCAAAAGGTAAAGATTTCGATACGCAGTACACTAGGAAAACGGTCAAACATGGTGGCAGAAATACAATGGACTAGGGATGCTTTTCCCACCATAGTGTAGGCCCAATATTTCGTATTCAGGACATTATGACCCGATTCGAATATGTGGGAATATAACAAGGTATAATGTTGCCTTATGCAAGTGAAGAAATGCCCTTGGTTTGGCGGTTCCAACAAGATAGTGACCCCAAACACTCATCGAAGTTGTTAAAGAATTTTTTAAGGACAATATACCATTGGAGACGTGCCAGCATTTGGTTTCGTCCATGCCTAGAAGGATTCATGCAATTATCTAATATTTTTCTTTAGAAACTGCTGATGTACCTATTTTTATGCCTTGAAGGATTCATGCAATTATCTAATATTTTTCTTTAGAAACTGCTGGTGTACCTATTTTTATTGCCACATGAAAATCAGTGTCATTACCTATTGTTATGAATTACTTATTTTGCTTTATTTTTGTTTGGAATTCAAAGTGTTTTTCTTCTTTTTAGTATATTGAACTCTAAAATTATAATTTCTTTTTTACAAAAAAATATTTGAATAATAAATTATTTCAAAAAAACTCACTAAAGCCCTGGTGTCAGATGTGTATCCCGCTCTTCTTAATTTACTGATTTGTTCGCAAAATGGGTAAATACCAAATTCTTTATTGTTGCTATTTAAAATATTGTAACAATTTTACATAGGTACATGTTTACTAAACGTAATGAAAAAAGTTTTGATTTTACTGTCTTATTTAAAGAGTTATGTTGCTAAAGAACTTTTGCACTTCAGATATATTCTGTTAAGCTCTTATGTTAAAATAAGACGGTAACATTCACATTTTTTTATTTTTTCCATATAAAGCGATACAATTTAACATTCGTTTACTTAGAAGTGAAAAATGAGTCATAAATTTTATTATTATTATTTAAACTTAATAAACACTAACATGGCAACTCTAGTTCAACAGCTCTTGTATTAAAGTGGTTAAAACATATGAAGCATACACGTAAGTGAGTGAATCAATGTACAATGAGTAAACAACATGCGAACATGGCATGCGATTGTTTTGAGTAGCTCGCATTTAAATACGAATATTCAGTCGTAAATAGAACGTTAAGTTGTTAACATGGGAGAAGAAATTAACGAACGAATGAGGCACGAAGAAATTAAGCGAAACATTTCGTGCGGTATTTATAAAATATCGGAAAAGAGAAAGGGAAGAAGTCAAATTTGGTGCTTGTATGGCGAGATACAAAAAGAAGATGGCTCATATGTAAAGGAACTTGTTTACTGTCAAGAATGTCACCATCTGCTTAAATATAACGGAAAACAGACATCAAATCTACTACGTCACAGATGTTACTTTAGAAAACGCCATGAACTAGAAGCTGAATTTGTTAGAAATAGTGAAGGAAAGGAAGAAGACAAACATGCAAAAAAATACAAATTCCAAGGGTTTTCGCTCAAACAGTTGGGACCAAAAGAGAAAGAATATGTTGTTGAGGCATGCTCACAGTGGAGCACAGAAGATTGCCAACCATTTTCTGCATCACTTGAAAACGAAGGATTTCGAAAAATGGTGCATACATTAATAAGGCTTGGAGCAAAACATGGCGAACATGTTGATCTTCAAAATATATTTGCCGATGATGGTGCCAAAATTATTTCAAGTGGTGTCTATACGGTGCCGCCAGAGAAAATTATAAATATTAAGCAAGATTTGGATAGAAGCGTAAGTAGTAGCACATGTTGAATTAGTTTAAGCGGGAAGGATGGGGGAGAGGGTGGTCGTGCATGTTGATTAACTCAATTGTTGAACGTGAGTTAATGAATCTTTATAGAAAAATAAACACATGCAAAGTAGAAGAAGTATTTGTTTGAGTGGTTTTGTTTACGTTTATCTTTTATGCTGAGAAGTAAACTTATAACAAAACACTGAAAAGTAAACATTGAAATTCTATTGTATTTTTAATAATTTTTTGCAAACATTGAACTCTTGTCTAAAGATTGTTAACTAAAGTTACTATTAATTAATTTTAAAAAATAATTAAATAAGTTTTTATAACTTATTAATTTTTTTTTTTTTAAATTAAAAATTTTATTTCTAAAATTTTAGATATTTGCTTAAATTAAATAAAACATTTTTGTAAAAAATAGAAAAAAAAATGTTTTTTGCAACTTTTTCTGAGAATTAGTTAATATTTAAATCAATTTGTTTTTAATTAAAAAGATTAGTCTTCTAGTCTAGTTCATATTGTGTCTTGTTTCATTAGTCTAGTTATTAGTCTAGTTCATATTATGAAAGTGGAATGGAAATGGTGTACAAAATTTTAATTTTTTTTTTTAACTTTGGCGGTTATTCCTTGTCGATACAGAAATATATTTAAATTTTTCTAAAATAGCTCAAAAAATAACTCACTTTTGCTGTGACATAATCTTGTTGCATATAATTTTTAAAAAATCATCATCTCATGCCTTTGTGATGCCTTATTTCAATTTATTTTTATACCCCCACGCGTACTGCGTAAGGGGTATATTAATTTTGTCACGACGTGTGTAACACCCAAAAGGAGGCGTGGTAGGTATGGAAAAGTATATATATTCTTGCTCAGCATCACCACCTGAATTGATTTAGCCATGTCCGTCTGTCTGTCCGTCTGTCCGTCTGTCCGTCTGTCGACACGATTACAGCCGTAATTTTTAAGCTATCGTAATGAAATTCGATATTTAAGCTTTTTTTAAAAAAACTAAGGTCAAGTTCGAGAATGGGCTAAATCGGATGAAAACCACGCCTACCTCCCATACAACCCCAAAATTGAAGACTCTACAAAGAACCTAATATTAAAGCTACAATACTGAAATTTGGTATATGTGTATTTTATGTCAAAACTGAGATGTCTTAGAAAAATAGGCATCATCTACTCACTAACACGCCCACCTCCCATACAACCTCAAAATTGAAAACTCTATAAAGAGACTAATATTAAAGTTACAAGACGGAAACTCGGTATTTGTGTATTCAATGTCAAAACTGAGGTAAGTTTGAAAAATGGGCGTCATCCACCCACTAACACGCCCACCTCCCATACAACCCCAAAATTGAAAAATCTATAAAGAGGCTAATATTAAAGTTACAAGACAGAAACTCGGTATTTGTGTATTCTATGTCGAAACTGTCGAACTGTCAATCTAACACGCCCACCTCCCATAGAACCCTAAAATTTAAAACTTTATAAAAAGGCTTATATTTAAGCTGCAGGAAAACAATTTGATATGTATGTATTTTAGACACATAAAAATAATAATATCTCTCAAAATCTCACACAAAAAGCTCTCCAATTTAAGATTCTTCCACCCTTAAGAATCGGCCGAGGGGGTATTTTAACTTCGGACAAGTCGAAGATATACCTTACTAGTTTTTTACTAAAAAGTCCTTTGAAAATATTCACCATAGCTGAAAGACTGGTCCGCTTGTGGATACTTTCGCTACAATTGTTCTTTTCACCCTCTCATTGATTAAAATTGTTTAATTTTAGAGTGAGGACGACAACAATCAGGCATTGATGGGCTTCAGTCAGGATAATGAGAGTGATATGGAATTCTCCACATGTTCAGATCCGTTAAGTTCTACCTTTGCCAGACCTTTGAGCACACCACTGACTAGAGCCTTGGACACATCAATGGACACATCGATCAATGCGCAAAAAAGAAGCTTACAACCGCCTAAATTAACATATTTAACCAAAGTCCCCAAGATTGAAGAGCCAAAAGCAATCAGCGAGGAGCGAAGTAACATAGCTCAATCAACGTTTACAACAAGTGGTGAATTACCCTCGTCTGCACCAACATCGACTGCTGTTAATGAAGTTGACAAACCTGCTGATGATTGCACCATATTCGGGGATCATATTGCTTGCAAAATGAGACAATATTCAACTCGTACCAGAAATATTGCTCAACATCATATCAATAACATTTTATTCGAGGCTGATATGGGCAAATATGAGGCGAACAGTGAAACATAAAGCAAAAACTGTGCTTTCAAATATGTCAAAATACACATTCAAGTTTAATAAAATTTATTTTTATGCACTATATTTAAGCAAAATAAAATAATCCTTAAGTTTATTCTTAATAATAATAAAATATTGTTTAAGCAAAATATCTTTAAAAATCACAAACATTAAGGTTCTACACTTCTTAAATCTACAATTTTTAAAACAAAATTTCTCAAAAATTGAAATTATAATTTGAAAAATGCTAGACCCCAGCCCAATACTTCTTAGAATTATGGACCTTCAATTTGCCGGACCTCCACTTTAATATGCTAGTCTCCAGTCATTTTTCAAACTATGCACCTGCAAAAGAATTAAATGTTAATACGATTCAGACAATCTTAAGTCAAAAATTTTTATGGAAAAGATCAAATTATCATAACAGTCAACTTTGAATAAACTCATTTCGATTTCGTTGCGAAATTTTTATTGAACCAACTACAAAGTAATTAAAATTCTTTAAATTTCATTGAAATAAAAGAGCAATGAAAGTTAATGAAACATAAATGCTTAAATAGCGACTTGAAAAAAATTATAATTTATTGATTTATTAAATAAAAAAATATAAGTTTTAATTTTAAGTTAATGTAATTAATGTACTTAATAATTTTATCTAAAATTAACATTTTTCCTTTGAAGTCTGAGTTGTTCCCATTTTGTTTAACACTTTTTAAAAAAGTAACTATAAGAAATACGCTCTCAGCACTTGCCATCCACCAACTCTTTTGGTACAAGTTGTTAATGTATGTTTCAATAGCCATACAAAAATAATAATAATAGCTTTAAGTGATCAAAGTTTTTTATGATATTTAAAAATGTATGCATACAAAAAGAAAGAAATTTTTCTTCATTTCTCAAATACTTAATTATCTAGTAATAAGTTTTTGTAATTCGGCTTTATTTAATTGTATTTTTAATATGTAATGAACTTTTTTTAACACAAAGAATTTGTTATTCAAATAAATTCAATTTAAGGCTTGCGTAAAATATTTGCTTGTGTTGATTTTTGGGATTTTTTTCAGTTGTAGTTTCAATATTTTAGACCTATATTAAAGTTATTTAAAATTTTAATTTCAACTGTTTTAGCTTAACCTACTATTTGTTGGTTATGGTTGATGTCTATGATTTTTAAATAGTCTCGTCCATGATAGAATAACAAGGTAGGCGCAAATTGGAGAGGAAGTGAGCTAGATGTCAAAAACCAGCTGTTCGAATTTGAGTTGTTCTAATTGTTGTTTGTGTAAACCTAGACATTTGAGCAGCCATATAAATATCAGTCTACCTTATTATTCTATCATGGTCTCGTCTTGTATACTTCTCGGTGCTGTGGAGTTCAAATTTTAGCTGTTTTGATAAATTTTCAGTCAAAAATGTTATCTAAGTAAGTTAAAAGAAATCATAGCTTATTATGGGTCTATTTAGTCAAAATTTCTGGTAGTTTCGACCCTGGAAGTAATTTTGGTTAAGAAACTTCTCTGGAATAAGAATACAGGTGAACGCATGCAAGAGGCATTCAATCTCGATGCCTTTTTCTTGTGCTTGTGGGTGTACACGACGACAAAAAAAAATAACAATGTTCTGACCATGATAGAAATATACAGCAAGAGATTTAATAAACAAAACCATGTTGAAAAAGAATTTAATATTTCGTTGGCCTTCCACTAGCTTCAATGATTGCCTGCAATCGAGTTTTCATGCTTTGAACTAGTCTATCCGTGTTCTTCTTCGCGATTTTTGCTCACTCAGTGATTAAGACTGGGGCCTTACTCTGTACCGCGATTCGAAAGGCAATGCAATTCGAAAATTAAATGCGGTTCGAAAGTAAAATCTCAAGAGGTAACTCTTTCGCATTACTGACAGTGACTTAACTTATCGTTTCATCAAATATTCAGTTAAAATAGCATAACTGACTTTTAAACGTTAAAAATGCGAAAAACCGGGTGAAGAAACAGAAGAAATGTCAAAATATTTAATGCGAAAGTCGAATTGCAGAGTATCAAATTTCCGAATTCGAACAATTTAACTTTCGAACCGCGTTACAGAGTAAGGCCCCTGCTTTTAACGATTCTTTTGAAGAAATTTTGAGTTTTCTTATGCGCCGTTCCAATAAATCTCAAATATCTTCTATGGGGTTAACATCAGGTAACTGAGGGAGTGTATGGAGTTGCTTACAATTGTATAGCAAACATTCGCGAACAAGATAAGACTTTTTGAAACAATTTTATCTTGAATAATTTTGAAACATTATCTTGTTGGAAGTAAAAGCCTTTGCTCTCGAGGCCCATTTTGGGGAAACCTGGGTAGAAATAGTTTCTCAAGACGTTAAGGTATGAATGCTTATCCATCTTTGCATCTATAAAAACCAACTCCAGATGCTGCCATACACCACCAAACCATGACATTTCCCCCTCCCTTCCAATTCTTCACTGTTGGTATACATTTTTTTTTAAACTCGTCATTGACTCTCCGCCGCACATTTGGGAACCATCCTATCTAAAAATATTCAATTTGGACACATCACTAAAGAGGATATTAATCCCAAATGAATATGGCTGGTTAGGATCATTTTGGCTAAATCCAGTCATTTTCAAACCCTAAACCTGAAAGATGAGTGTATATTAACTTTGTTCAAACGTTTGTAACGCATAGAACTCACCTCGTGAGTCGAGCTATTCATGTCCGTCCGTCTGTGTGTTGTCCGTAAACACAGGATAAGAAGAAGGAGTAGAGATAATTGATTGATTGAAATTGAATGAAACAAATGGTCACATGCACCCAAGGATCTGCCCATACAACGCAAAAATTTAAAACTGCATAACTCAGCTCATAATAAGCCTACAACAATAAAATTTGGTATGTATGTGTTTTATATCAACACAAAGATATTTTTACCATACAACGCGAAAATTGAAAACTGCATAACTTAGCTCATAATTAGCCTACAATAATAAAATTTTGGTATGTATGTGTTTTATGACAAGACAAATACGGTTTTGAAAAATTGACATCATCCGCCTACGGAAACGCCTACCTCCCATACAACCCAAAAAGTTCAAAACTCATTAAATAAGGTTATCTTTGTTGAACTACATGAATAAAACTTGGTATGTGTAAATTTTTCATCAACATTTAAATGCATATAAAATATAGGCTTCATCCGCCCACGGACACGCCCATTTTCAATAAAAATTTTTTTGTTTTTGAAAAGTGGGTTTAGGGTACTTCATAGTCGGCCTAGACCGACTTTAGACTTTCTTTACTTGTTTTCTCTTAGCTATTTATTTTTCGTATTTAAATTATTTTCGAGAAATAAAAGTAACACAATTACATTAAATTTGTTTAATGTTTTATTTTTTAAATCGGTTGGATACTTCCTACAACTGGGGTGGAAAAAATTGCACAGTAATGCCGAAAACAGGGTCATATTTTTCGTACAGAAGGAGGAACGTCAATTTTTTTTTATGAAAAACATCAAATTATTTGTTTTAAATGGAGGAAAAAAATGGAGATTTTTACCGTAGACTCTTTTAAATGGGCAAACAGCAATTTATGGAAATTTTTTTAAAAAAAATCGTTTATTGGGGAAAAATTTAAATAGTTTAAAATTTCAAACTTATGCTGTATGTAAAATTTTTGGAGTCACTGTAAAAGGAATTCACTTCATAAAAAATTTCGAAACTTTTTCAACTTTTTTTATAACTTGTTTTTAATTTGTTTTTTTTTCAAAAGCCCCCAAGAGATAATCCTGACTACGACTATGCTTTGAGTTAAAATGTATGTTTGTAATGCATGTAACACCACAGTAATGTACAGTGTTGTGCATATTAAAAGCAACCAAGAAAGGCATTCTCAATTAAACCCTGAAAATTTTTCTTTTTGAGGAAAAAATAACTCAAAAGTTTTTATTACTTCAGGTTTTTCAATTTTTTTATAAAAAATTAAGTACGAAGTAGAAATTATTTTGTGTATAACTAAAGCAACTTAAACTAAAGATATTGAAATCGATTTAAAATACAAGTTATAGGGATTCAAATCAGGCGATTGGGCTGGCCAATCTAGTACCTGAAGGGCAACATAACCGTCTCTAAAATATCTTTATAAATAAATCTGCTCATTGTTTGAGTAATATTATGAACTGGACCTCGCCCAAGACCTTGATCCAGAAAAACAAGCTCAGATCATGGCCGAACCGCTCCTATGCTTAAATGTGACCCGTAAGTTTTGAGGTTTAAGGCGCTCACATCTTCGCCGACGTACTGTGGCCTTGCCATCATTGGTAAAGAGATTTAATTTAGATTTGTCACTAAAAAGGAAGTCAACAGACCAATTTAAGTCAGGTTTTTCAAAATTTAATCTGGAATATAGAAAATTTCATTGATTGAAGCCAAAAGAGATTATGTCTTAAAAGCAAAACTTTTTTCAAGCAAGTGCTTTTTTGTAAGCAATGGCTTCTTTGCTGGTCTCTAATTTCTTAAGTTAGATTTCAAAGCACGGCGGCGATCAGTACCTAGTCGAATACTCCGTTTAAATTTAGTTGATCAACAACTGACTGAGGTTATAAAAAAGTATTGTTTTGAGATGCAAGGATGATTTATCGGTCCTCTCTTTGTGTTGTTTTACGTATCGGACCAACAAAGTGAAGGGTTTTCACAGTTTTTTCAGTCTTTAACATTTTTATTAGACGTAAAATTATTGATTAATTTCTTTTGTATTTTTTTGTTAAAGAATTTTGTGATGCTCCTGATTTATACTTGTCAATTATTTGCTGTTTAGTACCCAAATCGCAAAGGCGCGTTAGGTAAGCTTTCCAGAACCTGCACCTAATACTAAGATATAATTGAAAAATTAATTAAAATTACTAAAAGGTCCCCTACACTCAGAAAAAAGCTGCCATGTAAAATTAACGTTTTTTAATGTTATTTCCAATGTAAATCAGAAAATGTGGATTTTACGTAAGAAAATGTTAAGTTAACATGTATTGTGTTGAATTGATAAGAAAAATATCAAATTGATAATGTAATGTTTTACGTTGCAATATCAATTCTTAATGTTAAAATAACATTTAAAATGTTTTTAGTTCTTCATTTTTTACTGTAAAATTGATAGTATTTCATATCCATTTAACATTATAAATGTAGATGTCAAAAACAAGCAGATGTAATGTTTATTTAAGAGCTGAGCCGTTTAAACATACAGGTGACCGTGGCACACAGGTTAAGAGTGTGGCTTTGGATGTCCGGAGCCCTGGTTCGAATCCCACTCGTGGCAAATTATTTTTCAATACATTTTTTTTTATCTGCATTAATTTCCTGATACTTTTTGATATTTTAAGTGTTAAAATAACATTATTATGTGACAGTTATACATTTTTAAATGTAGGTTTCGTAATGTAAAAAGTACATTAGGATAATATCAATTTTAACATTTTTTAATGTCGGACGACTTTTGTCAACTAAAAATGTTAATTTTACGGTTGTTTAATGTACTTTTTTTTCTGAGTGTACACTATATGTTCAACACAAATGACTTGTCAAAAAAGTTTCATTTCGAATTTCATCTGTATGTCAATATTGAACTTTTGTCAAACAGCTCCTTTCTTTTGATCACAGACTATCTGACACGATATTTCTGCTAACTGTTAGAGTTTTTCGGCAATTTCGTTCACTCGAAGCCACGCGAGTGCTCAATAAGTTGCAAAAGGATTTCTTCTGTCCAATCAATCTAAATAATTGTTAAAAAATATAAATTTGTGGAATTAATAATTAGATTTTACGTTTTCTCGATTTTTTTTTATGGCAAGTTATTGTTTTTTTTTTCAAACTTCAAACTTTTACATATGAAAAACAGTAGCTCGTTTCTGCAACTTTTGTCACCGCAGTTCTCACAATATTTTCTCACTTTGACGCCATAATGACGTCATTCTCACTTGCACCGTCTCTGTAATAAAATGAGAAAAGTCGGTGACTCGTCTCGCTTGTTTCAATTCTATTTTCGTAGGAATTCAATAGCCGAAGTGTTTCTGTAAACTAAAATATGCGACTCGAGTCGGCTGAAGTTGTCACTATGTTCTGATTAGATGAGAACAATTTTTGGTTGATAGTGCAACCAAAAACATATATTGACAAGACATTTCATGAGACTGATACGGAATGAAAGTAAATTTTTGTAAGATACAGCCAAGAGGACGGCACATAATGGGAAGTGAAATGTTTACACAAAGTGTTGGAGCAACATTGCTTGTAAACATTTTGAAGTTGCAATATATTTCCAAACCTGTTTGTTTGGTAGTTGGTTGTGTTGTTGTTCTCAACCATAATCGTTGTTGTTGTTCTTATTAGCTGCCGTATACAATACACTTACTGATTTCTGTTTGAATGTGTTCGTGCGTGCTATAGCTGAAATGGAAAAAGTAAGAATTTTTGATATTTTAGCATTTTGCCGATCTCATAGAAGTTGCTGTGGAAAAAACACTGTAACTTTTGTGTTTCCACTCGGATTAATATACATCAAAGGACAAAAATCAATAGAATTGATCGTATATTAATACTTCATCAATAATAAATTTTGAGCAAAATTAAAAATTATTCCAATTTTAATTTTAATTTTAATTTTAATTTTAATTTTAATTTTAATTTTAATTTTAATTTTAATTTTAATTTTAATTTTAATTTTAATTTTAATTTTAATTTTAATTTTAATTTTAATTTTAATTTTAATTTTAATTTTAATTTTAATTTTAATTTTAATTTTAATTTTAATTTTAATTTTAATTTTAATTTTAATTTTAATTTTAATTTTAATTTTAATTTTAATTTTAATTTTAATTTTAATTTTAATTTTAATTTTAATTTTAATTTTAATTTTAATTTTAATTTTAATTTTAATTTTAATTTTAATTTTAATTTTAATTTTAATTTTAATTTTAATTTTAATTTTAATTTTAATTTTAATTTTAATTTTAATTTTAATTTTAATTTTAATTTTAATTTTAATTTTAATTTTAATTTTAATTTTAATTTTAATTTTAATTTTAATTTTAATTTTAATTTTAATTTTAATTTTAATTTTAATTTTAATTTTAATTTTAATTTTAATTTTAATTTTAATTTTAATTTTAATTTTAATTTTAATTTTAATTTTAATTTTAATTTTAATTTTAATTTTAATTTTAATTTTAATTTTAATTTTAATTTTAATTTTAATTTTAATTTTAATTTTAATTTTAATTTTAATTTTAATTTTAATTTTAATTTTAATTTTAATTTTAATTTTAATTTTAATTTTAATTTTAATTTTAATTTTAATTTTAATTTTAATTTTTAAAAAAATTCTAAAAATTTTAATTTTAATTGTTAAAAAAATTCTAATTCTAAAATTAAAATTAAAATTAAAATTAAAATTAAAATTAAAATTAAAATTAAAATTAAAATTAAAATTAAAATTAAAATTAAAATTAAAATTAAAATTAAAATTAAAATTAAAATTAAAATTAAAATTAAAATTAAAATTAAAATTAAAATTAAAATTAAAATTAAAATTAAAATTAAAATTAAAATTAAAATTAAAATTAAAATTAAAATTAAAATTAAAATTAAAATTAAAATTAAAATTAAAATTAAAATTAAAATTAAAATTAAAATTAAAATTAAAATTAAAATTAAAATTAAAATTAAAATTAAAATTAAAATTAAAATTAAAATTAAAATTAAAATTAAAATTAAAATTAAAATTAAAATTAAAATTAAAATTAAAATTAAAATTAAAATTAAAATTAAAATTAAAATTAAAATTAAAATTAAAATTAAAATTAAAATTAAAATTAAAATTAAAATTAAAATTAAAATTAAAATTAAAATTAAAATTAAAATTAAAATTAAAATTAAAATTAAAATTAAAATTAAAATTAAAATTAAAATTAAAATTAAAATTAAAATTAAAATTAAAATTAAAATTAAAATTAAAATTAAAATTAAAATTAAAATTAAAATTAAAATTAAAATTAAAATTAAAATTAAAATTAAAATTAAAATTAAAATTAAAATTAAAATTAAAATTAAAATTAAAATTAAAATTAAAATTAAAATTAAAATTAAAATTAAAATTAAAATTAAAATTAAAATTAAAATTAAAATTAAAATTAAAATTAAAATTAAAATTAAAATTAAAATTAAAATTAAAATTAAAATTAAAATTAAAATTAAAATTAAAATTAAAATTAAAATTAAAATTAAAATTAAAATTAAAATTAAAATTAAAATTAAAATTAAAATTAAAATTAAAATTAAAATTAAAATTAAAATTAAAATTAAAATTAAAATTAAAATTAAAATTAAAATTAAAATTAAAATTAAAATTAAAATTAAAATTAAAATTAAAATTAAAATTAAAATTAAAATTAAAATTAAAATTAAAATTAAAATTAAAATTAAAATTAAAATTAAAATTAAAATTAAAATTAAAATTAAAATTAAAATTAAAATTAAAATTAAAATTAAAATTAAAATTAAAATTAAAATTAAAATTAAAATTGGAATAATTTTTAATTTTGCTCAAAATTTATTATTGATGAAGTATTAATATACGATCAATTCTATTGATTTTTGTCCTTTGATGTATATTAATCCGAGTGGAAACACAAAAGTTACAGTGTTTTTTCCACAGCAACTTCTATGAGATCGGCAAAATGCTAAAATATCAAAAATTCTTACTTTTTCCATTTCAGCTATAGCACGCACGAACACATTCAAACAGAAATCAGTAAGTGTATTGTATACGGCAGCTAATAAGAACAACAACAACGATTATGGTTGAGAACAACAACACAACCAACTACCAAACAAACAGGTTTGGAAATATATTGCAACTTCAAAATGTTTACAAGCAATGTTGCTCCAACACTTTGTGTAAACATTTCACTTCCCATTATGTGCCGTCCTCTTGGCTGTATCTTACAAAAATTTACTTTCATTCCGTATCAGTCTCATGAAATGTCTTGTCAATATATGTTTTTGTAGTGTGACGACAGAAAAAGTGACTATTTGTCGCAAAAGTTGCAGAAACGAGCTACAGATCAAATTAGAAACAGTTCTAATTCAAATTTGTACATACGGAAATACAAACGACTTGTCAGAATTTGAATTCCATATGTTCCACACTATATGTATGTCAAAGCTATCTGTAAAATTTGGCATGTCGTATGAATGAAACATATAGTGTGGGGTCACTTTAACAAAACACCTTCGAACTCGACTGATAACACATTTTGATGAAAAAACGCAAAAAAAATGAAATTTTTTTTAAAACTTAAAATTCGACAGAGTTGTTTGCTCGGTAAGAGAAAATTTTTGAATTTGGAACTGAAATTTTCGCACAATTGTCATTTGAGGAATGCATATAATATAATTTTGGCTAAAAATTAGTTTTAAGAAAAATTCAAATTTGTTTGTTTTAAAAGGTTGGGAATACCCTGAAGCGAAATGATCTTTTTTAGAAGTGGTTTGCACATCTACCGCCTAAAGCTGATTCAATGATATCTGAATTGATAAAATTGGTTCATTGGAGGAGGGGCTTAAGTCACAAAAAAAACCTTAGCCTTTTTATTTTATACAGTGGCTCACAGCTTATTTCAACCAGCACCTAACAAAAACTTAAACAGCTATAAGCATTAAACTAAAAAGAATTTTAAAATTGTGTAAATTCAGATTGTAAGTGCAATTGTTGAACTCATCAAATATGGCTTAATTTATTTTTTTTTAATTTTTTTTATATTTTATAATAATTAAAAACGAAAAATCTAATCAAAACCAATATCACAGCTTATTTCAACCAAAAACCTTGCAGCTGAGCAGATCCGTTATCTTGTAATGTAGGTGTTGTTTCTTTTTCTATATTTTACTCATTAACCCATAACACTCTCAAGTTCGTTTTTATGTGAGTTTTGGGTGTAGGTCTTGCAAAAAGGTTTGTTTTTTTCAAAATGCGGCCATGTACGACAATTGAGCCACGAGAACTTGTCCTCAGTCATTTTTAAAATGAGACGGTTGAATTGAGTGAATCCACAGCCTAGATCATCATTTATCGGTTTATCCGGGAAAATAGAACGCATGATAAGGTCAGAAATGCACTCAACAAAATTTTAAATTCAACGGGCGCAACGAGCGCTATATTGTCCAAAAAATCCAAAACTATCAGCTCCAAAAGTGAGCACTGAAGTGGAGGCAGAGTTAGGTAAGTCATTTCATCCAAAAACTATTCGCAGTGTTTTTCGGAGAATGACTTTAATGGCAGAATAGCGCGCAAAAAGCTCTTTATAAGCACAATAAATCAGAAGTGCTGTTTAAAATTTACTAAGGACGGTATTATTTGCTGATGAGTCCGAATTTAATATTTTTGGCTCAGATGGAGACTCATAAGTGTGGCGTAAGGTAAACAGAAAGCTGAAAGCAAAAAATTTTAAACCTTAAATCAAATACGGCGTTGGGAGCGTTATGGTGTGGGCCTGTATGCCGTCGTCCGGTGTTGGAAACATGCAGTTTATTGAGACGAAGATGAACAAGTCGCCATATCTTGAAATTTTGAAGGTAAACTTGATTGATAGTGCAGAGAATCTGGACATTCCTTTAGTTTTAAGATTTTATCAATACAATGACCTGAAACATAAGTCGGGTATTTTACAGACCACCACCAGCATAGTCACCGAACATTAACTTGATTGAAAACTTGTGTTCCATTTTGGATACAAACATCCGAAAACGTAAAATATCCAACAAATCCGATCTCAAAACAGCATTGGTTGAGGAATTGGCAAAAATTACGCCGGAAGTGACCCAAAAACTGGTCGAATCCAAACCAAAGAGGCTCAAATTGGTTATACATCAAGAGGGTGGTCATACTTAGTATATTTTATTTTTTTTTTACTCTAAGGGTCAATGTTGAAATTGTAACATGATTGAAATAAGCTTTGACACTGTCTTTGATTGTCTTTTGTTTTTAATTGTTATTAAAATTAAAACAAATATCAAAAATAAATGAAGTTTGTAATATTTGATGAGTTAAAACATCAAACTAACAACCTGCATTTATAAAATTTTGATATCCTTTTTAGTTTTATTGTCAAAGCTTCTTAAAGTTTTTGTTAGATTGAAATAAGCTGTGAGCCACTGTAGATAACCGACATTTACCGTTAAACCATGATAGAATAATTTTACCAGGTAGTGTTGACAAATGTTGATTCTCTCAGATACAAGTAAACGAACGCTTGTCAAAAACAGCTGTTTTTCGTTGTTATATTCGTTGGCCACATTCAGGTGTGTCAACTGTTGTGACATCAACACATCGGGGAGCACTGTTATCGGTATTGAAGTTTCAGAAAAGTTGTCTAGTTTATGAAATATCAAGCTTTGTATCAAAAACGAATGGAAATTTTACCAACAAATTAACAATTTTCTATTTTTAAATGCATTTTAATGCGCAACTTCATATTTATGTGCATCAAGTTTTGACTTAGCAGTTGGCATCTGTTGGGTACGCTGAATGTGACCAGTGAAAATTAATTGTATGCTATGACGGATTGTGAGCGCTCTCTTTCTTGTTTTATTTTCTGACAAAAGTCCGTTTCCAACAGAAACGTCAATACTACCTTGGAGTAATTATATCATGCCGTTAAACGGAGTAAAAACTATGTGGCTCAAGCAAGTTGCTTTTGTAATGCTCAGCCAAAAATTGTTCTTTCCATATACTGCTCTCATTGCTGAAGTACCGTTATTTTTTACTTAATTTCTCTTGATGCTCTATATTGAATGCAATACATGATAGAGTAAAACTAACCATACAAATTTTGAGGAATGAAGTTGGACGATACCCAATAGGCAATTAAGCTAGCGCTCTTCAAACGAAGGCCTGCATTGACTGCTACTTTTGAAGACCAAAAACATCCTTTCCTCGCTGCTCTTATGAGCCCTGCTTTTTAAAGGCCTTTTTTTTTTGCACAAAAGCACAACAAACTTTTTTCCCTTCAAAGACTAACTTTTCATATACTTCAGGGCAACTTTTTCGTTTAAAGTCAAAATATATATCAGTTTAAAAATATGACATTATAATGGCTCTTCTTACTTCTGTATCAAAGTTTATAGATTGAAATTAATCTGACATAAAAAAACATAGGAGAAAAGATAAAATCATAGAATTATAAAGAAAAGAAAATGGTTTAAAAGAAAAAAATATTTTTTTTAATACTTTTTGTTGACACCTTCTTTTAACCATTCTTAAGAAGTGCTCCTATCAGGCCTCTTTTGAGCTATCGGAGCGGAAGACCTGCGAAATTTTCCCATTTCATACAAAAAAGAAAGTATACTTGGATATGAGTAGGGTTGCCAACTCTGAAAAGTACAAAATCGGGACGGAGCCATCAAAAATGCGGGACTTGGCTGAAAAATTCGGGACAACATTAGATGCAATTTTTTATTTTATTAAATATTTCCTTTTATTCTTTGAGAAATAAAGGGTATCAACGATGCCTTTACACCATCGCTTGGTTCCTTGATATTGTTAAGATCTCTTTACAACTCTTGCCCAACTCATGAAAAAACCAAAAATAAATCCAAATCGCTTTGATAAATAAAATGTATGAAAAATAAATGATATAGCCTGTTTCAAAAGAGAAGAACATTTTCGCGCATGTTTGAGAATAAGAAAATAATTTGGAGAGCGTTCTTCATTCTGATTGGTCGACATTAAAAATAAAATTGAATATTCTCTGAGCAGAAAAATAAATGAAAAAAATTAATGTATATTCCAGAATTTGGTTGATCATCGCAACTGCGCTGCGGAAGTACTGAATTTTATTTTTCAAAATCAACCAATCAAAATTGAAAAAAAATGTGCGTAAAAAATATTTTGTCATCCGTAATTTCACTTCACAATTTTTTCTTGAAAAAATAATTTATTTTTTATGTAAATTTTATTTTATTTCTCTCTCAAGATGCAGGTTGCTGCAGGCCGTCGGTGCAACACCGTACTTGTGCGATAATTTTTTGTAAATATTTGCGAATTTAAATATAAAGAAAAACAGTAAAAAACATTCAAAAAAAGCATAAAGTTCAGCAAACAGTACAAAAAGAGCAAGAAACTACGCTCTAAAAAATTTTCTAGTTTTAGATATAATTTGTCACTGCACATCAAAAAATGAAACTAAAAAATGTTCTCTCTCTTTTGAAACGAGCTATAAATTTATTTTGATAATAAAATTAAACGGTTAAGGAAACTGTGTTTCATGTCGCATGTTCTGCGTTAAGTTCTCAAATGCGGGACAAAAGGTGTCCCGCAAGGGGTCGTCGCGGGACGCTAAAAAATTAGCTGAAATGCGGGATGTCCCGCGAAATCCGGGACAGTTGGGAACCCTAGATATGAGTGTGGAAGCACTTCGAAATCCATATGAAGGCCTGCTAGTAGCGCTTCGAAGTGCTGCCATTGCCGACTGGGTAGGAACTAGTGTCCGACCGAATATTCGGTTTCGGTTTCGGTTTCGGCCAGTTTCGGCCCTTTTAGTCAGTTTCGGCTATTCGGCATCAATATGGCCGAAACCGAAACCGAAACCGAATAACTCTAAACACTAAAAAGTTCCTTAAAGTGGTATTAAAAATTATCTCTTTATTTATTATTTTAAAGTTGAACTTTAATATTCAAAGAATATTAATCGTATGTATACGTTATTATTATCTGTTTGAATTGTTTTGTTTTTGAAAGCTTAATAAAATTTTTAAAAAAATAAAATGTTTTTAAAAACAAATTTGTATGTAGACTTTCAGTTTCGGTTTCGGTTTCGGTTTCGGCCGAATATTACAAAAATGGCCGAAATTCGGTTTCGGTTTCGGCCAAAATTTTAGTTTCGGTCGGACACTAGTAGGAACATATGAAGAAGTTTGCTTCTCCAATTTGGTTGCTTTTGTTATGCACAACACTGTATGTATGTTTGTATTTGTATATCTTGCTTTATGAACTTTATGCACATTTTTATGGATTTTCTCAGAGTTTATGTATCAAATCAATCAACTGTATGATAAACTTTACAGTCTGGTCACACCAACAACAATGAATGCTAATCAACGCTGACCTCAGCAGCACAAAGCAACACCTAAAATGATTCCCCTGACATTAGTCGTTGCCAACGTTGCTGCCAACGGTGTATAACAGAGAGTATGTAAAGCCCAAGAAGCAGAGCCCAGAGTGTAGCAAGAGTATAGGTAAATAATGCTCTTTCAATGTTCCCAATAGAAGCAGCCAAGAATCTGCTGCTCCTGGGAATAGTGTGCCAAATAACACCCAAAATGTTGGAACGCCAAATGCAACACCTCCTTTGCGCCCACATCCGCTTCAGCACCAAACCACACGTGTTGGGAAAACGCTTCAACGGCATGATGAAACCAGTTTTGTGGGAACTGTTCGTGTGCTTTCGTCGGCTGTTTGCGTTCCGTTCGTGTTATAGCACGCCAGGCGGGCAAACCTGCAAAAGGCCAAACATGAACCTAGAAATCTAGTTGCTGTTTTTGTAGATGCTGCTGCTGTTGTTGTTGTAGTATATTGTTGTTGTATGCATCTGTATTTAGCACATGCAGCTGAGTAGCTTCAGTGTAAAAGTGCACTACTGCGTTTGCGAATATAACGATATGGCGACGACGACGACGTTGTCATCATCATCATCATCACCATCATTACCATCGTCGTTGTTGTTCTTCTCTTTGCTTTGAACGTCATAAACGAACAAACCAACGACCTAGCGAATGCACTCAATAAAAAACGAACAAACTTGTGGAGCTTGTGCACAAAGCGTTTCGCCAGCGGAGACAGAGGCCAACAAAATGAATGAACTGCCAGACCCAGGCCCATAGAGCACATAGCACAAGCAACAGAGCCTGCTTGCGGGCCTAACAACACGCTATCATGAATAACTAAACTAGGCAGAGTGTTCATAATAACCACAGAGGGAGGCGAAGAAGCATGAGGTTTAGCTTAATCTAACAGCGTGTTGTGCAAGAGCGAAAGCGAGATGGAGAGAGAGAAAAGTTGCTTCTATGACCATCGCACCGCCAAAATATCATCATAAAGTATACCAAAATACTACAACAAAAAAATAAAACAAAAAAATAAAGAAATAAAAACAACAACGGCTGCAGCAGCCGCAGCCCACCTCTGTCAGCCTCAGCCGACAGCAGTCGGGGTCGTGCACGACGAAATGCCGAATTACTATAGAAAATTTGTTTGCATTAGTCTCTTGCGAGGCCTCAGTTGAAGGCACGTTTTTGTGTGCTGTGAATATTGAATGGCTTTGAAATGTCTGTAAAGTGTAGATACAGAAACTTGGCGCTGTTGTTTTTTTTTTTTTATTTTGTTTTTGTTGTTGATTGCTTTAGCTGATTTTGTTGTTGTGGTTTTTGCTTTGCTGCTGCTGATAATGATGAAGTTGCGCCTCGTTGTCAGTCCGTCCATCGTTAACCTTTTTGTTTTGCTTGTTTTAAATTTGCTCAAGTTTTATTAAGAATGTTCCCATACAGTGGGTACCCTTCATTCAGTTGATTGATTAAATTCAAAATTATTAACATAATTTTTTTAACTCAATTTCAGCTATCAACATTGAGATTCTGCTGCACGACAATAATTAAGTCTTGGCAGCTACAGCTTGCCTTAAAAGCTTGGCAAAGCGATGGCTTATTTGCTGAGCTGTTCGAAAACAACGGCGAAGTTCTATTTGAAAACATTCATGAGCTATCATGCAGAACGTTGTCGGAAGAAAGCATTCCAATTTAATAGAACCTCAGTGGGTTATGGTCTCATCTAAAAGCATAGCGGTCCCACCAGCCAACTATTGTGGTAGAAATAAATAACCAGTTCAAAATTTGGCCAAGAGAATAACGTATGACAAAAAGGAGCACATTTGCTCTTGGATATGTGAGAAAGAAGGCCACAGATAATTATTAAAGTGTGATCCAATACGAGGTAAATTTTTCAACTGGGTTGTTTTGACAGCTGTTATGTGTCAAATGGCTTGTCCATATGGCGTTTGTGTACAGTATTTAATACAACTCAATCATGAATAGACTTACTCCTGAGCAACGTTTATTAATTTTTGAAACTTACTACCAAAATCAGTCATCAGTTAAGTTGGATTCACTGATCACCTTCAGCATGTTTTTCAATTTTTTTTATACAAGTATCGCCTGGGGTCAAAATCCGACCAATTTTCTGTCAGGCTTTTTATAACTAACTGGTGCACTCCTTCTCCGTACTCTGATTAAATTAAGAAAAAAAAATTATCAAAATCGGTTGAGAAACACGGGAGAAAATGGTTTTTGACTGTTCCCTACGCATATTTATATATATTTATGCGCCCTATCTTCTCCACACTTAATGATAGAGTAACAAAAACTTATAGCACTCTCTTTGACTTAATTGACTTGATCACTGAATCCGCCTTTAGAGAATGTTGTAGATTTCTTCAACATAATTTTGGTCGTTATGAGCTTACTGAGCGTACTATTCGTACACGGAGAGAAATTTAAGCTGAAAACAACACCAAGCCAATTAATTTTGGGTGTATTTCTGAGCTAAGCCATAATCTTCTTGATATCAAGCCCTAATGTGATTGTCGTTGCCGTTTGGATCCAAATGGATCCATTTGTATATTTTTTTTTAAAAATTGATGGAAACTTATTTTTTAGCCTTAGGGATAATTTGGATACTTTTATTGAAAAATCTTTTCATCTTTTATTGAAAAAATGACGATATTTATATGAAATCAAAAAAGCCCTAAGTTACTATCGAGTTGAAATCGAGTTTTTAATTGATAATGATGCCTTTTTTCAAATGAAGCTTAGGGCTTTTTTTTATTTCATGCTAACGGGTTTAACCCGGTGTTACTCGGGGTTGTGCGTCGAGCACAGAAAAGGGCCAATTTTCAAAACTGCTCCATTTAAAAATATTTTAAATTATCAATTAAATTTTTAAAATTATCGTTTTTTGTGATTTGCCCCCTCCTGCCGTCGAAATTAATATACCCCTTACGCAGTACGCGTGGGGGTATAAATATGACATCTTCAAAGTCTCAATTTTATGTCTGGTTTCTTGGGAAAATGGTATCCAATTTGAAAAAAGCCAAATCGAGAAAAATGCGTTTAAAGTTTTTCTTAGCATGCATTTAATATGCAATTTTATCTCCAAAAAAATTTAAATTTTAAAAAATCCTTTTAGCATCGATTCGATTTTTGGATTGTTTTCGTTCAACTTCGTTTTTGGTCGATACTGTTCGGTTAATTTTTGTTCATCTTTATATAGTATCTGCTCGTATTCGTTAAACTTCTTTGTATTCGATAGTCTTTGGTTCATGACTTCGTTTGCCTTCGCTTTTTCCTTGATTTTTGTCAAAAGAACTCTTCGAATCATAGGATCTATTTCAGTAACAGTAAATTTCATCAAAATTGGTTCATCCGTTTTGTCGTGAATGAGCCAGATCTATTGTCTCTATTGTCTGACAGTTGTTTTGACAGTTTAAAGTGACGTCTCTACTCAGTTTTGTTTGGCAAAATATCATGAATATGTTAACTCCAGAACAACGCTTCCAAATCGTGGAAATTTATTTTCAAAAATAGTGTTCAATTAAAAATGTTTATGGAGCACTTCGTGAATTTTATGGTGCACATAATCGTCCGTCTGAGACCACCATAAAGAAAGTAATTACCAAGTTCTTTATGGTGGAACGTTCAAGAATTACCAATGCATCCCGATAAATGTACTGTTTGGTGCGATCTATGGGCTGGGGAATCATCGGTACTTATTTCTTTAAAAATGAGGAAGGACGACGCGTTACTGTGATTGGAAATCGATACAGAACCATGATCAATGAATTTTTGTTGCCAAATCTTCAAGATATGGATGTGGACGAAATGTGGTTTTAACAAGATTGGCATACTGCGGGCAAAACAATCGACTTATTGAAAGAATATTTCAACGACAACATTATTTCGAGAAATGGACCGGTGAATTGGCCTCCGCGTTCATGTGATTTGACGCCACTTGATTATTTTTTGTGGGGTTACGTGAAGTCATTGGCTTATGTGGATAAACCAGCAACGATTGACGCTTTGGAAACCAATATTCAACGTGTCATTGCTGAAATACGCCCTCAAATGCTTGAAAAGGTGGTCGAAAATTGGACCTCCAGAATGACCTTTGTGCAAAATAGTCGTGGTGGCCATATGCCCGAAATTATATTTGAATGTTAAATGCCAAGAAATTATCTAGCAAATAAAAATTTTTTTTTGGCCATTTCATAATTTGGCATGTGTTTAATTTAAATTTCAAATCAGCAAGCTCTTAAAAAAACGCCCTTAGTTGATTAAATAAAGCGCCCTCTCTTGGAATTTTTCGGAAGTCTTAACAATGCACTAATTAAAGCGCCCTTTTGCGGAAGTCTTTGGAATTTTTTATATTTTATGTTTTATTTCGGGTGGAGTTGAACCTTCATACCAAATTTCATGGAAATCGGTTCAGGCGTTTAGAAGTTATTTTAGATTGCCACGCCCACATAATTCCTCCCACTTTTTTACGCCCCCTATGTTCTTTCTCTCTATCAAACGTACTCAGTGTCCAAATTTCAGCTCAATCGGATAAGCGGTGCGCGAGCCTATACGGAGCAGACAGACAGACAGAGAGACAAACATTTGATTTTATATATTAGAAGATTAGATTAACTTTTATGTTATTCCACGAAAAATAAAATAGTTGAAACAAAATTTGCAAAAGAAACGATATATTCAAGTTTCCCAAAAAAAAAAAACACGTAAGCTAAATAATTATATACCATGAGTTTGAAAGAATTCTTCAAGAATTGTAGCATCGTGCAAAAATTCTGACAGTCGTAGAAACGACGGTTCGGAGGTCGCTATTCTGCTCTATGTTGAGCACATGCTGTTCCAAACTTTTTCTGACACATTTTGAACAACAATGATGAAGATAATTCTTTACTATAGTAACTTATTTTTTGACATCATTTCCTCATCAGACAGATGGATGCTTTTGATTGGAACCACGTTGATATAACAACTCATTTATTTGCTCAGCTGCAAATAAGAACATTTATATACATTCCTACCATGTTCTTTGATGATTCAGATGTGCTGCTGTGTTATACACGTGTGTACAGAAAAATAAGTGTATGATTTTTTATTAAAGAAAAAAGAGTTATGCTTTGTGATAAACGAAGTTTACATAGTTTATGCTTAAAAATACATAAAATATAGATTACAATCAATGTGATATCCACAAGAAAGACAAGCCCTGAGAAGATGATTTCACACTATTTCGTGTATGAGAAATCGAACTGCATAATTAGTTTTTTAAGTTTTGGGCACAACTTCATATATAAGTTTTTGTTGAAAATTTTGCCTTCAAGAAAAGCTTTTTACAAGTTTTATTATCTTTTAAATATATATAGATAATAAGTATTAGTTAGTTATAAATATTATTTAATTTGTATCTTTTTGTAAAAGTTTTTATCACTTTAGTGAACCCACAAAACTTCAAAAAATAGGTCTTGAGCAGCTTAAGACCAAAATTACAAAATACTGTTTAACTTTCTTAACTCAAACTTCTTCAACTCGAAATTCTACATGGCTCAAAGTAGTATTCGTGCTTTCTTGATGCATTTATCATAGTTTTTGATCTCTATAACTCGAGTTTTCCGTAAATTGAAGCAAAATTCTATCCCTTGTCACTTCGAGTTAGGGAGGTTTTACTGTATTCTATTTTTTTCGGAATTTTGACAGTTTTTGTATAACAAGTCACCAAACCTGCACAAAATTGTTAAAATATGGATTGGGAAAAGGTATTCGGCTGTTTTTTAGTTAAAATAAACAAATATTGTCCATTCTTTTCAACTATGTAGCTTGTCCCATTTTTGGGTTAAAACCATGATTCCTTTATTCTACAATTCCGGGGTTTTATCGTTGAAACACCGACGCAGGTGGATTTTCCAATCATCTTTTGCGGTTAATTTCTTCCCAACAAGAGAGTGTTGAAAAGATCGAACCAAATGATAATCTGACGATTCAATGTCAGGACTGTACGGTGGATGCATCCTCTTAGTTTTTTCCGGTTAAATAAAGATGTGAATTCCGGCCTCTTTTTTTCAATTTGTTGCTTAAATCGCATTAATTGCTGGCATTAGAGTCATTTGACTCAATCGTTTGGCCTGGCGGTAGAAGCTCATAATGGATGGTAGTCTTATAGTCCCACCAAATACATAGCATCACCTTCCTTGTCGTCAATCTCAGTTCTCACACTGTTCTTGGAGCTTCACCTTTTTTCGATCAAAACCGTTCCCAAACAATATTATCGTTTGGGTTCTACTATTCATCACCCGTTACCATAAGTTTCAAAAATGCTCCGATTTCGTTTCGTTTCAGTAGCTAATCGCAGATAGTAATTTGTTCGTAATTTTTTGCACTAAGTTCATGAGACATCAAGCTTCTTTTTTAAGCGAATTCTATTCAAATGGCTTAAAACGGTTTTGTAATCAATCTTCAGTTCCTCAGCGATGTCATGGCTTGAACAATCGTCAGATGACGATTTTCTTGAACCATTTCCATTATTTCATCGACTTTTTCGGTGATGAGTCGACCAGGGCATGGAACATGTTTAACTTCAAAATTACCAGAACGAAATCGAGCGAACCTTTTATGTCAGTTGATTGAGATGGAATAACTTCACCATAAACCTCACAAATATTTTCATATGCCTGTGAAGCATTTTTCCTCCTTTTTTCGTAGTAAAATTGTAATATTTTTTCAGAAATTTCACTCATATTTGCCTTGCAATAGTTTCACTGTTCTACAAATTTTTTTTCTTTTAATGTACATGATGATTTTCTGCGTCTTCAGAATACTTTCATCACTTAAATTTTTTCGTCAAGGACCTTTTTAAGAAGTCATTCCAAATTTTAGTAACTTGCTTAAATTTATGATCATAACTTAATTTCTGTTGATCAAAATTTAATTTTATACTAATGATAACAAAGTCTATTATTTTAAAATAGATGCATATATTTGTTAGAAAATTCTTAGAAAATAATATGGCTAGTAATGGACATATTGCACCACATAATCCACACCATAAAAATAGTACTAAAACTGAAAGTTGCCGGATAATATCAGGTAGCTTATAATAAGATTATAAGAGAAGATATATTGATAATATCTGCCAAACTACTTTTTACCGAGTACTTTGAATTATTATGCCACTTATTTTTCTATACACATGTGTATGTTTCCCTGATGGCTCATCGTTCTCTCAACAATTTTCTGTTTAGATATTTGGCAAAGCTTGACTAGTGTTTGAGTGAAAATTTCGACGGAAATGTTCGAGAAGAAATGACAGATCTGTATCTATATCGTAAGTCGTCAGAAAATTTTAAGTCTTAACAGCTTTTCCAACCGAAAATAGTCTTGTGTTTAAAGATAATTCTCAGGAAGATATAAAAAAGCAAGAAAAGCTCAAGAAAACTCAAACTGCTCATTGCTTTAGCTTAAAATTCGCTTAAAAATGCGCGTACATAAATTGTTAATTTATATCTAGTAGATATTTTTCGTTTGCAATGGATCATCATAAATATGTAGCTCACATTCCATGCCACTTAATATCAAAACAAAAACAAAAAATAATCAGCTTAAAGTATCTGGTAGACTGCATTTGCGCACATACAAAGTAAATGCAGATACATAGACTATCTTTGGATGCGTGTCAAGTAACCACAAAATATTGCTGATTGGTAGCAGTTTATTTTAACAATTTTCATTTTTACTGTTTTTTTTTTAAATTTTATTTTATTTATTTTCCAAACTGATTGTTCTACATAAGCTTAAGATATATGGCTATAAAGAGTAAAAAGGCACTAGCTATAGATACAAAGTTATTAAAAGATTATAGATACATATGTATATCATAATCTTTTACAAAAATACATATAATGCATATAAAGATAAAATATTTATTAATATATGTGCATTTGTGGGATTTTGTTCGTGTGTATTTTTATATTTTTATAACTATATAAGGCGTTTTTATTTTTATGTTTAGAAAAGAGCATATCACAGAGCTAGAGCGCATGGAGTACATTCTCACGAAAAGACTCTTTTCAGAGTTCTTTCAGAGCGCTCTGAATCAATAAAAATCAAGGCGTGCATCACATGTCTGAGCTAGGGATGATATTTGTAGTGGATGTCCACTTTTTTAACCTCTTTTCGATTTTTCAAAGTCCCCAACTCCTTTAAGCCCAAAAAAGTACTTTCGGATACACTAAACATCAAAAAAAGTAAACGTGACGCATGATTAAGATTTTGTTCTCAATATTGAAACCGAAAAAAATTGTTCTCTTAAAATACATTCAGAAAGAGAAGTTTAAGAGTATTTATTTGGATTAACCGATCAAAAAATTTTCAGATGGATTTTCAGATGGACGAATCGTGTGATGATGAACAGAACGAGATGATCGAAGTTATAGAGGCAGATAATGTCGTTGATGTCAACGAAAAAGACGAGGAAGATGATAGCTAGTATATTGGCTGCAACGGAAATCAAGTACGTGCTCGTACAGTAAATATTGTTGACTAAAAAGAGGTGTAAAAAAGATTCAATTGTCATCGGAGGATTGACAAAAAGATTTGAGCCATTACGTCATTCCTGAGATAGCACGCTTCGTATTTTCAACTGATTTGATTGCTACCGATCCAGAAACCTGGACTAAGCGCGAAGATTACCAACAAGCGAAATAAATATTGCGTTATCTACACGTTTTCAACGACGCCACCAAAAGAGGCGTAATATTTATTTGGAAAGAATATTTTTGCTTCAAGTCATCGTGGAAAATCGAAAGAAATACATATCCATCCCATGACAAAAAGAAATTAATTTGATTAAAATTGTCTTACAATTATAATTACAAAATTTCTTATTTACGACAGGAATGATGTATGCTCGATACAAATTTGGAGAAGAAAAGTTAATGTGGGTCGGTCTCTCATTTTAGCCTTTTGGAAGGCACCCTAGGAGCGATGGAAGACGATTTTAGAAAAAAAGTTTTTTAAAAAAAATATGTATAGGTGCCCCTTAACAGGTTGGAAATATAGGGTAGATATGTTGCGATAAAATGTTGGAAAGAAAAAGCCAATGGTGGTCAGGCACACATTTTATCCTACTAGGCGCACTCTGGGGTCAAATTTCCTAAAAATATCAATTTTGTTAGGTATCAAAATGCCGTAACTAAAGATATCCATGTATTACAGTCCCACCCCTAGTGCCTCAGCAACAAAACAAAAGCATTAGTATCGTCTGGGATTGAAATTCGACCAGTTTTTTATTTGCCTTTTTATAATTATAGATACAAAATATTTGGTGCGCTTCTTCTCCGCACTCTGATTCATTTAAAAAAACAATTATCAATATCGGTTGAGAAACACGAGAGAAAATTGTTCTTAACGCCTATTTATATAAAGATTAACAAACGGTACTCTCGCGTCCGAAAAAGTACTTTCAGATGATTAAAAAAACTCCCCTCCAAAATTATCAAATATCATCACTGGTCTGAGCCATGGTGGAAGAACAAGGTAGGCGCTTATTGGAGAGGAAGTGAGCTAGATGTCAAAGTCAGCTGTTCAAATTATTCTAATTGTTGTTGCTGACTTTATTGTTTGACGTTTATAGCACTCACAGCTTTGTTAGTGTAAAATTAGACATTTGAGCAGCCGTAAAAATATGAGCCTACCTCATTATGCAATCATGCTCTGAGCTGTCATTGAAGTATATTTTCTGTAATATTAGGTCTGTTACCGAACTAGTAATTTTTAGTCCATTTTGCAAGATTTGCAAATTTTAGTTCGAAAAGCGTTTCCGTACACGAAAAAATGGAAAAGAATTGTTAAAGAGCATGAGAGTGAGAGACTTAAAAATTTCCCTTTCGTGTCAGAACTCACGAAAGAACTCACTGGACAGAAAATATCCAGTCCGAAAAATTTCTACTGGCGAAACGTGAAAAGTATCAAACTACTAGGAATGAGTTTTTTATAAACAAAAGTTAAAAATAGCGCTGGAGCTGAAATAAAATATGTGCTTGATAAAAAAAAATTTCTGGTCTTTCAGATAAGATAAAGCTACCCATAGATGATGATTTTTTTCATATTATATGTTCATCAGCGATTGATTTTAATGAAAAAGACCCCGATTTTGAAATTTAAATATTTATTTTTTAATTTGAAATAAACAAATTCGTTTGACAATTCATAAAGTTTAACAAGTTTTAGTCCAAACATCGTTTCCGTACTTTCTTGTATTTTTCTCTGTCTCTGGGAGATTTTTTTTCTTATTCTCTCGCTTTTGACAGTTTTACAAGTTTTAATTCAAAAATAACGCGAACAGACCTATTATTATATATTACATGCAATCAGATATATTTTGCAAATTTTTATATATTATGTTATTCTTTTTGTTTTCCTTTATTTTTTGTTGAAGACTATTTGTTTTCATTCCTTTCTAATAAGTCTGGCAGATAGAACTCTGATATATGCATTACTTGTACGGACGTCTGATACTTTGTCTGATACAGAGCATGTAAACTCGCATCGAGAGATCTCTCCTTGTGCTATGAGTGCAAACAAAAACTCGATCAATCCACTTTTGACGCTCTGAACAAAATAAAAATCACGAACAAGCTGTTTGACAATATTTGCCATGGTAAAAGGGACAAGGTAGCTACACGGCTATCAATCCTCTCTCTCTCTCTCTCAGAGTCAGAATTGTCAAAATCAATATAAATTAAATGATGCCTTGTTATGTCGCTCTATTTTGTTTCAGTATTTTTTTTTTTTGACAATTCTGACTTTCGGCTCTCAGCCCAGCAGCTTATTTGTTATGCTATGGTCTTGGCTCTGCTCTTAACAAATAAACGAAAACGCCTATACAGTGACTCAAAGTAATAATAGAACAAACTTAAAAATTTCATTCAAATCCAATCCAAATTTAAGTTATTTTTATGGTCCAACTGGCAAGTTTTTGTATATTTTCAAAGAGTTTGAAATGGTTAATATAAAATAATTATAAGAATAATTAATTAACAGTTCATTGATATTAAAAAATTAAAAAAAAAACAAATTAATACCAAAAACCAACATCAAAGTAATAATGGAACACGACGTTAATTTATAAAATCATAAGCAGAATACTTTAAAAAAAACAGAGTAAATATTTAGTTGGTAAGACCTTCTGTTTAACAACTGCTTCCAAATGATTTGGCATTAATTTAACCAGTTTTCAACAGTAGGCCAGCTCCATATTCGTGCACTCTTAAATACTGCCTGATTTAGCAGATCACGGTTACTTCATGTGTGCTCAATAGGATTAAGGTCTGCAAAGCGAGTCGGAGTTTCCAAGTCATGTGGTCAATTATTAAGAAGTCAGCTTCTCACATTATAGGCTTTTTGCCACGGATCGTTTCGCATTATCTTAATCTTTCACGCTTGGTCCACCCACTGATTGAGTTTTTTCACTTTTCCAATTGCCTTGAGACGGCGACTAACGGTTGGTTTTGATACATTGAAGGTCTCAGCAAGGCATTGTAAAGTTATCGTTGGATTCCGCTCAATTTCTGCTCTCAGTTCGTCGTCATCAACACTGCTACCTTGTTGACCACGTGGTTCATTGTCCAGGCAAAAATTGTCTACTCGGAAATTGGCAAACCAGCGTTGTACTGTGCGCTCGTTGCAGGTATCTGATCCCAAAACCTCATTAATTTCATTCGCAGTTACAGCTGCATTTTTGCCTTTTATAAACATAAACAGGTAAAGCACACGAATATCTCTTGTTGTAAACATTGTTCCACAATAAATTAGGCACCAAAAGAAAAGTATTTAAATTTTAGCAAAAATGTCTGTTCATGCTGAAAGCACTTTTAAGACTGACGGCAAATCCGACATTTGGTATGAAAACTAACTGTTATAAAGTGGATTTGCGTTATTTTCCGAAATGTATTAATGTGCTCTTGGACGTGCTGCTCGTTCTCCATCTCACTCTTTTCCGCTGGGTAAAACACAAGCTTGTTTGGTTATATGGGTGTGAGTTATGTGTACATACATAACCAAAGTGCTAGACATACAGTCAGACAGACCGAACGACAGACAGATGTTACGACTTGCCGACAGACATACAGCTGCTGCCAAACACTGCTTTCAATAGATACGTTCGCTCGGTCTTTTCGTTTTTCATACCAAAAGTAGTAGTGTTGTTGTTGTTGTTATTTTATTCAAGCAAGTAAGTATCTTGCACAGCTGCCACGGATCGTTGCAGACTTTCATATTGTTGCACATACAATATGTATCCATATTTTTTCTATATAAAAATATATGTATCTCTATGTACTATCGATATATACAACAACATTATGTGTTCATATATACTATATACTATAAATGCTTACACTAGATACACATTTCAACATCAACATATGAGTGGATAAGAATCAAAACTCACAAGCTCCACTTTTTAAATTTTGAGTTGACGTTGGTTTGAAACCTATTAGTTTATCCACCTTTGAAAGTTTTAAGACCAAACTTAAAAAAGTCGTGGTTGTGAACGATGGAGATTCAAAGCCTTGCAATAATATTTTTTTGTTAGCCATCAATCAAGAAAAAATAACGAAACTGCATCATTAACTAAATTTTTTTTAAAGTGGAGGTGGTGAGTTTTGATTCTAAGTCACTCATATATAAGAATGTATCTTGCATACCTACACATATAACGCCCGGCCATAGATTAGATATATTCTGTTTAAAGCAGCTTGCAAACATCTGAACATACAAAGATACATATCATAAAAATATATATTTACCTACATACATACATGCATATAGTATAAGATATCATGCGATGTTCGAGCGATAAAATTATTTATACGTAAAATATTGGAAATCCATTAATTTTAAGTATACGCCATAGTCAATGGTTTATCATGATGTTGCATGGTTTTTGGGTATCTGCAAGATATGTGTTTTATTTTTATGCACATCTATTAATCTCTTAAGTTGGTGAATTTTTTTGTTTTTTGGGCTTAAATTATATTTAAGCAGCTTTTAAGTTATGTACAGGTGCCATCTATATGTACAGGTGTTAAAGTTCTTCGAAGTGTTCTCAATCAAGAATATCTGTTTGTGTATCATTTATGTACCTTTTGGGCTGAAGAGTATTTTTGGCGTTTGAATCATTCCCCACACTAAAAAGCCTCCCAATAAAAACCGGTTTTTAAGCAAAGCTTTTGGTGTCTCTTTCTATGAAATGCTGAAGTGAAATCTCAAAACCCGAAATTTTCTCGCCGATATCTGTTTGTTCACGGATCACAGGTTGCGGATAGTAAACGGCCTCTAGATATAGAGGTTAGCCGTTTTTAAGCGTTCCCGGACAATTAGCGGGTGACCAGCTATTTTGGGAAGGACGAAGTGTTGGCCAGGCGAGTTAGAGTCACCTTAAAAGCGTCATATCCAAAAAACTCCCTCAAGACTCTAAACTTTAGGGGTCTCTCCAAGGCCAAAAAATGGAATCTGCATAGTTTTTGGCTGCCCCCACATAATAACTGCCCAATGAAAACTTAACCAGCCTCAGATATGAACGCCTATTGCATTGACGACCATCGCAAGCGAGAAACGGACAATGATTTACGGATATGCACCTGGAATGTGACCAGCACCCTAGCGGGTGACCAGCTAGGGACAAAACGTGCAATGACTTACGGATATGCATCTGGAATGTCCGGACGCTTTATAGGGAAGGTGCCTCTGTACAATTGGCGGAATCCCTCGTAAAAAGAAAGGCTGACATCAAGGCCATCCAGGAGATGCGATGGAAAGGACAAGGCTATTCTAAGAGAGACTGCGATATCTACCACAGATGCCATGTGGAGAAGAGCAAATTTGTGTGCGGATTCGCCGTAAGCCGGAAACTACGCCACCTTGTTTCCCGGTTCACACCTGTGAACGAAAGACGCCACAAACCGCATCAAGGCGAGATTCTTCCACATTAGCGTAATTTGCGAGCAAGCCCCCACGGAGGAAAAGGACGATGATTTCAAGCACGACTTCTATGTGAACCTAGAGGACGTGTATGATCACTGCCCAGCCCTCGACGTGAAGTGAGTCCTCGACGATTTCTATGCGAAGGTAAAAAAAGAAAACATCTTTGTCTCCACTGTCAGTCAGTTCATTTACCACGAGCCCAATTCAAACAATGCTCTAAGACTGAGCAACTTCGCCGCATCGCGAAACATGCTAGTAAGTAGCACCAGATTCTAACATTTCGATATCCACGATCATGTCGTGATCGACGGAAGGCGCGCTTGAAGCGTACTGTATGTGCGCATATTTCGGGGAGTCAATATTGACGCCAACCATTATCTTGTTGCAGCCTAGGTTCGCATGCTATTGTGCAATGCGTAGAATACGCGCACATGTATTCAACTAAGCTGCAATCACAACGGACCGCCAAGGCCTACTCCACCACTCAGCTCTCGGTTAAGCTAAACCAACCTTAATCTTGCCTCGATGACGTTGGCGGACTTTGGGATATATACCTCTTCATGCGCACTGCTTCCAAAGAAGTGATTGACATATATACCACTCTATGCGCACTGCTGCTGAGGAAGTCATTGGTTTCCGGCGCTCGTAACCAATGATATGATCAGAAGTATCGCAACGCGTCAGCAGCAAAAGAACCTTAAGACAGCTGTAACGCGAAAACTATGGCGAATAGAGCAAGGAAGATAGGCGCCTTTTACTAACTTACTTACTTAGATGGCGCTTACAACCGTTGGTCGGTTTTGGCCTCGTCTAAGAATTTAAGCCAGCCTCTTTTGTCTTGAGCTTGCTGGCGCCAGTTGGAAACTCCAAGCGTTGTCAGATTATCCAATGCCTGGTCTTTCCAACGAAGATGCGGTCTTCCTTGTCTGCGTTGACCACCGCTGAATACCGAATCCAATAATTATTTCGCTAGAGCTTCGTTGTTCATTCTCTCGACATGACCTAGCCAGCGAAGCCGCTCTATTTTAATACACTTGACTAAATCGATGTCGGCATACAGCTCATACAGCTCGTAGTTTCATCGTATTCGGTACTCGTCATTGACGCAGATTGGACAATAGATCTTGTGAAGGATTTTTCTCTCGAAAGATCCGAAAGTCCTTTCATCAGAGCTGCTCAATGTCCAGGTTTGTGTTACGTATAGAAGTACGGGCATGATTATTGACTTATAGAGCGTCAGTTTTGTTCGTCGAAATGGAGCTCTGCTTCTCAATTGCCTACTGAGCTCAAAGTAACACCTGTTGTCAAGAGTTATCCTTCGTTTAATCTCAATACTAATATCGAAGGAGGAGTTAATGCTGGATCCCAGGTAAACAAAGTCCTTCACAACCTCAAAGGAGGTGTTGTCAACAGTGACGTGGTTTCGAAGACGCTGGGACTGTTTGTTTGTTGACACAAGATACTTCGTTTTATCTGCGTTCACTGTAAGACCCATTCGACTCGACTCTTTTTCTAGCCTGGAGAATGCTGCACTGACTTCGCGCGTATTATGGCCAATGATATCAATATCATCTGCATACGCCAGCAGCATAATACTCTTATAGAAAATTGTGCCGCTGCGTCTCAGGTCAGCAGCTCGGATGATCTTCTCCATGACTATATTAAAGAAGTCGCACGATAAGGTATCACCTTGTCTGAAACCTCGCTTGGTATCGAACGGAAGGGAGAGAAAATCCATCCTGATTTTCACTGCGCTGCTGGTGTTGTTCAGTGTCATCCTGGAAAGACGTATTAGCTTCGCAGGAATACCAAATTCAGATATGATGGAGTATAAGTGACTCCTTATTGGACTGTCGAAGGCGGCTTTGAAATCGACAAAAAGATGGTGTGTGTCGATTTGTTTCTCAAGGATCTTCTCCAAGATTTGTTGTAGCGTAAAGTTATGGTAGATGGTGGACTTTTAAGTTCTGAAGCCACACTGATAAGGTCCAATCAGTTGGTTAATGATGGGCTTAAGTCTTTCACACAATTCACTCGACAGGACCTTATATGCGATATTAAGAAGGCTAATGGGTCGGTAGTTGGCGCAAATGGTGGGATCACATTTTTTGTGAATTGGGCAGAGCACACAGAGGTTCCAATCATCTGAAATCCATACTTCCGACCATATTCTGCATAGAAGTCTGTGAATGCATTTAAACAGAGCTTCGCCATTGGTCTTAAACAGCTCAGCCGGTAGGCCATCGGCTCTTGCGGCTTTGTTGTTTTTAAGCCAAGCTATAACTGTTAAGACTTCGTTATAGTCGGGCAGCAGGACGTCTTTTCAAATGCAACAAAATAAAGTAGGAGAGCGTAAGAAGTTTTAAGTTTACCAGAACAAGAAAAATTTTCGAAACTTCTACCCACAGGTTAAACGTCTAGCCCAAGGTTTCAAGCCCGGAGCATTCACTTGCAGAGATGAAAATGGTGATCTGGTTACAGATATCCAGTGCGCACTGAGACTATGGAGGCAGAATGTTTCCAAACTGCTTACGAGCGACGATCCCAACAATGGAGAATGCGGTCCGAAACCCCCAATCGACGATGGTGGAGTGGAAATTTCACCACCTAGCCATGACGATGTTAAAGTTGCTAATAAGCGACTCAAAAACAACAAAGCAGCAGGTGCTGATGGCCTGGCTGGCTAGCGGAAAGCATGCCCGACGATTGAAATCTCAGTGTGCTTTGTCCTATACTCAAGAAAGGAAACCCGACAATCTGCGCCAACTACCGAAGTATCAGTCTTATTTCCTTCGCATACAAGGTTCTTTTTAGCATTTTGTGGAAATGCGAAAAAGCGTCACGATATCGTTTGCAAAAGTCTGAACAGCTTCAGCTTTCACTATGAACCTGACTTTACCCGAACAGCGCTCTTGTTTGCCGAATACTGAAGGAACTCTTCCATGGGAAGAAGATGTATCGTCAGTTCTAGACTCACCTGTGGCGTAGATTTCATGGTCCCTTTGCTCTAATGTTAGAGAGTCCAATGTAGCTCCTTTTGTGTACAATTGTCCACCACACCAAAGAACCGTAGATGAGAATACATAGTGAATGATAGTGCGGTCGCAGGCCTCATTTATTATCGCGTTTTCAACTGAGCTTGTTATCAATGATAGCTCCAAGATATTAAGCTTCAGATCTATTGGAGTTCTTCAAAGTTACTCCATTGACTTTGGGCAGAGTGAAGTTGTCTATTTTTCTTCTTCTTGTGAACAGAACGAGTTCGCTCTTCAGAAAAGTTTCATCTGATAACGTCCTTTATTCATTCTTATATTTTATGAACAGTTTATTAAAAAAAAAATACTTATTTGCTCCCCAATTTTCGTACTCGTAATATGTATGTATGTATCTCTCAGCGAATTTCTATGTTATATTTAAGCTAACCGCAATCTTAGAAATGGCGGTTTTTTAAAAGAATTTTAAAGAAAAGAGCCGATAATTTCGGTTAATCAAAGGTTCTGCCATGGTCTGGTTCTTAATGAGAACTTTTTTATGAATAAACATAACTGTAATTTAATATTTTCTCTGCGAAATTGAGCTGTAAAGTTGTAAGTTATATGGTTCATGCAGGATGTCGAAACCGGATGTAAAACCGCTGAAAGCAATTTCATTGTCGCTGACCTTAATTGAGTCTATTTGCGTTACTCACATGGTCTGCCTTGTATAGCGAATATTTCTACAAGTATAAAATAAAGTATAAGAAATAAGTATTCAAATAACTTTTAAATAGAAATTAAAAAATAATGTTACGAAAATAACATACAAACAAACTTCTTTTTGTCATAGATAGAAATAATGAATAACACCATCAAACGCTAATACCACAAAAGATTACAAAAACAATGTCAAGTAAATTAAAACGCAAAGAAAAAAAAAACACTTAATTAAACCAATTCGACCTTCTCTACCATTCATTTTGTGTTTTTTTTTTTTCAGTTATTTTTTTTTTATTTTTTTGTACAAATTATAATTGTAAATAAATACCAACTCACGAGCTGCGCTTGTATTGGTGTATATTTATTTTCAGATAGATACATTTTTTGTGTATTTCGTAGGTACTTTTATTTTTAGAAAAAACACAAAAAAAACATGACCTTCCATGACCGCTAGTGTTATTTTGTTCCAACACGATTTGCGGGTAAAGAAGTGGTTAAAGAAAAGAAAAGAAAATATTGTATTTCAACGAACTCAGTGATAAAGAAAAAAAACAAAACAATTATAAATGTGCCATACATATACATTTTGCTATATTAAAATAGCTTTTTTACACTTATATATGTATGTGTAAAATGTACATTGAAAGAGATAATTAATGAAATATGTATAAGAAATAAAAAGTTGAGTTGGTTTTATTTTAAAATATAATTTTTGAATTTTAGATATGTAGCGATCAAATTTTATTAAAAATAAAAAAACAAATTTGCTTATACGTAGTAATCTTCTAGTCAAATATTCGATAAAATCGGCCTTATCATGAAAAGAAACTCCCTCGAATTTTTATCTAGGTACGTTATTTTCATATCACAAAAGATTTTCGCAATAGGAAAAAAATTCCCCGGAAAAAAGTTGATGTCACAAACAAAAAAATGTAATTTCTGATTTCCGCTTCTAAATGGATATCCCAAACGAGAATTTTACATTCATATTTAGCTGAAGAATTTCATAGAATAAATTTTAAATTAAATTATGGGTTCGTGCGTGAGAATCAATATAAAATGTAGAAGGAATTTTATTTTTATTGGAAATTTGTAGCTCTTCAATAAATTAGAAATTACCTTTTGACAACTTAATTAAAGAATCAGTTACATGCAAAGTAAAATCAATAACATGCAAAAACTATGGGTATTCACGATTAAGTACACTTGACAAAGAGGACTAGTGCATTTCGGCAGTAAGGTTTTAGAGAACACACCACTCTTTTAGTTGATCATATTATTATGATTATTATTAAGATAATTATTATGTTTTGATTGAGATTATTATATTATATCAAGGAATTGGTACATAATCTCTCAATTAAAACACAATTTAGGTTAAACATTTACATAAATCGTATAGATCAATCAGTCTCAGTTTTTTTCGTCTTAAAAACATTGGAAAAAATTCTGAAACTTACTATGAGGGAGCAGTGGCGTAGATAGCTTTTCACAATAGAGGGGATGAAATTTATTTTTTTCACGAACATACATGAAAAATTTTTTGAGATATTCTTAATAAAAGAGAAAAATGTGTTAAAAAAAATTAACAATAAAAATTTTTGTAAAAAAAGTTTGACAATGTGAAATATATCTTTTGACAATTTTTAAAATTTCACAGTACTTATTTGGAGTTTCATAATAATATCTTAAAAAAAAGAAACAGTTTCGATAGTATCGTAAGTGTTGACGTAGAATTCCGTTTAAGTTGTAACCTCTTCTACTTTGTCTATTTAGTCCGATTGTTTTGTCTATTTTGCACGTATTTTTTATTGATCTTAATAAAAAATACGTGCAAATAAATTAACAACACTCAATTATGGACTTCTTATCGAGACCAAAACAAAGAAAACCTTAAAAGTAAGCATGATAAAATGAGCAAGCAAAATGTTAAATTTTTTTGATCACTTCGTTAAATTTGACAGGTTGAGTTTATTGACTGAGTTGAAAAGAGGTTCATGACCTCTAGTGTCAAAATAGAGCACTTAGTAAACTAGAACAGTAGTGCATACATAAACCCAATGCGAACCAATGCTTACAATGCTACCAATACGAACCAATCAGTTCGTGCAAAACAAAAACAATAGAAGCATTAACAACGAAACAAAAACAAAGAAAGCAGCAGGCACATTATAAGCAGCTGATGATTGATTTTCTTATAAAAAAACATGCATTTTTCTTCTTATATCTTACTATTTTGTGACTTCAATATAATAGTGACAAAATCCAAAACTAGATATTCATTCAGCGCAGTATATATCTGATATTTTAGTATATATATTATCTTTGAACGATAAGTATTAAAGGCTGTAGGTATACCCTAAAGTATTAGCCAAAAAAGTTGCATGACCTTCAAAAAATCTGTTAAAATGACCGAATACAAACCGTGCTGTAAGACGTAATCCTACGTCAAAAATTAAAAAAATAGTCACTTCAAATAAATAGGTTGTGTCCACAGAGCAGAGCAGAGAGAATATCTCGCGAGTACTTTGTCGATCATGTTGTGACAAATGACAATCATGTTGTGAAAAATTCCACTCGTGTTTCACAGCTATCGTTTTTTGTACGAAGATTGCAGTGGAGTGGACACCAATTAGTTTATTTAAAGTGCAATTAGAGCTAGTTTTGAGCTAGAACAAAATACGTTCAGAGCAGAGAGGGGCTGCTCCATATAAGTGAATGCTCAAAATTCTGAATTCAATTGGTTTTCTCCAAACTCGTTTTAATTATTCCTTTTAAGGGGACGTTACACCTTCAAACATTTTTTTATTTTAATGTTTTAAAATGCGTATAAGTTGAATAGAAAATAAGATATCATTTTGAAAAATTAAATATATATTTTTAGTAAAAAAACTACACAAAAAAATTTTTTTTATTATTTTAATCAGATATATTGCTACAGGAATTTTTTCAAAAAATCATTAAAAAATCTTGGCGGGCGTGATAAAACAAAAACTACACGACCGATCGTACTGAAATTTAAATATGTTGTTTTGCACTTGTCGATGCATGGAATGAACTACGGGCAGAAAAATCGGTTCTATAATTTTTGAGTTTTTGCCCAAAAACCCCGCCATTTTGTTATTTTTCAACCAAACTTGTTTCTTCTAGTTCATTCCATGCCGGTTTTGATGCTGATAAAAACCCCGTTCTTATTTTTTTTCGATGTTCCAGTAAGTTGTAATCACGCCCGCCATGGTTTTTTAATGTTTTTTGAAAATAATTTCAGTAGCCATATAAGTAAATAAAAAATCAAAAACAAATTTTTTTCTGTAATTTTTATACTAAAAAATATACATATATATATAAAATATAAAATGATATCTTGTTTTTTATTCAACTTATAGGCATTTTAAAACATTAAAATAGACTTTTTTGTAGGTGTCACGTCCCCTTAAGTAAATAGTTGATGGTTTAACCCTTTTGTGACCATAGCTTAACCCATCCTTTACCATTTTTAAGACATTAGTGATGAAGTTATCATAAATTTATCACAATCTTCTCCGAAATCTATTGGTCTAACTATAAAAGTAAATTAATTTTTAATAATTTAACCCACAGGCAACCATGATTTAAACCTTTGGTAAGCAAAATATCATAAATTTAACACAATTGTAAGTATTTAGAAACTTTCTGTAACAGTTTTTTTTTATTTATTTATAGTAAGAAAAAATTCAAAAATTTGTATTTTTCGATAGTAATAGAAAAATTTTCAAAATATTCTTTTTTTTTTTCAATAGAGCAAACTGATTCCACTTTTTTCTTCAGATTATCATGACCGAGTGTGTGTATTTTATTGTGCATTAATACATAAGCAATCACTTTGCTCATGGCTCATTCCATACAGACGAGTGTGACGTTTTGACTACTTTATTGTGCTGAAAATGGTATTAACTGGTTAAAATTTTAGCAATTTACTAAAGGGCATTTTAGAAGATGCCCCAAGGTTTCAAAATGCTAAAACATAATGCAATTATTTATACTAGTTTAATAGTTACATTCTCTTAAACACCTGGGACGGGTGTGACGAGCACAAGTTTAAAAACTAAAAATTCTGAGTTTAACATTGAAATTCAGTCCATCTGCCACAATGAAACCATTTTTGACTTGCATATATTCAAATTTAATATATTTTCTGTTGAATACCAGTGAAAAATATTTTGAAAAAAATGGCGATAATCATTCTTTTTAAACTTTTAAATGGGACGGGTGTGACATAACATTGTCCCGGGTGTGACGAGTGCGAATGATATGGGAATTATATATAAGAACTTAATGGGTATAATAACTTTCACATATTTTTGACACTTAAATCAAAAAAATATGTTTTTAATTAATGTATTAATTTGAAAAAAAAAAAATATTTTTTTGCATGAATTTTTGATCAAATTTATATATACAATATATATTATACAAATAATTTTCAGTTTTTAATATATGTAAAGAAAAAAAATATATTTTTTTGCAAAAATTTTTCGCATGAATTTTTGATCAAATTAATACCTATACAATTGATTTTGCTGTACATGAATTTACAAAACTTGTTTTAATTAAAGAATTTATTCATATACTTGCAAAAATTTCATTATTAGAAAAAAATTTTGAAACCCGTTCCGGGTGTGACCAACTTCTTGCAACGGAAATGAAGAATAAAAATAATTTATTGAATGAAAAAAGTTAACAAATTTATGTAAAACATCAACATCCTTACTTTTGGAAAGTTTCATTCTTATCATAAGCCCATGTTGCTTCTTAGGAAAACTATAGCCTTTTTTGGGACGGGTGTGACACAGAAAAAACACTCAGTTTAAATATTTTGTACTTTGAAAACGCAGTAACCAATCATTATTGCAAACTATTCTAACACAACATTAACATCTTTTTTAATATTACTGACCTTATTTTTTTTAAAGTTGTATCAAAAGATGACTGATTTCAAGGTTTAAATTAAATCAAAATATTTAAAAAATTTTTGAAGTGAAACTTCTTTGGCGGCGAGTGAAATTTCAAGGTCATTTTTCGTGACGCTAGGCTAACGTTTTCAATTAATATAAAAATTAAAAAAAAATTATTGCCGCTGCCAAGAATTGAACCCAGAACATCGTTGCTTATAAGACGGAATCTAATCCCTTACGTCACGTAGGCACATGAAAAAATTCTAACAAAATGTTATTAAAAGTGAACACGTAACATAATGAAAATAACATTAACTTTAGATTAACATTAACATTACATTATTAACATAACCGTAACATTAATTTTCATCCTACAAGTATGCACGGAAAAAAAAATAGAAAAATAGCTAAAACAGGAGCAGAACGCGTTCGTGAATATAGAGAGCGAATTAGAGCTCTTAAGAATACAGCCGCTGCTGGGTCTGCAACTAATGATGAAGGTAAGGTGATTGCAACAACGGCTGAGTTTCAAAATGAATTTTTACGAAACTTCAGTGTATTTTGGTGAATCTACAAGGAACCAATCCCCAAAAAACACACTGATGCATCTCAACAAAATTTTAAAGCCAACCAAGTTGATGCACTCAACAATCAACGTTCTCTGCTTTATGAGGCCCTCACTCAACATAGTAATTATTATGATCAGGAAGCAGGAGGTAATAATGAACAAGATTTGCCTCTGCTTTCGGAGGCTCCTTCAAAGAGTACTATGCAAATGCAATCCAGCATTCAAAAAGTAACAATGTAGAGAAGACATTCGAAAGCAACTTAAATACCAACTGAACTAAAACAAGTACCGAAAATAACTGTTATTTTACAATTTTCAAATGAAAAAAATGGTCAAAAGACTTTTTCAAATATACCATTATGTTACAAATGTCCTCAGCCTCACGAATATTAAGTCGCTTTTAAATTTGAAACTGATTCTTTAAAAGTTAATTTCTTGCCTAGTATATTTCGAAGAAAAATAAAGGTTACTTTTGACTTTTATTTTATCGGTCAAAAATAGCAGTTATTTTGTGACTTTAATTTTTTCGGTCAAAAATATCAAGCAATTTGTGTTTTCTTAAAGGCTGCTTGACAGATTGAACTGTTGACACCATGTGAAAATGTCTCACCGATGAGATGAAAATAATAATATCAAAATTTTTTTTATCGGTAAAATGACTTGAACAAATATAAATTACCTGATATTTTTGACCGAAAAATAAACGGCAGAAAATAACTGTTATTTTTGCCCAAAAAAACTATAAGGCACAAAAAACTGTTATTTTTGTCGGAAAAAATAAAAATGAAGAGATAAAAGTTAATATGTGACACTTTCGACAAAAATCATATTTGGTACGGTCCCTGGATGCAAATATTGAATCAACAAATTATTATTCCATTTCGTATTGATTGAATTTCTTTTCAGATACTTTCGCTCTCTATTTCACACTAAAATCTCTCTTATTTCTTACTGTTAAAGAAGTTTCACTTCTGCCACGTGTACGTTGCTACACGCGAGTTTTTTTATTTCAACTCGAAGTTTGTTTAGTTAAATTGTCAAAATAATATAAAAAAGCATTTAATTTAAAAATATTTTTGCAGCAGGACTAACTTAAGATTCCACTTCAATTCGAAAACCAAAAATTACTTCAAATACATGCATTTTAGAATTCATGTTTCCGTTCCTCATTTCTGTGGAATGAGACTCATCTAAAAAAAAATTATGTAAAATATTTACAAAAAAAATTATATATATGTTCGAATTTTTGCAAATTGAACTTATATTTATCGTGCAAAAAAAAAAACAAAAAAAACCTAAGTTAATAAAAACACCACTCTTACAGAAAAAAAAAAGAATCATTAATCTAGGTTTAACTATAAAGGTTTCATAACAACTCAAAGTTTATTTCACATTTATTTGGTTGCCCACATTAAAAAAAATTGAATTATTTTTCAAGTTTGGCACTTCATGCCTCCTATAATATAATAAGACCTGCCTGTCTGTCTGAGTTGGCGTTTACTATGCACACAGCCTTAGGAATAAAAGAAGGTCATGCTACATCCATACCTTAAGAAGAATTGTTGTCTTTCAATCCTGACGATCTAACTTTTTTGCAGATCATTTCGCAGTCATTTTCTATTGTACCTTCCATATTTAACAAAAGCAATAATATCCTTTTTTTAAAAACAGACTCATTTAAACAATATTTGTTTGAAACGTAAGTCAACTTCTTCAATGTGCAAAACTATTATATTCGGATAGCTAGATGATGCAAACAATGTTTGTTTGATCTGAACAATTCTTTTTTAAGGTGCAAAAATGTAATGTTCGGGTAACGGTTTCATTCAAGCAATGTTTATTTGTACCTGAACAACTCCTTTTTGTAGTGCAAAAATGTAATGTTCTGGTAACTGATTGATGCAAACAATGCTTGTTTGTACCTGAACATTTTTATACCCTAAACCTGAAAGGTCAGGGTATATTAATTTTGTGCAAACGTTTATAACGCATAGAACGCAGCGAGTCCGGTATAGAAAAGTATATATATTCTTGATCAGCGTCACCACGTGAGTCGAGCTATCTATGTCCGTCCGTCCGTCCGTCCGTCCGTCCGTCCGTCCGTCCGTCTGTCCGTCTGTGTGTTGTCCGTATACACAGGATAAGAAGAAGGAGTTGAGATAATTGGATGAAACTTGGTACACATGGTCACATGTACCCAAGGATCTGCACTATTGAATATTTTTGGAATCCGCCCACAGACACGTCTACCTCCCATACAACGCAAAAATTTAAAACTGCATAACTCAGCTCATAATAAGTCTACAACAATAAAATTTGGTATGCATGTGTTTTATATCAACACAAAGATGTCTTTGAAAAATGTACGTCATCCGCTCACGGACACGCCCACTTCCCATACAACCCAAAAATTGAAAACGCAATAAATAAGCCTCTGTTTAACCTAAAGAGCTAAAATTTGGCACGTATGTTTTTTATAACAAACAAAAGATGGTTTTGAAAAATGGACATCGTCCGCCCACGGACACGCCTACTTCCCATACAACGCAAAAATTGAAAACTGCATAGCTCAGCTCATAATTAGCCTACAACAATAAAATTTGATATGTGTGTGTTTCATACCAACATAAATATGTCTTCGGAAAATGGACGTCATCCGATCACGGACACGCCTACCTCCCATACAACCCAAAAATTGAAAACGAAATAAATAAGCATGTGTTTAACCTACAGAGCTAAAATTTGGCACGTATGTTTTTTATGACAAGACAAAGATGGTTTGGAAAAATGGACTTCATCCGCCCACGGACACGCCCATTTACAATAAATTTTTTTTTTTTTGTGAAAAGTGGGTTTAGGGTATTTCATAGTCGGCCTAGACCGACTTTAGACTTTCTTTACTTGTTTTTTTTAGGTTCAAATATTATATTCGGATCACAGTATGATGCGAACAATGTTTGTTTGTATCTGAACAATTCCTTTTTAAAGTGCAAAAATGTAATGTTTGAGTATCTGTTTCATTCAAACAATGTTTGTTTGTACCTGAACAACTCCTTTTTGAAGTGCAAAAATGTAATGTTCTGGTAACTGATTGATGCAAACAATGCTTGTTTGTACCTGAACATTTTCTTATTTAGGTCCAAAAATATTATATTCGTATCACAGTATGATGCGAACAATGTTTGTTTGTATCTGAACAATTCCTTTTTAAAGTGCAAAAATGTAATGTTCGGGTAACTGCAACTGCGGTTTCATGCAAACAAACATTGTTCACTCACAAACATTATGTTATTGTACATTAAGAGAGAGAGAGATAAATTTGCAAACCATATCTGCAAATAGAGAGTGAGAGCGTGTATTTCTGCAAAGTCCCATGCGTTCTCAATATGTGCCAAACAATAATGTATTGCCAGCAGAGTTTGTTTGGGACAGCGTTATAAATTTTCTGCGTGTACCGACGCTACTTAATTTTATATTGATATATGTATATGTTATCAATCGCAGGAAAATATATGTATAAGCAAGCTGTTATAAATTTTAATATTGAAAATGATATCTTCAAGTTATTGGTGAAATTTGTAGATCAATTTGTCATGCCACTACATTTGAAAAATCTGTACATATAACAAATTTGTAAACTATACCTTAAGCCAAACGGTACTTTACCATCGTGTTCCCAGCGCAATTTATCAAAAACCACTTCAATAGTTTTCCGAAATTAAACTAAATCTCACTACTTTTATTTTTTTAGTCTCTTTAGGTATCACCATGAAAAAAAAAAATAAACGTTCTTTAATTTTTGTTTATCTTAAAAGGGTCAAAAATTCGAATGTAATTTTTGAGAGGGGTTTTTTTTAGGAAAAGATCACAAACCGAATGAAGATAAAAACACAGCCTTAAAACTGCATTAATATTAATATCCAAAAAATTAAATTATTTTTCAAATCGAAATAAATAAATTGCATTCTGTGTACATTCTTTCAGCACTTTCAGCTGTGTACATTCTGGTATTTCATCAATGCGATGAGCAATGCTGATGATTCACTTTTGAAACAGCTTAAAATAAATCTCTTGAATTAAGTCGACATTCCAATTTATGCAACTTTAAACACTTAAATCTTTTGCATTATCAAAAATATAAAAGCTTATAAAGGTCAGTAACGGTCAGTATTGAACATTTTCTTAGAAGAATGCCGCTTATTGTAATTTAAATTTCAGTAGAAAGTAAAAGAAGAAGAAGTTTCTGTAAGTTAATTCAAAAGAGACTTAATGATGAATTTAATTAACATTAAACGATGAATACCCTTTATTGCAAATACATATTGCAAATAAATTACAGTAAACTGTAAAAAATTATTATATACACTAAAACAATAAAAATTCTTTGTACATAAATTTTATAGTTTTATTGGAAAAAAGTCTCAGATGGATGCTCTAATTTAACACAACAGAGAAAAACTCACTCTGTTCAAACCTGCTTAAAACAAACATAAATTATAGTATGGTTTAAAATTTATGAACAAAAAGAAAAGTAAAACTTATGAATTTCCAACACGTTGTTATAGTTTTGTAGCGGCAGTTCAGTGACTGCCATGAATGCTGCTATTATGTACAACAATGAAGAAAAATGAAGTCGACGATTCAACGCATACCTTAAAAACAAAAATTTTAAAAATTTACAGGTATCTGACGGAAAATGTGCTGAAAACAAATAATTTTCTTTCATAGATTTATGGTAAATACAGCAGACTGGCATTGCCATATATGATATATTGAACATGTGCTCTTGACAGTGAAATATTATATTCCATTAGCTGTAAAAAAAAATTATTTTAGCTGAAAGACGGTGATGAGTGAAACGATGAAATAATACCAACAATATAAAAACAACCCTTAACAGAAAATGGTAAAGCCTGACTTCTGCTTCTACCTATGGCCCACATCCTCCAGGCTGACATAAGCAGATCGACCGCGTGATAATTTACCCTTGAGAAACATCATCACTGTCTTGAACCTTGCCACACCAACACCGGTAGGCACCGCAAACTCACTCGCCTTGCTTAATTTCCCGGCACCCCTACATAACACCTTATTACGACATAAATAGTCAAAATAACCACTCATAAAAAATAACCCCAAAAAGCATCTTCGACGCTATTCCCTTCCCGAAACTAAAATTGCCTCTCGCAAATCTGCGTACACTCGCACTTCGGAGCCATTCCCGCATGACCCTCTCCAGTACTTTTACAAGCACCGGAAGAAGACTGATGCCGAAAAACATATTTGGAGCCAGGCATCTTCGACGAAATCTCCCTATCTGAAACTAGAATTGTCTCTCGCAAATTTGCCCACTTTTGTACTTCTGGAACCTTGCCACCATGGTCCTCTCCATTTGGAGCCAGGCATCTTCGACGAAATCTCCCTATCCGAAACTAGAATTGTCTCTCGCAAATCCTTACCACCATGGTCCTCTCCAGTACTTTTACAAGCACCGGAAGAAGACTGATGTCCTGGTAGGACCGAGGATTGCTCCTCAGCTTTTTAGGTGACTTTAAGAGCACGATAAATCGCGCCCGCTTCCCTTCGTCAGGAAACATGGCTTCGCTCAAGCACTTAACATACAAGGCTTCCAGGTATTCAGGAATGACCTCTTATATGCTTTTCCACATCTCTCCAGTCATACCATCTGTACCCGGAGACTTCTTACCCCTGACTTACATTATGCCATACTCTATCTCACCCACCTCCAAGGCCAAGGGATCAACTACTTCACTAAAAAGAGAAGAGGCCTCACCATCCGTTCTCGGAAAAGTAACAGTAACAGTAACGGAGTTCGAAGCTTTTTTGAAGGAAATTTCGAAAAATTTCTTTTCGGACCGAAAGTGTCGCTCTTTTCAACTTTTCGTCAAATCTTCTGCATTGACAGTTTAATCTTAAGTAAGCGGTCTAAGTTTACTATTAAAAATTATTTTCACATCATGGAGTATCTTTTAAGGAATATTCAGTTAAAATGTAATTGAAAATTATTCTTAATTGGTTCAAAGGGTCAACTTGTACAAAAAAGGTAATCTACGGTGGACACGATTCTTCGTCACAGTTACACCAAAAATAAAAAATTAGTAAGATTTAGTTAACGAATATTTATTTTTTCCTCTCCCGTCCTTGGTAAAAGCACCAATTTGCACGGAAGAATTCCACCATTTTGTTATTGTACAATTAAAAAACAGGAAACAATTCTCCCAAGGGGTAGAAAAATAAAAATTTATAAAAAAATTTTCCTTAGGGAGCACGTTGTAAAAAAAGAATGAGTAAAACTTCAGACACATCGGTTAAATAGTTTTCGAGTAACCATATCCACAGAAATGTTGTGGCGGTCGTGTGGTCGTGGGTGCAAAGTGTGTGGCGTGCGCACCAACGGAACCCGAGTTCAAATGTCGCCTCGGCCAAAAGTTAAAAAAAAAAAATACATTTTACTGTTCGGCCGTCACCTCTCTTTAAACAATGGCAAATCTTAGAGAGTAAATATGTTATGTGAAGCTTTTTGAAAACAAGAACTTTAGTCGTTCCAGTTCTCGGTCAATTCTGTGCAGACACACACAAGGCAACTGATCATAAGAAACTAGCTTAATGTCCTTACCAGGGATGAAATGGTAAATTTGTTTTTTAGTTTTATTGTTTTTTATGTCCACAGAAAAAAAGACTAGTTTTGAGAAAAACTATGCTAAAGTCTCAAGCTTCATACCAATCACCTTGAAGGGACGATAATTAAAACTCTTTAACTTTGCGAGTTTTGCTACAATCGAAGTGTTTTTTTTTTTTTAGGGAATATTTTGAAATGTTGTACTTTTAGAATAGAAGAACAAATTGAAGGTATCGAAGATTTTGTCTCGAGGTGACCAATTTTTTACTCCAAAGTTCATTGACCTCAACTACACCGTTCTAGTACTTACCCACAAGGTCTCATTCCCAATGTCATAGAGGATATAGTGATGATGAATCGATTTGGCCTCGTTGTGAACGAGTTGACTTCTCGGCCAACCTTTCTAATGCTGACCGTTTCAGTATTTTGGTTCCTGAAAACTAAGAATAAGGCATTTTGGCTGAACGGCAAACTTTTTTGGTGGAATCATTGGAATCATGGAATCATCATTTTTCAAAAATTTGAATATCAGAAACGGAACTGTGAATTGGTACTATTATCGCACCTTGAAAACGTACTATTTGCTGCCTTAAATTAAAGTTTCCGATTTCTATGCCATTTGGTTTCAACAAGACGTCACTTCTTGCCATACCGCCCGTGAATTCATGTCTTTAATGTGAGAACAATTCGTTGAATGCTTATGGTGGCCACATAGATTATTTGATATCATACTTCTAGATTTTTTCTAGATTTTGGGTCTACGTAAATACCAATTTCTACATGGATTAATAAGTCACCATTGCGGAACCCTAAGACAGCTTTACTCTCTTCATTCACAAAATACTACTTGAAAAGCTCGAACATGTCAACGAGAGTTAGAACATCAAAATGGATAGGATCACTAGATCAAAATTTGTCTTAGGAGGGCAGTAGATGACAAAATAGAAAACATTTGTTCTGGTCATGATAAAAAAGGAGGATGCAAAGATAAAAGCAATAGGGGTACTCTATATGTCTAGTTTATGTCGTTTCATGGTGCAAGAAGAGGAAATGTATGATCCAGACAATGTATTTTATGGTTGACAGATTATACATTTCCTATTCTTGCACCTTGCAAAGGCATGTTCTAAACATAGAGAATACTCCTCATATATTTCAATAAAAAACTGTATTCAAGAGGAAAAAAGAGTTGATCTGTTGCAAAAGAATGTAACAGAGTTCTCACTGCAAGAATTTATATTTAAAGCATAAAATTGTTCATAATGGAAGTGTTGAATATGGAAAAAAAGAAAGGGGAATTAAAAAAGTAGTGTTGCCCTAACAGAGAAAAAATATTTGCCAGAAAATGACAAAAGATTTTTAATATTAAAAAAACGAGGTAATTTTAAATGAAAAAGGGAATTTATAGCGAAAAACGGAGGGCAAATCCTTATTTCAGCTACTATCTGGTAACCCTTATTAACTTCTTGTTTCGAAAAAATCCTTAAAAAATAAATATAGACAGTAGGGATCACCCAGCAAAATTTAATTTTTTGTTTCTTTTTATTTTTGATAAAAATACAAAGAATATAAAATACAGTTTTTGTATCAGCTTTTGTAAGGTCATAAAAATTATGTTAAGGTCCAAAAAATTCTAATTTTTAAAAAAATAATAATTTTTTTCTTTCTTTTAAAATGTTCTTCTCAGAGGTAAAGGTTTTACGAATTTGTTTTGAATATCACAAGAAAAAAATGTAAATGACATTTTTAAAAATAAATGTATCTATTACATATATTCGATAATATATTTAAGAAGGTTAGATTGTTTTGTGTCTACCTGTTTGTTCAAAAACAAAGAAACATCATGATTAAATCAACAGTTGAATAAATATCAACTTTCACAATTCTTATTCTTAGAAATTTGTCTGAGAAAAATAAGAATAAAATAAATCTTAAGCATACTCAAGACATACTTTCGAATATTAAATATACCTGCGTGTAGTAACTAAAGCCATTAGATAATTAGTCTGTTTTGTCTTTGGTCTTAAAATAAGTACCAATTCTTTGAAATTTTGTAAATAAGTAGCCCAACTAGTAGCGAACACAATAGAAGTGCTAATTTTATCGTTTACATAACAAACCCTGTTTTTACTTTCTATAAGAGAATTTGGTTTTATGATATTATGTTAAAACCTGAGTGTTTTATTAATTAAATTTTAATTATAAAATTATTATTAAATTTAATTACATACTTACAAGTTGGTTAAGCACTAAAATAAGTTATACTAACTTTTTCAGTTGGAGTGTGAATTTCAGTTGGAGTGTTTCAGTGATTGTCACTTGTAATATTTGTGTTTTTTTTCCGGCACATCCGGTCAAAAATTAAACCAAAATTAATGCAATTTATGCTGGTAAGACATAATTTACATAAATGCCACACATAAAAGTAGCAAATGAGTTCAGGGGCGGTCTTGACATCCGGCATCAGTATTGAAATTTATGTATTAGAAATAGCTAATAGCTAAATGTTCGGGTCAATCTCTGACAAACATAAAAAAATGTTAATTTATAAACAAAGCGACACGAATTAAAATTGTTTGTGATGCAGAATTGATGGAAACTCTCTTCAGATATTCTAATACAGCACATTATGAGGGGGGCGGGGGGAGAGTAACTTGGGAAAATCAATACACCTGCCTTTTGAAAATTTCTTTAATATATTAAGTGAATTTATTCTTCACCGAATTAGGTGTCAATGTAAAGTGAAAAAATATAAAATTAAAGAAAAAATATAAAACCATATGATTCATCAAAAAAGATATGAAAAGAGTCCTTTTGGTTGAACATTTTTATATATCCTTAAAACATACTCTTTAAAATGTATTTTTACGAAATTTTATAAAAGTTGCGTCATAGCTTTGCTCTACAAAATTTTTTAAAGTGTTTTTTTTAATAAAAGTTTTTTATTACTGTTACCAAGCAACGCATACAAAATATCTCCAACTTTTTCGACCCCAATAAAATAAATAATAGTTATTTTGGATATCTAGTTTTTAAACATTATTTTTCGTAAATTTTAAATAAAAAAATATTTTTGAATTTTATAAAGAAATTTTACGAGAAATAATGTTTGAAACACTTTAAAAAATTTTAAAAAGCAAACTAAGGATTTTAATAAAATTTCACACAGTAAGAAGGTTAGTTGGTTTGCCACAAGAATTTCTTGACTTAAATTGAAATAAGTGTATTTTTCAAAATTATATGGATTTTTATATATTTATATGTTAAAAAAAAATAAAGCTAGACATATAAAATAAAGTTTGAATCTGGGGATAAGACTATGTTTGTTGTATGTTTCCAACATCGGCTAAAACTCCTTTAAAGTTTCAATATAGTCGCGCTCATTTCCAAATTAGAACAAATGCAGCAACCTCCTGTCTAGACAAGTTTCTCATATCCACATAATCTTTTTATAAAGTTTTATTGTTCACTTAATCTGAAGTCAGATTTAAAAAATTAGTTCTTATATAACAATCCTCGACTCGACAAATTTAAAATTATATCGTCGGTTCCGAAGAACAATGACGCAAGTGCAAATTTGAAAAAAAACGGTGCACTGGTGAATTGATATCCCCAATATCACTAATAGATGGGACTGGGTCCAACTATTAGTTAGAGATATACCAACATCCATCACGCAATTATTCTCGGTCAATTAATTGGTTTTTAATAAAAGTTTTATGTTATTACAATTTCTTTTTTGCCTCTCTTGCACAATTAAGATTTTTGCAGTTACGTCATTGTTCTTCTGAACCGACGATATTATAAAAAAATTACTTTTATATGCTACATAAAATTACCTATAAAAAGGCGGCCAAGTAATTATTTTCGAAAATATACAGATTCCGTGAGAGAATTCCAAAATATCGGTAGTTTCATATTTTGAGCACCTAAGAACTATATTTCTTTACCTGGTCGACGCTTGTGAGCAATTTTGAACTAAAACTGTTCGCATTTTTAAAAATTTATGGCCGCTGATAGCAAATTTAAAGTTACACTCAGAAAAAAGTTTCTTGGAATATGATAAAAAGGCATCATATTTAGATAAAAATAGTATAAACTTTGCTCCAGAGAACGCTTTTCTCTAAATGTGATCCTAAAATTCCCTAAAAATGATAAAAAGCTTCCATGAAAAAAAAAATATTTAAAAATATATCGTTTTTAGAGAAGAACACTTTTTTTATTTTTAAGAAAAGATCAGTGAAAGATAGTGAATTTTTCATCAAAATATAGGAACAAGTTTTCATTTTCAATAAATTTTTCTCTATAAATGAGAACTTTTTTGTGCGAGAAAAATACTTATCATTATTAGAGACATGAAATATTTCCATTTCACACAAGTCAAGAAATATTTATTCGAAAATGTGAAAATTTATTCTAATTGAAGACAATTATATTTGAAAAAGAGAAAATTGCTATTATCGAAAATAGAGAAATTTTTTATCGCAGAAACATTTTTTTTTTCTGAGTGTAGATTTAAAAAATTTCAAGATCAGATCAATATGTGCACAAAATTTCAAAACGATCGGTTCAGCAGTTTTTTCTGTAGGCTGGTCACCGACTTTTAAAATTACATGTTTGGGAAAATCGATTTAAAGTTTTGTACACATAGGTTGTTACATTCGAGGTGCACTTTCTTAAGAATTCATATCTTCGTTAGTTTTACTCGGATCGACTTCAAATTTGGACACAATATTCTTGAGATGTTGTGCATTTATATAAAAAATGGTTGAAAAAAAGAGTTTACAAATCTTACCCTCTCCTTAAGCGCTTGTCAATTTGATTTGATGATTTGAGTAATCCATGTCGATTTTTACCCAGACCATGCTTAAATGTTACTTTTGCCTATTAACAGCTACATATCATCAAAATTTGTTTCTTGTCACCAACGTAAATTGAACCGCGGAACATTGCATGAGAGTTGCACGCCTTAACGTTATGATATACCCTTACTTGTTTTTGCTTAAATAAAATGTAGCCAAAATACTGGTGGTTTGTTCTCTTCTTTTAAGTCCTTCTGATCTTTTAAGTCCTTTTAAACCCTTTAACTGAAAGCTTTAGAATGGCTTAAAAATCTTTGACCAGTAATAGAGTTTAACACGAAAATCAAGAAGGAGATCTAAAATTAAAAATTATTTTTCTAAAAAAGTGAAGCTAAAATTTTCAACTGATCAAGGCCCGTTAACTGATCTCAATTTTAAACAAAGTTTAGCTTAAACAAAGTTTAAAATTCCTTAACCTCAGTTTAAATTTTAACGCCGATACCTCATCTCAAAAAATCTAAGTTTAACTTGGTGAGGCAAGTTTAAATTTAAACACAGAAATTCTAGGTTTAAAAAATTTAAACTTAGATTTTGTCAAAAATTCTCTGAGAAAATTGGAAATATTCTCAATCATAAACAAAATATAAAAAATCATAGTAGAATAAATAAGGTATATGCAGCGCTGATTGTGCTCTCTTCTCGGTACTGCCGATATTGTCAAAATCAGCTGTGTGTCCAGCGCCGAATTAACGTTGGTGGGGCCCTGAGGCCATTTTTTTGGTGAGGGCCCCTAACAAGGAATGTTAAAAGTTAGTTGCACAAAAAGTATGCAGAGTGATTATTATAGATTTAATTATATCATTTTTCTTATGTTTAAAATATTGAATTAGAAAAATCGTTATTTGTTATATAAATATCGTTATTGACAATCATCAGAATAGTTTGTGTGGTTATTATTTAGAAGTTTTACGAGATTTAATCGAAGCGAACACTTCAATAATATTTTCGAAAGATAAATCACGTATAATGTCAATTTCTGTGCTAAGAATCATGAGGCTGATAAGACGTTTCTGTCCCATACTCGTACGCAATCTATTTTTGAGCAGTTTCATTTTGGAGAATGATCTCTCTCCACTACAATTGGTTACCATCATGAACAAGTATATGCGAAGAACTATTTCAGTACATATTTACAAAAGTTGAGCGAAGATTGTTCTCCAATATTATGCGATAAAGAAATTGTGCTCCAGATTCTGCGATTTTTCGTTTAAAAAGCCTTGCTAGCTCGGCGAGTTGAACCAGTTCATTACCAAGAGTCGATTCTTCATCTTCTGGACAACAATCACCAAGATTTTTCGCTTTTGCTTTTAACACTTCAGTTGTAACCGTTTGAAGATCATAAAAAAATCCGAACCTTTCTCAAAATTCAAACTTCAACTTCATATACTGCGATTCTTTTTGATAAAGACGTGGTCAGCGAGTCCTCAACTGGAAGAAAAGCTTCGACGCGGAATTTATCTCTTGGTGACAGCGAGACACAAGACTTTTTTGTCCCCGATGGCGGTGCAATTAAAAAACCACAAGAATAAAGAATTATTTAGATTTTTTTTTTGACAACTAAAATGAAATAACTATATTTAAATATAAGACACTTTATATACCTCATTTAGTCGTTGCGTAAATTCACGAAACAACGATTTGCGTACTTTTAAATGTGACACAATTTCTATTGAATTCGTTCTGTATTATTTCCTGCTATGCTGTCAGTCGCTGAGCGCAAATGCAACAAACACTTGTGATAGTTTCTGTTGTTTACTCAGAAAAAAAAATGGTAATTAAAAATAATATTTTCTCCATTTTGATAAAAAATACAACTTTTCTTCAATGGTGGGAGCCCCCAAGTGGAAGGGGCCTGAGGCCACTGGCCTCCAGCTTAATTCGGCCCTGTGTAAGGAAATAAAATTTGAATTATTCCAATTTGAATTTTGTGTCGTCTTCTCTTATATATAAACTCAAATGTTTGTCTGTCTGTTTGTTCCGTATAGGCTCGCGCACCGTTCATCCGATTGAGCTGAAATTTGGACACCGAGTACGTTTCATAGAGAAGAAAATGATAGCGGGCGGTGTAAAAATATGTAAAAAGTGGATGGAAGGCGTGGCACTTCATAATAACTCCTAAGCGCCTGGACCGTTTTCAATGAAATTTAGTAAGAAGGTTTAACTGCACCCAAGATAAAACATAGGCTATAAAAAATTTCAAAGATTAACGCAAGAGAGCGCTTTAAATAGTGAATGTTTAAGACTCAATAACTCCTAAACAACTTGACCGATTTTGCTAAAATTTAGCTTGTGAATTAACCTGACTCCTTAGGAATTTTCAGGTACTGTTTTACGGAAATTTGACTAAACACTTAAGACGAATTTAGGGGCAAAACCCAAAAAAACGATAATTTAAAACATTAAATTCATAATTTAAAAAATGTTAAAATCAGAGCAGTTTTAAAAATCGCCTTTTTTCTGTGCTCGAGGAACAATCCCGAGCAACACCGGGTAACATCAGCTAGTTTTAAATAAAAAAAAATTTTTGATTTTTTCAATTGGAATTTTTTTTCTTGCTTTCTCATTGTTTTGAGAATGCTTTGGAATTTTATATGAGTTGTCAACTTTGTTTTGACATTTACGGCAGTACGCTCTCTTCTAGCGAGTTTACCTTATTTATTCTACTATGTAAAAAATAAAAAAATCATACTTCAAAAAAATCAAAACAATAGTGGTATTCATGCAATGCCGAATATTTTCCGATGCCGTATATCGGAAAATATTCGCTGTTTTTGCATGAGGTACCTTTTTTGTATGTTTTGGTTAGTGCCGTATATTAATCAGCTGTTCTTTATGTCGTATTGCAAAAGTGGCCACTTTTGTTTAATAAATGAGCTAAAAACTAAATAATTAAACAAATACATAAAAAGTTTCATAATTAAGATGAATACAAAGAAATTCCAGATAAATTCTTTTATTATTCGACAACTGACAACATGCAATTTGTTGTTTTAAAGAATTCTCAAGTAGAAAGTTGAGTAAGAAGTTTTGAGTTTGTAATAAATATTGTAAAATATTTGAAAGGTGGCAACAACTCTTTGCCGAAAGTTTTCGGCGCTGTTTTCGCATCAAAATCGTGAGGAAAACTGGGAACTTTGCCGTATATCAAATTCCATACAAATTTTGACAGTTGATATACGGCGTTTACGCTTTTTCCGATTTTCGGCATATTCGGCACGTTTTCGGCATTGCATGAATACCACTAATAAACAAAAAACAAACATATTTTAAGTTTTGAAAAAAAAATATTCCAATGAAACTGACAATTTGCATTATTTTATCAAAAATTTTTGAAATATTTTGATGTTCTACGTCAGAGTTGTAGAATTTTTACTACAGTGCCGCTCAAATATGTTTTTTATTTTCAGTTTAAATTTTTAAACAGAGTTTAAGAAAACTGGCGATAAAAATGAGATAAGTTACGAAAATAATTTTAACTGAGTTTAAAATTTAAACTCTGTTTACGAAATCTGAGGTTAAGGAATTTAAACTTCGGAGATCAGTTAACGGGCCCAAGTTTTTAAAAGTATCTGTAGTAATTCAAGTATCTCAAAAACTTATTGGTCGATGACCTTTATGTTTGACCCAGTTGTTAATAATTTAATTGGTTTGTAATGGGAGAAATGAAAAAAATTTTTGGTGACTACTGACCATCATTCATGTACATTGTACAATGTACAACCCTTTCAGAGAAAATAAAAACATATTGAAGGATTAAGGAGTTGAATTCCGATTACCCCGTCTTGGCTACGGACCTAAAAAGAGATAAGTCATGTTTTCGAAAATGACTTGGAAGTGCTAATACGGGCTAAGTAAACAATTAGTTTCCAGAGCCCTCTATCGATCGACAAAACTAACACTCTACAAGACGCTCATCGCACCTGTGCTTCTCTATGGCGCTGAGGCATGGGTGGTATCTCAAACAGATGCAGCCGCTCTTGGGGTGTTCGAGAAGAAAGTTCTTCGCAAAATCTTTGGTCCTATGCGAGTTGGCGACGACTATCGCATTCGAATGAACCACGAACTGTACGAGCTTTACGACGACATTGACTAAGTCCAGCGTATAACAATTCAGCGACTGCGTTGGTTGGGTCAGCCATGTCTTTCGTATGGCTGAAAAAGCTCCAGCGAAAAAGGTGTTTGAGGTCAAAGCCGAGGGTCGATGACGAAGAGGAAGACCACGCCTTAGGCCGACCAGAGCTGATGAAGTCGGCCGTAACCCGACAACGGGTTGTCATAGCCACCTAAGTAAGTAAGTATTGTGCCCAGGTACTCGAAATACTCGAAAATCGAGAGCCCTACTTCCTAGCTCTTCGATTATTCCCAATAAGCAATTTTGCTTGATATCAAATGCAAGTCAAACAGATATCCAGCCTTTTTCTTCAGTCTTCAGCATAGATATCCATTGGTTTCCAATCGAGAAACAAGGCATTCTCCAGGAAAAAGATATGTACATTTGTTCTCAAACATTTTGTCTACTTGTCCTCTTATGGACTTCTCCAAACTTTTTTCTCCATTTTAGTACATTATTTATCATATATTTTCTCAGCGAAATCTCCATTTATTCTCCAAGTTGGTATCACATTATTTTTGTATTAAATTATATTTTTTATTAAATGGGATTCCAACATATTTTAAATTTTTCTCCACTTTTTCTCAACTTTTAACTGAGGGGGATTCAATTAAAAAATTATTTAAACAGCCTGCAATTTTGATTCCTATCTTAATTTGGTTGACATATGGTTTCAACAAGACATTGCCACATGATATGAATCGGCACGCGATTTTATGGACCTATTGAGAGGTGAGTTTGGTGAGAAATTAATCTTACGTTTTGAAGCAGTCCAGTGGCTGCCAAGATCATGCGATTTGAACACACTAGACTATTTTTTTGAGGAGCTACGTAAAGTCTCTCGTGTAGTGCTGGCAAATTATGCCAAAATTGGAGCTTATGGATGAACCACGTCAGACGTAGCCGCAGGCAACATTCACATGAAATAAACTTTAAAAAGTTAAAAGATTCAAATAAATATTTCAATTACAATTGTAAATTTTTTGTTTGTTTTTTTCAAATCTCAAAAACCTAACGCTTATAAAATTTAAAATAACTTTAAAATAAAAGCATATAATAGATATTACTTTTCATATTTTCAGAAAGTATAATATTAAATAATCATGGTCGTTACTCGGTATTACATCACTCGAGCATTGAAGTGTCACTCGGCTGGTGCTTTCATTTTGCTTTAAAATACATAAATCAAAATCACAAACTTCCGGTATTTGGAAACATGAATAAAAAACAAAGTGAATAACCTTCAAATAGTGTTCATTAAATGTTTATAAATAGAATAAATAAAAGCAAATGCACGTGTGTTAGTGTATTTAAATATAGTATGTATGTCTTATAGAGACTGTCAATTAAATATGGAGAAATTGTCTTAACCTGAAGCTAAGAAATATACGGGTTGTTGAAACGCTCTTAGAGCAATTTTTAAACTGTGCTGAAAAGAGAAAAAAAATATTTAAAAAAAGTTGTTGCCATTTCCCATTGTCTGCATTTTTAATGAAAAATGAAAAAATGAGAATTGGTAAGAAATTTTTAGAAACTTACGGTAATAAGTAAGCGAAAGTTTGACATTTTAAATTGATTGTAGCTAACGTAATTACGTACAGAGCCGGTTGCAGGCGATGTTTTTTTACACGCTACGTTTTATTTATTTTTTTTTTTTTTTTTATTATTTGCTAAGCGTAAATTTAGGAAACTAGTTTTTCTGCTTTGGTAAGATTTTTGATAAACTCGTTTTTCCATGGTGCCATGTTTTTGCGGCATTAATTGTTGCTTAGCAGAGTTGATTTTCTCAGCAAGAATTGACCTCAGCAACATGGTCAAGCGAACGAACACCCCATATAGTATATATGTGCAAACATATGTACATGTATGTTATTACTCATACACATGCATACATATTATGTTTATATTCATACATGTTGACTTTGTTTCATACTCATGATGATATTCATACTTTGTACTGTACTATGTGAGATATACTTACATGAGGTCGACATTTTTTTTCGATGATTCAACATTTTGTTGTTAGTGCAATTTTTGCATGGCAGAGCAACAACAAGCAAGCTATATGCCAGCACTGCAAAAATAATTATTAACAATTTTACAACGTCAGAAAACAACCGCAACAATACAATGCCCAACACCAACAAGGCCCATAGCAATTTTGACTACAACAACACTAACAAACAGAACAACAAAACATTTTTAGATAATGTAAGCCAGCAAAGATCATTACGTTGCGCGCCGCTATGTCGCTATGAGTGGGCGAGGCATGGAGGTTGTCGGTGGGGCTGTGGGTGCGCTTAGCGCTTGAAGAGAAGACAAAATAATTTATGAATGTAGGTACTACATTGACGAATCTAGTGGGTGCCAGCATGGAAAAACGATTAATCCAAAAAACCGTATAAAACTCTATGGTCTCTAGTGCTTACAGCAGAAAAAAAAATGATAGCGACATATTTTCAAAATGCCAACGCAAAGGTACCCTACTCTGAGCAGACACCAACGCACATGCACTCATAGTTCTGCTATGTCGCCACACAGTGGAGCAAAGAGATGTTTTTAATTGCAAATTAACCCTGCGCCGTCTCTTTCGGTTTTTATGCACATCACCGTCTCTGGTGTAAACAATATATCGTCTTTGGCACGTAAGGGCGTCGAAAAATTCTGAAAAATTTTTTGCATAATCTTAAGATATCATCTCGGCATTTTTATAGTTTTGAACTCAAAAAGTTAACCAATAAAAAAACTTAAGCAACATAATTAATAAAAAATTTGCAAGGCGATTGGAAGATTAGTTGGTTTGGCGATGCCCTAGCGATTCGCCCAAGGGTTCTTTAGAAAATGGATCGCTTTTCAATCGCCGAAGCGATGATTGCGCAATTCTTGAAAAATTTCAACATCTTCCTTCGCTCAATCAGTCTTTTGAGAATGGATCGCTTTTCGATCGCTCAAACGATGAATACACAATTGACTTGAATGAGCGATTCATGAAATGCTCTAAATCTTCCCAGCAAACATTATGACTCTTAAAAGACTCTTTCAAGTCTCATATAAAAGAGGTTTTTCGTCATAATGCACTCAAAAAGACTCTTTCAGCAATACATTTTCGTATGATGTGGGCCTCGAAATATGATTCATTATAATGATTGTTTTATGAGTCTTTTTGGACGCACAGTAATAACGGTAATGACTTTTTTAAAACTCATATTTAGTACTCTTCTAATACTCATATTTAGTTCTTGTTAATACTCTTATTTAATACTCTTTTAACACTTATATAAGAAGTCTTTTTACAACGAACAATTGTTTTAGTTCAATTTCAATACATGTTTATCGCCACAAGCAAATAATTCTCCGAAAACCGACGCTAGGATAGCATGTGCGCATTACGAACAGTAACAAAGTTTTATAGAATTAAAAAAACGATTATTCTCGATTAAGTTCTTATTTATTTATAAGATATGTTGCTTTTGCAATAATCCTATTCTATTTTCTCATCAAACACTCGTATATACGACTCTTATGAGTCTTCTAAAGACTCTTTCATGAGTCAATTTAATCGTAAACATGCATAAAAAACACTCATTTGAGAGTCCTTTTTGAAGAGCCTCTTAAAATGTTTGCAGGATTCCTTCGCTCATTCCGGCGATTAGTTGGAAGATGATTTTTCAAAAAATTTTCAAAATCTATCATTGAAATCTAAAAAATCATTAAAATTTAAAAAAAAAAATTAGCTCATTTTCAAGAATTCATTGAGTTTTTCAGAAATTCATTCGCTGAGGACCCCTAAAAGTGATTTGTTTGCCACCCGAATCGCTTGAGAATCCTACTGTCGATTCCTGTGCGACACTTCCTGGCGAATCGCTTAAGACCGCTCTCGGCAATTCGTTCGCGACTCTTTCTAGCAAATCGCTTAAGACTCCTCTCGGCGATGCGGTGGCGAATCTTCACGGCGAATCGCTTTTATTGCCTCATCTGGTTACATTCGGCAATACGCGGATAACTCTCAGAAGAGCTCACCGGCGATTTGGTTTTTGAAAATAAAAAAACAAACAAAAAATTTACAATTGTGAATGAAATATTTATTTTAAGCAATATATCAATGCCTGTTATCATGATAGAGTAATTTTACCAGGTAGTGTTGACAAATGTTGATTCTCTCAACTACAAGTAAACGAACTCTTGTCAAAAACAGCTGTTCGTTGTTATATTCGTTGGCCACATTCAGCTGTGTCAACTGTTGTGACAGCAACACATCGGGGAGCGCTCTTATCGGTATTGAAGTTTCAGAAAAATTGTAAAGTTTATGACATATCAAGCTTTGTATCAAATACGAATGGAAATTTTATCGACAAATTAAAAATTTTCTATTTTTAAATGCATTTTCATGCGCAACTTCATATTTATGTGCATCAAGTTTTGACTTAGCAGTTAGCAACTGTTGGGTTCGCTGAATGTGACCAGTGAAAATTAATTGTATGCTATGCCGGATTGTGAGCGCTCTCTTTCTTGTTATATTTTTTGACAAATGTCCGTTTCCAACAGAAACGTCAATACTACCTTGGAGTAATTATATCATGGCCTGTTATTTACTTTTTGAAGACTGTATCATGTAAAAGTTGCCCGCGGCTGCGTCTGAGGTAGTCCATCCGTAAGCTCCAATGTTGGCGCATACGTTTTCCAGCATTTCAGACGGTATCTCTGTTGATATGTCACCTGTAATGTTAGTCCCACAAAAAATAGTTTAGTGGGGTCAAATCGCATAATCTTGGCGGTAGTTGGACTGCTCCAAAACGTGATAATACTTACTTACTTGCTTAGGTAGCCATGACAACCCGTGGTCAGATTACGGCCGACTTCATCAGCTCTCGCCAGCCGTCTCTGCCGTGCACGCGCTGTCTCCAATATCCAATACCTCGGCCTGGTCAATCCATCGGAGGCATAGTCTTCCTCTTCGTCGTCGACCGTGAGAATAATTGTACACCAAACTCGCCTCTCAATAGATCCGCCGAATTGACTTATCGCGATCTTCATTGACACTGGCCGATACAGCAGCAGTATTCTCCTTGGTACGCTCTCTTCGCATACGGGTTGGTGTCCAATAAAGTGAAATTGGTGCGATATTTGGTCAAAATGCCCTAAATAGCCTGTTCGGTGGGTCGGTTATGACGACCATAAATTGGGCTTAATTTTCGAAATGCATTTCTCACGGAGCACACATTTTGTTCTTTTAATATTAGTGGTCCTCATGAAAGCTCTTGGTCTCGCATATTCGTATTTGCGCAAATTTGGAAACGACATTTAATGAGCATATCCCACAAGTTGCGAGTATGTAAATCAGCTGTTGCAGTGCAAAATGCCAATACGAGGCTTACATACGAAGTTTACGAATTGAAAATTAATTGAAATTTTGCAAGCACCTCGTAAACTTTTTTTGCATGGAAAAAGAGAACATAATGCTAATATACGCAGTGAAAATTTGCGAGGTTTACGTGGTATTTGAGGCATTTGCGAACTTTCATGAGGACCACTATTGTTTAAGATATTGTGTTTCCGACATAACACTTGATTACTTTTTTTATTATTTTAGACTTATAGGTTAGGGGTAAACAACTTAAAGCCCAACTGTTCAGAACTTAACTGCTCAAAAATTAACCGCGCCCCAGTTGATTTCTTAAAATTTTCTTATTTATAATTTTTTTTTATTCCACAATATTATAGCTCAGCAGTTAGCTCAGTGAATAGCTTTGACACTCTATTTTATGGAGTAAGTCTACGGTTGACAGCTTGAAATGATGCGAAATCAGTACACTTCCGATTTTATGCAAAAAAATCAGTACCTACTTTTCTAATAAAATCAAATCACATGTTTAAACATAAAAACAATATAAGGTATAACTATTTCTGTACGCACTTTGATTATCTGAGAGAGTAATTTGATTATCTGTCTAAATGAGAAAATTTGTCAAAAAGTTCACAACACTGCAACAATGCAACAATTTAATTTTATCACTTTGATAATCAGCTGTTGGAAGCTTGGCATTTGTGCTCGAAGAAATTTTTCAAGTAAAGTTCGAGTAATAGAGAGCCTCAAAAAGTGACATTTTGCTTGTTCTTCTTCTCTATTGTGCTGGAAAAATGTGTAAAGAAACACTTGCAAGCATAGTAGAACAAATAAGGTATGTAGCTGCAAGGTTGGGAGCCGAAAGTCAAAATTGTCAAAAAAGTACTGAACGAAATAGAGCGACAAAACGAGACATAAAATAATTGTGTGTACTATAAATATATTATGTATTTTTTAATAAAAATAAATCAGAAAATTGATTTTGACAATTTTGATTCTGAGAGAGAGAGAGAGAGAGAGAGGATTGATTGTAGCTTCCTTGCTTCCTCCTTCCCATGCTTTCGAGTAACTTCAAGTCAAAATTTTTCTTTATAATAAGTTCAGTTTCAACATTTTTTTTCTAGTGCTTAATTGTTCCTCTATTTTCTCTTAGCCGTAAACATTAAACTTAAAATGCGTTCTGAAGTAATATTTGAATGCGGAATGAAGAAAATAAAATAAACAAATTTTTCCAAAATTTGATTTATCAACTGTATTTTTGTCTTTAAAATTATCTGTACAATTTTTGAATTCCTCTAACAAGGAACCATAAGCAATTTTTTAAATTTTAAGCATTTGTTTTTAATAAAATCAAGGGTTACAAAGTGAAATGTACCGAAATCGTACAAAAATTTAGACTTTAAAATGCTTTTATTTTACACTTTTCAATTTTAATAACATTTTTTAAAAATCGGTATAACACTTGATCAAATCAGTACATTTGCGTACTGGTTTCAGAATTTTTAAAAAGCAGCACATTTGCGAACTTAATAATATTTTTTTAAAACATGTGTTTTTTTCATTTTCTACAAAAAATAGTCAAACATACAATTTAAGAGCATAGAATTTGATAAACTACTTTGAAGGTTTTTTTAAAAAAAATATGATTTGGCCATTATTATGCTCATCTTTAGTCTTTCATTGGTGACATGGGGTCTACTTAACTTTAAAGTGAATTGTGTTGCTGTAAATATTATATTTTTGAAATAAGGTGCACATTTTTCAAACTACTGTAGTTTTAACCTCTATAATAGCACCTCCTAAGAAAAACTGAACAATAGCATTGGGTCAATTTGACCCCAGTTACTTTTTTACCCCATAGAATCTTCTTGAGAGGTTCAATTGGCTTCAAACTTGTATGGAATGAAATTCAAGTCTTTTGTTTTAAGTTGCTGTTGGTAAAAGTAAGAAATTTTTATTTTAAATACAATAAAAAAATTCGAATATTTTTTAAAAAGAATGGTAATTTTCTATATTTTTACAGATTTTAGAAAAATTCAAAAAATATTTTTTTTTTGTAAAAATAGTATATTTTTCATATTTTTAAAGATTTTTGAAAAATTCTAATCGTCAAATATGGAGTTTGTTAGCCTTTATTTTGGTTTTAACATTATTTTAAAATAATGCACCACCAAATTTTACCTTCCACTTCCGACGGCTACCGAAATTATGCTAAAGCTTTAAATTCTATATCCACTAGGCTTGTGTAGTATTTAAAGCCTCTTCTGTCTAGAGATGGCGCCAGTAGTCAGGTTTTCAAAAGTTTAAAGAACGAAAATTAGATTTTAAAATGTTGTGGTGTCACTGTGAGCCCGTGGTAGTATAAGGGTTAAACATTAAATCTGTTTTTAAATTTTCAAATACTTTAAATAAGTATATTATATAATAATAATATTATTATAATAATAATAATAATTTTTGTGTCGTTAGCTAGATGAAAATTTAATATTCCCTTAACAAGGCCCGATAATGGACTACATATATTAAGGCCTTATTTTGTAAAACGAATGCAATCACCTTATTTGGGTTTTGTTTGCCTGACAATTCCATTTTCGTACGAACTAAAACAAACTGTATCTCTTTCACTCATGGAAATTTTCTTATGAAATATGTATATTGCCAGGCAAAAAAAAAAATCCAAAGTGAGGGTTGCGTGCGTTTTACAAAATAATGCCATAAACGTTAACTTTTTGGGAGTCCCCCAACTTAACGCTGTTGACATGTTTGTATGTACGTTTTAATAATTAAAATAAATCTTTAAATAGCATCAAGTTTATTTAAAGATTTATAAATGAGATATAAATAAGATTGAAATGATTTAATCAGAGTCTAACAGACCCCTCCTTACAATTTTTTCAACACCAGCTAAGAGTTAATTTGCACATATTTTAATTTACTCCAAACAATGATTGTCAAGAACAAAAATTGCTGTTGCTTAAATACGCTGATGCTATCAAAACGATCTTGTGACTTTGTCAAAACTGCCAGAATACAAACATCAATTATAAAAAACTAAAAAAACTAAAAAAAACATCAAAGCATTCGCTCAAGGTTCCACTGTGCACCATGAGCGTCATATGACCCTAGCAACAATCACCCGAGCAACAACAACAACAATATCGAGACACGTTTCTCTGCCTTGCGGGGTACCCTTCTCAGCGCTTGCTAGCCCCCCTTCCAAAACCACACACAACTCATTCATACAAAAACAATAACGAAAAAAAAAATTATCGCAATATTTATATGTATACGTAGAAAGAAAGAAATAAACAGAGCCCAACAACAACAACAACAAATCTTAACTGCGTCTAAACAACGGAGAGCTGTGGAAATGAACAAAATAAATAAAAAAAAAACACACGCCGCGGCAGAGTGAGCAAGCGATAGTGTGCGAATGAGAGAAAGAAATCAGCGAACAACCGTTTTTATATACAAACGAGAAACAACCGAAAAAGCAACAACAACGAAAACCAAATTAAACAAATAATAAAAAAAAAACAAATAACAGTGTTTTATTGAGGCCAATTGAATTGTGCGCGACGGCATGGCTGCTGCGCTTGTTGTTGTTGTTGATGTTGTTGCTTTAGTTGGCAAATGGGCCCTGGCAAGAGACTACAAAGCGTACACACAGCAAACAAAACGAGTGAACGAACGATGATGATGACGACGGCGACGAACGAGCGCATGAAAGGCGTTCGTTGGGTCGACGACGTTTCAAGTTGCCAAGCACAGCAAACGATGAGATTGTGATACAGCAACAACAACAACAACAATAACACCACCAACAACAACAGCAAAACTGCAAGGCGAAAGCATTTTTATGTCTTATCCAAGTCCCCTGGCGCCTTCTCCACCCCCTACAAAGAAACCAATGTTTATCAATTTTCCATTTACTTTAATAAGAAAAGAAAATTATTGAAAATATTGCATGCATACGAGAATGAATGGTATGTATGTAAAGTGTGTTTTATCCATCTTATGTGTATATAGAATGTAGGTATGTATGTATCTATCTTATATGCACATATTTTTGAAAATTCATACATGTGCCTGTTAATAGCTTTATGTATGTACTTAAGTGCAGTACAGTACAGTGCCTCACAGCTTATTTTATGCAGTCTTTTGTGATCTTTAAAACTTTCATATTAATAATGATATTTAATACTTTGTACCTATGATGAATATTAAATATGTATATACATCTGAACAAAAATTAGGTACACCAGTAGGTAGATTCCAGGATTTGCTATCGCTAAATCTCGATCGCTAAAAAATGCTTACGTCAGTTTTAGCAAATTTTAGCGACAATCGCGATTCTGATTCACAGATCATCTCCTATTTTCGTCGCTTAAATTAAGCAATGAAAAAAATGAGCCAGATAAAAACAGCTGATTTTGACATTTATTTATTGCTAAAAAGTTGCTAATTTGCGATTCTGAGTGTATTTCAATCGCTAAAAATTGCTAAAATTATCAAATTTTTAACAACAAGAAATTTTAGCCGCTAAAATTTTTAAAAACCTAATAGTACTTAAAATAGGAATGCAAACAAGGCAAATTTAAATTATCAACAATGTAACGCTCTCTTTTTCTAATTTTATTTCATAAAAATATTTTTTAAGATATGTACGTCAATAGAAAACGTATAAACAAAAAAGCAAAATGTTTTTTATTCCAATGTTTAGAACGCGAATTTAATAAGACACAGTTGATAAGACACTCATACTGTTATTATAATTAATAATGTTTCTAATTTAATAAATTTTACCGACACTGAAGCGCACAAGAATTTATTATTTTGACTTTAACCTCAATGCTTACACACACAAACAGAAAATTTGACAGCTCTCGTTGAAAAACTTGTGCGCCACTACGGTGGATAAAACAACTAGTTTTTAGCTAAGCGATGTGAAGTTCAGAATCGCATTTTAGCGAAATCGCTAAAATTTCGGATAATACTAGATTTTTAGCATTTTAGCGATTTTTAGAGTTTTAGCGATAGCAAATCCTGGAATCCACCTACAGAGCTTCAGTATGCTTTTTTTAAATAATTTATTCAAATATTTTTTTATAAAAAAGTAATTATGATTTTAGAGTTCAATATATTACAGATTTCTAACATCAAGTTCAATCTTTTCCATTTCAAATTAAACTTTTTCCAAATCAAATTAAACATTTCCATTTCAAATTAAACTTTTTTAAAAATTTACACAAGAAATATGTAATACTTTTCGATTGCATGTTAACCCTAGAATGACATGCTTATTTTTTATACATAAAGGTCATGCTAAGTCGAATCGACGACACCATTTTTTAAAAGGCCCCTACCGATGTCCTATACGGAAAAGTCTTTAGAAATGACTTGTTTTTGATTATTCAGATTATTTAGAATAAGAGAAAATACCAAAAAATTTTATGTATAATAGTTTTTAATAAAAAAATAAATTTGTTCTGTTTGAGTTCATTTGGCTTTTTTTAAAAAAAGGTACATAAAACAAAATTAAATATTAACTACTTCAAGCATACATTGAATATAAAATTACATAATTTTTATCTTAAAAACCAAGTTCTAAAATTTTATTCAGATGACGTTTTTAAATGAATGAGGTAATACTATAGGCAATAGGAAGTAAGTTTTTTTTAGCCTCCACTGTACCAAAGCAAGCGCTGAAACAATCAAGTTCATCATTGGATTCGTTGTAGATCGATAACATTTTTTACAATTTCTTAATATTTATATATGTTTTTGGTTGCAGATTTTGCGTTCCAGCAACAAAAATGGAATATTAATACAAAAACTACAAAAAACAACCCAAAATATGAAACTGAAAAGGTTACTCAAAAGCCATGCTTCATACTTCTAAATTATTTTTTCGGTTCTACGGCTGCGTATACTTTCAAGCTAGACTTTGACTGGTGCTATAGGAAAAATCAGAAGAAAACAAAATAAAACAAGGAAGAAAAATGATTTAATGTAACCATGCGTCGTCGATTCGACGAAGCATGTCCTTCTAGGGTTAATAACACAGTGCGACACGAAAAAATAACTTCAAATATCTCAATGGTTTCTAGTAGTGCATGGTCTATATATTATGCCCTCACATTCAGTTTTATCGGATTAGGTCAAATAAAAGAGAAATTCAAGGTCAAATTTCACCTTTAAGTCAAAAATTTTTTCTTATAACTCTAAAACTAAATTCAAATCCTGTGTTGTAACTGGAATTATATATTTGTAATGGATGGTTCTCTACATTTTGAGACCATTTTTTGCTCTAAGAGTTACGTAAGGGGGTTAATTATTTATTCGAAAACAGGGCTTTTTTAATAAAAAACAAGAATTTCAATAGTTCAGTTACTTTGTATTTGTCTTCAAAAACAATCCGATTTTGCTGAATTTTTGCACATACCTTAAGTAAAATAAAATAACCCACCTCTGAAAAGATCACAACAATTACATGTGCGCATCCAAAAATATTCGGATTCAAAGATTACCAAAGATGGTAACTTCGTTAATCTAATCCCTAGAGTTAAATCATTCTGATGAAAATTATAGATCCAACAATTTTCTTCAAAACAGTACTTAACATTTTTACCGAAAGCGTTACTGTTTTAAAGATAACTTAGAGTACAAAATGGTCTCAAAATGTAAAGAACCATCTATTACAAATATATAGATCTAGTTACTACACAGGATTTGAATTTAGTTTTAGAGTTATAAGAAAAAATTTTTGACTTAAAGGTGAAATTTGACCTTGAATTTCTCTTTTATTTGACCTAATCTGATAAAACTGAGTACGAGGGCATAATATATAGACCATGCAATATTATTAACCATTGCGATATTTGAGGTTATTCCATTAGACCCTTAAATTGTCGCACAGTGTAATTCAATAAAAATCTAAAATAAATCTTTTTCTTGGCTGAGGTTTAATTTGAAATGGAAAAAGTTTTATTTGAAATGGAAAAAGTTTTATTTGAAATGGAAAAGATTGACTTTGAAGTTAAAATCCTATAAAAATAAGAAAAGCAATTTGAATTCCAAACAAAAATAAAGAAAAATAAGTAATTCATTACAATAGGTACTGACAATGATTTTCATGTGGCCATAAAAAAAAAGTGCTATTGCATTTTATTTATTGCTTTGAGAATACCTCAGATAAGTACGAAGCAGTATCCTGAATATCCGCTATTATTCTTCAAAACAGCCTGAATCCTTCTAGGCATGGATGAAACCAAATGCTGGCACGGCTCCAATGGTATATTGTTCCCAATGTGTATATTGTATATGCTTACTTAACTTATTCCCACAAATCGTCCTTATTTTTAAAAGTTTGGTTAGATAATCTTTTCTTCAATTCACCCTAAAGATTCTCAATCGGGTTGAGGTCGGGTGATTGACTGGGCCAGAACATACAGTCGATTTTGTTGCCCTTCAAAAAATGCTTTACCAACTTCGGTTAGTGTTTGGGGTTATTATCTTGTTGTTGTTATTATCTTGGCATTTCTTCACTTGTGTAAGGCAACATTATTGCTTGTAATATTTCTAAATATTCGAATCGGGTCATAATGTCCTGAAGACAAAATATTGGGCCTACGCCATAGTGGGAAAAGCATCCCCAGACCATTATGTTTCCGCCACCATGTTTGACCGTTTTCCTAGTGTACCGCTGATCGAAATCTTTACCGACGAAAATTGCTTGCGGCATCATTAGAAGCAAATTTATTTTAGTCTCGTCGCTCCATAGAATGTTGTTCCACTTTTTAACTCCTTCAACTCCTGACCATGATTCATGAAATTTGGCAAATTCTTTCCTCGCGTGTAAGTTTTTCTTACGAAGAAGTAAGAAATTGCCTTACGGGCTATTCTGCTTTGAATCCACTAACTTTCGTCGAATAGTCCGTGAAAATACTTTGTTGCCTAGTTCTGCTGTTATTATTCTTGATGTTATAAAAGGGTCTTTTTTTCGCCATTATATTAATACGATGGTCATCGTTTAGTGTGGTTTTCCGTTTTCTTGTACGTTTTTTCTCGAACTTTTTTTTTCTTTAAAGCATTCATGACAAAATTTCGAGAACGTCCCAGAATTTTGGCAATCGTTCCATATCCGTTTGCTACAGCACGTATCTCACTAGCAATTCGACAAGAAAAACCCTTTTAAATGCACTTAAAATAATTTTATCTGAAAGTGTATCTATTTGTTTGTCAACAGCGCTTTGTTACTTCATGATATATCTCGTGGTAACTAAATTTTAGATTAGAAACTGTACTGCAAATAGATTGCCTATCAATAACAGGACAACTTGTGTAGTGGTAATTTTTTAACTTTGAATTAAACTATGACATATTGATCAAAAACCATTTTTTAGGGGATGTACCTAGTTTTTTTGTCCAGATGTGTATGATAAATAAAGTTGAGACATTGATGCTAACAGTTTTTGAGTAAAAGACAAGATTATCTTTCACTCTTTGCTAAGCTTCATATTCGGTTGTTGCCATACATGGCATCATCAACGAAAAACATTGAATTCCAATGCACTGGGCCCTTGGAATCAATTCTTTGGCGTATATGAGTCTACATAGCCTATTTTTGCGACTGATAAACGATTTGTTTGGTGCTACTCGGTCATGAAAATTCTGTTTGCGCCAGACACAGCCATCAATTAATAAAGTAACTCCAGGACTGAGAGCCGAAAGTGACAAAACAACACCGAACGAAATTATGTAGCAAAAAAACGACATGTCAAATTATTTGCATTGATTTTGAGAGCTTCGACTTTCTAAACCTTTTAACCTGTTGGAAGAGGTTTAGATGTCGCTCTAATCGAATTTTCCCTAAAAATCAGGTTTTTCAAAGATTTATCGAATTCAATCCTCAAAAAATTTGCATATTTTTAGCAATTTTGTAATGTATACACCAACCAACCATTAAACGATTCAACCAACGGTTACAAAGCTTTACAGGCTTTAACTTTGAAACGGCAAGAGCAAAATCCAAATTTCTTTTTAAAAAACTCCATAGATCTTTTCCATTTTTCTAACTGCATCTTGAAATTTTTCCATTTTCATGAAATGTTTAAGAGTTATGAAGTGTTTTTTTTTTTTTTAATTAACAAAAATTTCACTCAAATATTAAATTCTAGTTCTTTTCCCTCAAAAATGATGGGCCAGGTTTTTATAAAAAAAAGAAATAAAAAATATTGATTTGCTTTAAGCACAGCATGCATTAATTTGAGCACGATTAGAATTATAATTTAGTTAAAATATACTAAAATCTTACAGTTATCTTCAAACTTCTTGACACCACAATCGCACACAACTTCATTTATTCAGCTTAATTTAATTTAAATATCCGTTAAAATTCAAATGATCAAATGAACATGATTCCAGGAACTAATTGCGGATGCTTTTCTAGTCGAATTGGCATTAAAAAGTAATAAAGAACCAAAAAAAGTAATAAATACTTATATTGGTGTAGTGAAAAGATAGACGCCTTAATTCAAATATATACAGGCATGTTCTAAAAAATCCACCTCGGAAGTTGATCGGAATCGGAATTCCTTTCCAATTATGTTAAAAATATTTTAGCGGAGACTGAATTTTATAAATAAAATAAAAATGTCGATATCATTAAAATGCAGTCGTCAAATGGTAGAAAAGCATTTGTCGGTATGGAAAATTTTTATTTCGTCTTATATTACTCAAATTTCATTAAAACAATGATAATCCTCCAGTTAAAATTTCAACGGATTTAAATTCCGATAAATCGGATTACAGAACACCTATAATCCGCCAAAAAACAAAAATCGGATTCGAAGATCGGAATCGGATTGCAGGACACCTTTCAAACAAATGTCATCGGAAGTAAATCCGATGCCGACATAAATCGGATTTCAGAATATGCCTGATTATTGTATTTTGAAAAAGTAGGTTTAGGGCATTTCATAGTTGGCTAGACCGATTTGAGACTTTCTTTACTTGTTTAAACTAGACTTCTTGCTTATTTAAATGGTACCACATTAATTTATAATTCCTGTTAATTTCGCACTTATAGAGCCTTAAAGTGAAAGTACCTATGCACTGTATAAAATAAGCTGTGAGCCACTGTATGTAGGTTTATAGCAAGCTTTCGAACTGCTTTCTTTCTGCTACTTTTTTGCACTTAACTATTGCAAATATTTGCACTTTTATTTTGTTACATTACTTTTTCTGTCTGCCTTCTTGCTCCTCTCTATTTATTGCATTAACTTGCGTTTAGGTACCCTTATAAATTAGCGTTGCTACAATGATAAGTTAGACGATAAGGTAGATTGTATATCACACATAGTATTTATTTGACTTAAATTACATTTTCATTTTCATTGGTTTGCTATTGAAAACGGAGTGCATACTACAAGATATTCCTTACAATTTTCGAGGTAAATAGACAGTAGAAATATATAAATATTTTACATCACACGTTCTCAAAAGTCAACTCTCTTATTTGTATGCTTTTTTGTGAACTCCAAGCAAAATTTCCGGTTTTTGTCGCTTACAGTGGCGCAACTCCATAGGTGCAAGACGGTGCAGAGCACCGGGGCCCTTGAGTGATAGGGGCCCTTCGCTGACAATACAAATAGCAAATGGTATCGAATCTGACATAATAAAAAATGCGATAACTTTCAAACAAAATACTGTGAAATAGTGGCTCAAAATTTTACTCAACAATTCATAAGTATTTTACAAGCTGATGAATTGGACACCGTTAATCAATTGTGTCAAAAAATCATTACAAATTTTGCAGCCATTGAATGTGACATTTCAGAATTTTAAGCAGTTATGCTGCTGTTCTTCACAATCCCAGTGATCTCCGCAAGTGCAGACCGGTCATTTAGTAAATTGAAAATTATTAAAAATTATTTAAGAAATAAGACAAGCCAACCCAGGTTGACGAATTTAGCATTGATTGCAATTGAGAACAAACAGGCGTTTGAATTTTAAGCAAATTAATAGTAAGTTTTGGTAATGATAAATCAAGACATAAAATATAGTAAAATACAAGGTCTGTTCACGTACTTTACTTGTTGAAACTTGCAGGGAAAGAGAAAAGGAAAAATTGAGTAAAAAATATGTCACAAAGAGAAAAATAGCAGCAAAAGTACGTGAACAGAAAACTTGTAGAAACTTGCAAGTAAGCAGCTGATCGGACGACTTGAAAGCTTATTTGAAATCAGAAAAAATTTAGTGCATTTTTTGTTTGTTTTTTGCAGGCATGCACAACGAAATCAACAAAATTTTTTTGTTTCCTTGAGGTAGAAAATAAATTATCAAACTGATTTCGTTTTTTAGATAACGTTAAAAAATTATCAATTATCAGCAGAATAACAAAAGCAACGAAATTTTAACTACGGTAGTGCTACCGACAGTGTTTAAAAACATTGTTATGCTGTTCATTTTGCTTTGCTGTGTGAATTTTGAAAACCAAAGCAAAAGCAGCAGCATTAAAAATAATTCGTTTTACTGCGTAGTGCTAGGCAAGCAAAATACATTATTGTATTGCTTTGCTTTTCATTTTGCTTTTCTAATTTGTCACAGCACTACGACAGCAGCAGTTATTAAGCAGCTAAGTTTCGCTTTGCTCTCGGATGTTGTGTTTTCGTTTGGCTTTCGTGATTTCTTCTTCGTCGTTTCTATGCTGCGTCGTTTCAGAGGCGCATGCCTATTTGCATGTTTTTTATATAATATGTACACTTGTGCGCAGTCGTGTATGTATGTTGTTTCTCTGAAAAACTGACGGTAGCACCACCGCAGCAAAATGTTGCTGTTCTGCTGCTCTTTTTCTGTTTTGCTGAAACTATTTTCATCCGTCAGCAAAACGAAGCAAAGCAAACGAATTGCTGTTTTCGTAGTGTTTTCGTAGACGAATAAGAAAAGCAAAATGAAAAGCAAAGCAATAAAATAATTTCTTTTGCTATCGTAGCACTACGCAGTAAAACGAATTATTTTTAATGCTGCTGCTTTTGCTGTTGCTGTTCGATTTTCAATAAGCACAGTAAAGTAAAAGCAAAAGCAACTGAAGTTTTTTTAAGCTTTTTAAACGCTGTAAATTATCACAAAATAAAAAATTTCGTTTCAGGTTTATTGAAAAAAAAAATAATATAGGTTTTATGATAAAGTCGAAGTGTATTTTTATCATAAGCATAATATATTTTGCCATTATATTGAGATATTTAGAAACTAATATAAATAAATTTTAATAGAAAATGTAAGTGATCAAAAACTGTAACCAACTTCAACCTTAGTGTTAAAATTTTTTCTTTAAGCTCATCAGCAAGATTTGAATGGCTATCGCTCGGTAATAATATATTTGAAGTAACGGTAATAATATATTTGAGTAAAAATAATGCTTGCTCAACGCTCACTTGAGTGGCAGGAGTTCCATGAGAATCTTGCGATAAGTTGTGAACCACCATGACTGAAAACATTTATAGATTATGACATCCGCATGTTTTACCGCAAGATGACGTAATTAGAGCCAACTGTTCCTATTCAAGAAGGATTTTTCGCTGGCTGGTTGGCTTCAATTACCCCATCTAGGGGTAAAACATGCGAATGTTGTTAACAATAAATTCTTTCATTCATGGTGCAGCAAATTATGCGAATACTTATTGGTCTCCGAAATATCTGCCAGATTTATTTAGATTTATTTATACTGGTGGTTTCACAAAAATATCTTAATTTATGCAAATGCTTCAGAATCTAATATGCATCAAGCAAGCCATCGTTGTCAGTAGTGCTGATACTGGAATCAAGGATTTGTTCATTTTGAAAGTGAATCCGGAAGTTCTAACGAAAATTTTCTATGCTAAAAAAATTCTTCTGATACAAAAAAAACGAAATTTTTTTGTTGAAATTAACGTTATTTTCAACGGTTGATTAAGATAAAAAACAAAAACAAATTTATATCGTGTTCTCCCATGATATAATGATTCCAAGGTAGTATTGACGTTTCTGTTGGAAACGAATTTCTGTCAAAAAATATAACAAGAAAGAGAGCGCTCACAGTTCGTCATTGCATGCAATTAATTTTCACTGGTCACATTCAGCGAACTCAACAGTTGGCAACTGTTAAGTCAAAACTTGATGCACATAAATATGAAGTTGCGCATTAAAATGCATTTAAAAATATAAAATTTTTTATTTGTCGGTAAAATTTCCATTGGTATTTGATACAAAGCTTGACATTACATAAACTTGACAACTTTTCTGAAACTTCAATACCGATAACAGTGCTCCCCGATGTGTTGCTGTCACACACAACAGTTGACACAGTTGAATGTGGCCAACGCATATAACAACGAACAGCTGTTCTTGACAAGAGTTCGTTTACTTGTAGCTGAGAGAATCAACATTTGTCAACATGGTTTTCTCCGAAACAAAATAAATATTTTTGGCTTTTTGAATTAACGTTATTTTTTTATTTCGCTTCAACGAAACAAAAAGAATATTTTGGTTATCGTTAACATTAACGTTAACGAGCATGCCTGGTTTTTTGACACACAATTTTTTTTCGTTAGCTGAAAATTATTGCAAGCAGAAACTTACAGCTACTTTTTCTCTCTCACTTTTTTCATTTTCCCTTCGTCCTCTCTTGTTGCAAGTTTCTCGAGTTCGTGAACGCTTTTTAAGTAAAAATTTGTAACAATTTTTTGTAAGTTGACAGAATAAAATAAAAAAACCAATAATGTTTCTGTACTTCTTTTCTTTTGAAGATATTTTTTTAAAATTTTTCTGGTAGGGGTCCTTTTTCAACTTTGCACACGGGCCCTGATCATCTTGTTACGCCACTGGTCGCTTATAAGGGGCTTTTTGCGAGAAGTTCTGCAGTGAATTCCTTCATTATTGAGGGTTCTTGTTACTGTGCGTGGGTGAACAACAATTTTGAATCTCTCAGCTATGTCCTGGGCTAACTTAGTGGCAAGAACTTTGGGTTTTCGGTCCACTTCTTGGCGAGTGAATGAAACGTCTCTATTTTTTTTCTAGCTTTGAACCAAGGATTTCAGGTGTCAAACCTATTCAGTCAAGTCTGCCTTTTTTTCTGAAATGGGGAAATATATAAGTAGGAGGGAAAGTGAACTCAAGAGAAACAAGTGTAGAATGTTGTATGTGAGGCGGATATCAACATGGGAATATGAATCTGAGGCAAGTGTTATGCCTTTACCTCAGTCAATTCGAGTTATTAAGCAATCTCATTCTACAAACATCTTAACCTCCAAGTACAACTTCAAAAGTCGTATATGTATATTGAAGAGTTTTTAATTTCAATTGATTAGAAATGAGGAAAGAATTAAAGAAAGGTAGAAGCGTACGACCATGTCTAGACTGGGATTCGGACCCGGAATCTCTGGGTTGGCAGTCAAGCACGCTAACCACTCAACTGCCGAGGCCTCAAATATGAGTCATATTTTAGACTCAAATCTATGTTTCTTTTCAGGAAGGAAAACACGCTCAAATAAGATTCTTTTAAGAGCTCATAAATTGAAGTCTTAAAATACTAGTCTTATTAGTCACAAACAAATCATGATTTTGTTTGATAAAAGTCATAAAAGACACTTAAATATGACTCATATATGACTGCGAAAACACTCATAATTCTGACTCTTAAAATACACATATTTTTGACTCATATAAGATTCATATTTCTGACTCAGATCTGTGTGCCCTTCTAGAAAGGGCAAAAAATCGATTCATCGGAGTCTTATAAGCTCATTATGAGCATTCAGACTCATAAATATGACTCTTAAAAGAGTCATAAAAGACTCATAATAGGTTTGCTCTGTCGAGTTGAGTGCAAAAATTTATAAAATATTACTCACAGCTATGAAAAGCCCAGAAAGGGGAATCTTGAAACGAAGCTGAATAAATAAGAAATTCAACAGTTTTATCGGAATCTAATAAAAACAGACAATTAAGTGTTACTAAATAACCGTTAATCTGTGGGCGTTAGCCACAAATACTTATGTATAAGAAATAATTTACTTTTATAAGTAAATACATGCGTGCATGTATTTGTGTGTAGTTTTTTAATTATTAACTGGAAAGGAAATGATGTCATCCGCTATTAAATGTAGTATCAAGCAGATGACACATTCAAACACATTTTTTTAGAATGTGTGGATTTTTGGCTTAAAGCTGTTATAACAAGAATTGAATGGGTTTTTTTCATAAAAGAAAAGAAAAAAAAAAGAAACAACTGATGAACACAATAAAATAAAATAAGAATAAAATACACATAACTCATATATATATGTGCATAAAATTAGTAAAAAGATACCAAAAATATATGCATACATACATACATACATATCAAATTCATGAACAAGAGTGTTAAAATAGTGTTGGCAGTGGCGTAGCTAGTTGTTGGCACCCGGGACGGAAACTAAATTGTGCATCCCTTAAGAAGATTTTTTTTTATAAAATAAGTCGATGAATTTTACTACATATTTTCGAATCAACCTCTACAAAAATTACATATTTCAGAAGAGATTGAAAAAATAAACAAAACTATCTATTGTAAGAATCTAAAATTTTCAGAAACTTAAAGAACTTTTTCTGAATTTTTCCAATATTTTTGTCTACGGGACTTATAAGATGTGAGAGAACTATTTACTATCAGTTAACTAGACAGCAAAACTTTGACAAATTTTCCCTAGTGACCTTGAATAACTATTAATATAAATATTTTTTCGAAATCAACCCCCATTTTCTACATAAAATTTCAATGAAAAGTTAAAATAAAATATTAAAATTCATTTATAAACATTTTTCATAATTTTTATCAATTTCTTTATAGTATCTTCATATATTAATCTCCGCTTGGACTTTTATAGACAAGATTGAGGTCTGTAACATTTGACTGCTTTATAAATATCACCATAAATACCACCACAAATGTCTCAGTATCACAATATGACAGTGATACCAAATTGATTGAGGTTGGACAAGGTCAAGAGTCATGAATGGCTCAAAAAGAGCTGGCAATTCCAAGAAATCTGTTGATTGTTCACATGCGGTGATAGAAAACAAAATGTTATTTTAATAATTACAATAATTTTTAAGGAACTGTGCATCTTATCTTCTCTTAAATTTTGCATTTTTGATAGTTTTTGTTGGTTGATTTGAAGATAATAATAATTATTATAGCAAAATAAAGGAGTCAGAAAACCATCTTAGAGTTTTTAATAGACATCTTCAAAATAAAATAAAAAAAACTCAGAACTCCAATAATTGTCAAAGAACGCCATTAATTTAATTTAAATAAAAAATGTAATGAATTGAAATCAATTTAATTTTTTAAAAATGTTTTAATCAAGTAAAAAGTTTATTAATGATTTTTAAACTTGTAGTTTTATGTAACAGTATACCCTCAACATATTACTATTCAAAATTATGTTCTAGCAAGTAAAAAGCTGTAAATGAGGTTTGTTTCATGATATGGCACACCCTCTTCAAAAGTGACAAAACTCGAAATTTTTCAATTTTGACTTTTTAATGTAAACCAATTCGTAACGTACATCTTTGCACATCGACTGTTAAAATGTTGTTTTAATCTGATTACTCTATCATTTTTAAAAATAATTTTGTGTCCTTCTTTTGTATGCAGTTGCTTTGAAAAAGAAATAGTTTTTTGCCTCTCCTGATAATTTTAAAATTTTGAGTTGTGTCACTTTTGAAGATCGTGTGCGATATATATAGTCTCAGAACTTAGTAATCACAAAATCATAAAGTATATTTTTATTTTTGACATTTATGACATGAACATGTTTTTTTTGAAAAGTTCCAGAGAAATGTATTGCTACAAAACAGCTGACGCCTCCATTCATCATACTCTGAAAATCATGTAGGTTTTCGAAACTTAATGGTTATAGAAATGTCTACTATGCTAGCAAGTTTGAACACTTCTTTACCTGAATATAAGAAGTAAAAAAGTGTTTTTTTATAAAACTTAATGGAATATAAAAAAAAAATATTTTTACATTTCTCCTTTTGTACTCCATCTTAATATCATGCAAATTTTAGTATAATTTGTTTGGAAATTGCACCCCTAACCAATGAAAAATTACATATGGAATTGACTTGGGTTTTAGTGTGAGCGTTAATATTGAACAAAATTTAATATTAAGTTAAAGTTTGTTTCAATAAAAACGAAGTCCTGGTGATGGTAAAAAATATTTTAGTCATTGAGATGTGTTCTTTTTATTAAAAAATTCAAAAATTATTTCGTAAAAAGTTCTTTAGCCAAATTTGCACCCCATTTTGGTGTGCACCCGGAGCGGACCGCCCCCTTTCCCCTTACTACGCTACTGAGTGTTGGTATATGAAGTGAAGTTCGTTAGCCGTGAGAAAAAATAGGGAAATAATATACAGATAATAGAGAATGTCAAGAAAACTTTTAGAAATTTCAAAGATGATGGTTAGTAAAAAAAAAACAACAAAAAAGCAAGCAAACATACATATGTACAATGTACATATATCAAATGTTAAGACGTGCAAATTTATTGTGGTGGCAAAAAGTGTTGCCAAGTCAGTACTGTTAGGACTAGAATTAATACTTTTGAATTTTGGGAGAGGCTTCCAACTTCCAGTTTAAGTTCCAACTTAAGTTCCAGCTTAAGTTCCAACAACAAAGGATTAAAACGTGTTAAAAGTGCTGTCAACACTGCTTTTAAAGTTTGTTCAGCAGTGTCGGGTTGGGGGGTCGGAGGAAAGTAAACCTGCCAGCAGCCGAACAATAACGAAGCTACGCTCGGCTTCAGCACGCTGAAATGTTTCAAAATATCTCATGGGTGCTTAGGGCATTGCTTCTTGTTGTTATTGTTGTTGTTGTTTTCCAGCTGTATTATTATTGAGGTGTGAATGCGCTGGTGAGGAGCGTTATATAGCGTATGGGTGGCAAGGTGTGTGTGTGTATGAAGAATTCATGAATGTAAAAAGTGTTAAAAGAAAAATAAAACAACAAATAATAAACAACAAAAAAAAAATACAATATTTGCAAATGAAGACTGGTTTTATTGATGGAAAGTAAAAAGAACAATTAAGAGAATTTAATATTCAAAAATATTCCATTAACATGCCAGAAAAACAGGTTTTCATATCTTATGCATTTGATTCATATGCAAATTTTGTTCATTTTTATGTATGTCTGAATTTGTGTGTTTATATAATGCGTATATATAAACGGATATTACATATATACAGTGGTACAAAAAAGTCTACATAGCTCCCACAAATGCTGGTTCTGAGCAGAATAACTATGCTATAGAAATAAAATGTACATAAAATAAATGAATTTTAGTGACAATGATTAAAAAAACACTATTAAATTAAATTAATTAAAAGGTACTATTAAATAAAATTATTGAGTTTAAATCAAATTAAGTTAATAACAAAATGCCAAAAGGTCTTTTAAGGCGCAGAAAAGTCAACATACGGCGATTTTTTACATGCAAAAAAATGCAACCATGCGAAGAAAACAATGCTGCCAATTTTTGTGGGCATCAGTTTTATTTACTTGAAAAAGTAAAATTTATACGTTTTTCTCGTTAAAAATATTGCTCGTATTAGCAAAATAAAACAAAAAGGCAAGTTAATCGCCAGGTGCGCCAGGTTAATCGCCAGGTGCGCCAAGTAATTTTGAAGTTCAGTGATGAAGGAAAACCATTAAGAGAAATAGCTCAATTGGTTGTAACATCAAAGGTATCAAAAGCAACTTAAAAAAACCAAATGCTTGCAGATCGAGGCTAGGAGTAGCCGTCCTTTAAAAATTACTTCACGAACAGAGCGCCTGATTTTAGCAGAATCATGCAAAATCCAAGAACAACCGCAGTTGAAATAGCCAAAACCCGGAAATCGCATGGGATCATTTCAGTTCACCCAGAAACAGTGAACAAATCAAAGCGTATAGTTTTCGTCAAAGATTACATTGACACGGATAATGTTTTTTGGGCAAATGTAATATTAACTGACGAAAGTAAATTCAAATTGTTTGTTTCTGATGGAAAACAAAAATTATGGCGAAAAAAAAACGAGGAATTACTTACTAACTTACTTATATGGCGCTTACAACCATTGGTCGGTTTTGGCCTCGTCTAAGAATTTGCGCCAGCCTCTTTGGTCGTGCGCTTGCTGGCGCCAGTTGGAAACTCCAAGCATTGTCAGGTTATCCAATGCCTGGTCTTTCCAACGGAGATGCGCTCTTCCTCGTCTGCGTTGGCCACCGCTGGGTACCGAATCCAATATTTTTTCGCTAGAGCTTCGTCGTTCATTCTCTCGACATGGCCTAGCCAGCAAAGCCGCTCTATTTTAATACGCTTGACTATATCGATGTCGGCATATAGCTCATACAACTCGTGGTTCCATCGTATTCGGTACTCCCCATTGACGCAGATTGGACCATAGATCTTGCGAAGGATTTTTCTCTCGAACGCTCACAAAGTCCTTTCATCAGAGCTGCTCAACGTCCAGGTTTGTGATGCGTATAGTAGGACGGGCATGATTATTGACTTATAGAGCGTCAGTTTTGTTCGTCGAGAGAGAGCTCTGCTTCTCAATTGCCTACTGAGCCCAAAGTAACACCTGTTGGCAAGAGTTATCCTTCGTTTAATCTCAATACTGATATCGAAGGAGGCGTTAATGCTGGATCCCAAGTAAACAAAGTCCTTCACTAACTCAAAGGAGCTGTTGTCAACAGTGACGTGGTTTCGAAGACGCTGGGACTGTTTGTTTGTTGACACAAGATATTTCGTTTTATCTGCGTTCACTGTAAGACCCAAAACGAGGAATTAATACCAAAAAATTTTGTTCCTATTGTAAAGCATGACGATGGTAACGTCATGGTCTGGAGCTGCATTTTGGCGGCTGTGGAAGGCAATTTGATGTTCATAGAGACAACGATGGATCGGTTTGTATATTTAAAACTTAAAAAGAATCTAAAGCAATGTACCGGTTATGTTACGATTCCCCCACCATCGAACACAAGACCTGACGGTCAATGCTTGACAAGTAAAGGGTGGTTACATTTTAAGGGCCGATCTTGAATGTGAACCACACCTAAACGTCAAGTGTTTTCTGTATTTCATTTGACATTTCTCAATATCTGACTAACTCAATTTGAACCATGGAAACAAACACAATCGAGCAACGCGTTAAAGTTAAACAGGCTTATTATGAAAATGGGCGTTTGGATTCGTCAATAAGCAGAATTGCCGCATTTGAGCGAATGATAATCCAAAAGTGATTGTCGAAAAACAAATGCACCCACAAAGAGTGACTTTTTGGTGCGGTTTATGGGCTGGCGGTATCATTGGGCCGGTTTTTTTTCCAAAATGAGGCCGATCAGGCAGTTACTGTGATAACAAACTTTTTGTGACCCGAATTGGTAGATATGGATGTGGATAATATGTGGTTACAACAGAACGGTGCCAATTGCCACACAGCTAACGAAACAATGGCTCTTTTGCGAGACAAATTCAATGGCCGTGTTATCTCACGTGGTGACGATGTCAATTTGTCGTCAAGATCATGTGATTTAACAATGGACTTCTTTCTTTGGGGTTATTTGAAAGAATAGGTGTACGTCGACAAGCCAGCAACAATTCAAGAGCTAAAAGATGAGATAATTCGGCACATTAACGGCATAGAACTTCAATTAAGCCTCAGCGTCATCGAAAATTTGAACCATCGGATGAAGGTGTGCCGCCGAAGTCGTGGCGGCCATTTGGCCAATATTTTGTTCGGGACATAATTGAACCATACCAATATTATCATTATAAAAATAAATGACAATAATTTCTTAAATAATTTATGTTTTATTCAAAAAAGTTATGGATCGCTTCCAAAACAAATTCATATTGGAACACAATTTGAAGCCATTCGTGGAAAAGTTAAGCCTGGAACGAGCTGTATCTTCCAACAGAACAATACCTCGTAGATAGTGAAAGACTGGCTGCTGTATTATGCTCCACTACAACTGTATTCACCTCCACAAAGCCCGGACTTGAACATAATAGAACACGTGTGAGGAAACTTTGGAGCAAAAGATTCCAAGGCACACTATAAGTGGCACTCCAACTCTAAAAGAGAAGCTGCAAGAGCAGTGGTGGAAAATAACGCCGAAAGAACACGAAAATTTAGTAGCTCAAATAACCAGACGGTTACAAGCGGTCATCGATCATTGATGGGTTTTAGTGATCTATGGTTCCTTTATGGATTCTTTATGAGCGAGTGTGGCTTTTTGGAAAATTTCAAAATGGCGGCCAGAACTCAGAGAAATATCAAGATGACGAGTTAAAAATTAACAAAACAAAACTTTACAGTCGAATTACTTGGTTATGGGTGCAAATTGTTAGTAATTTTAACAGGAACACAATTACAAATATTCGAAAATTTTTAACTTTTCGAAAATTTTTAACACCGATAACTGGACATTTATTCTGTAAATACCGAAAGGTGTTGACGAACCCTGATTTCGGAACGGATTTCACACTTTTAGCTTTATGAACAGAGTTCAAATATAAAATTATATTCCAAATCTTTTTTTTTAATTATATTCATATTTCCAAAATTGGATAATTTGATTTCGAGAAGTCGTCAAAACGCAAAAAAATTTTCTTTTATGCATAATTTTTGAACACCGATAGGATAAAAAACTTGAAATCCGTTACAACAAACGCTGTTTCAGGGAGTTCAAATTTCTAAGTGTGTAGGTTTTCGAAATCAAACATGGCTGATATGACGGCTGTAACCTTAAAAATCGTCGAAAAATTAACAAAATCAAGATTTTGACTAAACCCTCACTTCATCATATCATAGGGTTATATAATCACTTAAACTGATTATATAACCCTCAAATGTTAAATGAAAATGAAATGATGCAATGCTCCATCGAACAGATTAAAAATTTTAAAAAAATTTAAAAAAAATTTAAAAAATAAAAAATTAAAAATTTTTTCTTTTAGATTAAAGAAATAATTATTTTTTTTTTTATTTTTTGTAGATCTACTTTAAAATCGCAATAGTTTTCTATAGTAAAAGGCTCTAGAACTCAAAGTTATGTGTCTATCTCACTTTTCGCTTTCATTTCATATTCATTTGAAAAAGGTTTCTACCAATTAAAATTACTAGTTTACTTGTTTGCCTTGTTCTCGCCAAGGTAGGTACATCTCTTGGCTTTTTTAAGGAATGAATTGACTTTATACGATGAATTATTTGAATTGTACCGCTTACAAGCTTTGTGAGAGTAAGTGGAGGAGTCGGTTAAGTTCGCAGTTCCATGGCAGCTTTTTCAACAGTTTTTACTGTAGATACCATCGTCTTGTAAGATGCCTTCCATTTTGTATTCCGGGACTCCGGTCATATGATACCGATGTCAAATCATTGCCTCAATGGAACCGAGTTATTGGTATTTTTATAATGGTGGTTACTCTATGAAGATTTATTATAATTTGTACTTATCATGAAGTTTTTTTTTAAGGAAAGGTGTTTGGATGTCATTTGTATTGGAGATAAATATAACTGCTATAAGTTTTTTGTGCACATCGCTCTCAATCCTGCGGAATGTGATCAATTGAAGTTCATAAAAAGAAGATAAGAAAGTTCTAAAAGTTTGTTCATGCCGATTTCAAAAACGAAGAATACTAGTTACGAGGTAACATGAATCACCTTAATATGAACAAAAATCATAAATATTTTAGTGCAAACTTTGTTATCGTTAATTAAAGTATTTGGCTTATAGTAATGCAAATATTTTGCACACAACTGTAGTTAATATGCAATAACTAACCAAAAACTAGAATACAGTTGGTTTTGCTAAAGGCCATGTTTGAATTTTTAGGTCAAATAAATATGTAACTATTTTCATTAAATTTTTCTCACTTAATTAATTTTACAGTTTTATACATGTTCATATACAACCTTTAAAATTTCAAATTCAACTTTTTACATTTCAAATTCAACTTTTTACATTTCAAATTCAACTTTTTTACAGTTTAAATTAAAATTTTTGACATATCAAATTTAACTTCTACACTTAAAATGAAACTTTTTATATATTAAACTATAAAAAATTTAAATGCAATAAAATTTGAAATGGAAAAAGATTTTTTGATTTGTAAATAGTTTTTAGTTTTAATTTTTTAATTTAATTCAGAGCATCGCTAAAAACTTCTGAGTTTGTTTTCTTTAAATACATACAAATTTCCAATCAACTGGCAAACTAATCAATTATTGATTTTTAATTTAAATATAAATATAAATACATACAAACAGCCATGATTTCTGCTAGTCCAAGCATACTAACAAAATTAAACGAAGCTGTACCTCGATTTTAGGTATCCATGATAGACCCTCTATTTATAGTTATTCATACCGCTAACTTTGAAGCTACAAGCTTGCAGCTGTGTGTACTCGTTTACATACATATGTTATGAATACATTATGTACTTTATATAATAAATGGTGCATTAATGAATACATTTATGCAGTTATGTATGTCTAAACTTTTTGTTTTGCTTGAATTGTTATTTATCATTATGTATCTATGTCAGTATATAATATATACTACATAACTTCGTATATGCTTTAAGTTTTTTTTTATTAATAAAATAAGAACAGCTACCTACATACATACATAGTTAACACTCACACAGACTGCGTTCAAAAGCTGATTTTGAATGTTTTTTTTTTAGTTATTGGTTTATTTTCTTTTTTCAAGCAGTTGGTTGTTGTTGGTGTTGTTGTTATATAGTATACTAGAAAGCCGAGCATACTGTCTGATGTCGTCGTTTCTTCAATCGTATATGTTCGTTGCAAAGTCGAGAGTTGGGAAACACACCAAAACAGAAAAAAAAACACAAATTCAAAGAAATAAGCAAAAAGCTGAAGCGGGGCCTCTTGGACTTTGCTGCCGCTGTCGACTGCTGTTGGTTGTTGTTGTTGTTGTGCTGTAGTATATGCTGTTGTCTGTGTCTGGCAACCACTTCGCTCAAATAATTTTCGTAACGACGATCACACTCGTTTATGTATTGTGAAGACGGCAACAACACGCTACGTAGTTGCAGACGTGCTTCCGTGAAAATTTTACAGAAAAAAAAAAGAAATCAAATTTCTAAAAATTAATTTAGGTTTAACAAAATCTATCTTTATGCATATGTATAGCAGCACAAAAAGAGCGTTACAACATCAAGCATAGCAATAAGTTTAATAAAAAATAGCAAGCAACACAACTGTGCGTTACATATATAGTTCGAAGTGAGCATAAATTTTATTTTTTTTAAAATATTAATTAAAGAATATAAAAAAAAAATAAAAATATATAGTGGATTATACGGCGTGACTTGGCAGCACCGCCGCGTGCAGTTCGTACCGCTCGTAGCGCCGCGAGTGACCGTTGGTGTGTTTTGACATTACGTAGTCGACGCCAGCAAATGTCAAGCGTTTCTGACGTTATAAGTGTTTGTATGAGTGTGCCGCCAAAAAGCACTGAATTTGAAAAAAAAAAATTCAAGCAATTTAAAAAGTCTGAAAAATAAAAGAAAATTATTTATTGTTAAGAAATAGTGTGCTTTGAGTTAAATGTTTGCTTGAAAACAGCTGTTCAACGAAACAAAAAAGAAATATAAAATGTTTGACATTTGAATGTGCAGCTAAACCACAACAAATCAATTGTGTACCAACAAGCAGACGCAACATCATCATCGTCATCACATTTATTCTTAATACCCTGCCCACAACACCATGTCAGCCGATTTACAAATCATCAGCGTCATCGGCGCAAATGGCCAGCCGCTGCCAATACATGGCAATAGCATTGGCTCGAATTGGAGCACGCCCATCAAGCAGGAGCGTGCCGATGAGGCTGAAATCCAAGAGCTTGCCGCCAAAATGATGGAAACACAAAAGGCTGCGCTGGCCAAGCAGCAACAGCAAGCCGCTCAGGTTGCCAGTCGACAGGTTGCGGCGGCCAACGGTCTGGCGCCGCAGGTTGCCAGCAATGGCCAAACCAACATACTCAACTATTTGTCACGCCAACAAAAGTTGCCTAATGGCACAGCACCGGCCAATGGACGTCCCGCCAGCACGTCTAGTAATGGCGGAAGCAACGCGCACGCTGATGCCGCTAATGACAGCAAAAAACCGCCCTGTGATGAGGAGTCACAGAAGGGTCATTTTGGCTGGACCACCTTTGGCAAGACATACATTCCCTACATATATCGCCAGCAGGAAAAATACTGCTCTGTACGCATGATTGAGATGAAGCTGCTGGGCAAATATCTCAATTGCCTGCATCCAGATATCTACTCAAGCTGCACCTGCGTGCGTAGTTACTACATCACAGAGGCTGAAGCGCGGCTGTTCATTGAAATCAATCACAAGCACTGCGATGGCGATTTTGGACGAGATTTGTTCACACAAAAGGATTTGGTTGTGCGTCTGTCCGATGCAACCAAGTTCTATCAATTTTTGGATATTTGCTATCGCAAGCTGATATCGGGCAGCAAATCACCCTCAGAGAAATGCGGCTTTATACGCATCAACAAGGAATCTGTAGTGCCCTATACGGTGCGCAACAATGAACAAGTCGTGCCGCTTTTCTATTTCGAGGGTGAAACGGAGAATCTGAAGCAGAAAGCGGACTATTTGTCCGGCTGGGATTTGGCGTATTTGAAATTTTGCTGCAAAGTTCAGGGCATTCGCAATGAACTGTTCTCTAGTGAGAATGTAGCGGTTATTTCGCTGACTGATATAAAAAGCTACTTTCCCAATGGCACCGAGTTTGAGGACTATTGGCCCAGTAAGGTTGTGGATTCTAATCTGTTGATTGGCAATCGTTCAAATGCTACCAATTCGGTGAATTGGACGCGCCAACCCTCGCAGCCACCACCCAAGGTTATAACCACGCAACAGAACCTATCACAAAAGTCTTCACAGTCAGCTGCAGCAGCTGCGGCAGCAGCACAACAGCAAACGTTGCTGAAACGTGGAGTTGCGGGCGCAAATGCTTTTGCCGCACAGACAGCAGTTGCTGTAGCAGCGGCTGCCATGCAACAACCCGGTCAACGCATGCATTCGAATGCATTGGCACAAGCCACAGTGCAGGTGGGCATTCAAACGAGCAGGCCTTAAAACCGCCTCATGCTTCTTGCAGTTTTTCTCTAATACACTTTTTGTTATTTTACTTTATTTTATTTTTCATCAAATTATTTGTTGGGTTCGTTAACTGGTTCATGCTTGGATTATTGCCTACTTCATTACTTCTACTTCTACGCTTATCACACTGCTTGTGGATACAAAAAAAAACATTGAATTGAATGATTGCTCAACTTAGGCTTTAACAAATGGTTCATGGATGTCACAGCAGCAGAATAACTTGCCACTGATACATGCCCAGATGATGGCTTCACAAGTAAGTAAACGCAGCTAGCATTTATTTGACTTGTAATGTGATTTGTCCATACATTTTGGGTAGGGGGGTGGCAGTATATGATAAACATTTACAATTTAACTTTAAGCATTTAAACTTTCATTCAAAAGGCTATTGCAAAGAACTCATATTACTATGAATACATGTACAAATTGGAGCTATGCCGCTGAAATAATTATTGTATGGGAAACATGACACACGAATGAGCAGTTAAAATATTTCTCCTACTACCATCCTCCTCATTGTCTTAATTATCATTGACCTATATAGCTAAACTAAGTGGATTGTTGCTGTTATTAATTTAACGACGCAAATTTTAGGGTTGCTTTAGCTGCTGCTGCCGGTTGTGAGTCATGTCTTTAATATTTTTTCTTCTTTTTTTTTTTGTGCGTGCCTGTTTAAGCGAATTATATACCTTTCTTACACACGAATAAATAATAGAGAAGAATATCTCGAAAGAGTTGAACTGATGTGTGGGTACAAGTGAAAGTGTTAATATGACCAGGTTGATAAACTTATTGTGAAGATTTTCACAAACTCTGAAATGTTGCTATCATCTATAGACAAAGCAAGATGGCAGCATCCAAACCCCAAATCCTGAAAAACTCGAAATTTTATAAAAGTTGAGAATATGTGTGAATGTTAACAGGTGCTTTAACTGAAATAACAGCGCATAAATAGATTAAGTCGAAAGAAAAACAAAAATGGGGGATGTGGGGGGGGGGTTAATTCTCAAGTTGTTGATGGGTATTTAACGGATCTTAGACTTTAAGTCACGGCCACTACCAGCAAATAAAATAAACGAAAAACAAAATATATGATAAAGAATATAAATTCAAAACAGTTAAAACAAATTAAATAAAAACGAATTAAAATAAAAATAAAACAAAATAAATAACATGAAATTATATAAAACAAAATTAATTTCACTATAAAAAATACACAAAATTAATAAAAACATAAAAAATCAATATAAATAAATAAAAAACTAAAAGAAATAAATTCAGACTAAATTAATAATAATTAATTAATGAAAAAAACTATAAAATAAATTAATAATAAAAAACAATAAATTAATAATAAAATACTAAAATAATAAAACGAAAATAGAAATAAAATGGAATAATTAAAGAAATAAAAGGTAGATGCAAAAATTATAAAAAATATTAATCAAATAAGTAATAAAAACCAAGTAAATTAAGAAACAGAGTAAATAAAAATAAATAAAACTAAATAATAAATAATTTATAAATTACCAAAAATTAAAGAACACTAATTCAAGAAATAACACTCCAACTAACATTGCGATTGAAAACTACACTCATGTACCAAAATTGAAAAAAGTGGGGGCGAATCTACTCTAAATTACTAAACATCAATCATGCCTTTAGAGTTCATGACCACTGTAGTGTCATCCAAACGGAAGTTACACATGATGCCGATAAATAACATAAAAAATACAAAAAAAAAAAAAATAAAAATTAAAAAATAAAAATTAAAAAATAATAAAAAAAATAAGAAATGATAACATAAAAAATAAAAATTAAATGTGAAAAAATTAAAAATAACAACACTAAAAAATAATAAATAATATGAATAAAAAATAATAAAAAATTAAAATAAAAATTAAAAATAATATTAAAAATGATAAAATTAAGTAGCAAACATATTGAAACAGAAATAAAGAAAATAATCATACAAAGCATCAAAATAGTTAAATTAAAAAATAATCAAAAATTGATAAAAATAAAAAATAATAAAAACTGAAATAATAAAAATAAATAATAAAAATTGATAAAAATAAAAATATAATATAATAACAAAAATATTATATAACAAAAATAATAATAAAAAAATATAAAGTATATAAATATAAAAAATCTTTATATATAAAATTCTTCTGTACATGGCTTTGTCACTACTGAACTCCACCTAAACGGCTGGACCGATTTGGATGAAATTTGGTGTGTGTGTGGATATGAAAATGGTTTAGATCTTAACTTTGACCCTGTAGGTGGCGTTGTTGTTGTTGTTGTGGGAGTTTTTAAAGCGCTAGTTATTTGGGATTATAACTCAGAAAAGAATTGAGAAATAGTCATGATTCTTTCACAACACTATTACCGGAACAGCCGAAAACGAGCATTTTTTCAATTTTTAGTTCAAGATTTATATCTCCGGCCCTTATTCATATTAAAGAAAAATATTCTACGGCTTAAAACTTCATATATATGTCTTCAACAAAATAAAAACCTACCCAGACTTGGCTCCGTTCCAAAAACCATAATTATTTTGCAACCTGAAAATTGGTTTTTTTCGAGTAAAAAATTTAATGTTTTATTGCATAAATGGTTTTTTATGTTGAATTCATTCATACAAAGGTTCAAAGTTCAAAGGAGATACAAACCATCGCCCAATGCACATGTCGCAGATACAGCTATGTCGCAAATAGTAAGGTGACGATATCGTTAAACTAGCCACACTGAGTGCTCATAAAAATAAAAATAATTAGGTAAAAAAATAAAAAAATTATTAGGTTACAAAAATAAAAAATAATTAGGTAAAAAAATAAAAAATAATAAAAATAAAAAATATAAAATAATAAAAATAAAAACATAATAAAAATAATAAAAATGGTAGATTTGAAAAAATAATAATTTAAAGAAAATTATTAAAATAATAAAAAAATAAAAAATGGTAAAGTAAGTAGTAAATAAAAAAAATGGAAATAACATAAAAAATAATAAAATTGAAAAATATTTAAAATAAAAAATAATAAAAGTAAAAAATAATAAAAGTAAAAAAGAAACAAAATAAAAAAATAATAAAAGTAAAAAAGAAACAAAATAAAAAAATAATAAAAATAAAAATAATACAAATACAAAATAATAAAAATAAAAAAAAATTAAAATTAAAATATAAATTTTAAAAAATAATATAAATAAAAATAATAAAATTGGAAAATAATAATAATAAAAAATAATAAAAATAAAAAAGAAAAAGAACGAACAATTTAAATTTAAAGTATGAAAAATAAATAATAAAATAAATTAATAAAATAAAAAAATAAATATAATGAAAATATATAATAGTTAATGCTTTTGCATACAAGCATTTCAGAACTTAAGAACTAAACTTACAACTAACAGGAAACTTCTATATCTTATTACAAAAGATTAAGTATAAATGAACATAGCTTAATTTTAGTCAATGACATTAGAGGGAAAGGAAGAAATGTTAGAGCTAAGGATATTTTGGATATTTTTGGCTTATATGAAAATCTAAGGAAGAACGTTCACCGCGTCCATAAAAGGTTTGATGAAAATTGAGGGGTATAAGAAGAACAGACATAAGTTTGCGGCGTTGGTGTTCAAGGATATTTCTTGAAGAAAACCACGGCAGAGAGTGGTTCCGTCTTTTAGTTAGGAAATCAGCGATCTTCTTTTTTTCAAGGATTTGCATGTTAATCAACATACGACTTTCAGCACAAAGAGTTAGATTAAAACTGTCAGAACCAGTTAGTGCAAGTAGAGCGAAACCAATGAACCTGCTCTGAACGTCTTCGATACGCATCGAATGATAATAATAAAAGAGACATCAAACTTGGCTGGCATATTCAAATATGGGTCTAACAAAAGTAATGTAAAGAGATTTTGTGATCTAAGGCCGCGTGCATAGTAAGCTCCGATTCAGACAGACAGGCAGGCAGGCAGGCTGAAATCTGTGTGAACAAACGAGATAAAAATAGCTCTCTATCTTGCTTTTTCACACACTCTGCCTGACTGTCTGTCTGAATCAGCGTTTACTATGTTTGCGGCCAAGCGTTAGAGAATTCGTTGTACTAGTGTTTTAAGAAATCAAGTGAAAATTGGCTCTACTTATAATATCGTTATGACACATACGAGATGTACAAGAAGTGTACAGGTTGGTAGAAAAATTCTGAAAGCGTCACCTTTTAACCAAATTTTTATTTCGATCTATATACTCATACTTTGTTCTGAAGCCATTTGAAGTTGACATGTCAGAGTAGTTTTTTTGCAATGGAAAAACCCGAATATCGTGTGGTGATAAAATTCTTTGTTATGAAAGATTCATCATTAACATAAATTCATTCAAAAATTGAAATTTTTTAAAGAAATTTTGCTTCTACATTGCACCTTTGTTGCACTGTGCACCGATGGGTTTTAAAGTTTAAACCGGTCTTACCGGAGTTGAAGATGAAGCACGTAGTGGACATCCAAATAGTGCAACAATACCAAATATCATTGAAAAAATATGTATGCAATTGTTTGAGAAGATACAAGTTTGACTAAGCGTTAAATAAGTTTACACGAAAAATTGCATATGAAAAAGCTGTTCGGAAAGTTAGAGGTACATTCAACAAAAACATAATCGAAAACAAATTTCTTAGCATAATTTGGATTCTTAGCATAATTTCGTTCTAAGCAGAATAAAATCGATTTTGTGCGTCGTTTTAAACGTTTGATGAGTATTAGGTCTATCAACATGATTCTAAACTGAAACAGGAATGTTTCCTGTCAACGAAAGCTGCTTGGATTATTTTGAAAAAAAGCAAAACAATTAACGCTGAATATAATTGTTACCTTTTTGATCAGCTGAACAAGAAAATTTTTTGAGAAAATACTTGATTTACTGAAGAAGTATTCTACAATTTTCCATCAAGACAATGCACGTGTTTTGACGATATCTAAATTAAACGAATTAAAGTAGAACTTTCTTCAACATCCACCGAATTAACCTGAAATTACTTCCAGCTTGAAACTTGAAACAATTCCTGCGTGGTAAACTTTTTTTCGCCACATGAAAAAGCTATTACAGTCGTGGAACAATAGTTTGCAGAGCTTCCGGGAAACCATTACAGAGATGGTATAAAATTATTGGCAAAAAGTCTAAAGGGTAGAGATATTTGAATCATATTTAACTTCAACCACGTCATAATAAGATTTTTGTGCCAAACCACTTCTGAAATTTCAAATTTTCTGAACTAAAGCACATAAATCTTGATTTTTTTTTTTTGGAAGTATAACCTTAGTCAGATAACCTTGTCACTACTGAATTCTGTTTTGATTAATCCTTTCATTTTTCTTATACAATTTTGAGAATGTTACTTAAGTGTTTTCACGTAAATCTTCTTTATGCTTCAATTATTATTCAGTTATGCTTATGTTTTAATGACCTATTAGGGCCAATTTTTCAGTGCTGGTTTAAACTTAAGTTAACACGAGTTTAGTTAATCGTTGATTAAAGTTAATCAGCGTTTAACTACACAATCAGTTTTTCAGTGCTTGGTTACGTTACCAGCAGTTTTATGCTTATTGATATGGCAGCACCATCAAACGTCAAAAAATAATCGATTCTTATCGATTATTTCAACAGCTGATGCTGAACTTACCAGCTTTATGGTTAATTTTGTTTCCTTTAAAATCAATAACAAAATAAGAGGTGCATAGAAAAGCAACAGATTTATAAAACCGGAGGAGGTCCAAAACCGTCTTCATTAGTGCAAATAAATTAAGAAATAGAATTGCTAAGATATAGTTCAGTACGTAGTTCCAAACTATGTCTCTATCATCCAGAATTTCTTCTGTTGCTTTTCTGGAGCAATTTTTTTTTGGCAGATTTCTTCATGTTGAAAGAATTCGGGATTTCCTAACTTCGGAATACACCTCAAAATGCGGTGCTGAAATACATTTCAACATTCTTTTCTTGCGTTTCCTTTTTCTTTATAAAGCGAATTAAGAATTGCGCTTAAATGAACCAACAAATAATCTGTCACAATCATATGGCAAGTTAACCAAAGTTTAACCCACCAATATTGAGCGTTTAACCTTAGCTTAAACTTGAATCAATATTCACTGAAAAAGTTGCCCATTGGTTTAAACTTTGTTTAAACCAGAAATACAGTTCAACTCGCACTGAAAAATTGGCCCTTAAAGAGTTAACTGTTGCATAAGAGGCTAAACGATTTGTCGAACAGGTATTTGTTAATGTATCAGCAGATACATCAAAATTATTTACATATATTTCAAAATAATAGTTTGTTTCATTTATAATACCAGCCGCATTAACGGGTTAAATTCATAAGTTTTGTTGTAATCAGAAGTTACAAATGACTTTCAATGCTACGCAAATGTAATGCACACGTTTCTACGCTATCAGTCGCTAGCTTTTGGTTATAAGTTTTAACTCCTCCCACCAACCGATCTTGTCTGATAATGAATAGAAAAAGTTTATATAAAAGATTTTGTTTTTAAAGAAACCTACAACGTAGCAATTTTTAAAAGTTTTTCTTGTAAAGCTTTGCTGACATATTTGCACGTTTCTTTCTATCTTAACAAAAAATTGTGGGCATAACGTTGTTGTAATTGTTGTTCTTGTGTTGTTTGTTGTCGCTAATGTTGTTGTTGTTGTTAGTTGGCCTAAATTAGCTACAAGTTGTCGTCGTCAATCTTATTAGTGTGAGTGTATCTTGTGGTTTCTATGTTACATACTTTTATGTTTTTATTTTATTTTATTTCATGCGCTAAAAATTGCAAAAAACTAAATTTTTACTCTCTAACAACACATGCATACAAACGCAACTAACAACTACAACAACCACAAATTCAAATGCTTACACATCAACCAACAACGTAATCTTCGTCATGGTCGTCTTTGTTGCCGCTGAAAAATATCTACTTCATCACTTTGCAAAAAATACACAAATAAAACACGAAAATCATACATAAAACAGACTAAAATAAAATTACCACAAAAAAAGTCGTCGCAGACAAGCTCACAAACCAAGTTAAACAAGGTGGAGAAATGGCTTTATGACAATTTTAATGCGCGCCGCACTAAACACTAAAGAATCTCTACAAACTATAACTAGTTAGTTGTTAGTTAAAGTATTTGAAATATTTTTAAGGCTGGAGGAATGCTGGACATATTAAACAAAACAATAAATGAAAAAGCGCAGAAATGTAAACAAAGGCATAGCCAAATAAGCAAGCAATCGATAAGCAACATTTTTGTGTGTACATCTCTTTTGCATAGACGGCATGGGCAGCCCAACAACAGACACCAGCTAAACTGGGTGACCCATGCACACTCTCTCTCTCTCTCTCTCTGTCTCAGCCATGTTCAACATTGTCATCATCATCATCATCATCACTTATTTATTTATTTATTTATTTATTCATTCATCTGACGAAGTCATTCAATCAATTGTTGTTTTATTATGTATGTTTTAATTAAGTTCTAAACAAATCATTTTACATTTTTTTATTTTTTAAAAACTTTGTTTGAAATAAAATTGTACTATAGTATTTAAGTTATGTTTATATTTTGCCTTTACATAGTATTTATAAGAAAATTTTTAAATTCTCAATTCATGTAACGGTTGTGTAGATTTGATTGTTTGTATGCTAAATGCCGGTATTGTTTAGGCTTATTAAAAAGCTTCTTGTACACATTTGTTAACTGTTTTTTTTTTATAGTTATAAGTCAGTAATGAACAGTTATTCAATAAGCTTAATAACACTGTCGCACAGTTTCGAACTTTTTCAAAATTTTTGATTAGATTTTGATAAAAATTTATTTTACATCTCACATGTTTAAAAAGTTTTCATCTGGCTATTATTTAATATAAATTTTAAATTAACACTAAGTTTAGAGCAATTCACTTAAAGTATAGTATAGGTTAGATTAGAAGGTCGTGCAGCTTTGATTTGCTTTAGTGGAGGCCTTTTGGTCCATTACATATACCTTATTTTATTATTTTTAACCCATTTAGGCTTTGGTACCCAATAAACCTTATTTGTTTCTTCAATTAAACCTTATTTATTATAAGAAGCTCGGTAAAAATCCAGTCAGAGCTGAAATAGTCAATTTTTAACAAGTTTTTTTTTAACAAGTCAATATATTATTATTTTTATGACAAATTAATATTCATCAACGAGGAAATCGGTAAAAATGCTGCTCCAATTTTTTTTTTGTCCTCAAAATAAGTATTTCTTTGTGAGATGATTTCATCATTGGAGTATTAACCATTTTTTTTAGTTTGGAAGTTAAAAGTAGTCACTCGGAAGTAAATCCGGAGAATAGGGTCGGATGAGAGGGTAATTCGTTGCCCAAATCATGGAATTTCATCATGGAGCACTGCACATGGAGTGCACCGTTGCACTGTCTTGGTGGATAATAATATTTTCTTGGCCAAATGCGGTCGTTAAACCGCCATTGAATCGGTCATAATATTCGACATTGATTGTTCTTCCCTTTTTAAGGTGGATAATACAGCTTGCACAAAACCGCCGCAACTAAAATCAGTATTTTTCAAGCTTAGGCGTGGTTTGAGTGATGGTTTTTGTGAGTGATGGCAAAAAATTATGCTTCTTGAGCACACGAAATTAATTTTTTTTAATTTTCTCCACAATGCATTCTATCGTCTGCTATCAATGGCTGACAAACAAACAGCTTGTTCAAAATTTCACAGGATTCAACTGACAGATACTTATCGACAGCAGCAGTATCATCCCTTCACTTAAGAGGCGGGAAATTCAATCACGATCTTATTGACCAACCCTCGTATATCCAAAGAATTGCTTATGTATTTCTGATACTCCTATAAAACTGCAGTTTAAACTACATATTTAAAACATATTAAACTACATATATTTGTATCTTTAAAATACAAAGAACTTTGTATCTTTAAATTACAAAGAACTCAACTTAAGCAGCAAATATTAAAATAAAATTAATAGCAACATTTTAAAGAATTCAAAAACACACTAACTGCTCCTCTGCAACATGTTGAAAATTTTGCGCTAATTTTGATATTTCGGAATCCGAGTTGATTTCGGCATTCCGAATCGGTTTCCAGTAGGTACAGCGAATCGAAGAATGAATTCAGAATAGGACAAAATTTACTTTTTAATAACATCCCCCCCCCCTTCTCCCCATGTATAACTTTTGTTATAAAAAAAAGAAATTAAAAAAGATTTGATTGCACTCAGTGAGACTTCAACCTCGAGCTCTGGCCTGTTGCTCTTAACACTAGTCTATAAAATGCTTGCAGCTGCATCGATGTATTATATCGGTGTTTATAGCATATTATAGTATTTTACGTATATGATGTAACTTATCGATATAAAAATATGTTCTATTGAACAAATTTACGAATTCGTGTTAGCTTTGTTGGCGAAAAATGATAATGATTCTGCTATCAAAGGTGAAATTTCTCATAAATTATGAACTCTTTGACATATCCTTGGCGAAGTTCGCTTGCGATAATTACTACCATCCAAACGAATAAGATCCGATTTCGTTAACTCATTTGGCGCCAATTTTCTCACCTGCAGTAGCTCTTAAACTATTAAAGATTTTTTTAAACCAATAGTTTTGAAAATAACAATTTTGCATTTGGCGATTAACCATTTTCCCATATCTTTCTTCTCAAATAAATTTCAGAAAAATGTTTTCCTCTTAGAGTCAGTCGATCACGTCCAAATAAATAAATTTTATTTATTTATTAAGTAATGCTTCATTTTCTCTTATAGCAAATAATTCAAAGCAAACAAAAAAAAAAAAACATTCATTAAATCATTATAAAAAATTACAACATTCTACCACCTAGTCTTGCCGAGAGACACAGAACAAATTCAAGATGATTCCATAAGATTGATTTCTTCAGACATGCGTTGACTTGATCGTCTCAAGTGCCTCTCCGAACTACCGGGAGAGTTTGCCGGAAATCTCCAAAAAACACTGATTAATTCATCAATAAGCATATTATTTGAACGAATGTCTTGTAGATATCAGTTCAACGCCTCTATAGCTGTTAGCCATGGTACACTCATTCCAAATTATTAAAGCACTATTCAGTAGAAGCTTACCGGTTCCGTTTCGCTTTGATATACTGAAAATTGGCGAATTATTTAATTAGTTATTTTTTTAGTAAGTGACATGTGTCGAGTGGCAGCTTTAAGATCTCGTGAGCAATTTTTCCTCCTTGTAAAAAGAGTTGCTGCGAACGAACAAACGTATGTTTGCAAATAAAATATTTCTTGCTTAAAAATTGCCTGCACCACCAGGAACATCCAAGCAACGCCTTGCCAGAGTTTTGTTCAACGTTATCAATTATCTTTAAAAATATTATTTTTTCAGATCGTCGTTAATTTCGATTTGTTCTTGATTTATTGTGGTAAGTTGAATCAAATCTGTAGCATTGGTCTCGCGGGTGCATTCCAATCTTTAACTTGTGGTTCGGGAAGTCTGAATTTCTTTATTGTCTTTCCGTAGAGCAATAAAACATTAAAGGACAAAGTTGCATTTAAGGTCAGGCGGCCTATTGTCCAACTTCAATTATATTTGGAGTAGTTGGGATGATAAAAAGTATGTACTCCCTTTCTCAATTTGGGGATTATAACTTTGTGGTAAATACAGCATTAAAAGTTTTGCAGATGTATGGGAGATGCCTCTCAGTATTGTTAAATCTTGACCATATTACTTGGAATGAAGCAAACTTTGTTTTCCTTCAGAGCTGAAATTTAAAAAAATGTGCTCAGATCTGTTTTCACTACAAAGGTTTCATTACAAAAGACACTTGTTTGTGGGTTTTATTATGTTAAAACAGGTCAATTTATTACTTTTCTTTTTTATTTTAATGATAATCTTTGCCAAAGCCTTTTTAAGTATAATTCTTTCCATTGCAAGCAGTTGAATAACGCTACTTTTTACAAATTTTTTGCAGGCTCAACAGACGCATGCCGCCAACTCGCGTGCTCAATATCGCAATCCTATGGAGAATCTAATACTGGGCAATCGTCAGCCGTATACCTACAACAATGGCGCAATTTCCATGCAACCCGTTAACAGTCACTCACAAGGCAATGCACCGCCACCACTGGTGCGTTCAGCAGCTGGACAAAATTCGAATCATATGTAAGTGTATGGCACATTTGTACCTTTAACTATTTACAAAAAAATCAAAAAATACGTGTATGACTGTTTGAATTGTTTTTCAAAATTTGTTGTTGTTTTTTAAGTTTTTTCAAACCTCTAAATTTTTAAGTCAATTTTATTAAAAATGCACAACAAAATTGCAAAATTTTATTTTTATAAACTTGCTGCATTTTTTGTTAATGACTAAATTATATCCTTTTTGAATTGTTAACCTAATTTTTAAAATTTTTAAAACTAAAGTTTTTTTTTGCTATATGTTTTAATGTTTTAACAATTTGAATAATTTTTAAATTGAAATTTGTTTTCAATAATTCAACGTTAAATCGGTGGTTGTGCACGCATTTATTTAGTTAATTTTTTTTTTCAATTTCTTTCAACTCAATGTTTTTCATATAGTTGTTGTTGTAGTAGTGCTCTTTGTTTATTTAACTCTTTTTCTCTCTCTTTTTCTCTCTCACTAAATATGACGTTAATTTCTTGCAATATCTTTGCTGTTGTAGTTAAAGCTTTTATTAGCTAATTAATTAATTAGTTGCCTAGTTTTAGTAAACAATAAAATTTTACAAAAATATTGTAGCAGTTGCATTTTTAGTTTAACAGTTTAAGAGCGCAATGAAAATAGCAAGAAGAATGTAGGCATGGAGTGCAAGAGTGTGTACTAGTTAGTTTAGTTTACTTTCCAGCTAAATTTTTGATACAAACTTGATATGCATTCTTAGATATACTGCTTCCAGAAGACATTCTTAAAATTTAATGGTGCTTTTTCTCAGCCTTATTGAACATTGCTTTCAGGAATTATTCCCATAAATTTCTAAAAGACTATTTGAATGGGTCCACGAATGCTATCATGGCATGACTTGTACAGGGCAATGGTTAAATATTTTCTTAGAAGCATTTTTTCTTATTTTTTCGGAATCATGGCATGCTTTCTTAACGTTTTCCTGGAAATACCTACTGGAATCCTTTCATTGAAGGCATACTCTAGAAGCACTTCTAGAGAAGACTAAGGAAAGCATTCCTCCTAACGACATGCATATGTTAAAAAAAAACACCTTCTAGGTATGAAAGTATAAAGGATGGAACACACGCCTTTCCCTTCTACTTTACCTTCTTTGGAAGCACGTTTTTTGGTGGCTTATGACATTTTTTTTTTTTGTGGAGATTGTGTAGGTGCTATGGTTTGAGAGAGCGGCGACAGTAGCTGTTAGTTAACGTTTTCAATTTCGTTATTAAGTAGACATCAACCCTTTAGTAACTGTTGTTTTATAAAGGCAAAGACGTGATTATCAGCTTGGTTTTAGGAAACTAGTTAAATTGAGTCAAAAAAGAAATTATAAAAAGTTTGAATTTGAATTCGGTTTTCCGTAAAACGTACAATTTCATATATTCTTAATCGTTTCACAAAAACAATCCTATAACTTCTTTTGTCAAAATTCTGCTTTCGACTTAAAACTGTTTTGAAAAAAAAATATCAGTTTATATTAAAAAGTTTTAAAGGATTTTTTGCGATGGTCACACTAGTTATATATCGAATCGCACAATGTTGCAATCAACTTCATTTTGAAGCCTCAACAAGTGACTCAACAAGCCATATCTTCTCACTTAAAAGCCATAAGAATGATCCCAAAGATAGGATATTGGTTGCCGTATGAATTGAAGCCGAGAGACGTCAAACGCCGTTTTTTCATTTGTGAAGAGTTGCTCCAACGGCAAAAAAGATAGGAATTATTTCATCGCATTATGACTGGTGATGAGAAATGGGTTCATTACGATAACGCCAAGTGCAAAAAATCATACCGGCCATACGCCAAAATCGACGCCAAAGCTCAATATTTACAGTGACAAGATCATGCTCAGTATTTGGTGGGCCCAATTGGGCGTGTCCAAAATTGAGATGCATCGCAACAGGAATGAGACTCAAAAATTTTTCGAAAAGATAAGATGCCTATCCGATGGTTTCAAGACCGGAGCCTCTTCCTGCAAGGATGAAAACGGGAATCCAGTGACTGATATCCAGAGTACATTGTTGTTATGGAGGCAACACTTCTCTAGTCTTCTAAATGGCGACGCTGACAACAATCCCACCAATAGAGATGATATTCCGATAACCCCAATTATAGATGACAGTGTTAAAGTTCCGCTGCCCAACTATAACGAGGTATTATCTATATTCCGGTTAAAAACTTCAAAGCCGATAACCTACCGGCTGAGCTGTTTAAAATCGGAGGCGAAGCTCTGTTTAAATGCATTCACAAGCTTCTATGCAGAATATGGTCAGAAGAATGCATTCCAGATGATTGAAACCTGAGATGAGTGTGCTCTGCCCAATCCAAAAGCAAGGCGATCCCACCATTTGCACCAACTACCGTGGGATAAGTCTTCTTAATATCGCATATAAGTTCCTGTCGAGCGTATCGTGTGAAGGACTGAAGCCCATCGTCAACCTGGGACGATTGAAGGACTTCGTTTACCTGGGATCCAGCACTAACTCCTCCAACGATATCAGTATTGAAATTAAACGGAGGATAACTCTTGCCAACAGGTGTTACTTTGGGCTCAGTAGGCAATTGAGAAGCAGAGCATTCTCTCGACGTTCAGTACAGACGATCTATAAGTCAATAATCATGCCCGTCCTACTATACGCAACACAAACCTGGACGTTGAGCAGCACTGATGAAAGGACTTTAGGAGCGTTCGAGAGAAAAATCCTTCGCAAGATCTATGGTCTAATCTGAGTCGAAAACTTCCAGAAACATGGGAAAAAGTAGTGGCTAGCGATGGCCAATACTTTAAAAGTGAATTTTTAACAAACTTTTTACAGTAAAGCGTCAAACTTGAAAAAAAATCCTTTAAAACTTGAATCCAAAAACACCGTTAAGAATATTTTCTTTATTTAGAATGTCTTTTAAAGACATTTTACTTAAAATGTAATGAAAAAACTTAGTAAAAACTACAATTTTGAGCAGAATTATGTCATCACTTGTACTTCTAGAAAAAATATCAACTTTTTACTTTCAAGTGACACTTGAAAAAAGGGTTAAAACATGAATAATTTATGGGAACTGTACCTACATTCAGTGATTCTTTTGTAGCTTTCATTTTTTTTTTAAAAAACTTTTAACTCGTCTAAAATGAAATACTTAACCTTTACGTTAGGGTTGTTCCCACCTCGTTTGTCACTTAATTTAGATTATTCTTTATTCTATCTCTATTATGCTAAAAAAAAAATGCGTGCAAAAAAAAACTTAAATTCGTAGTTTTATGTTCTAGTAGTGGCTTGTATACGATTCTTTATAATTTAGCTAACTATTATTGCAAGTTTTTGATATATTAATTATCATTATTATGCATGTTTCTTAAACATTTTTTTTTTCATTTGTTTTCTTAAATTTTAACTGCAACTACTTCTACTTATTGTTTATGCTCGAAAGAACAAAAAATTATCTAGTTCATTTTGAAATTTTTCTTAAATATCCTCACTCAGTCTACCTAATTCTATTGAATATTACTAAAAATTTGTAAAATTTTTGTAACTTTTAAAACAACTACAACATTTGAAAAACATGAAATTATCATCACTTGATATCACCACCACCCACCAAAAACCATCAGCTTCTTCCTTAATTGACCACACCTCGACCTCAAACCTCAAATGTCTACAAAACCCATTTATGAGATTTTTATCCTAGATACATTATATATAATGCGTGTACAGACACAGTGTAAAACGTTTAAAATCATTTTATTTAAAGCGTATAACTTTAAAAAAAACCTGTAGAAATGCATAAAAGAAAAAAAAACTTTAAAACGCGTTTTTCAATATTTGAACGCTTGGTTTTTTTGAGCAAATAAAAAATTTCAATAACAAAATTTGAAAAATAACATTAATGCAATATTTTGAAAATCTTTCTTCAATCAAACAATCAATTTTAAATTTAAATCCTTGTTTTTGTGCATAAAAATTAAATACAACAAAACTAAAAAGCTACCACTACAAATATTGTATATAATGTTTCTAGGTCAAATGTCGAGCAAACCATGCTGCTGCAAGCACAACAACAACAACAACGACACTCGCATTCCACCGCCTCCTCCTCCTCACCTTCCAACTCCATTTTGCCAAAATCTCCCGCCAGTGCCGCCGCCACTCAATATAATTACAATTTATCTCCACTTGCTGGTATGACGTGCGCGCCGTCATCACCTTCGCCACATACTTCCGCAGATTTTACTAATCTTGCCTTTTGGAATCAATTGACTGCCACACAACGGCTTTTGTTGACACAGCAGCTAAAGAACAATAACGCCTTCTTAGGTGGTGGCAAAAATTCCTTTCCCAACGCACCTTTTCCGCCTTCTTTGCCACTAAATGCAGTGACTGACTTAAAAAGCATGCTTAACTATAAGCCGCCTCAAGCAACGCCGACTGCAGCAGCGGCGCAGTTTACCAAGCCCTCAGTGCCACCATTGATATCCATGTCAGCCTTAGAGGCGGCTCAAACTAAGCGTAGCAACACGTCTAGACCTTCAGCCACTGCCTCCTCCACCTCCTCCTCATCATCCTCATCGTGTCTTACTTCATCGGCGGTTTCTTTAAACTCTTCCAGCGCTTTGGAAGACTTTGAAAAGAAATTTAAAATGACTGACGAAATGAAGGCTGTGGTGCAAAAAGTACTCGCCAATCCCGATTTGTCAACCTTTATACAAACCAACAGCTCAAATACCTTTGTGCCTTTTATTTCACCACCCATGTCGCCAGCCACTGGTGTCAGTGGCGGCCACAACTCCACAAGTGCTACACCAAGTTGTGCTGCCTATACAAGCAGAGACCACAACCATACCACCTCACTCTCCATTGTACCTAATCCAAATGTAACAATTACACCGCAGCTGTCTAATGCACACTTTTCGCATCCCAGCAATTCGCCACATTCGCCTTTGTCTTTGTCAGCGGCACGTCATAAGAGCGTAATATGCTCTACCTCCTCAGCGGGCGCGCTCAATGTGCCGCCCTCACCCTCGACCTCTGCGTCAACGCCCTCACCTTCACCCACTCGCACAGCAGCAGCATCTGCTAGCTCATCCTCCTCCTGCTCATCCAACACCACATCCCTAAGACCTAACCTTAATTACCAAAATCCTCATCTCCAACTCCAACACCACCACCACCAACAACAACACCAACACCAACTCCAACATCATCACCAACAACCACACACTCCTCCAATGGAAGTAATTGATTTGTCTTCCCCCCGAAGGTCGTTGCAAGCCGCCTCAGCCTATATACAACAGCAGCAACAACAGCAGGTCGCAGCGCAGCAACAAGCGCATCAGGCTGCCGCAGTTGCAGCCGTACAACAACAACAACGTCTTGCCGCTGCTGCTCAACATCATTCACAGCAAAATGGACGCTCCAGCTCAGCTAATTCGAACTCCGCCAGCATGCATTTACAGCGACATGCCGCACTGGCAGCCGTAGGCAGTGGCCGTCAAGAATCCGATAGCGGCCAGCGTCTGTGCATCATACCAGAAATACCATCGGGCAATATGAATGTGCAGCCGTATAAGGTGCAAAAGGTGTATGTGGAGAATCATATGGTGCCCTGCATTAACATGAAGGCTTACAATGACTCGGATCAACTGATGACATTGACCGACTTTCAGAAATATTTCTTTCCCACAGTGCCGCTGGATCTATGCAAGCGGCTGATTGAAACATTGGGCGTGGAATTGTACAAGGGAAATCGGTAAGTTTTCGGCAACAACTTTTGTTGGTCTGGTTTTTTTTTAATTAATTTTTTCTTTTAAAATCTTAACAATAATATGAATAATGATTATTTAATTAATATATGTATTTTTTGTTTACAGACGTCAAATTCAAGTGCTTATGGAGAATGATCGCACGCACAATGAGAACATTCCACTGGTGCAGGTGCGTGACATCATACGTTATATGACGCAATTGACGTTCATGATTCGAAATCAGGATCAGCCACCATCTAAACGCACGCGTATAAGCTAGGAATTGGGTTGGGGAGCACAACATATGCAACAGCAGCAACAACAACAACAACAACAGCAGCAACAACAACAACAACAACAGCAACAACAACAGCAGCAACAACAACAGCAGCAACATCATCAACAACAACAGCAACAACAACAGCATCAACAACAGCAACTTATACACAAACATCAGCAACAGAAATCGTCTTCTTCTTCTACTACTTCTTCGGCATCGTTATCCACAACAGCTGCCACAGCCGCAGCTGCAGCAGCAGCACATCATCACCAACACCAGCACCATCACAACCACACCATGCACGCTCCGCTCACACACCCGCTTGATATGTTGTACTCCCAAAGCCGTTCCCAACAACACCAACACAACGCCGCCAACACAAACGCCTCCACAACGTCCAATCACAGCAGTAGCAGCCAAAACACACACTCATCCTCGTCCAAGTCGGCATCAGCGTCATCATTGTCGGCTGCAGCATTGAATGGCACGCAGCGTCCAACAGCACACCAACTTGCTGCGGCAGCTGCAGCCGCTGAAAGCGCTGCCGCCTACAACTTTCTCTGTGGTTCTGCCGCCGCAGCCGCCGCCGCAGCTGCCACAATGCTCAGCCCACCGCTGAGTGCAGCTTCGTCCACGCTTAGCGCTGTTAATCCTTTTGCCAATCCCTTTGATTGGTTGGGCGCTTCAGCAGCAACCGGTGCAGCAAATGCCGCCGCAGCAGCTGCTGCTGCCAGCGCAACTGAAAAACGTTCCTCACACACCACTTCAGCAACTGCTGCTGCCGCATCGAATACTCCCTGCCGTTATAATCGTCAACAGGTCGCCGCTGCTTCCAGTGACTTTTTGTCACTTTTTAGCGGCGCTGCTGCGGCGCATCAGTCCGCAGCCAATGCAGCAGCCAGCAGTCTGTATGCCGTAGAGGCACATAATCAGCAGCGTGCTGCTGTTGCTGCAGCAGCTGCTGCAGCAATATCTGCTGCTCCTATAACTTCAACAGCCAACAGCTCCAGCACAATGGCAACCGCAGCTCTGTCCGCTATCTCGGCAAACAAATTAAGTTCCTCTGCAGCTGCAGCAGCGGCAGCCTCTTCAGCCGCCTTGGCCGCACATGCTTCATCATTGTTTGGCGCTCATTCGCACTTTTCTGCACCATCAAGTACGCCGTATCATTTGCAACCACCAGGCGGTGGTTCACATGGACACGGCTTGCCATCGCCCACCATCTATCCACCAACACCACCACCATCGGCGCCCTGGATACATCCCTGGTATACTGGCGACACTTTCTAAACGTTCGCAAGTAAGAACAACAAAGTTTTTTGTTTTAAACCGTACGCTGTTTATGCATAAGAATTGAGCAAATTTTTTTTATAATAATCTGTAAACCCAGCGGAACTTCTCTCTTAAAAGTTGCAATTTTTTGCAGCTAACAAAAAGCTTGCAGTTCGATTGATAGATAGTTAATGAGTTTAATTTTTATTCAAATAAAAAGTTGCGCAGAACTTTTGTTAACAAAATTTGCGCTACACGTGCGTGTTCGTTGTGTTTTAAGCACAATTTTCGAAATATTGAAATCGCTAGTATTTAACAATACTTTGTTAAGGTTTTCAGAAATCAAAGCATTTAAAAGTTTTGCTCAAATGTTCGAAAAAAATATTTGCTTTTCTGCAAATTAATATTTTAAATAAACATTAAAAAGCTTTCGTTTTCTGAATGTTTATATCAACTTTTGGTTCTGCTGGGTTTTAGGCATATTGTTTTTTTTTTTCTTTTTAATTTTTTTTTTAGTTTTAATTTGAGTCTCAATGTTGCCTCCCCTATACATGAAAAAGCACATTTATATGTACTAAAAGAACTGAATGTAATTTAATTATTTTAATGCAATAATTTTTAAGTACTTAAGTATGTCAAAAAAAAAAACAATGAGCGCAAGTGTGTTAAGCAACACAACACACACACACGCACTCAACAAAAATTTTTAAGTAAACCAAAAAAAAAAAAAAAAATTAAACTAAAAAAGATAAATAATCTCCACAAACTGAGATTAAGTCTTACTTAACTTTCCTTTATTGCATAGAATTAGCATAAACAAAACAAAAAAAAAAAAAAACAAGAAAAAACCATTTAAGAAATAAAATTTCGTAAAAAAATCAAACAAAAATATTCAAATAATCAAAGCAACTGTACATAGAATTAAATTTTACATAATTAATGTAAAAAAACATACAATTACGTTAGTTTTTAAGTACATTAAATATGCAAACTTCAAAGACGAAGTAATGAAATAAAAACAACAAACCAGCAACATGTAACTTATTTCATAAGCTTGCAACTAGCAGCTCTCTTGTGTTAATTTTTTTAAAATTTTATTTTTCTTTTTTTTCCACTACATAATTCATGAAAAATGTATTACTTGGCTCATTATTCATCACTCATATTTATAACAAGAAATATAAAATCTTTGAACTAAAGATAACTGTGTATCACGTACGTATTAAAGAAGAATTCGTTTTGTTTTATTTTTTTTAACATTGTTATTTAACTTTAATATAGTAATAGTCTCATAAATACTTATATATAAAATATAAATTAAACAAAAAGCAAAAGAGTACGCAAAATAAATGTTTAAGTAGTTAAATTCAAATTCTATTTAATATTTATATAAACAAAAACAAAATGTTGCGAAACATGTAAAACTGAAGGCAGCAGCGCTCATTAAAAGAACAAATAAAATACAAATACATGCAATACATAACAAACACACTTCAATAAAAGTCGGCATAACTTTTTGAAAGTGTTCAATTGTTCTAAAACAGTTATCAAAACATGTTGTAAGCACTGTCTAAGGCACACTTTAACTTGGGATGTGCAAGTTGAGTGAAATCAAAACTAACAAATTTAACAGAAAAGTTTGAAAAATTGAAATTAAAACCAAACCCCCACTCTACAATCTTAACAATTAATTACTATTCTCTTGTAATTTTCATATGCATATTTATCCGTTTTATGGATTAAACTCAAACTAAGTTAAACTATATTATTTACATTAAAGTGTATATATAAATATAATTTAATGTGTATGTATATTATATTATTATTATAACTATTATTAGCACTGCATTAGCATAAAAAAGAAACCATTAAAGTATTTAACTTTTTCTATATTGAACTATTTCCAAGCATTACACAATGCTTTGCTACATTTTCGAATACGATTTTAGTACAATTTTTTTTTTATGCTGATCTTTTGTTAAGTTTTGTGTTATACTACTATTCCATTTGTAAAAGTATTTTTTAATTTGACACTTCAAGACAAAAAATAAAATCAATTGAAATCTATGAAAAACATAAAAATATATATAAAACAAAAATCATCATCAAAATCAAAGACTAGTTACTAGCATTAAATTAATAAAAACACAAATATGTATATTATTTAGAAATAATCTAAAACAGTTTAAACAATAAAAAGAGATATTAATTAATTTTAAAATAAATTTATTGTTGTTTTATATTAGTTGATATGAAAATCTAAATGCCACTTAAGACTTTGAACTATTTGAAGGTGGATTTATGTAGGAATTAAGTCTGTCATACAATGAAGTACAACAAAATACTCGTATGTGTGCACTAGAGCGTACCACTTCAAAGGGAGAAAAAAAAGTGCACCAGTCACCTTCGAATCTAATGTATTTTGCAAGGCAAGTTCGAAAGCTTTAATTTTCTGAAATCAGGTTGGTACATTGGGGTAGTAGGGACTGAGGTATTTGAGGTCAATGAACTCGACTGAAAAATTGGTATCTTTGAGATAAAAACATCGATTAAGACCAAAATGCAAATGTCAAAAATATCACACACTAAATACGAAACAGTCACCACTCAAAATTGTTCAATATCGACTTTTTGATATAAATCAAATCACAAAACACATATCTCACCTCCAGGAAGACCTGAAGCTTGTGTGTTTAAATGAAAATTGCTTTTCTTCTGCAGTTTCAACCAAAGGCTTTTATTTTTAACTTCTCTTGAAAAGTTATGTTTTTTGAGTTGTGACTGTTTTGTATTTAGTGTGCGATATGACGAAAAATGTTAATGAACGACCTCTACGTTCAGTTAAAAAAAAAATTGGTCAGTATTCTTATGGTTACTTATGTATGTAACCATTTAATTTTATAAAAGAAACTTTTTATTTTATATAATATATATTAATTTATTTTTTAGTTATTTTTTAAAACTTTTTACTATAAAATATTTTCACAACTGAAAATAAAAATTGAAAAACTTGAATACAAAGTTTTTGATTACTTATAAATAAAACATTAAATTTTAAGCAAGTTAAAAGTGTAAAGTGTATTTGGAATTGTATGTATGTGTTTGTGTTATCTGTATGTAGTGTGTATGTATATGTAGTGTGTATGAGAACACTACATTCTTTTGCTTTTTTTACATCCTGAATGCGATTGGCCACGTAATCACAACCCTACTCAGAAATTCTGGTAGCATAGCCTCATATACTTCCTTGGTTCGCTCCCAAAGCTCATTCCCTCGTTTGGGAAAGCTGGGATACTTAGTAAGCTGTGATGACATGACTTCACATATTCTCAATTCGATTCATGTATCAAACTACAAAATTTTTGTTTTTTTATGCAGTCTAAAAATTTAAAATAAGCACGAATGAAAAATATTGTTTCACAATGAATGTGCAAAGACTTACCACCATATCCTAGTCGACGACGGTCCAGTGCTTTCTTAATGCCCAAATTTGAAATGCTTCGCCGAGTTGTCCACTGACAAGCACCGATATTCACTATCTTAAGCAGTGCTGCAGGCGTGTTTGTACCACTGCTGGTTACTAAGTTCACAGTATGGTGCGCCTCACGGTTACTTATTTTTTTTGGCCTACTTCCTATGTTCTTAGGAACACTTTTCACTATATTTTTTCGTATTTGCTGTACTGCCAACTGGAGTATATGAAATTCTTTTGCCACTTTCTAACTGTATGTCCTTTCTGCAAATAAATTAATTGTTTCATTTTTTTTTCACTATTCATCATCAATTAAATTAAGGGTATGGTACTGTTTTAAAGCCGAAAAAGGCATATTTTCATGATTTTTTTTGCAGACATGAATAATGAATAATGCAGACATAAACACTAAGGTGCCTCGACTTGTATGAAGAAAAAAAAAGTTGCATTTGTACCCATTTTAAAATGAACCTTGATGTATTCTATGATCATTCCCAAAATGTTATGGCTATACCAAAATCCGTCAGTGAGCTAAACCATTTTGAAAAAACCTCCATAAATCATGTTTTCCGCATTTATACTGGCTAGTGTAATAGATGTAAATAAATAAACTGTCTCAAATTGTAGGCCTGAAAAAGTTCTTTCAATCTGCATCAAAAATTTGTATAAATTTGCAATTGGATTAAAGATAATGATGTTTTTCATGATTTTTTTCTTAATTTTTTTAGATGATTTTCAAAAATTCTCATTGAACAAACGCTTGAAATAAAAAAAAATACAGTGTTTTGGATTTTGAAAATTTTATTTTCAGGTAAACTGTACACAAATGGAGAAATAAAATAAGAGCCACACTTTATTAAACAAAGAAAAATGTCCAAAATATATGACAGACGTGCATATCTTTCCAACAATATCTTGATAACGGCGATCGTATAAGAAATAATAAAGTTATTTGATTTTTTGTGAAAATAATCTAAAAAAAATGCATGTAAACATCATTATACTTAACCCAATTGCAAATATTTTCAAATTTTTGATGCAGATTGAACGAACTTTTGCAGGTCTATAATTTGAGACAGTTTATTTGTTTACAACTATTACACTAGTTAATATGTATACGGAAAACATGATTTTTGGAGGTTTTTGCAAAATGGTTTAGCTCACTGACGGATTTCGGCATAGCCAAAATATTTTGGGAATCATCATAAAATACATCAAGGTTCATTTTAGGATGGGTACAAATGAAACTTTTTTTTTCAAGGCACCTTAATAAACACGTATTTATTTCATATACATGTTACCCTGCAAACATTTTTAATCGCCTGAGAATCTCCAGCGAATCGCTTGGAAGATGAAACGATCGCCGGCGAGCTCTTCTGAGAGTCTTCCGGGAATCGCCGAATGTAAGCAGCTGAGGCCATAAAAGCGATTCGCCGGGAAGATTCACCGGCGAATCGCCAAGAGGAGTTTTAAACGATTCGCCTGGAAGATTCGCCGACGAATCGCCGAGAGGAGTATTAAGCGATTCGCCTGGAAGATTCGCGCACGATTCGCCGAGAAGAGTCTTAAGCGATTCGCCAACGAATCGCCGAGAAGAGTCTTAGGCGATTCGCCAGGAAGAGTCGCGAACGATTCGCTGAGAGGAGACTTAACGATTCGCCGGGAAGATTCTGCAACGAATCGGCAGAAGGGGTTTTTGTTTGTTGCAGAGCATCGTTGTTGAATGTTAAAAGTTGTTGCAAGTTTGCAACAACTCTTCAGATGTTGTTTGTCCCAGTTTCATGAAGTTTTGTAAAAGTCGAATTTTTTGATTAATTTAAACAATTTTTCAGAGCCTGCTTCATATTACAATGAAAAATTTTGAAAGCTTTTAAAAAGCAATCTTCCAACGATCGCCGGAATGAGCGAAGGAAGATTTTGAAATTTTTTTGAATCGTGCATTCATCCCTTGGGCGATCGAAAAGCGATCCATCTTCCAACGATCGCCGGAATGAGCAAAGGAAGATTTTTAAATTTTTTGAGAATCGCGCATTCATCGCTTCGGCGATCGAAAAGCGATCAATCTTCCAAAGAACCCTTAGATTAATCGCTAGCGCGTCGCCAAATGATCTAATCTTCCAATCGTCTTCCAAATGTTTGCAGGGTATAGTTTGACTTTTTAAGCATATTTGAAAAAAAAAATAAAAATTATCGATAAATCAATCCCCGGCAGCGATTCTCCGTAGGCGCATCGAAAAAAGATGTTTTGTGGTAAACACGATTAGAGGTTAGGGGATCATCTGAAAAAAAAATTAAAAATTAGTTTAAAAGGTGGCACGATTACGATTTCCGGGGCGCCGCGATTTGAAGATGTTTTCTGGTAGAAAACAACAAAAAAAACATGATTCGCCGAACAAAAAATCGATAACTCTATTAGTTATCGAGTTATCGATTTTAAAAAAAAAATTTTTGTTAAAAGATCTGTTCAAAAAAACATCTATATCTTTGTCGTTACTCAATGGATCTTGAAGATTGATATGTCATTTCAAAGGTCATTAGATGACCTTTCAAATATATTTGTTATAAATATCATTGCTATAATATTTTTAATTTTATAAGCGAATTTATTCCAAAGTTGAATTATTTAATAAAAAGAACCGTTATTTTATAAAAAATTTACGTTATTAAGTTACTAAAAATATATTTTTTTTTGAAAAGCTTACAGTTACACCTTTTGTTTGACATATAAAAATATACATTTTTTATTTAATTTCACACTATATTACATAAAATTTAAATTTTCCAAGTGTTTTCTTTGTTAAAAAATCTGTTCACAAAATTTTCTATATCTTTGCCGATATCCAATGGATCTTAAAGATTGACATGCTATTCGAAAGGTAATTAAATGCCTTTTCAACGATATATAATACAAATATAATTTCAAAAATGTTTTTAAATTTATAAGCGAATATATATTAGATTTGAATTTTTTAATTAAAGGAACCGTTTTTTTTCTGCAAAATTTTCGTTTTTAAGGTACTAAAAATATATATTTTTTGATAAGCTGAAAGTTTTACCTTTTTTTCGATAGATAAAAATATTTATTTTTTTATTAACTGATCGACCAAAAAATACAAATTTTTTTCACTGACTCGAAAATCCCGTTAATTCATATAAATATTGTATTGTAATGGCGATATTCGTAAATATGGAGTAAGAAAGAAAAACATCTAAGGTAAATATGAGTGAAATAAGCAATTTTCCGTACAAGGGCAAATCATTGTATCATAAAAAACACGACAAAAAGTCAAATAAATTATATATATTATATACCAAATGAAAGATAAATGTTCAAGCTTTAATAATTTACTCTTTATAATTCATAGTAATAACGGTAATTTTTGAGAAAATAACGGTTTTATGTAAGAAAATATATTTGTATTGCATAAAAATACCTATAAAATACAAAGTACTCAACAGATTTCATTAATTTAAAATTTTTCTAAAAGCCTTACATATAACCTTTTAAATTTTATCTTACTCATTAATATCGGTTATATATTAAGAATAATACAGCCGCTTTTCTTCATAGACCTTATAGCAAAAAAAAAATTTTAAAAAATCGATAACTCGGAAACAAATGGATAACACAACATTTCCCGAGATAATACCGAATAGTTTTTTCAAGTTCAAAAATTATCAATTGATTTAATTTATTATATTAAATAGAAAAATTAATTAATTGTTTTAAAATGGGAAAACAAAGAAAAAACCCTTCAACATTACCACTTGATTTATGTGCAGAAATTGTGTAAAAAATTTCAAAACGATTGCTCATGTATCTGCAATCGCGGCACCTTGTTCACCGACTTCAAAAAAGCTGTTTTCGAGAAAAACGATTTATAGTGTTTTTATCGAAAATCACAAATAAAAAATCAAAAAGCAAAGATCGCATCCGTGTTTTATCAAAAACGAATGCTTCGGCAGGTATCAAAGCTATTCCAAAGCCTCACTTAGAAGTTCACTACTCATTTCCAATTAATTGCAAATCGGTATTGGCAAAGATTGCAGATCATTACTTAATGTTGAGGCTTAATCAACCACTTTTAAGCAAACAACTAAATTTTCCTGCTAGGTCTTTTACTCGCGTTGCCAAGCTTGTATTTTCGAAAAATTTAATTTTATAGGTTATAAAATTATAAGTTATAACAACATCTTATTAATCCAAAGAATTTTTTATTTCAATAAAAGCTTTAATCTATATGCAGTAAAAAAAGATTTTTCCACACTCAAAAAAATGCTGTAGTAAAAATAAATAAAAATTTATTTAAAACAAATGTAAAGTAGTAGCTCACCGTCCAAATAAAAATGTATTTATTATGACTAATTTATTTTATTTATTTTTACTACAAAAAATTAATTTTTCCTTTGTAGTAAATTTGACTACAATTGTAGTATATTTTACTACACATGTATTTAATCGAATTTTAAAAATCAAATTTTTTTTTATGCAGTAATTTATAAATTTTTACTACATTTGTAGTTATTTTTACTGCAATTAAATAAAATGAAAAATTATTTTAATTATGGTTGCAATTTATATTTATTAACAACACATAAATTACAAAGTTAACAAACAATTTTTACATAATATTGAAGTAAATGAACACGGTTTATATTTAAACTATTATTAAACTCTTTATGCTGTTTCGCGAAAGCGCACCCCAACGATAAGCAAGACACGAGAAGCTTTATTTTATTCCAAACAAAAATCTATTGCTTCTCGCGTCTTGCTCGTATTTGGAGCAGCGTTGCCAGAATGTGAAAAATTTACCAAAACTGGTAAATTTTTTTTTCGATGTGAAAACGTGAAATTATGTTTCATTTTAGTAAACTTTTGCAGTGAAAACAAAAAATGTGTTGAAACTTTGGCTTGGAAAAATGGCTTAACTTAACCTTTTGAATTTAAGCAGTTGAAGCTGCTTTATTCTTTTCCTGCAATTCGCAACATTTGCATTATTATAAAGCGAAATCTTTCTTGATGTCAGTTAAAAAATATATAAAATTATTTCTTAAACTGTTGATAGGCAACTCCAAACCGAGCAAAAACGTTAGTGTTATTTTGAAAATCGTAAAACTTTACATCAGTAACAGCTTGAATGGAAAAGTTTATTCCATTAAGTTTTTAAATTCAAACTGCAATAAACATACTTATATCGTTAAAATTGAATACTTAATTTATTTGTAAATTGGACAGTTGTCTTTCGAAGCTACTATTTCCAATAAGTTTTGATAGAGTATGTCATAGAAACCAAAGCCTCAGGTTTGTTGTGGTAACTGAAGCCTTTCGTATGTAAAGAAAAGACTCTGAGTTTCAATAAGCATGAAGCCATTTAATTTCAGCTCTTTGTATGTAAAATAGAAATAGGTCGATGAATTACCCTCCAACCTGGCATGCGGTATGTTACGGGTTCGAATCCTATAAATCCATAAGAACAATTTTTGAAAATTTTTAATTTAAAAAATATAATTAAATAAAACATTTATCTTTCAAATTGAGATCAAGTAAGGTTTAAATTTATAAAAAATTTAAATATCATAAAAAAAATCGGAAAAATTTGTAGTAATATGTAATGAGATGTGAATAATGTAGTAAATGTACTGATATAAATTAAATTTATAAAGAAATGTTTGTATATCATAAAAAAATCAGAATAATTTGTAATTGCTTATTTTGGAGTTTCGTTAAAGCTTATATTATTCAACTGGCAACAGTATTATGCAGGATCCTGTTTCCTGTTCATTTGAAAGCTTATTAGAATTACAGATAACAGGCTTGTATAAGCAAGCATGCACTAACACTACTGAAGTTGTTTGCGAAGTTTAATAAAAGTTCAAGAAGCTTCTTTAAAATAATAAAAAGTTCGCCTTTTTGGCATTATAGAAATCAATAAGTGTGCTTTCAGAAACTACGTAGTTTTTATAATGAGTTGCTGTAAAGCTTGCTGCAATCTTTACAGAAGTTTGTGTGCTAGCTGGGATTGCTTGTGTTCATTTATATCGTCACAATAAAAAGAAAGAGCTTTTCAGAAGAAGAATGCTAAAAAAATAAAAATATATTTGAATTTTTGTTTTGAATGTGAACTTTCTTTCGTAAATGTGAAATTTTTTTGGTAATTTTGGTAAAAGATAATTTTTGGATGTGGCAACCCTGATTTGGAGTGCTTTTCGTGATACAACGTGGGTAAATTTAATGATGACGACGCTAAAAAGTCACGGCTTTCTTTTAGCTGTTCTTGAATGTTATAAAGAAGAGCTCAAAAATCACAGTGAGAAGGAGAGCAGCGGTTAGATGTTTGCTTAACAATTCCAGAATTGTGATTCATCTTTGTAATTCATCTTTGCCAGGCCAGGATATTAGCTTAGAATACAACCATCTCAAAGCTCAAAGTAAAGGCTCAAACAAGTTATGCGTAAGCATACAAGAGTTTCAGAGAGAAGTCAACGAAAAGTATACAAAAGTTCAAAAACACACTTTTCCATACTTAATTAAAAACGAAGTAAGCATGAAAAAAAATTTCAATGCAAATCGATTCGAATGAAATGACAAATAAAAAATTTTTTTTTTTTGTCGAAAAAGATTGCCATCTAAAATTATAAAAAAATATTTTTTTGAAGATGGTAAATTCATCCATGCTTTATGATTGAAAGTAGCGGTCAATTTCAATACAAACCTCGCTTAATAAATGAATCCTGTCTATGACATACATTTTTTACTGATTTTTAATAAAATTTCGATACATAAGTGTTTAAAATTAAAATTTAAATTATTTATTAAACAGGTTGCAACCCTTTTCTGCTTAGCAATATACGGTGTCGAGCGCTCACACTCAAGTTTTGAAAAGTAAACGAAAATTGAGAAACTGAACGAAAAATTGCTTACGCACAACTTGGGCGACGCAATATATTGCTGAGCAAGTACGTTCTTTTCCTCTCTAGCTTTTGTATGCTTACGCACAACTTGGTTGAGCCTTAAGACTGTCCGCTGAAAGAAGAGCTTAGTTATAAAAAGGTACTAGAAATCAGGGATTACTTACCAAAAGCTTACAAGTCAGCGCCAATACTTTTCTTAATAAAAATTAAAAATATTTTTCCAGCCTTCAAGCTACTTTTTATTTATTGAAAAAAAAAAACAATATAAACAAAAAATTACAGATTGCTATTTAAAAAAAAAAATTTTATTGACAAATAAATACATTTAAACAAGTACTGACTGCATACAACTACGTCGTGTAGTACTAGATATATAAATGTAAATGAAGTTTAAAGATTTGGAATAAATACTTGTGTATTTAAAAATAAATAAAACTACAAACTAATGAAACAAATACACGTTATGCAGTAAATTTTACTACAGTATTTTTTTGAGTGCAGTTATAGTTTAATTAAAACAAAACATGTTGAACACACCTGTACCGAGATATTATGAATTCGAAAAGTATTCTTTGAAAATTTGTTCGTTGATACACTTTGAAAGGCAATATAAATGTGCAATATAAAATACTGCTATATGAATATATCGTCTCGCCAGTGAAAATCATGTTTTTAAAATTAGAAAAGTAACGTTTTTACTAAATACATTCGTGTTATTTATTTATTTATTGTGTGGACTACCTCTTATGGCCAACTCAGATTGTTTGATTGACAATCAATTACCACGTTTATCCGACGCTTCAAGTCGAAGTCGCTTCGACTGAAACCATTGCATAAACAGAACTTCAAACCGTCTTGAAAGTTTCAAAGCGATTCAATAAGACCTCATTTTAAATCGGTTGTTAAAATTTCAAGTCGCTTTGAAAGTACGCATACACAAGTTTTTATTTTGCAACCGTTTTGAAAATCTTTCTTATACTAGCGGAATTCACGATCTCGAGTTTTTGTAGTATTTTAAGTAAATTAAAAAGAATTTGCAACAGATTGTGAGCACTCCTACAATACAGTGCTGTCATAGACCGTCAAGTCAGCTGTTTTTCAAATACACAAATACTATGCAAAATTTACAATAGCGTTCCACCATTGAAAATTTAGTATTTATAGTATTTGGAAAATGTACATGTTTTGTTTGTGTACAATTGTCAAATTTACTACAAATATCAAACTTATCAAAAATACAGAATACAAGACCATAAACTCCAGATCGTGAATACCGCTACTATGTTCTTACTGAGATCAAATTAGGTAATTTCGAGCTTTTATGTAATTTCGACTGAAATTATCTAAAAACTATGGTAATTTCCCATACAATTTGTTGATTGTTGATTTGAAAATTACTTCAAACAAGGTATGAATATAGTGTGAATTAAACACACCCTTTTTTTGGCGTATTAACAATCTTGCTATCCATTCCATCTGAGCCGTCAAAATTATACACGACACATGATAATGGCCACATTCAGATACTTAGCTGTTTTGACCCTTCGTTTAGCAACCCATTCAGTGAAACTTAGGTGAGCGATGTTTGAAGAATTTTCTATTTTTAATTGAACATTTAAGTTGGCAACTGTCGAGAGTGCTGAATGTGGCCAATAATGAATTGAAAAAAAAAATAAATCAAACGTCAAACGAAATTATCCAGTGCAACACTTGTACAATTTCGAAATTATCTCACGAAATTACCTAATTTGATCTCAGTGTGAACATAGTATTAGTGTTCTAGCTGTCAAACTTTGTTGAGCACAGTGACAAAATGTACATTGACTAGTCAAATTGTGAAAACGCTTTCAACAATCGCTTTCACTGAAACAGACTCAGTTTTTGTGTAAAAGCACCCCACTTCAAGCAGTACTGAGACAAAATGAAACAAATTAATGTGCTTTAAAGTGCCGGATAAACGTGGTTAATAAACTGTATAATAAAAAAAAATTTTTTTGTTGTACAGCAATCACAAAATGAACAAATTTTCTCAAAGTTTTTGAGAATTTCACATTGAAAGCAACAACAAAACGAGTAGATTTTTTTAATGGTAATCACCGTGTGAGCAGGGGATTACAGATGGTGCATATTTAACTTTTGCTAGAACTCGCTAGAGGGCGAACAACGACCAACATTCATTTCGGAACGCATCCAATGTGTATAATGTTCGAAAAAGTACTGCCAGCTCAGTTAATTTTTGAAAGGCTTGCATGAAAACATTAAAGTTTAAAAATGTCTCTTCAATTTTAGAGATACGCTGCAGCTACACGTTCAAGATATTGCATTCAAGTTGATCACACACAGTGCTTGTCAAAATTCATTTGAATTGGCAGCTGTGACGTTAGCTGGACGCAACTTGATAATCAATTTTATTTTCAAGATGCCTTCGCATCAAGGAAAAATGTTAAAATGCCCACTTTACTGAAAGTGTTACAAGAGATCAATAATTGAATTCATTATTTTTAGCCATCGTTTTATTGTGTCACAAACTTTGCAAAACGAAAAACTAGAATTTATTTGCAAGAACTGTGATCAGCTGATTGACAAAATTGTGACAAATAAAGACCAAATAGACAATATTTTTATGAGAAACAAACGTTTAAAAAGCATTTTAACACTAAAAAGCTTTTTAACTATTGAACATTTTGAAGTAATTTTAAGATATTCGTTTTAATAAGACCGTATAAGTTTTGAGGCCCAGTTTCACAATCCATGATAAGTAATTTTTTACGATTTTTATACAAGATATTTTGCTATGAATTTTTATCAAGTACTGAAATGCAAGTACTGAAAACGAACAAATAAATCACAATATGCTTCCGGTGACGTAGAAGCTCAAAGCCACTAATAAATAGCATCAGTTTCAGACATAAATCATTAAGGGTATTCATGCAAAGAGGCAGGAATATAAATTGGCAATTAGTTATTTTTATCAGGCAGGTTGCATGAGCATCCTTTAAAAGTCGATTGAGCATTTGCATCAATATATCAGCTGTTTGCAAGTTCAGTGTTTGCTTTCTGCAAATGAAGTATATAAATATTTTTTAATTCCTTCAATTCACAAAACTTCCATTCTTACCTCTTCCATTTTATTTAATTAGATTTAAAATTTTGACTATATCTTCTCCTGATCTAATATTTTCTTTTGCTTTAATAAAATAAATCAGCTGATTGATGTTATAAGTTTGCCTGCTCGTTTGCTCAGCTAAATCGTTGAGCAAAGATATCTGGTTTGTGCAAAAGCTTCTTCATACAAACTTTGACAGTTCATTTATAAGGAGAATAAACTTATACGGTTTATACCGTTTATAAGGGTTTTGCCCAGTTGCATGAATACCCTTATTGTTTCTACTGGTATATGTCTTATTTCACTGCAGTTATCTGCACCTAATTAAAAGAGTAATCAGAGCTTCAAAATCCAAATCAAAATTTACCTAATATATCTTTTATTAAGTTTTTTATCAAACATTTTTTTTTTCTTCAAAAATTTGTTACATGTTAAAGCTGAGTCTACACATGTTTACATGTTAAAGCTGTTTGTATGCAAAAAAAATTATTTACTAAAATAAAACTGCTATTTTTTCGAAAACTATCGTTATTACTAGTCTTTAAAAAGTAAATTATTGGTGCTTGAAAATTTAGTTTTTATTTTGTATAATAAATGTATGATTTTTGTTGTTATTACTTTTATTGTTAAATTATTTGTCCTTGTACAGAATGTCAAAAAAAGCTTAAACATTTGCACGTGGGTTTTTTTTATATTTGGTCTTATATAAAAATATTGGGGCTTGGCAAAGTGCAGTTATTCTAGGAATAGTTATTTATAACTATCTGTTATAGACCGTTTTCAGTGTGTAGTATCGAATTCCATAATTTTTTCTTCTTTTTCAGAGATTTTTTGCTTCATCTCGGAGAAAAATCTTTTTATATTAGAATATAGTTCTTGAAAAACATTTTTTTAAAGAATTATTTTAGAGCTTGATGCCAAATAATTTATTTTGAAAAATCTTTTTGCTCTAACACTAATGGTGTTCAGCTTTTTTTACATTTTTGGACGGCAAATAGGGCTGCGAAACATTTAGCCTGTGAAACAATAGCCTAATAGCGTTTTCTTTTCTCAACGAAAAATTCTGCCCTCTGAAGACTCCACAGAACTCTAACCTGTTTGTAGCTGAGAATAGATCACAAAAAATGCAAAATTTTTTTGATGTTTTCGAGTTGGCTTTGAAAAACTTCAAAAAAATTAAAGATACAAATTTTTAAAACTTCAAATTCAAAAATTTTTTCCCGCTAAAAAAAAATAATTTTTTTTATAGAAAAATTTTGACGTATTCCGTAGATGAGCTCAATCTTTTCTGAACTGTCAATGGTAACGTTAACTATTTTTCACATATGTCATTTATTTTGTTTATTCAGTTGGTAGCAATTGAGGTCAGAATTTTTTGAACCTTCGAAGTAGAGAGGGCAGAAATTCTGCATTTTTTCTACTTTTAAGGTCAAAATTTTCGAGAAATGAACACGATTCAATTTCAAAGGTAAGAATTTTATTTGAGAAAAGAACGAAAAAAATGCAAAAAAAATCAAACGGCAGAAAAAATTCAAAATTTTTTTGAGAAAAGAAAACGCTATTAGACACGGCGATATTGCGACGATTTTACTCACCGATTTTTTGTTCGTTGGATCGGGAGTAGGGATGAAAGCGGAAAGATACACATTGGCCGTATCAGCGATTTTTCGACGATTTTTTCATGTTTGCTTTGAATTCATTTTCAATTTACCGTTTGATTTAATTTTATCTTGCAACTTCATCAACATCAAAAGTTTAGCTATTATTAAAATTACTTGGCTTAATTTATGAGTTTTATAAGGTTGCTTTTAACTATTGTTGCTAATGTCAGCAAAGGAAATAAGCAAAAATCACTTGGCCGAAATCGTCGTATTTAAAAGATATGGACGATGAAATGCAACAAAAGAAAAACTAAGAAAATCGCTGAGTAAAATCGTTGCAATATCGCCGTGTCTAAAGTGGGACTTAGCATGCTACCATCCAAACAATACAATAATTACACACGACCAACTTATAGCAACCAATATTGGTTCAGCCGTCGCTTCGTGTGTAAAACCTCTGTAACAGCACGTAAAGGTGTTGCTTCATCCCGCATACTAGATTTATCAGCTTTCTCGAATAATCACATAACAGTATCAACGTGTTCTATAATGACGTCATAGTGACGTAAAATCGCAAACTGACATTAATAAATTATTCGAGAATATTTTAGAAATTTCTAAATTCTGGCAATACTTTTCACTGATTTTCGAAAATCATGCGCACTGACAGCTTTGTCGAAAATATTTAGGCAGCACTGGAGTTGTATCGCCGTCCGCTTGCCATATTGGATTATTATATCAGAAAGTTAAGTTGTGCTTTTCATAATCAGAGCTGAAGAAAATCAAAATTTTCGTGTGAACTTCTGCAGTCAAAACTAGATTATTTGCAAAAAATCAATCAGGTAAATCGACACACATATAATAGAAAATAAGGTGAATACGTTTGTGCGATCTAGCGTTTAATTTTTCTGCTGTTTGCGTAAGTCTTGCTGAAAGAAGTTGTTAAAGGTGACAAGGGTGCTGCGCTGATTTTTGCTTGTTGGCAAAAATTGCAAAAATCAAGGACGTTGCAAATTCTTCAAAATAAGCGAGCCTTTGGCTACTTTAATTTTAATTTATTCTTAAAAAATGTATACTCGATTGTGAAAGGATAGTCTTTCCGCATTGTCACCACTTTGAACATGTTGTATATTTAACTTAAACGTGTGTTGCAGGCCCTTAGCAACCGCTGGTATAAAATTTAAATAAAAAAGCAATTAAACCAGCGCAAAACAAGCAGCAGAAAACACGCAATCGAGTCACAAACGCATTCCATGTATTTCTTTCTGCTGTTTATTGATCTATTTAAATATATTTCACAATAAATCGTGAATTGCTTGCAGTTGAAATTAATGCATTTTTTGTCTTCTTTTTTCTTGTTTTTTTTGCTTTATTTTCTCTACAATTAGTTTTCGTCGTTTGCCTTAAAACGCTGTGCAAATTATACGTGGCAACATATTGTAATTTTGGCAAAAATTTAAAACTTATTCGTTTTATTTTTTTCAACGTAAATTTAATACACAAGCAGTTTATATATCAAATTTTCACATTCGATTGGAGGACAATTTTTATATTTTCATTTCGAGTGAATTTTTGCGCACCCCAAGCAGGGGAGACACATTGTTTTATATGACTTTTGAAAGAACAAGCGGTAAGTAATGAAATATTTTAGCATTTTATTTATGTTAGTATTTTGGAGAAATCTATCTTAATATATAAAAGGCAAGCGTCCTGCTCCGTGCTCTATATCGTAAAACATGTTCAGCCTGGACCATGACCAGTTATAAATAATTCATTTGAAATGTTTGTACTTACTAAACCTTTTTCTCTATATCGTAAAACCTGTTCAGCCTGGACTAGAACCTATTGTAAAATTATCTATTTGAAATCTTTGTACGTACTGTACTTTTTGAAACCTGTTCATCCTGGACCAGAACCTCTTCTAAATTATCCATTTGAAATCTTTGTACGTACTGTACTTTTTAAAACCTGTTCATCCTGGACCAGAACCTATTCTTAAATTATGTATTGGAAATCTTTGTACTTGAAGACTATCGTCATTTTCCTCAACTACTATACATCAAACATCATGTCTTGCTATTACAGTACTTCTTAATTAACAGAACCAGAACCTATTCGGTCTGCATAAACTGAACAGCAATTATTACATTCAGTGACGTTGGTGTCAATTGGAATTGCTAGAACTAAATCACAATGTTCGGTCTTCTGATCCAAGTTTTAGCGATTGGGTACTCAAGTTAGGAAATGGAGATATCGTAGAAATTCCAGATTATTTTGTTTGTAAAGATTCGCTTATTAACCCTTTCAATGGCTTGCCTAGAATAATCGTGGACAATGTTTTTGAGCTAATATTCCCATCATTTAAGCAATAAAAAGATTAAAAAACATTCCTCTGATTTTTACATGAGCTGCTTCGCTTTTGGCAGGCTGTCTAATATAATGGACAAAACCATGATAACGTTGTATTATAATATTTTAGTTCAACTAAAACAATCGGAGACAAATGCAAATGCGTTATTTATGCAATTGTTATTATAAAAAAAAAATTATACTTTGCACACCAATCACAATAATCACTTCTTTTTTGCAAAATTTATTAACACGCGATATAAAAAAATTGAAGGGTTCTGATGGGCATAAATCGAAAATCTAACTTAGCTAAACGTTATATATCTCCCTAAAATTATTTTTGTCATGTTAGCACAACTTCATTTCATAGTACCAACCTATTTGATTTTAGAAAAGACGTGGAAAATAAAAAAACAATTTTTCTGAAGTGTCCAATATAATGGACAAATCCATTGAAAGCGTTAAATAGATTTCTGGCGATACTTTGAGTCCGAATAACATCAACCGTTATTCCAAAATTGCTATCCTATGCACAAAAAATTCCGATGTGAACGAAGTCAACGAGCAAGTTCTAAATATTTTAGTTGGTGACACAGTGAGAGATCTGAGCACGGATAAAATTGAAAACAGTGATGATAAGGATAAACAAAATTACCCTGCCGAGTTTTTGAATTAATTTTATCCTTCAGGAATGCCACTGCATAAGTTAAACCTCAAAATTGGAAGTATTATAATACTTCTTCGAAATTTCAATACCAAAAGAGATATCTGTAATGGAAGGTGGTTAGTTTTGAAAAACCTAAAAACTTAATTAATCATCGCACAGGTATTGACAGGCGCACTGGCGAACATGAAATAGTTTTCATACCTACATCTGATTTGGCCCCGACAAACACAGATTTGCCTTTCACTCTCCGGAGGCGACAATTTCCAGTTAAACTGACATTTTCAATAACCATAAATAAATTGCAAGGTTAAATATTGCAAAAAGAAGGAGTTTTTCTAAAAGAACTGGTATTTAGTCATGCGCAGTTTTAGCGGGCTGATGATGTAAAACTAAGCATTATAGATGGCAAGGGACAAGGTTAAAAATTCTAAGAATTTTTTACTAGAAATGTTTTATATATAAAGAAGTTTTATCAAAATAATTTAATAAATATGTTTTCAAATAAAAACCTTTGTATATAAATCCAATAAATTTTTTGTCGCATTTTGTACTCTAAATGGTTCCTACCCGTCGAAGGACGGGCTTTTACACTAGTGTATTTATATTTGATAAGAGAAATGGTATGAAGTATTGTACTATACAGGAACTATTCAACGCTTTCAGTACCTGTGGGACTTTGAGGCAGAAGATACTGTTTCTTGTTCTTGTATAAAATTCGGTAAAAATTTAAGATTTAACAGTTTTAGATATGAAGGCATCGTTAATATCAACATTTTTCAAAATGTGCCCAATATATAATATGCCAGGACTAAAACTAAAATAAAATTTTTCCATTTAAGTGTTAATGACGAAGCATTTAAAGTGTTTGATTCCAACAGTTAAAGTAAAACTCTGAATAAGGTTTGACGTAGAAAGTTATTTTTGTTAGAACATTACAGCAATTACATTCAACATGCGATAAATTTATAGGGAAAATATTTTTTCTGACGCTAACAAGCAACTTTGATTCTTAGCATCGTTTTGTATGAAAGATACGGAACTAATCAACAAATTTAACATCGAATTGATTAGATGTAGTTCTAAGAAAAAAAAAAATAAAAAAATAATATCAGTTGTGTCGACAGACCACTAAGTTCTTACAGATTTTATTTAGATTTATTTACTGTAATAAATATAAAAAAATTAATTACAGTGGTGGAAATAAGAATAAAAACAGTTTCTATTGTAATTCTTAGTGTTGAAATATTAATAAAACTTCAAACTTTAGAAAGTGAGAAATATCGGAACTGATTAAAATTTGAACAAATTAGGTGTTTAGTGCAATAATTTCAGTTTTCTAACCAGCAACAATGGTCAGAACTACCGAAAACTACAACTTCTTTCGACAAACTGTTGGTGCGGAAATCAAAACAGAACCCATTTAACTCCTGAGAACAACTCCAGAATGATTTAAAAGAACCACCAATGAACCATATAATTAGATATCGATTGTTTGAAGTAGTATTAATGGTTAGAAGTTCACGAAAGCTTATCTATTTGTGCCTTAAAGACATCAAATTGCGGTTTGTTTTTGCGAACAAACATGCTTTCTAGAAAATTGGCAAAATATTCTTTAGTCAGATGAAACAAAGGTTAATATCTTTGGACCAGACAGGGCCATGTGTGTTATCTAATCAAAATCTAATATATAAAAATCTCGTAATCTATAAATCACACATCAATGGAACTCGGTGCGAACTGACTATTGAGTCTTGGCCTTCGACTGTAAAATTTGAGTGATCTTTGGCAAGGGTGGCATGGTACTGCCCATTAAATTAAATTTTTGGAAATAATGACACACAATAATGGTCACAGAATATTGAAACTCAGAGTGGAGTTACTCTTTGTTTATGTCCTTCTATTGGCAAACTGGAACAGACATTGGACAAGGACGGCAGCGACGCGCCGGGTACCAGCTAGTATATAATATAAGTCCATTAAACGCACCACAAAAATCATGATGGAGCTGTTTCTCTATATTTATTGTAGTTCTAATTTCTTGACTAAAGATAAAATGTGTGATGTGGACTAAGTAAAAATATTTGAAAGAGTAATGCTGACATAAGACTAGCAGGAAATGCCTAAAAGATGGAAGTTTATGTAGAATTATGATCCAAAATTTTCCTCAAAACTTAAAAAATTGGATTTGAAGAGGTAAAAATTGTGTTACAGAACGACAATCGCGGTCTCCGCATCTTAATCATATATTACAAATACATAGAAAATTGCGACAAGAATAAACAAATTTTAATTGCCATTTCAGTTCTTGAAAGGACTTTGACCCAATTTCTTATGATCAATTGTGTTGTGTGTGTTATTAAATGTTTGCACACAATTGTCCATGAGCTGAACTCACATATTTTATGCCGGCTCCGGCTAAAGTTTTTGTTCTCAAGAACCTTTTTGGTCGAGGTGAGGTTAGAACTTGGGATCCGTTGGTTCGCTTTCTAAACACTTAGCTAGCACGACCACGGCAACAAACTTTATATGGCATTGTTTATTCTATGAGGCTTGTCATTGTCAGAGGAAACGACCGTTAATTTATTTCTACTGAAAAAACTTCGTGTCAGATGGTGATTCCAACTCGGGTTGTCAAGATTCGTTAGCTCGCACGTTCTTAAGAAATTACAAGAAAGAAATCAAATGAGATCAAACCAACTATGAAAAACATTTATTGCGACATAAATGGCGTCAGGCAAACTCAATTAACAAAATAATGAATTACCCATTTCAGCCCTTGAAAGGACTTTGACAGAACTTCTTATCATTAATTGTATTGCTAATGTATGTGTACAATTGTCAGATGTGAGGATTGAACTCGGTATTCATGGACTTTGAACACGACCACGGGTGCCACCGGGCATAGTCAACAGTCAACGAAAAGAGGGTAAAAACCTCATGGAGAACCTAAATTTGCGCATTTTCTCGGGCACTTCAAGCAAATACAAGACCAAACTTTTAGAACACTTGAATTTTTCTTTTTGTTTTATGTTCATCTTAATACTTTACTAACATGGGGTGTACCCTAACATAATAATTTTAAAAATTCGTATAAATTTTAGAGATCTCGTAGATTGGTTCATACATTATAAATTAGATTAGTTAAAATATCTCAAACATATAAATACATACATATAATTTTAATATAATTCTTGGCCAAGAAGGCTAATATTACAAATGAAAAAATAAATATATTAAATATTAAAAGTTTACAAATTTTTATCAAGAAGTAGGTAGGTAGGTTAATATTATAATGTGCCTTTAATTATAAAAAGAAATAATTTTTTAGAAGAAATCCCTTGGTTGTCAAGGACTTTTTTCTCTGGGCCAGACTTTGGTCAGAATAATGAAGTAACTATTTAAAATATAATTCTAAGGCCCGTTAACTGATCTCCGAAGTTTAAATTCCTTAACCTCAGATTTCGTAAACAGAGTTTAAATTTTAAACTCAGTTAAAATTATTTTCGTAACTTATCTCATTTTTATCGGCAGTTTACTTAAACTCTGTTTAAAAATTTAAACTGAATTTAAAAACATATTTGGGCGGCACTGTAGTAAATATTTTACAATTTTGACGTAGAACGTCAAAATATTTCAAAAATTTTTGATAAAATAATGCAAATTGTATTGCAAGTTTAGCTTAAACAAAGTTTAAAATTCCTTAACCTCAGTTTAAAATTTAACGCCGATACCTCATCTCAAAAAATCTAAGTTTAACTTGGTGAGGCAAGTTTAAATTTAAACACAGAAATTCTAGGTTTAAAAAATTTAAACTTAGATTTTGTCAAAAATTCTCTGAGAACATTGGAAATATTCTCAATCATAAACAAAAAATAATAAATAAAAAAAATCATACTTCAAAAAAATCAAAACAATAAACAAAAAACAAACATATTTTAAGTTTTGAAAAAAAATATTCCAATGAAACTGACAATTTGCATTATTTTATCAAAAATTTTTGAAATATTCTGATGTTCTACGTCAAAGTTGTAGAATTTTTACTACAGTGCCGCTCAAATATGTTTTTTAATCTCAGTTTAAATTTTTAAACAGAGTTTAAGTAAACTGCCGATAAAAATGAGATAAGTTACGAAAATAATTTTAGCTGAGTTTAAAATTTAAACTCTGCTTACGAAATCTGAGGTTAAGGAATTTAAACTTCGGAGATCAGTCAACGGGCCGAAGGAATTTAAACTTCGGAGATCAGTTAACAGGCCTAAGACAATAATTAAATATTTATATATAAAGTATTAAATATTGATAACTCTTATTTTCTAAAAAATGTCTATAAATCTTTTCATATTTCGATGTATATTTAATGTAAACTATATGCGGCGCTTAGAATCAAAGTGGTCTACCCCACATACTGAAATAATGGAGAAAAATTGATTTGAAAAAAAATTAATGAATTTTAAGTCGTTCTTAAGGAGCAGCAAAACTAACTTAAAAAATTGCCAAGTTTGCTTCGTAAAATCTAATTATCTTTTGAATGGATTTGGTTTAGAAATTTTTTTATATAATGCAATTTTTTTTTAAAATGGCAAAGTGAAACTATTTACTATAAAAATTTCAATAATGTCGAAATCTTAAGGAAGAGACGTTTATACCAAAAATATAATCTCAGTAAGGGTGTCTGGTAGCATAATGCCGAAAAAAATCGTTTGTGGGTTGGACCACTTTGCTTCTGAGCGCATCATACTATATATATATATCGATGGTTAAGCTCACTAAAAAGTGTTAAGTGACCTTTTGACAAAAATAGGCTTACTGCATTTTCCAAGTTATCAATATAATATCTTGTGTAAATTTGTTGAAAATGCATAACCAACGAATGCTGCTCAGTGCACAGTTGAATTAGTGTTTTGTAATAAAATTTATCGAAATTTATAAACAAAACGACGTCATCTGACGACGAATCTGAATATTTGAAATTTTTCACTTATAGCTTTAGTGGATCAATATAAACTGCAATTATTAGCTGTGATCTCGTAAATGACAGTATCACGGTTTATTTAAAATTTATTTTTGGTATTAAATAAAATAAATTAATGATAACAGGTAAGTGTGAACGTGAGGAACTCTAGCGTATCAAACATCTTATAAAAATACTTATTAATATAAAGTTTAAAAATAGTTATTGAGTAATATTTTTTATAGTTTATAACATAATTTAATTATAGCAATATTTAAGTTTAACTATAAATTATAATAAAAATGTAATTTTGAAACTGTATGTAAGAAGATTACTACAAAATTGCCCGTGGTGTCTTCTAATGCTATAAATTACTTTTAATGTCAACTTAACAGTTATATCTAGCAGTTATATCTAGCAGTTATCTCATAACATTTTCTAAATCAACAAAATTATGCAATAAATAAATGAAGCAAAAAATATTTGTAACACATATGCGGAGACATCTAATTTCAAGAGATTTAAACGTAACACATTCAGCTCAAATAAAAGGAAAAAAACTTCAACTGACCTTGGTTGTTCTGGTCAAGTCAATTATTTATTCTGTTTCGATTCTTTTTTTTTACCTTTAAAGCGATTACAATTCAATCTGTTGCTGTTTTGCTGTATACGTTTTTGCAAATATTAAGATTAACATAAACTCAAACCGTAACTTTAAAAGTGTTTTTGTTTTATTTTTAAATATTTAAGCGAAATTTTAAAATTCAACCTTGCAGTAACAACGATGGTGAAAAAAAACATTCTTTATGCATATATATTTCAATATTGATTAAATGAAGGTACAAGAAAAACTAGTCTTCTGCTTGTTTAAATTAAACGTAAAATAAGTTAAACGTTTTTTTATGGACAGCTTTGTTGTTCTCTGCAGATTTTAGGAATATATGAAATTGTGAAAACCTGTTTTGAAATAATATAACAGTTGCAATACAGTTCCAATTTCATGGTTTCTTATTTAATCAAACGGTTTCAGTTTTTATTTATGAATTGCATAATATTTGAAACATATAAAATATGGTTTCTCAATTTTCAACGTTTACTATTTCTATTTTCTTTGGCATTTAAGCTATTTCGATGTAGCTGATAAAATAATTATATTTTAATCGATGTCGGTTACGGTAGTTGACTTTGTGCTATTAATTAACTTTTGCAGTAAAACATGAAACTCATTAGAACTGATAACATCAAGTGTTTTTGTTGTTTAACAAAAATGTTTATTTAAAATTAAATATAGAATTACGAAACAAACAAAGTAAAAACGGTCTGATTGGAATGATGAAATAGCAAACAGAATCATTCTAAATCTTTAAAATAGTGCCGGCGTATTCGCGTTTAAATATAAAATTACCATAAATTGTCAACATACAGCATTTATAACTTTTTAACCTTATTCGACATATTTGCACTCCATTCTTTTGAGTTATTCTATATAAAATATATAACTTTTTATGGTTTTACTATAACTTTTGTAACTTACTACTTTACATTGTTGGCTATTTTATTAAAAAATACACTTTGAAGAAGCTCAAACAAAAAATCAACTCAAAATTTTTAATAGTTTGACGATTTTCTAGATGTTTTATGTTGCTTTTTCTAACATGGTTTGCATATTTTCCCAGTGTGCTGCGCATGCGAAATATGTCGAATAAGGGTTAAACGCACAAATCATTTTGCAAAGCGCTCTGTCGAATACTTTCATTATCTATTATGGCTAATTATTTATTTTCTATTTAATATATCGATGGTTAAGCGCACTAAAGTGATAAGTGACCTTTTGACGAAAATAGGTTTTATGCATTTTTCAATCCATCAATATAATATCTACCTTGTGTAAATTTATTGAAAATGCATAGCCAGTGAATGCGTGACAGTACATAGTTAAAGTTTGTGTTTTGTATTGAGATGTATTGAAATTTAAAAACAAAATCGACGTTCCTGAACATTTGAAATTTTTCACTTATCACTTTAGTGAGCTTAACCATCGATATATAAACTATAGTTATTCCATAGAACTGAGTATTATTTATTATCTGCATATCAGCATGACGGTTATGACCTCTTTATAACTATTTTGGTAATTATGGCATGTTCAACATCAAAACTACAATAAATACCAACAAAATTCAACTAAAAATAAAACTAGCACGAACTCAACACTGAATGATCTGTTTATTTTCCATGGCAAAATAAACAAACGTGTTTATTTTTAAATACTTAAATAATAACCGTTGTAGTTGTTGTTGTTGCTGTTGCTCTTCATATCGATGGAATAAACACAGTTTTATTTGATTGTTGTAACAAAACAAAAAAAAAAAATTGAAGTAGCTGTTCAACTTTTAAGTCAACAGAGATGATAAATATTTTATTCATGCATTGCTATATTTGGTGTTTTCGTTTATTTGCTACATGAGCATGATAAAGTTAATAAAAGATTACTTATTAATTATAATCTAACCTATTAAGCATTCTCGCTGTTATCTAATAAAAGACTGGTTGAAGAAGTCACAGTTGTTATATACCTGTTACAATTTAACCAAGGTAAAGGGAAGAAAGCGCCAGAGTAGTAAAAAAAGGATTGTGTTATTTATGGTAAATATACTCCATTTCAATCAACTGCCAGGACATAGTTTGCTCGCTTTCGTTTTGGAAACTTTGAAGTGAAAGATTTTTCTTGCTCTGGAGTCGATGAAGTTATGGATAATTATGTTTTATTCCACTCTTCGATAAGGATTAAGCTGATCCAGAGTAGAAAATGTGTGGATCCTCAAGGTTACGCCATGCAAGCTCGATGATATTGAGGTTGGGTGGCTGTGGTAACCTTATTTAATATATTTTGCGATATTTTCAATTTTTCTATCATGTTAAATAATTTTCCACAACACTACAACGTTAAATGAATTTATTTAATTTTCTTGAAAATGGTTTAAAAGCTTCTATGGGCCATTATGAGCATTAGAACCAGCATAAAAATATAAGAGTTATATAAAAACTGTACATTCGTTCAAAAATGTCCTTTTAAAATATATATTTTTCGAATCAGTTGATTGGGAAAATATATTAAAGCCTGACCATTTATTTAACACATACTCTGAGTTTAAAAAATCTTCTCGAAAACCTTTATCTTTACGTCTTAATTAAATCGGAAGAAAACAATAGCAAACATCTGTGGTTCATACAAAAACTTGTCAACCTGAAAATTATTAAGAATAAAGCCCACTTCCGGTACAAAACGACCGTTCTGTCAGTCGATAAAGAAACCGTCTTTCAGCTTAGGTGCGAATTCGAGTTTCTCTCCAACTTATTATAAAACAAAAAAAAAACAAATTGGCCATTTCAGCCCTTGAAAGGACTTTGACCGAGCTTCTTATGATCAATTGTGTTGTGTGTGTTATTAAATGTTTGCACACAATTGACCGAGAACTGGACTTACATGTTTTATGCCGACTCCGAACGGATAAAGTTCTTGTTCTCATGAAGCTGGCATTATTTACTCTCTGAGATTTGCCATTGTCTGCAGAGAGGTGGTGACCGATCAGAAAAATTTTGTATTGAAAAAAACTTTTCGCCGCGGCTGAGGATCGAACCCGGGCTCCGAGCATGCTAAACCACACACTTAACCTGCATGCCACGGTCACCATCTTTTATATAAGCAGTATATTTTCCAGATTGAGAATGATATTAAATCAAACTCGAAATCTTTCTGTCGCTTTCTGATCCAGCTCCGACAACTCTGAGGGTATATCTGGGTTGTTCGCAAACTTCTATGACTCGGTTACAAAGACACAGCATTTCAACATCACTTAGCTAACACAGAGTAAAAAGAATTACTTAACATGGGCATCATTCATATCTCTACTGATGATGTTTTTCAATCACTCTCTTCAACCTAGATTGCAACAAGATTTACTTCCACCGATCTTTTTAACAAAATATTTTACTTTACATACTGCCTGAGGACCATTTTTAACAAATCACTTGCTGAAGAAATTTTTCTAGATGAATGAAAAATCGCTAACATTTCCGCAATCTATAAGTCCGGATTGAATCTTATAGAAAACTATCAAAAATTTTTGATGAAATTGTTACCAACATATTTATTAAAACAATTAAAAAACATAATTTCAAACCGACAACATGGATTCTTCCTAGGTTGATCCACCAACCTTACCACATTTTTCAACTTCTGCACCGCAACAGTAGAGTCAATGTCACAAATAGACGTATTATACACAGATCTATCAAAGGCCTTCGATAGCATACAACACACCATCCTAATAGCCAAACTCGGGCAACTGGGAATCCAATCTCAATTACAGAAATTGATCGATTCATGTCTAAAGAATAGAAGCGCCTATTTGTCAAAATCGAGGGCAAAACTATCTTTGCTTTTTCTGATAGTCAAGCTGTCGTCAAAGCACTTAAATTGCTTAACATCAAATTTGAGCTATTGCTTATGACTGTCATCACTCTCACGGATAATAAATTATAATTTCTTAATATAATTTATTATTAATTATTTATTTTATTTAATATTTCTTAATATAACAATTTCTTTCGGATAATCTTTAAATTGTTTCCTGTGCACTCTGGTTTTGACGGTAATGAACTAAATGAGCAGCATTTACAGCACTACCGTTCTGTGGTGTTAATAAACCCTTTCTAACAACACCTCAAAACAATTTCCGTCTCTAAATTTAAGGCTAAGGCAGAATTTTGCAGCAAGCTGGCTTTTCCCAAAATTAACGCCTAAAATAATCACAGCTATGTTCAATGAACCTAGGGAAAAACGACCTCAAGATGAAGTCTGGAATTATAACTGAACATTGCAAAGAATCATATACAGGGTGGGTGGCTGATCAAAGGTGCTAAAAAAACGTAATAGATTTTTCTGTGTAATTACTTAATTTTTATTATATTTTATAGATTGATTGATCTTAATTTAACGAAAATGTAGGATTGAAACAAATAGACAAGAATTTGGATTATGCCCTGCTCTCACGCGTTGGAGTCCATAGTTTACGTCCAAAATGAATATATGCGCACATTTGACGGAACTTTTCCTAGAAGATAGACTATAATGAGGCTTGGGAATCAACATTTTTTATATCCTCACACCTCAAAACTGCCTTAATTTAGAGAAATTCTAATTTTATAGGTCTAAAAAATATTGAAGACCTTTCTTAAAGCATCAGTAGCATCAATTTGCATTTCCTCAACACAATTTGAATCCTTACAAATGCCTGGCATTGTATCATCTGTCTGAGGTTATACACCAAAGAATATAATGTCTGCACTTAAGAACACCTTAAGAGACTTCTAGTAAAAACTTAAAGATTTCCTTTTGTTCACACACGTATGTATGAAGCCTATGACATGCGCAATGCGCCATATGCTGCACACTCATAGCTTTTTTTTAAGCATATTTTAAGTGCTGCTGTGTGTGATACATTTTAATGTAAACATAAAATAAGACATACGATAAGAGCTGAAGATGCTTTTAATGAAAAACTTGTCCGGAATAGAAAGGAGCAGCATACTTGAAGACTGCTTCAAATAAAGCACAATTAAAAAGGACTTCTGCCGGCAAAGACAATTTTGAATAGAATTTCCAGTTTGTCTGGCTGGAGTTGAGTGTGCGAAAAACTCATTTTTGTTGTTGAGGAACCTGGGATTCTGCGTTTAATAGTCATTTACACAATTTACATAATTTATAATAACATTTATTTGTAGCCATTCTCATAGCCATTAAGTCACTTTATTTGCAATTTAGTTGCCTGCAAACATTTTTTTTATTTTATCTCTAAATTAGTTCTTCTATTTATTACAAAGCAAATTTTAATATGTAGAAAATAACACACAAAACTGCACTGTCTCGCTCTCTTGCGCAGACTCATTAAAATCCTGATTCCTTATGGAATTACATGCGGCAACCTGCTCTTGTACACATGATTGGCTCGTTTGCACAGAGAGAAAAGAGCACAAATAATGCAGCAAAAAGAAAAGCTTTCTTTCCAGGCCACAGTATACAATTGTCCTTTTTAGATCTACTCATACGTATAGGCATGAAACAAATAATAGTCCTTAAACCAACACTCAGTCAGCAACGAGATTATTGCACTTTAAATTATATTGCAGACGTTTACAAATCCTTGAAGCTCGCAGTACTTTAGCTCTACGGCAACGACTAAATAATTATTTTTACTCTACAGCATACAGTGAAAATTGCATTTTGAAAATTTAAAGAAAACTCTAGCAAAACGTTGAAAAATAAAAAAATCAATTGTTCATTGAGACTATAAATGTAGAATTTTGAAATTTTCAACAAAAATAAAAAATAAATTTATTGGAAAATTTTGTTTTATAACCAACTAATTACAATAGGCGTTGACAAAGACGTGTCGCTGTTGTGTGTAGACTTAAAATAAGCTACAATTTTGGTGCAATTTATTTTTAGAGCTGTGCAATATTTTAATTCAAAGCCATTTAAAAAAAAAACCAAAAAAATTAACTTGAGGAATTAAATAAAAAAAAGAAACAACTTCATATTCATTCATCATTATCGCTTGTCATCTTCATCATCCAAGCTTGAATCTTGGTGCTTGAACTGGTGATATATTTCAACTCTACCGTTGCTTTTTACTACTTCTTCTTTGCCAACAACAGCAAATACTAAATTATTCTTAATTTTGAATATTAGTTAAGAGTTTTTAGCGTCATATGGTGGGCGGTTTGTTACATTCTGCGGCTATATTTGCCCTCAGTGGAAATTATTCAAGTAAGTTTGCTCTTCAACTAAATGAACAAATTTTTTTTAAGCCATAAAAACTTGCTAGTCAGCTATTTTAATTTAAGGATTTCTTTCAGGCTGCTTGTTTGTGCAGCACTCATCTTTTAACTAGAGCTATTTTGCTCATTTTTGCCAACATATCAAACATTCCTTTAACACAGTCAACTGCTTCATATGAAAATACAGCTTTGCATAAAATCAATAGTTTCAGCTTCGTTGTTGTCGGGTCGGTCTTTGATTCATTCCATTGTAGTTATGTTGCTCTCGTACTCTTTTTGTCGTTAGCCAGCCGTGTCAGCTTGATTTTCTTTTGTGAGTTTAATCTTGTTTTTTTTTTTATGTTTTGTAATTTTCTGTTTTTCTTCTAATGTTGTACGTATGTTTGGTATATAATAATTTCTCAATGTTTTTGTTGTTGCTGTTTTTATGGCTTTAATTTGTTTTATACACGCAATGTACTGTATTTCTATTTAAGATGGCCTTTCTATAAAAATGTTTAACAAGTTTTGTGGAAATGGCATTAAATATGGCATTTATTAATGCTTATAAAGGTACCGTTGCAGTTGCAATACTCGGAAATACAAATACTCAGATTTTTTTCAATTAAAAATGTTCGTTTGGCATTTTCAATGTTTCCAAGAAAATATCCATTTGAAAAAATATAACTCGAAATTGAAGCTAAGCTAGTCGGTAAAAAGTTTGGGTTAAAAGCAACAAAAAATTACTCTTAAATTCAGGCTTAAAATAAAACAAAATTGCTGCTGAAGCGTCAGCAAATAATTACACATAATAGCATGCATGACAATGAATCAATTCTCATTGTATTCAGTTGTTTTCTTTCCATAATCGAAGTCTTATAAATTGATGTATTGAGATGACTAGATAGCTAAAGTCGTTAAAACCTTTCATGACGATTTTTCAAACAAGTAGTACTGATTTATTTCTTCGTATATTTTCTTTGGTGATGAGTTGATTTTTGAAATTTTTGTTCAATATAAAAAGATTTATTGACAGTTGAGCGAGCTTATTTCTTTTCAAACTGAGAAAGGACTCAAAATTTGAAAATATTACCTATAAAAATATTCCTGAAAGGCATAACAAAACAAAAGAAAATTAGTCGGTAGCAATTTATACCATTATATATACGTCTTACTTAATTGCTTCTTTTCTCTTCTGTTACAGAAACACCAGTACACAAAGGAGCACCTCCATCTCCACCTAAACGGAGCAAGTTAGCTAGATCGTGCATGAATTCACATAGGCGATATTTAAGTCATAGGTAAGTAAATATAAGATATTATTTTCAAACTGACAATAGTTGTAATTTGTTTAAGATATGAGTTTGTTTTTAAAATAAGAAAAACATTTTATTTGAAAAGCATGAATTTTTCGATTTATTTAAATAAAAACATTATAAATTTTTAACAAAATTATAAACATTATAACATTACAAATATTTATAAAATACCTTAAATTAAAAACGGAAACTATAGTAGGTTCTACGAAATAAGTTTAAAAATATTTTGTAAAACTGAAAACTTCAAAGAAAAAAAAAAATATAAAAAAATTTGGAAGTTTCAATAAATCACAAAACAAAAATGCCTACAAATATGCTATGAAATTTTTCAAAAACAAAAATAAAGCGTTCCGCAAGATCGTGTTGTGTGACATCAACGCCAAGGTGGGTAAGGAAAACATATTTGGTCCAACAGTCGGAAAGTTCAGCCTCCATGACAACACATCCGATAACGGAATGAGGTTGATTGACCATAGCACGAAACATGGTCGTTAGTAGCACCAGATTCAAGCATCTCACTATTCATAAGGCCACCTGGCTGTCCCCTGACCAAAAAACACGCAACCGAATTGTTCGCGTGGTGCTAACATAGACTCTGAGAATTCAAGTATGTCGTGGAATCCGACTCGTTTTTTGGTTGAATCGTAATTGCAAAACCGATTCCGATCTAAAATGGTGTCGTTCATTCCGATCGCCTTTTAAGCGCCTTTCGAACATAAACAAAACCGATTGTTGAATCAGCTGTAACTAATAAGCATAAGTTCTGAAAACAATTTTTTGCGTCAATTTTTCACAAATTTTAATACAAGTATTAAAAATTCGTTCATAAAATTGAACTCTGCCGTTTTGGCTTTTTTATTGATGAAAGAAGAACTCCCTGAAAGATGGAAATGCCGCACAAATAAGCACAAGTCATCTATATTACACCATGTCTGAATTTGATATTCCTGCGTCTTTGTAGGATGACATTGAGCAATACCAGCAGTGCGGTGAAAATCGGGAAGGACCTCTCCCCTCCGTTCGATGCAAAGTGAGGTTTGATTCCTTATGTTTGATTCCTTAAAACAAGGTGATTCCTTATGGTGCGAATTTTTTAACCTAGTAATTGAGAAGATAAATCGAGCTTCGATCTGAGATGCAGTGGCACAATATTCTATAAGAGAGTTGCACATCATTAGCCATAATACGCGCGAAGTGAGTGCAGCATTCTACAGGCTAGAAAAAGAGTCGAGTTGAATGGGTCTTGCAGAGAACGCAGATAAAATTAAGTATCTTTTGTCAACAAACAAACTGTCCCATCGTCTTGGAAACCACGTCACTGTTGATAAAACCTTCTTTGAGGTTGTTAAGGACTTTGTTTACCTGGGATCCAGCATAAACTTCTCCAATGATATCAGTATTAAGATAGCTCTATCCTTCAAACGAAGGATAGCTGTTGCCAACAGTTTTAACTTTGGGCTCAATTGGCAATTGAGAAGCCAAGTTCTCTAACTCACTCTCTATAAGTCAATTATCATGCCCGTCCTACTATACACATCACAAATCTGGACGTGGAGAAGTATTGATGGGAGGACTTTGGGAACGATCATGAGAAAAATCCTTCCCAAGATCTATGTTTCAATCTGCATCAATGGAGGTAAACAATGGCGACCACCGAATATGATAAAATCGCAAGCCTTATGAGTTATATGTCGACATCGATATAGTCAAGCTTATAAAAATCGAGCGGCTTCGCTGGCTAGGGCATGTCTAGGAGAATGAACGACAACGCTCCAACGAAAAGATGTTTCGATTCGGTACCCAGCTTCGTTCAACGCATACGATTATTTACTCTCTGAGGTTTGCCATTGTCTGCAGAGAGGTGGTGACCGTTCAGAAAAATTTTTTTATTGTAAAAATCTTTCGTCGTGACCGGGGATCGATCTCAGGCTCCGAGCATGCTTAGCCCCACACAATTAACCTGCATGCCTCGGTCACCACGGAATTTTAACTGGAAAAATTGAAAAAAAAAAAATGTTATTGTTGTACTAAATTGTTGTACTAAACAATGAATACAAATATTTTTAATAATAATAACTATCTTATAACATGGCGTGTTGTTAGCGATGTCGTTCGTCATTGACACTAAAAAAAAAAACCAAGCGCATGTTTAATTGATGTACTGATAGTAAGAGGTAAACATCCGCTATAATAAAAGAAGCGTTATGCGCTTGAATAACGCTGAGATATGTTAGCATATTACAAAATCAGTGCGAACTTTTAATATAATGAGAATATTTTCATGATTGATGACTTAATTGATCGTATATGAAAGAGATCGTATAATCATTTACTCACAAGGTTTGTAACACTCATGAAGAGGTGAGGTAATTATAGGACGTATAGAAATATACCCTCAGTCTGATTAATTTATCACGATTACAGACATCGTCTTGGAACTATCTATATGTATGTAGCTCTTTAGATAAGCTTTTATCTTAAAAGTATGTTTAATCGAGTTTGAAAATTAAATAAAAAATAAATGAACAAAAATATTAAAGCAAAAATATTAAGACGCAGATTTTTTTTATAATATTAGGAGTCTAATTTCTGGCCAATGCCCACTATATGAAAGGACTATTTAAGAAATGTAAAATTCCAAAAAATTATTCTTATGACATCGTTTAGTGACAACAGGCCACGGCCGGCACTGATGTTAACAGGGACATTTTTAAATGTTTGCATGTAAATTTATATAGTAACCGCTCATTATTGTAATATGAGCTGCAAGTTGTCCTGATGTCCCTCAGAGTAAATGCAAAGCTTTTAAGACATTAGACGTTGCAAGCAGCAAGTAATTCTCATGAAACTAGTTATTATAATAAATCAATAAGAATGCTTTCACCTGCTCCACATGAGAAATTGTTTAAATAATTTCTAAGTTGCAGCAAAGAAATTAAGTATCAGTGTTAAGTTTCAGTCATATCAGTGTTAAGTTTCGAGTTCACATAAACTCGATAAACATTTTTGTTTTTAGTAAAAGTAAAGAATCTTGAATAACAATGTTGTATATATCCTAGTAACTATATCGTTTATATAGAAGCAAATTTATAAATATGCCAAATTCAACTTTTAATTGTATCTGTAAGCTTAAAGGGGGAGAACCCCAAATAGAGGAACCCGAATGTAACATATTCGATACTCAATAATTCAAAATTTAAAAAAAATATATGAATCATTCTTTAATCAATACTTTTAATTTGCTGTTGGGTGACACAATTATTTCAGTTGTTCTGAAAACTATTGATTTTTTTATTCCCAACTTCACTTTTGTATTGACGATATGAATAAAAGCAAGTATAACAGCTGTTGACTCTGAATATTTTCTATATTTTATTAATTATATAATTTCTAAGCAACTTCCTTGAAATATAAAATTTATAATTACTCATTTTTTTCTTTCTTCTTTTTCCCTTTTCCGTATAGGACTTCAAAATTTTCCAGTAATAGACATCGGAAGCTTCAACCTTTTAGAGAAACGTGAGGCAGTTACCTTCACTAGGCGCCACGTTTAAAATTTTAAATATTTATAATAAAAACAAATAATTACAATAATAAAAAAACTAATAAATGTAAAGAATCTACAATAAATCCACAAAAAAAACAAAAACATCTTGTTCAAGATACAAAAAAAAAAATAACGCAAAAATTGCATAAAAATTTCAAAACTTATACCAGAGTTAGGAAATAACTCCGCCGTTGAAGTAAGCTGACGTTAAACCGCGCAGACTAACTAAAAACATACAGAAACACACTTAAAAATAATACCCAACAAAACTTAAATTAAAAATAGTTTTGTTGCTGGTTTGAAGAAGCCCTCTAATAAAAGCTTAACACAAATAATCAAAATTCAGTCGTTCCCGCAGAGATTTCGTCTCGTTAAAATTTTTAAATTAACAAAGCGTCATATAACCACAAAAACAAACTTCATGAATTTATCAATAAAACCATACAATAAATCAAAAAATAAAATTTTTAATTCCTTAACGTCTTCGTCGAGGGCGTTTTGGAGCACATCCACAAAAACTGCGATTCGCAAAAACAAAAACAACAACAATAACAACAACATTTGCTGCAGCTACGATAACAACAACAACGGCGAGTTCATAATTGCTGATGTTTTGTGTCGTCGTCAGGATAACAGATTAAGCTAAATCAACAATTGCTCATAAAGAGCCCCCAGCCCAAAAGAGGAGCGAAATATTGCATTTTTATCAAAGGCAAGAACTTAACGATATCTAAAAAGAGGTTGCACTACCAAGTGATTGCATGGAAATCAAATAGCGATTAGAAATCGTGGAATATTTAAACAGCAGCAAGAAAGATTAAAAGCATTCAGCAAGCCGTTCATTATATAAAAAAAATCAGAAAACTGATTCACAAAATAACTATAATTTACTGCGCTATTGAAAAAAGGCTCATCCTTATAAACAACCCATACTTGGAGTGAAGTTTTATAAATAACTAGCAAAATGGGTTCCGTCAACGTTAATCGCAATGTCACGGACATTTTCTATCGCTACAAAATGCCACGTATACAGGCCAAGGTCGAGGGCAAGGGTAACGGCATTAAGACGGTCATTGTCAATATGGCTGAGGTAGCACGTGCTATTGGACGCCCGGCTACGTATCCAACCAAGTATTTTGGTTGTGAATTGGGTGCACAGACCCAGTTTGATTATAAGGTATGTGTGAGAATTTGTTTTTTTACAATTTTTTCGAATTTTTTCAAAAATTCGTCAATTTATGAAATAAATATATGAAAAATATGAAAATAAAATTAAAGAATAATAAATTCAAAATTAATTTAAAAAAAGGAAAATTTAATCAGTAAAAAATATAATTAAGAAATATAGTAAATCAGAAAAAAACATAAATAAGAAAAATAGCAAATCAGAAAAAATATAAATAAGAAATATAGTAAATCAGAAAAATAGAAAAAATAACAGCTTAGAAAAGATATTAAATTAAATAAAAATAGAAAAATAAAAATGAAGCAAAATAAATAAAAAATAAAATTTTAGAATAAAAATTAAGATTAAAAATCTAACAATTTGAAAATTGAAATTTAAAATTTAAGAATCTATATAATTAATAGGCTAAGGTTTTTTGTGACTTTAACTCCTCCCAGACCAATGGACCGATTTTATCGCTTCAGATGTCATTAAATAAGGTTTAGGCTGTAGATGTGCAAACCAATTTTAAAAATTGTTATTTCGCTTCAGGGTGTTCCCAACCCTTTAAAACATAAATACGCTTTTTGTACAAAAATCCGCTTTTTAATCGATTTGAAATTTAGTTTGAGAAGAGCTTATGAATTGATCGAAATTGAATTTTTTTCAAAACTAACAATTCTTAACCAAAATTATCTTTTATGCATTCGTCAAATGTCAATTGTCCGAAAAATTCAGTTCCAAAATCAAAACCTCCACTTTCCGAGCAAACAACTCTGTTAAATTTTAACGGTTTGCAACGTTTTGACGTTTTTGTAGGTTTTGTAGTTGATCGATGTTGTAGGTATTCTGGAAGTATTTTTTATTAATTTTTTAATTATATCTTAGTATTATTTTTTGTCTTATTTCTTAAAGTTTTTAATTTGTTTTTATTAAAATTTTTTATAGCTTGAAATGTTAACCTTCGATGTTTTCGAATAGTAATAATGTTTGTCTCAATAGTAATATTAGTGTAAGCCCGTCTTCGTATTTTGACAGTTATATTTAAAAATTTAGTGTCGGATCATATGTTTTAAGTCAAAGCATTCAGATAATGATATTTTATATCATTATTGAGACTGTATATATCGTTATTGAGGAAAAAAGCTTCTTGAATAGAATATCATATATTAAACGTCTATAATGTTTCTAACATTTAATTTTTATTGAATTGCTCGAATTCGGGCAACAGGTTTACTAGTTAAAATTAAAGCTTAAAAATTTAAGAATAACAATTTCAATAGCAATAATTATTTTAGTAACAATAACAAATAATAAAAAGATTAAAAGTTCAAGATTAACTTCAAAAAGAAATTAAAAAATGAAAATTCAAAATTTAAACAAACAATAAAACTACAAAAATTAAAAATTAGCAAAAAAAAATTATTACAAAATATTATTAAAAAATAAAACTAAAGTTAAAATTAAAAATAAAAATTCAAAATTAAAAAGTAAAAATAAAAATTAAATTGATTAGAAATTAGAAATTAAAAATTTAAATTTTATTAAAATTAAAATTAAAATTAAAATTAAAATTAAAATTAAAATTAAAATTAAAATTAAAATTAAAATTAAAATTAAAATTAAAATTAAAATTAAAATTAAAATTAAAATTAAAATTAAAATTAAAATTCAAATTCAAATTCAAATTCAAATTCAAATTCAAATTCAAATTTAAATTTAAATAATCGTTAATTATAATTATTATATTAAAATTAAATTAAAATCAAGATTTAAAATTCAATAATAAAATAACAAAAATTAACTCTTAAAGTAAAAAATGTAATGATAAATCATATTTTGTTCACCTAGAAATAAAACAAAACACTCCGTGTAAAAGTTTTAAATTATCTTCAATATGTAATTGTAAATTTTTTCTCATTATCACAGAACGAACGCTTCATTGTCAATGGCTCGCACGATGCTACCAAATTGCAAGATTTGCTCGATGGCTTCATACGTAAATATGTCTTGTGTCCCGAATGCGATAATCCCGAAACGGATTTGACCGTTTCCAATAAACACCAAACAATATCGCAATCTTGCAAAGCTTGCGGTTTTCATGGATTACTTAAAGTTAATCACAAGGTTAACACTTTTATACTAAAAAATCCACCAACAGTTAATCCAGCTACGCAAGGCTCATCCTTGACCGAAGGCAAGCGTTCGAAGCGTGGCAAAAAGAATGGCGAGAATGGTGTCGATGGTTCGGCCAACAATTCGATGGCGAATAATTCTGGCGGCGAATCTGATGGCGGCAGTGGCAATCAAGCCAGTCAAACTGAGGCTGAAATAAGCGCTGCCATACCTGAAAAGAACGAGGATGATAATGACGATGGCTGGAGTGTAGATGTTTCCAAGGCAAGTACTTTTTTGCCCGCTGTTGTTTTTTTTAAATATAAATATCTCACTTACAATTTGCTTATAAATTATTTTTAACTTATTTTTTGCACAGGAAGCCATACGCGCTCGCTTGCAAGATCTTACTGAAGGCGCCAAAGGCATGACCATATCTGATGACTATGATAAATCCGAAAAGGAACGCATTGATATCTTTTACGAAATGGTTAAGAAGAAGCGCGATCTTGGTGAATTAGACTCTGTTGCTATGCACAAGGAGCTCATGATTGAGGCTGAACGTTTGGATATTGTAACCAAAGCCACGCTCGTCTTGGCTGAATTACTCTTCTCAGAGAACATTACCCAGGAGGTGCGTAAGAATCGCAACTTGCTATTGCGTTTCACTCACAACAATCCAAAGGCACAACGCTATCTTATTGGCGGCCTGGAGCAAATCATTGCCTTACATTCGTCCAAATTGATGAGCAAGGTAGCAGGTATTTTTAAGCTCTTCTACGATTCTGATATACTTGAGGAGAAGGCCATTTTAGAATGGGCACAAAAGGTGAGCAAGAAGTATGTATCAAAAGAGATTGCCAACGAAATACACGAGAAAGCAAAGCCATTTATACAATGGCTCAAAGAAGCCGAAGAGGAGGATTCTTCCGAAGAAGATGAAGACGACTCTGATGTTGAAATTGAGTATAATGATCGTGCTCGCGTTGAGCCGCTTAAGGCTGCCGTTGTCGCCACCGTTACTAAGAAGATAATGGACGACGATGAGGGCGATGATATTGATATTGATGATATTTAAAGAACAAGCACAGGGTTAAAATATTGAATGGCTGAGTAGCAAGCTGGTGATTGTTTGAAACTAAAAAAGAAAAACAAGAAAAATAAATTTAAATGCAGTACAGTAAAGAGCAGTTAAATTTTGAATGTTAATACTTGCTATAATTTTCTTAACATCTAGTTTCTGTATGCACAATTTTTTGTTGTAATAGTGCTTTTGAGAAGAATAGTTAAAAAAAAAATCAAAAACGTCAACCTCATTCAGTCTATTCGAAAGCACTATATTTTTTGTTTATTTTCACAATTAAACAGTTTTATTCCATATTCTATGTGCGCACATAACATTTTTATTGCATTATTTCAAGTTTTTACGCAAAATTTAGCCATTATCTACAATATGATTTCTTTTTAAATGATTTAAAAAAAAAATTTGTTTTTGATTATATGTTCCACGCTTTTTTTTCTGTTACATTCATTAAAAATTTATAATTTTTACATTCAATTCCGGACATAAATCTTGTGTTTCGTTTCGTTTTTTTGAAATTCCAAAACAAAAACAAAAAAAAACAAAACAAAAAACTTAAACTTTACACACTTTTTTCTTCTGCTGTCTAAGTCAGTTAGCAATTAGCTCGGCTTTCTTTAGCTAGCCCACAAAATAAATCACACAATTTTGAAATTTATTATGCAAGCAAAAATATTAAAAAAAATATAAAAATAAAAAGTTTACAAAAAAAAAAAACAATAAAAAATTTATACATTATTATTGATATGCTAAAATATGATATTTTCTCACGCGCAGTTTTCAATTTAAAAGAAATACAGAAAAACAATTTGTATCAAAATAAAAACATAGTAAAAAAAATTGGCGTTTGTCATATTTTCGCACTTTTATATTTGTTTAAATCACTACAATTACTTTATTTTTAAACCTTAAATTCATTTCTATATAAAAATTTTATTCTGAAATATCACTACCGAAGCATTTTCGTAACAACCATCTCTGTTTTTAAATTTATATTTAAAATAAATGATTAAAAAAAGCGTCCAATGTTTTAAATAAATTGAATTTTTGTACTAATTATTCTGTGTTCTCTAAACTAAATGTTACTATTTTTAGCATCAAGTTATTCAAAAAATGCCAACTAAAAAAAAAAAAAACAAAAAAATAATTATAATCACAATTATGAATAAAATACTTATGCTTAATTCAAGTATGAATAAATAAATATATATACAAATATATATACCTATATATAATGTACGTGTATGTATATCCCAGATTCTGTTCAAACAACAAGCTAATAAAATTCTATTCCAAAAATAACTTAATTGTTTATTTATTTAATGAAAGTCTTATTGCAATAATATTTATTAAATTAAAATGATTAAATAATTTGCTCTCGTCATTGGCCCGATGGGAATTGTACAATGAACTTTTGCTAAACTTTTTTTGTTGAAATAATCAATACTCTTCGACTCTCATGTTCCCTTACGTACGCGATGCGTCATTAATAATTGTGCTGAGTTGTATGAAACCAGAATGTTAAAGTAGCACTTAAAGAACGATCAAAGACCTATCGTAAATGGAGGCGAAACCAAACTGCATTCAACTCGAGTGAGCACAAAAGAGCCAGGAACGAAGCTTCATCTGCAGTTAGGCTTTCTAAGTCAACATTTTTCAAGTCCAACTGAATCCTTCTCTTCCTTCAAAACAGTTGCGGAAAACAAAAAATTATTGGAATCTGCAATGACGACATCGAAGCTTGTAGAATAAACCTTAATCAGCTTAATGATTATTTTGTTGATCCTCTACTTCGAAGGAAAATTACATCAAATGCATCTGGAGAGGATGGAATATCCATTAGGTTTATTAAGATTATCTTACCCCTCATGTCCTCAGTCGACTTGTCCACATTGTTAACTACTGTTTCACAAGCTGGCGTTATCCTGAAATTTGGCAGGTGGCAATTATTATCCCAGTTGCCTCCGCCCAATAAGTCTTCTGCCCTTATTATTCAAGATATGTGAGGCACTCATGGCCGAGCAGGTATCCCACCACTTGGTTTCGGCCCTGGGTACATAAGACTATCTATGATTAGGGTGATTTGATATTGCTTTGCTTGCTAGATTTTTATAAAGCCTTCGATGCCATCAGCCATTCCATTCTGTGCAGAAAGCTTTCACAAAATTTCTTGTTCTCTAAAGTGCTGTCCGTTTATTAAGAAGCTATTTGTTAGGTAGGTCCCAAAGAGTTCGAATGGAACTAAATGTAGTGCCTTCAAGGCTCTAGAACTCTGTCACCATCCTTGCATATGCTGATGACCTCCAATTGTTTTTATGCAGGCGCATGAGCTTAGCGTAAGATTTACGAGCTAGAGTCAATGAAGACTTAACTATGGTATCCAATTGAGCTATTGACAACATGCCCTCGAAATCCTATGTGCTGTCAAACTAAAAAAAACCTTTAACAATTAAATTCTGCCTTCAATTCTTCGGTCGACTTCATCAGCTCTTGCCAAGCGCCTCTGCTTCGTGCGTGCCGTCTCAAATCTTTTTTAATAAGCTCGGTTAGGGCTTCCTCGGCCTGGTCAATCCATCGGAGGCATGGTCTTCCTCTACCTCGTCGACTCTCGGCTTTCACCGCAAACACCTGTTTTGCTAGATCTTCTTCATCCATACGAAAAACATGACCCAGCCAACGTAGTCGCTGAATTGTTATACGCTGATTCATTCGAATGCTATAGTCGTAGCCAACTCGACAGTACCAAAGATTTTGCGAATAACTTTCCTCTCGAACAACACAAGAGCGGCTGCATCTGTTTTCGATACCACCCATGCTTCAGCGACATAGAAAAGCACGGGTATAATGAGCGCCTTGTAGAGTGTTAGTTTTGTCGATCGAGAGAGGGCTACGTAATCTAATTGCTTACTTAGTCCGTAGTAGAACCTATTAGCAATTGTTATTCTTCACTTTATCTCCAGGCTGACATTGTTGTTGCTGTTTACGGCGGTACCAAGGTATGTAAACTCCTTGACAACTTCAAAGTGATATTTGCCTGCTGTGACATGGAAGCCTAGACGCCGCGCTTCCCTATTTGCAGACAGCATATACTTTCTTTTGCCCTCGTTCATCGTCGAACCCACTTTGGCTTATTTCTTTTCGAAAGCGGCGAAAGCAGCAGTTACATCTCTCTTGGTTCGGCCAATAATATCGATATCATCAGCGTAGGCAAGGAGCTAGATACCTTGGTAGATTATAACTCCATCGCGATGTACACCTGCCTTTCGTAAGATCCACTCCATGATGAAATTGAAAAAAATCGCATGATAGCGGGTCACCTAGTCTAAACCTCGTTCGGTATTAAAAGTTTCGAAGAGGTCTTTTTCTACCTGGACGGAGCTGCACGTATTGCTCAACGTCGTCCTGCGGAGTCTTATCAACTTTGCAGGTATACCAAACTCAGACGAGTTTGATGCATATAGAATGCAGCTTTAGAATCAACAAAGGCAGCTTTAATGTCGATTTGATTTTCGTGGATTTTCTCCAGGATTTGGCGGAGTGTAAAAATCTGGTCTATGGTGGACTTGCCAGGACGAAAGCCACACTTATAACTTCCATTCAGTGTTTTGGTATGTGACTTCAATCTTTCACACAATACGCTTAAAATAACCTTGTCCGCGTTGGATATAAGACTGATACTTCGGTAGCTGGCGCAGATTGTCGGGTTTTTCTTTAGTATAAGACAAATCACACTGAGATACCGATCGTCGGGTATGTTTTCCGCTAGCCATATTTTGCTGATGAGTTGATGCATGCACTTTATCAATTCACCGCCGCCGGTTTTAAGCAATTCCGCAGCCAGGCCGTCAACACCTGCGGCTTTGTTGTTTTTGAGTCGCTGGATAGCAACTTTAACCTCGTCATGGCTAGGTGGTGGAATTTTCACTCCATCATCGTCGATTGGTGTTTTCGGTCTGCATTCTCCAAGGGCGGAGTTATTGGTATCGTTGCCGCAAGCAGATTGGAAAAATGCTGTCTATATAATCTCAATGCGCACTGCCTATCTGTAACCAGATCACCATTCTCAGCTCTACAAGTGGATATGGAGCCATTTTCATAACTTTCTTGCTTATGAAAGTTTTGCTAATGATATTTGGAAATGGTAAGTTTATACTTCGAAAGAATTATGAAGAATATTACTGAAGGTTAAGATGAGCTAAGAATGTTGAATCATTGTTGATGACACTTGAAGAGTACAGCCAATTCTTTTATATTTGGGGTCCCTTTTCAAAAGTCAAGCCTGAGTCCAGTAACTCTAAGTTTTTACATTCTTCTTTTATTAGGGATATTCACGATACAGTGCAGTTGCCAGTGTAGTTGCGGATTTGAGAACTTTTTCAGTTGTGCAGTTAGGTTTTCGTGAACGCACCATATTTCTAACTGAGATTATTAATATGATTATTTTTGAAATTGTAACTGTGATTGGCTTGATTATTATTTCTCAAGTTACTAGTTTATAAACTCTTTAATGTTGCATCTTTATTCCAAAGCTGTCAAATTTTTCAATGTTGACAACTGCTTAAGTCCCCAAGTAACAATTTTCCTCCTATAAAACACCTAAGAACATTCTCAACAACATATTAAAACACAACAGTTACGGATATAATCATTGTATAATAATCGTATAAGACAAAAAAGGCGCACTTTTTTTGTTTGTATTAAACCCTACATCATTAAATTATATTCTGTTGAACATATTCTTATCACTACTTTATAGGAGCTTTATATCATTTTTTCAGTTTTATATCAGTGTTTGTTGCTATAGAAGGCATTACAGAATATTTATATCATGAAAACATTGAATTTTTATAGCCGTGTCAAATATGTCAAAATAAATGTTCGAAAAAAAAAAATGTTATTCGAAAAAAAAATAATTTTGAAGTGTTCTATTCCAGTTTTTCTCTTCTTTGTTTTCATGTGACAAAATTAAGTTGACTTTCTCTTTTTTTTCCTAACATTTTTTAGCGTTATAAAAATTTATTTATTGTGTTGGAAGCGGATTCGATCTTGGTACCTCCGTGTTGCCAGTCCGACACATTAACCTCTCGCCCATTTTTTCATATTCAATACTTTGAAAAAATTTTTAATTAAAAACGACTGCGCTGCCTATTGGTAGCTTCAATATTTATATGTGACATTTATTCGAAATCTCAATAATGTCGTATTGAGGTGATGCTTCTTTTATTTTCTTTATAAGAAAAGGGCGAAATTTTTGTTTAACTATTCACTCTTTATTAAGTATTTATAATTCATTATTTATTAACAGGTAATATTTTTCATATTAAGTGAACTGTTATTTTTCAAATTTTTATTGTTTTATACAAATAAGTAAAACATAATTTCCTGGTTCAAAAACATTTTTTATTAAACTTTAACATTAAAAAAATTATAAATAATTATTTTCGGCATGCCCGAAGTTAAAATGCCCATTCTTGGTGGTAATATTTAAGTATTACCCAACAGAATCGAGCTTATAATTTTTAAGGTTTGTTTTTTACAATTTTTAACGTTTTTCTTAAAAATAAATCCTCGTCTTACGCTTTCATATTACCAAATTATCTCTGTGGAATATATAAACTTAGTTATAAACAACTTAGTCAAGGTAGCACGCAGCCAGCTCTTGCATAGCTCCTACACGTGTCTACGTAATTATATCAAAAAGATCTATAGAAAGTGTCAAGATTTATTTAAAGAAGGTGGCAGAAGTAGATTGACGTCTATCACATCCACACCGTAGTGCTGTCAACTTCTTCTACCTTCCTAAATATTTCTTGAAAAGTGTTTTATTTTTAATACGAAAGACAAGCAACATCTTTGAGAGTGCATTTTTATGAAATAATTATAATTTTATGTCGATAGGTCACAAATCACGGTTGTAATCCTGTCGACCGACAGATTGAAAGTGCTATATCTTGTCAGGAGGTGACTCTTATCAATAAATATAAAATTTAATATATGTGGGCTTATAAACACATGCAGAATTTAAAATTCCAAATGGTGAAAACTCCCTAATTTTATTATTTGTGTTTACATTACTTGTGATTGACATACATTTTTAAACTACAATTGACGGTGAACTCGCTTTTTATATTAGAAATTATATGAGAATTCGAAGTTTGTCAAATAGGTCGGGTGCTAATGTTTTCATCTTGGAACATTAAGGTCCATGGTTCAAATGCTGCGGGCGCATAGAGAATTTTTTTTTTTTAATAAAATATAAATAATTTTGTTTTTTTATATATTCTGAATGACAAGCTAAGTTCGAAAAAGAGAAAATTTGTGTCATGGCGATTTCTGTATTCGTTTCAAACAGTTTTCGAACTTCGAACTGAGAGGTACAAAGTCATAAACATTGTATAATTTTGTTATGTGATGTTTATAGGAAGAATCACTTCATAGTTATTTAATACAATGAATATAACATCATTATACAATATGAATGTAGTTTTTCTATAAACCCTGAATAAGTAGATTCAGAGAATGTTCTTGCAATGATTTATACCAGTAAACACTGCTATAACAGCAATTCTTCCAAATTGAAGCACTATACAACGTTTATAACATTAAATCATACTATAAGTTTAAAATTGGAAGGAAAATTGTTAGTTGGGTCCTCAAGTTTAAGGCTATAAGTTGTGAAATAGCCTTAAGAAATTAAGTTGTGCAGATTTTTGACGTACGTGTATTTTATTTTTGTTAAGTGCACAAGTCCTCAAATGCACTGGCAAATGCACTATATCGTGGAATACTCTTATTGTATTTTTTTTTAATATATAAGAAAATAATTTTCCATAAAATAATTCCCGCAAAAACACGTTTTTTTCTTTTTTTTCCCACGATTCTACAGCACTGGTTTGAACCGCTTGTGAGCAAATACTTAAAATCAAGAAAACTTTTTCTCTTGGAAACACAAAAGCTTATTGTAAAGTTTTAGTTGGTTGAATACGTTAAATCAGTGTAAACGCTTATGTGTTGCTGTGCTTCAAACTGTTTGAAAAACGTGCTGGCTAACAAGTTATCCGAATTGCAAGAAGCTCTCTCTTTGTTAATTTATTAAACAGTGAGTGGGTTTTTAACGGTGGGTTTGCCGAAACTTCTCCATTTGTCGTGAGTGTCGAATAAATATGATACCTTTAAAAATTTTTGGCTCAGTAAAGTTTGGCCGGGTGCAGAGTACACAATACCTAAGCTATGCTGTTTTAATTATTCAGACAGTTGTGTTTTAATTACATATAAAAAAAAATTGTGATATCGTGCATATTTTATTGTGAAAAATAAAAATGAAACTATTTAAAGAATAAAAGCTCGCTTAACTGCACGCCAGAAAAGTACTCAAACTAATAAAATAATTCATTAAAAGCCATCAATAGAAAAACAATTAAACAAGCCAATTAAAATTAATTTATAAACAAACTGTTTTAATGACAACAAAGGCTAAAGAAAATTTATGCAATTTTATATCGGAGTAGACGAGAAAAAAAATAATAAAAACTGGAGAGAGTGAGAAGCAGAAAAACAAGTAAATGTAGGTATAAAACTGTTATAAATCAATTAAAGATTTTTTGTTTGTTTTTATATTGATTGCTTGTTTATTAAAAGATAGGCAAAATTACATTTTGGAGGGTGTTAGCCTCAACCGGCGTCGCATTTTTTTTTTTTTTTTTGGTTGTTTCTGAAAAGAACAGAAGAACAAGACAAACAAATTGGTAATTTTAGCCCTTGAAAGAACATTGACCGAGCTTCTTATGATCAATTCAATTGTGTTATATGTGTGTTGTTTAATGTTTGTACATAATTGTCCTAGACCTATATGTTTTATGCCAACTGCGAACGGCTAATGTTTACATTCTCAAGACATTTTAAACTCTCTGAGCTTTGCCATTCTCTGCAGAGAGCTGACGGCCGATCAGAAAAAGATATGATCTGTTCCAGTTGGGATTCGCATCAAACTCTCAAAAAATTGTTAATTCTAACAATAAATTAACATTAACTATGTTATAGCTAATTTGATATCGTTGAAAAGTTGTTTAAATATTGCTATTGTTGATTTTGAATTAAAATTATAATTCTTTGATGATAAATTTATTAAGAAAGGTTCAAGTATACTGTCGCTTACGGTCTCTATCTTTTTCTTCTGCATATTTCTTGCTTTGAGAATTATGTTCCGGCACTTGTTTGAGGTTATTATAGGTCTGTTTCCGTACTCACTTCAAGTAACTTGAAGTTACTCGAAAGCGTTTCCGTACACATTTTTCCAGCTCGAGAGAGAAGAAGAACAAGCAAAATGTCACTTTTTGTGGCTCTCTATTACTCGAACTTTACTTGAAAAATTTCTTCGAGCACGAATATCAAGCATCAAACAGCTGATTGTCAAAGTTATAAAATTAAATTGTTGAGTTGTGAAGTGAAAAAAATATAGGCAATTGGCTAGCAAATCAATTTAATTAGTTTAAATAAGCAATATGAATTCTTACGAAAGTGTTTTAAATAGAAAAACAAAGAAATTAAATTTTATTGTTTTCAAAAAACAGCTGTTGTGCTCGAAACTTACTTGAAAGCGTTTCCGTACTTTTTGACAAATTTTCTCATTTTGACAAATAATCAAATTACTCTCTATTACCCGAACTTTACTCGAAGTTACTTGAAGTGCGTACGGAAACAGACCTTATAAATATTCAAGCATTATCTTCCAAGTGTCACCTCCGTTCACTTGTTACCGTAATTTTAATGTCGACTGGTAACGTCTTATTTGTATACCATACATTGTAAAACCTTATCTAACATCATAAACATTTTTCAGAACTAATAAAAACACACAGACGTTCGTTTCTATTGACAATAAAAGTTTTGCACACAGTGCGCCATCTTGGAATAGCTGCGGTTTCACTTGCCATCGTTTAAATTAATCCGCGTAATAAAAACCTCTTCACATAAATTCTTTCTATATTAAATCGTTTATGATCAATTTATTATATTTTGCTACAATTCTATCTAACTATAAATGAAAAACTTTGCTTTCGTTCAGTGACGTCTGAATGGTTCATAAAATATTATTTCATGAAGTCGCAGCTTTAACATTTAGCCGTTCGAATTTTAACATGTGAATAGTTTTAAAGAACCGGGAAGACCACGAAAGACAATTGAACGGCTTCGATTTGCATTGAATGTTTGTTGTAGATGGGAGACCAAACCTGACTGGCATATTCGAGAATGGCTCCAACAAAGGTTACAAAGAGATCTTTTCTGACGTAGGGATTAGAGAACTCTCTGGATCAGTGTTTCACGAAACCAAGTGCAGAGTTGACTCTACTAACATTATCAATATGCGACCTACAGTTCCTTGTTGCAAATAACACTTAAGTCCCGTAAATAGCTTACATAGGGAACTGGCCAAATCATGAAACATTTTCTCCCGGGAGTTGTAAATGGGAGTTTCCGGTTTTAAGATAGCAGATAAAGATATCTCATTTTTTTATTTTACGCTCATGAATATAGGCGGCTGATGAACAAAATTGCATTAAATATTTCCAAAAAGTATTTTAACTTTATCTTCAAAACGGAAACTACCATTTACAACTCCCGGGAGAAAATGTTTCATGATTGGGTTGAATAAGTTCTCGGCACATTTCATGGAGTTGAGTTCCAGGACATTTTTTGACACCGAGTGAAAAAGCTGACCAGATCGTCTTTATCGTGAGAATCGGCGTTAGTCCAAGAATCGGCGTTAGTCCAAGAAACTATTATGCGCCAATAGTTCTTCATATCATCATCATACACACAAAAATTGAATTCTTTGATGATAGCATCAACATAAGAAATTGTTAAGAAGAATAACAAAGGAGAAAGTTGACTGCCTTGTGGGACACCACCAAGCTGTATAAGATTCTGAATTGAAAAATCTAAAGAAGACATTATAACGGCGTTCTTCGAAATATGATATAACACATTATATAAACAGTGCGAGATGAAGTGAAATTTTGTCGAACGCTTTACTGAAGTCTGTGGAAACAGCATCAACTTCGATGCTCGTTTTCTAAGGAGTAGAATAAAGTGAGTAGAATAAAGCCATGTTGACTAGAAGGAAAGCTAGATTTGCAATGGATAAAAAGCATGTCAAGTTCAAAATTTTGCGGATACATGACGGTTTGCAATAGGTCTGTAATTAGACATTTGATTTCTATGTCCTTTTTTTATGCAAAGGTATGATGTACGAATTCTTCCATAACTTTGGAAAAACTGACTTAGAAATAGAAAGTTGAAAGAGAGTCAAAAAGGTTCACTCAAATTTTGTGACAGTACCACAAGTACCACTCGCCCCTACATGACAGTTTTGCAATAAGCCTGTTGTTAGAAACATCATTTCTAGGTACTTTTTTTATGCAAAGGTTTTATGTATGAATTCTTCCATAGCTTTGGAGGAAAAGTGACTTCGAAATAAAAAGTTGAAAGAGTTCCAAAAGGGGGTACGCCAACAAGTTCACGAGCTTTTTTATGACAATAGCAGGCAATACATCGGGTTCAGTATGAAACTTTACTAAGACATCAGCTTAACGATTCAGGTGGTAATGTTGATTAAGAATTTATGGGTTGGCATTTATTTGAAAATGAAATAAAATTAACAAAACTCATTTTTTGTCGGTACATTAAAACTTTATAAGAAAGAATTAAACATAATTAACGTATAGTTATGGAATAGGATATTTTGTGGTTTTTGACATTTTGAACAACGTTTGTTCTACGATTTTGTCTAATATGAGTTTTGGACATTTTAGGGGTGGTTTTATAGGCACTCATTAGGAAACTAAAATTTATATGTTGAACTTTCGAAAAATCTTTATTTTTATGAATTTTTATTTAATTTATCATATAAAACAGCTCAATTTGAATGAAATTCATACATAAAAACAATTTTTGTCGATTTAAAATAAAGTCGCATTTAGCCCATTTCTTGCGGATACTAGTTCCAGTTGAGCTAGAAATTTGAAATTTCCAATTTCATCTGTTTGTGGATTAATTAGAGGAAATTTAAAGAAAATGTCTAGTTTTCCAGAAAATTCACTTTGTATTTCGCACCGTTACATTTATTATTATGAAAGTAAAAACGCTTCTCTTAAATTTTTAAAATTTCGCATTTTCAAGGTTCATCAAAACTATCAAAACACTTTTTTGGGCAAAATAAAAAAGGTGATTTTAAACTGAATAAAATGGGTCGTGAAAAATATTGCACTCCGGAAAAACGCTCAGTTATTCACGAACTTAGTCGAGAAGATAAAAAAACCGGCTGAAATTGCGGATATTCTTAATATATATTTCGCGTAAAATGGTCTATAATGCGCTCATGTTGGTTAAATCAAGTGGTTCAAATAATTTTGAAAACGAACCACGCAGTCCTAGACCGCGTAAAACTATCGTGTCTGCTGATAGACTTTTAGTTCGCAACAACTAGTTTGATCCTTACAAATCAGCGAAGCAAATTATGAGGGAAATAAATGAAGAAAATAACGGAAATGTATCAAGAAAACTAGTCTCTAGAAGACTACATGAAGCTAATCTTGATGGACGTGTCAGCCAAAGAATGCCGCTCTCAACAAAAACTAGTAAGCTATATCTTCGACTTGGCCGAAGTAAAAATACCCCCACGGCCGATTCTTAAGGTTGGAAGAATCTTAAATTGGATAGCTTTTTGGCCTTTTTATAAAGTTTTAAATTTTGGGGTTGTATGGGAGGTGGGCGTGTTAGATTGTGTATGACGCACATTTTTCTAGCATACCTCAGTTTCGACATAGAATTATAGATTTTTCAATTTTGGGGTTGTATGGGAGGTGGGCGTGTTAATTGGTGGATGACTCCCATTTGTATAACACACCTCAGTTTTGACATTAAATACACAAATACCGAGTTTCCATCTTGTAACTTTAATATTAGCCTCTTTATAGATTGTTCAATTTTGGGGTTGTATGGGAGGTGGGCGTGTTAGTGGGTGGATGACGCCCATTTTTCTAACACACCTCATTTTTGACATTAAAAACACAAATACCGAGTTTCCGTCTTGTAACTTTAATATTAGCCTCTTTATAGATATTTCAATTTTGGGGTTGTATGGGAGGTGGGCGTGTTAGTGGGTGGATAACCCCCATTTTTCTATGACATCTTAGTTTTGACATAGAATATACATATACCAAATTATTGTAGCTTTAATATTAGCTTCTTTGCAGAGTTTTCAATTTTGGGGTTGTATGGGAGGTAGGCGTGGTTTTCATCCGATTTAGCCCATTCTCGAACTTGACCTTAGTTTTTTAAAAAAAAGCTTAAATATCGAATTTCATTACGATATCTTCAAAATTACGGCTGTAATCGTGTCGACAGACGGACAGACGGACAGACGGACAGACAGACGGACAGACAGACGGACATGGCTAAATCAACTCAGGTGGTGATGCTGATCAAGAATATATATACTTTTCTATACCTACCACGCCTCCTTTTGGGTGTTACACACGTCGTGACAAAATTAATATACCCCTTACGCAGTACGCGTGGGGGTATACAAATGTAAAACATCACTTGACTGACGAAACTAAATTCAATACGGTTGAACCAGATGAAAAAACATTTATTCGGCGCCCCAAATGCCAATACTTAAATCAGAAGTACATAAAAAAAATCATTAAGACATTGAGGATTCAACATTATGGCTTGGGGAGCTTTTTTCTGGCATTGCGTTCAGCCAATTTTTCGTATACTAGGAGTTATGGATAAAAATATGCATTAAGATTTACTAAAGAACCAGATGGAATCATTGGCATTCGAGAACATGCCTATTTGGTGGACTACACGATAATGACCTAAAATATACAGTAAAGATTGTGAAAGATTGACTTAAAAAGGAAAAAAAAAATAAATATTTTGAATTGGCCGGCTCAAAGTCCAGACTTCAATCTTATAGAGAATTTATGAAATGATGTTAAGATCAGCATAACCAACAAAAATTTTAGAAATTTGATGAGTTGTTGAGTAGAATTCAGAAGGCTTGGTACTCTATTCCAAAGAATAGATCTTGTTTGCTATGAGCTTGAAAAAGTGCGTTTTGTTATATTTGAAGGTTTTTGAGGTTTGTACAAGAAAAGCTCCAAAGCGTTGCCTCAGTCTTGTCAGCCACTTTGAAATATTTACCATTAGATGGAGCACACATAGAATAAATAAGTTTTCTCTAATAATTTTTAATTTTTCGTCTTCCATATCTCCAAAACCTTAAAAATAAACAAGTAAAAGTAACTATTGTAACTCTTATGTTTGTAAGAATAATTTACATGCTAAACCAATACAGAAAATCAAACACACAAGATATATAATTCAATTATATTTTGTGTTTAAGTGCATTTGTTGTTTACCCAACAAATTAAAAATAAATTTGATAATAGCGTGAAAATGCTGTCAAGAAAGTATTGTGTTCTTATTTGCTGCCATTATTCAAACATTCAATTTTTCTCGTCGCCTTTGCCGAAAGTTTACACCGAGAAAATCACGAGTGCTCAAATGATAAAAAATGTGCATTACTATAAAAAATCGACAGTTTTTATTGGCTTAAATTATGTATTAACAGACCAAGAATGATATCAAAAAGGATTTTTTTTAGTATTGCGCTCAAAATTTAAAATTGGTATTAGCTACGCCATTTGGGGCTATGTCACAGCAACAAAACAAATTGTTTTTTTATTAAATTTTTAAAGTTTTGTAAATTTAGAGTTGTTACACTTTTTTTATCAGTATGCAGTAAATAAAGTTTTATGAAGTTAATTAAAATTATGCCGATAAGATTTTAAAAAATATGACACATTTCCCTGAACAGCGTTTATGGCCACTGTTATGGAGATTTCTGTTTTTATCTAGTCGAATTCTTATATACAGCTCCGAGAGCACAATAAAAATACGTTCATAATCTTAATGCAAATGTTTTTTAATAATTAAGCTGTTTAGCTGACAAATAAATAGATATAAAAAACAAACATTTATTGTCTGAATGCCGCTCTTAATAACATTTACATTACATCGTATAATTTTAGGTAAAGTTATCACCTAGTTAATTAAGGCAAAACCTCACAATGTCCTCATCCGGAACAGATACAACAAAATTCGCAAATTCACCACGCCACACCGATGGCATCGAAGTACAAATGGACAGTCTGGATTCAGATCACAATTTCACAAGCTCAGCCATAGAAGAGAAGCCAGCAAAACAGAATGTTTTCAAATCCAAAGTCTTCATTATAGCCGTCAGTTTTTCAGCTGTACTCATAACGGTTATGTGCATAGGTTTTCTGGTGCACTACGAGGTGGCAAGTGAAGTTGCGGAAAATGAAGAAGTGGCGTTTTGGAATGTTGATCTGCCACCCGAACAAAAGATTTGGTATGACAAAGGAATTTTAGAACTAAAGGCAGCGCTAAGTCGTGACATCAATCGAAGGAGAGCAAAAAATGTAATACTTTTTATAGGCGATGGCATGGGACCGAATACCATAACTGCATCGAGAATATACGGTTTCAAAGAGGAGGGCCTGTTGAGCTGGGAGAAGTTTCCACATATGGGCATGTTAAAGGTAATTGAAAGTTTTTAATTTGAGTGTGTTACTGTTTTAGTAAAACCATTATTATATCTCTTCAGACGTATTGTGCCGATAAACAAGTACCGGACTCATTTTCTACAGCTACAGCGCTCTTCGGTGGCGTCAAGACAAATTATGAGACTGGCGGCGTTGATGCTAGTGTGAGTCTGGCCAATTGCAGTGCCTCGTTGGATGAGCAACATCATGTGCAGACAATAATGAAATGGGCACAAATTGATGGCATGAATACTGGATTTGTTACAAACACTCGCGTTACACACGCCACACCGGCGGCGCTATATGCTCATGTGCCCGATCGTCGATGGGAGTGCGAGGATAAAATGCCAGAGCAGGCAAAAGCTGCAGGTTGTAAGGATATTGGACGACAACTGGTGGAAGATGATATAGGAAGAAAAATAAATGTAATTGTCGAAAGTTAATTACATTAATTAATTTATGAAACTTTGTTGTACTTTTTTCAGGTTATCATGGGTGGTGGTCGCCAAACATTGGTCTCAGACGTTGTCGGCACTACTGCAGATCCGATTGACACCTGGTCATGCTTTTCCAGAGATGCACGCAATCTTATCAAAGACTGGCAAAAAATTAAGGAAGATGGCGGTGAACGTTTTGCTATTGTTGAAAATACAGGTCAATTGAAGAGTCTAAGAGGACATGATGTTGACTATTTGCTGGGTAAATATGATACAACAGAGACAGAGAAAGTCTTACTGTAAAGTTAAAACTTAAATTTAAGACATCTTATGTACGAATTGTATGTATCAATTGAACTATTCCCACTCATGAACTTCATCATGAACTATATGAACTAGTTCGTTGACATGTAGTATTCTTTGGGGTGGCTTAATATGTGTATCTTTAATTTGCCTTTCCTTTTGTCGTCACCAATTTAAAATTTTTGGAGGCCTCGGTACTCGAGTGGTTAGCGTGCTTGAGTGCCAACCCAGAGGTTCCTGGTTGGAATCCCGGTTTAGCCACGGTCATACGCTTTTAATTTTCTTTAATTCTTTCCTCATTTCTTATCAACTGAAATTAAAAATTCATCAATATATACGACTTTGGAAGTTGCAGTTGATGGTAGAGATGTTTGTGGAATGAGCTGCTTAATAACTCGATTGTTGACTCAGAATTTACTCAGGTAAAGGCATAACACTTGCCTCAGGTTCAAATTCGCATGTTAATATAGCCCTCCGCCACACATACAACATTCTACACTTGTTCCTATTTCTCTCCTACTTAGCTATCTCCTCATTTCCGAACCAAGGCAGAATTGACTGAATAGATTTGATACCTAAGGTCCTTGGTCCAGAGATAAAAAAAAACTTCAAAATCTCTACTTTTTTGGGTTAAAGTTTCACTTCTACCGTGCATTCCCTGCAAACAATTTTAATCGATTTTCCACGATTGAAAAATAAGTGGATTTGGCAATGTTCTAGCGATCCACCCAAGAGTTCTTTGGAAGATAGATCGCTCTTTTGTATCGCCAAAGCGATGGATGTGATATTCTTAAAAAATTTCAAAATCTTCCTTCGCTCATTGCAGGGATCATTGATAGGTTATTAAGAAGTTTTCAAAATCTTTAGGCCTCAGCTGCTTGCTTTCGGTGATACTCAGATGACTCTCAAAAGAGCTCACCGGTGATTGTCTAATCTTGCAGGACAGCTTCTTTGAGAGTCGTCCGGGTATCGAAGAATGCAAACAGCTGAGGCCATAAAAGCGAATCGTCAAGTGGAGTCTTAAGCGATTCGTTGGGAAGATTTCCCAACGCGTCGCTGAGAAGAGTCTTAAGCGATTCGCCGACAAGAGTGGCAAACAAATTAAAGATTTGAAAAATTTTCAAAAAGCCATCTTCAAACGATCGCCGAAAAGAGCGATTTTAAAAATTTTAAAATTGTTTGAATTGCATATTCATCCGCTTAGGCGATCGAATAGCGATACATCTTTCAACGATCGCCGGAATAAGCGTAGGAAGATTTTGAAATTTTTTTAGAATCTCGCATTTATCGCTTCAGCGATTCCTTTTCCAAAGAACCCTTGGGCGAATCGTAAGGCAACGTCAAATCAATTAATCTTCCAATGGTCTTTCAAGGATTGTGTCCACACATATATTTTTTGTTTTCGTTAAATATTGTGATGATTTCTTTCTAGGTATCTTCGCCAATGGCCATCTCAAGTATGAACATGAGCGAGATAAAAGCGACGATGGCATGCCTTCGCTAAAGGATATGACGTTAAAAGCTTTAGAAGTGCTGAAGAGCAAGGAAAAAGGATTTTTGTTGGTTGTTGAAGGTGGCATGATTGATCAAGCACATCATCGTGGAGCTGCAAGAAAAGCACTCTCAGAAGTATTAGCGCTGAATGACGCTGTCAATGCTACAATACATGATATGAAGTAGGAACCATATTCTTAGATATATGTTTTTAATTCATTTTTACAACTTAATTCAAATTAAAATTTTTTTAACAGAGAACATTTAGATGAAACATTGATCATTGTAACGGCGGATCATTCCCATTCGCTTAGCATAAATGGGCATCCTGCTAAAGGTGCCAACATCTTGGGCATTGCCTCGAACTCAAAGACTGAGGGTATTCCATATACTACTCTCACATATGGAACTAGCTATAAAGGCTTTCAGACCGATGCAAATGGTCAACGTAAAGATCCATCAACAACGGATACCACTGATTGGGAATATACACAGCAGGCGGCAATAAATACAAATGAAAATTTACATGGCGGTTCGGATGTCACCATACATGCACATGGTATGTGGGTCAACATTTGATAATTTCATATTTTTATTGCTCACAAACCAACTCGTTTTAGGTGCCATGTCTTATTTGTTTCACGGTGTGCATGAGCAAAGTTATGTGGCCCATGTCATATCGTATGCGTTACGTATTGGCCGTTTTCGAGATAGCACAATAGCTGAGTCATTGGCAGAATTGCTGCCGCTTTAGTTTTACTTTGGGATGTCAGTCATGAAGAATATGTTTCTCATATAGCTGATGTGAAAATTGTATGCACCGACGTGTGCGTCGCTTTTTGTGATATATATCAAATAATTAATTTTATATTAATATTTAATTAGATTTTATTTAACTGTACGTTAAGACTTTAAACTACAATAAAAATTTTAAATTCTTAAAATAGCATAAATCCGCAGAAAATTATTTATCATTCGTGTACTTAAATTAAGGAGTATTATAACTTTTTGAACAAATAAATCTACTTAGGTTTCTTATATCGTTTCTTATTCTCATCGAAAAGCTCTCCTCTGAAAATACCGAAAAGTTCTCTCTGTAAATACCGAAAGAAACGCTGGTTTCAATTCCCGCGGGAACTTCTTCTTATTGCAATTTAATTTCAGACAGCCTGTTTTGAATGAACATCAAATCTGTGCTAACATTTTGGTATCTTTGGCTATTTAAAAAAATTGACACTCGAAAAATAAGTTTTTATGTAATTTCATCGTGTGCCGTTAAAGAACTATAATGAAAGATAAGAGATAACGTTATATTTTTAACAGTGAATTATATATATTTAAAATATTATTGAAATTATAATTCATAAGATTTGCAATGTTCTATACATGGCAAATAAAATGTAATACTGTCAAGTTTTGTCGAGAAAACGCTAATCAGCATTAAGAATTGTTTATTTATTAGAAAATATCAAAGCGAATATAGAGCTGTCAAAAAAAGCAGCTAAGATTTATTTGCTATAAACAGCTCCTAATAACTTAATAAATATTCAAAATGTTGGCTGGGTGAACACCACCAACCATGCGTCAGATTTCGAACAGCTGTTCGATTCTGAACAATCGTGACAATAAAAAAAAAGCTTGGGAAAAGTTTCTGGAATATTTCACGTCCTAAGCAAAAGTTTAACATATTTCAAAACATTCTTTATTTCATTCTTATAATTATATAAATTATAAATAAAATACTAATACTCGTCTGTCAACAAGATCAAGAAAATGTCTCATAGCACCAACAAAGACGTCAGTGACGACGAATTTCAGGATGCAATAAGCAATCCAGTGACGTTTGAGGATGCAAAAAATAATCCCCTAACGTCCGAGGATGCAAAAAGTAATCCCCTAACAACCGAGGATGCAGAAAGCAAACCCCCATGTAAAAAGACTAGCGAAGAGATAATTGAAGAAATCAGAAAGAAAAATGAAGTCAGAGTAGCAGAAGAGGCTTTAGCAGGAGGGGGTGCTGCAGGTTTTGAAGAAACTGTAGAAAGTCAGGAAATCGATTCAGACTGTGAAGAAGCACTCATAGATATGGAAAAAGTTCTCACTCCAGCAGAAATGAAGCTGCGAAAAGAACATGCAGAGCGCTTGAAACTGGAAGCAAATGAATTATTTAAAAATGGCGATGCTGAGCAAGCAATAAAAATCTACTCAGAAGCGCTGCAAATCTGTCCAACAACAGAATCCAAGGATCGTGCTGTGCTCTTTAGCAATCGTGCTGCTGCCAAAATAAAGATCGACTCCAAAGAATCTGCCATAACTGACTGCACTAAAGCCATTGAACGTTGGCCGGAATACGTGCGCGCTCTACTGAGGTTTGTTAAATCAATTTAGTTTTCTTGCATATTTTACAACCCAAATATAATAATAGGCGAGCCAAGCTATACCAAGAAACCAATAAACTAGAAGAAGCTTTGGCCGATTTTCAGCTGGTCTATAAATATGATCCGGGCAATCATGAGGCTAGAGAAGCATTGGTCAGACTACCACCGCTGATTGAGCAACGCAATGAGAAGATGAAGGAAGAAGTTTTAGACAAACTTAAAGATCTTGGCAACATGTTTCTCAAACCTTTTGGTTTGTCTACCTCAAATTTTGATATGCAAAAAGATCCTAATACCGGCTCGTATTCCATTAATTTCAATCAAAACAAAAGTTAAAATAATTTTCTGAGCTGCTTAATTCTGTGAATTCATTAATATTACTTAACACTGCAGTTTGACTAATATAATAAGGAATAGATTTTTTTGTCTTTAAAACACTTTGTTGATGGCATTGTGTCGGAGATCGAACATGTAAAGCTTTAAATACGTGCTAGGTATGATATTTGGAGCGAAATATTTTACACAATCTTTATATATATAAAAATTTCATTTCAATAAGCGTACATATGTAAATGCTATTTTAAATAAAATAAACATCTCGTAAGCGTAAAAATCTGGTTGAAACTTTGATTTCATTTCTATACATCGAGGCTGTTCTTTATAAGGTTGTGGATAACAATGAATGTGAATTATAACATATCAAAGGAGTCGATTACAATGATAAAGGTAAACAAAGCTTACCCAATCAGCCATTTAGAAATAGTGCTTGTATTAGGCTTACATCCCATACAAAAAGTAAGCCTTACCTAAGCACGCTTGAAAAACACTTGCCTAGGTCATCAATTTTCAAGTTACTTTGTATAACTATTGCTTTAAACTAGTGTCCGACCGAAACAAAAATTTTGGCCGAAACCGAAATTAGGACATTTTTGTAATATTCGGCCGAAACCGAAGCCGAAACTGAATGTCTGCATGAACTTTTTTTTAAGAAACATTTAATTTTTTATCAAAAGCTTTCAAAAACAACGATTCAAAGAGATTATAATAACATATATATTCGATAAATCTTCTTTGAATATTCAAGTTCAACTTTAAAATAATAAATAAAGAGAATATTTTTAATACCACTTTAAGGAACTTTTTAGTATTGAAAGTATTTAAATAACTTAGTATAATAGTCTAAAAAAAGAGCTTGGCTGTATTAACAAAATGAAACAAAATACATTTAACGTTTTGTGCTGGGCCAAACTCACACGGTCAATCAAATGACTGTGAGTTTGACGTTTTTGTTCTACTTAACACCATTAAAAATTTTGATGAAAGCAAACTCACATCTACGATTGAAATATATGAAAGAACAGAATTAGTAGTGTCCGACCAAATATTCGGTTTTGGTTTCGGTTTCGGTCATATTGATGCCGAATAGCCGAAACTTATTAAAAGGGCCGAAGCCGAATATTCAGTCGGACACTACTTTAAACATAAAAAGCAAGTGTTGTACAATAATACTTGGAAAGGTTTGCATTTGCAACGAAATATAAAAATGTTTGTAAGCGATCCATTTTAACTTGAATGATTAACACTTGAAAAAAGCTTATGTAAACACTTACTTTTTTATCCAATTGTAAAAAACCCCTTCTTCACTTAAGTAGTAAGTAATATTATTCCAAGGGTTCGTTTTCGTTTATTCTACAATTATATGTTAGCGTTCCACAATAGTAAATGAAAGCGTTTTCAAAGCTTGTCGCATATTTTTCTAAGCGTGTTTAAAGATTATTCCAAGCTTGTTTAAGGCTTATTCCAAGCTTGTTTAAAGCCTATTTCATGCTTGTTTAATGCTTATTCCAAGCTTGTTTGGCTGATTGGGTACATTTGCAAATTAAAATAAAAAATTACGGAGGTTTACGAATTAAGTAACATCCCTGCAAACATTTAAAATCACCTAAGAATCTCCAGCGAAGTGCTTGGAAGGTGAGATAATTGCCGGCGAGTTCTTTTGAGAGTCATCCGGGTATCGCCGAATGCAAGCAGCTGAGGCCATTAAAGCTATTCACCGAGAAAATTCGCCGACGAATCGCAGAGAAGAGTCTTAAGCGATCTACCAACGCATCACCGAGAGGAGTCTTAAGCGATTCGCAAGGAAGAGTCACGAACTAATCGCCGAGAGGGATCTTAAACGAATCGTTGAGAGGAGTCTTAACCGATTCACCAGGAAGAGACGCACACGATTCGACAGAAGGGGTCTTAATTGATTGCCGACGAGAGTGCTAACAAATCGCTTTTCGGGGTCCTTACCGATTTGTTGCAAAGCATCATTGTTGAAAGGTTAAACTTCAATGAATTTTTTTACAAGTTCAACTTTTTCGTTCATTTTGACGATTTTTCAGAGCCTGCTTTTTATTTCAATGATTGATTTTGAAATCGCCGGAAAGAGCGAAGGAAGATTTTGAAAATAATTGAATCAGGCATTCATCCCTTGGGCGATCGAAATGCGATCCATCCAACTATCGCCGAAATGAGCGAAGGAAGATTGTGAAATTTTTCAGGAATCGCGCATTCATCGCTTTGAACATCGTAAATCTCTTATTTGAACATAAGTAGGCAAAGGTAATAATGCAGAATTTCTAGTTTTGGCAAGTGCTTTAACGAGACATTATCAAACCCAAGTCCCAAAACAATGATCTCAAAGCAGTTGCGCAGTGTTGTTGTTATTATCTGTGTTCGATTGAAAGTTCTCAGTGCAGAGCATATATTTCAAAGAACGAAAAAGAGCAATCCTGAGATTGCTAAGGTTTGAAAAAATTACTATTTTTCATTAAAACCTTTTCAAATTTATTAGAAAAAACTATTTAAAACCTCTAATGTTCCATTTTTTGAATTTTTTAACAAGAACCAAAACATTTAATTTATTTATTTGCTGCTCTAACTTACACCACAAAAAATATAAGCGTAGAAAAGAGCAGAAAGCGTAACTTAGAGCAGTTTTAAAAATCAAAGATCAAGAGCTAGTTAGAACAGAAAAAATTTCTCATCGCACACTTTTTGCTGATCTAAAGTGAAACATTTTAATCTAGAGCAGTCATCGAACAAAGCTATTGTCATAAGTCAACGCATAATAAATTATAGATACATTCAGATTAAAACTGGGCCCTAATTGTCGCATCCGGTATCGAACGAGCAATTGAATCGAATTAAATTACGTTACGATTTTATTTTGTCAGTGACTGTTCTCAACGTTTTCCGTCAAGCTGTCTAATTCCAAAACACGTCATTACCGATAGACATTCTGCGAAGGTTTTGGTACAATGTTAACCAAGGCTAAGAATATCGAGCAACAATGTTTCCTAAGCCCGCAATAATGTTTTACTTCTTTAACACTGGAATAAAATAAAAGTAGCCACTATTCTTAAGGAATGACAACGACAGTTTGACAGTTACGAAACCTTTTCAGATAATTCTAAAAATTAAATGAAAATTATAGTCTTTGTGTGCTCAACCGTATAATATGACAACGTTGATTACGTGATTTATGAAGAGTCATATTAAGCTTTGAAAAATATTGGATACAAATAAAATCCTCCCTTAATTCTTGCATTATTTATGTGTGCAAGACAAACAGCGCTCAATCGTCTTTCAAAATTCGATCGAATGACATTCAAGCATGCCACAGCAAACAAATGCTCGTTCACGGAAGAAATAATTTCAAAAATAAATAAATTTAGCTCGTTTAAAACAGTTTAACGATACTTTTTAATCGTTTTCGAAAGCTGACATACCAATCTGTTTAAAGCCCTAACCAAAATAGACGAAACGAGACGATTGCAACTCGACGAGCGTGTACACTCGTTACGTCTGTTTTGACGGAACAAAACGTCTCGTCAAACCGTTTCGTTCAGTTTCGATGCGTTTACGTTTGCTTATTTTGGGCAACAACATTGAATTGCATTCAAGCGAACATTTTTGTCTTCGCTCGTTACGGAGCAAGTCGTTTATTTTGGTTAGGGCTTAAAACGAATAAAATTAACTTGATCACGGATGGTGTAATTCAACCACAGCTTTTTGCGACAAACGCCACTTTTGACAAAGTATAAGTTGATATTGGCTTCTCTGTTGGGTTATTGTATTGCTTATAATAACTGTGCAGAGAGCTTCATATCGAAACGGACACAGTTTGAAAGGCACCGCCAGTGAGTTGTCAAACTTTTGACAGCTTGCGCAAAGAATAGCTTCAGTTGCTCTTGAACTCTTCCGAAATAAAGTAGTTTTTTCGTGTGGTGTTAAGTGTTTGTCATATATTTTAAAATTTGCCTACTTTTATGGTTAGAATTTATTATCTAGTGCAGTGTTTTTCACTTATACATAATAATACAAATTGAATGTGATATAAAATGCTTGAGCATAAAATAATGAAATAATATAAACAGAATAAAACAAACGGGTGGGAGCGTCAAATGCTGCGTGCGTTAAGCGTGAGGCGTGTGTGTTGATTGGTTGTTGGTTGGTTAAATGGTGGGCGGCAGGTAGGAAGCTACGATTTGCTGGACGACACGAATGCCGGGTCACGGTAAAGTACAGAAAGTAAACGCGTGCAATGCATATGACACCTTTAACATGCACCCACAAGCCAACCAGCTCCCAAGTGATTAGATCATTGCTTTTGACGCCATACAATATCTTGAATTTTTTTTCCACTCCACTAGATTTCACAGTGAATTGCATAACGCACGCAGAGCAATTTAAAGCAGAGCTTAGATGGGAGTTTTTGTTTGTTTTGTGTGCAAATGGTGGCATGAATGAAACTGGCCATAGAAACCGCTGCTGTATTGGCATAGAACACGGAGCGCGAGAGTCAATTAGAAACAATAATGGCATGTGACCAGCTTTGCTGCTGCTACATCTTATTCTGGCTGCAGCAAGTTTCGTTTTCAGGCTGCTGCTGCTGCTTATGGCATAATAATGATTGCATAAAAAATGCTGCTCCACTTAGTGCTTAGCTTGCTGGGCATTGCATCCAGTGGTTATTGTGTAATCATTTTGCTTTAGTGCAAAAGTTGCATGTGTAGCTTTTTAAGGAGTTTTTAATCAAGTTTATTCTCTGATTTGATTTTTTGCTGCTTTGCACTGCTTAAGCATGATTTCATGCTGTGCTCTTGCTGTTTGTTTGTAATAGTATGTGACCTACTTTTGGTTCCACCTTTTTTAAGTTGCTGTTGTTGTGACTTATTTTTTGTTTTTATTTTGGCAGCTGTCGCAATGTTGGGAATTGACATTGAATCATCTTCAAAGATTGAGCGAAAGTGTTCTAAATTACGTGATGTTAATAGAATTTCTTGTTTTACAGAATGTGGGTGAACTTTTTGTTAAATTAATGCCGCTTATTTTTCAAAAAATTAGTTAATTGCTTAGGTCTGTTTATAGAGGCAAAAGATTAAGAGCGCTTTTTTATATTTCTTAATATGAGCGGAATAATTTTTATTTGAAAACTAGCAATTTTTTGTGTGTGCTTTTGATCGTTACATATATAATAAGTTAATTAACCGTTATACCAGCAGCTTTAGCAAAGCTGCTTGGTTGGTATTTCAACTACAAAATAATTTACGTTTAAATATGCACTCTATTAAATAGGGCTTTAATTGCTATAATTTTATGATTTTTGTTTTCTTATCTTCCAATGCAAAAAAAAAAAAAACAAAAATGAAAACATTAACTAGTATTATCTCTGCCAATTAACACTTTATTTTTGGCTTATCTTATCAGCCTTTAAGTGCTCATAGTAGTTTCATCGCTGTCTGCAAATGTTATCAGTTGTTATTAACATTCTAATCTATTTCATATTCATTCCTTTTAAACAAAACAACTGAGAAGTCATCTATTCTTCCAACCATTTAAAATTTTGCTTTATTAAAAAATAAAGCTTAGTTCCTTACTAAGTTCTCAGCTGAGATTGGCTTTAAACTGTAGTTCTCAATACTGCACATTGGATCGACACCTGCAAAACAAATATGGGAGTAGATCTCGACTCTCGTTCGCCTGCTTGACTGCTTTCGCTGAGGACCCGATTTCGAATCCCAGTCGGCTATATGCCTACGCTTTAGCCTTGCTTCAATTCTTTACATTCATTCTAATCAACTAATATACAAAGTTCATTAATGCTTACAAGTTTTGGAAGCCACGCATAGAACATCACATACACTTGTTTTGATTGATTTCCGTGTCTTTCCCACATATATATTCCGTATCTTTCTCACATATTTTCTAAGCAAGGCAGATCTGACTCTAAATTTTAATAATAATTAAGAATGTTTAGAATTTTCATATCAAACAATTATTTTAATTAAATTATTAAAATTTATTAATTCTCTCGTCGTTGTGAAATTCCAAAGATTGGGTTTATTTGTTAGAAATCAAACTCATTAAAAAAAGAAATACAAAATTGATAAGTTTGAGTAGGACATCAAACCTTTATTATTTAAAGTTCAACAAATGCCAAGAACAATTGAGATTAAGTAAACAAATTAAACATGTGAGAATTAAGAAATGTGCCATAAAATCAAAGTCGAACAAATATTAGTTCTCAATTTCCATAAATGATTATAATTTTTCCACAAAGCTACACGAGAAAGGTTAACTGACTTAACCTATAGGTTAACTAGATTAACTGACCCATTATTTAACCCTTTTGATTTGTCTGCACAATAAAATTTCTAATAGCTGTTTTCTATTAATTTTGTTTGAGTTCTTTACTTTTTTTTTCATGTAAAATCAGTTGTAAATATCAAGCCTTTCTCAAATTGATTGAGATATTTATTAACTTAACAGACAACACTAAGTTTTGCTTGCATTAAACTCTACTTTATTAGCAAGACGCCACTCTGTGTTTTTTTTTACCTCTACAAGGACTGTGTCTTTCATATTTTGCCTCTTTCTCCCAATCTTCAAAAGAGCTCGGGCGGTTTTTAAGAATGCCAAATGCAGCTGTCGTTTCTAAATTTAAAGATTTAGTTATAAGTCAACGACAGAAGGTCGTTCATAAAAAACAAAGAAGTTGATAGCACTGAACCCTGCGATAACCCTCATCGATGGAGTGTTCTCTGGACGAAATGGCTTCGATCATCACACGTATGGATCTGTCCTTGAGAAAACACGTGATCCATCGAGTAAAGTATTCCATATGCGATTAGTTTTGAAACGAGCGCTTCATGCCACACTCGATCAATATTATTTGAAATATCTAGAGCAACAATCTTGCTTGCAACAAAGGACTGAACGCATTAGTTCCATTTTTCAGTGAGTTTCGCCATCATGTTCACAGTAGAGCGTGGCTTTCGGAAATATTATTGGCGGTCACTTAGCAATTCGTTGTGCTCCAGATAATTCATGAACTTAAAGTTTATTATGCTCTCCATAACTTTGGAGAGTGTAGAGCATATCGCTATGTATCGGTAGCTTGCAGGATTCGTGGCATCGCCTTTTTTTTTTGGTACTAGCTAGAAAAAAACTTTCTTCCAACCTTATTGGAGTACTCCTGCCTTGTTGGAGATAATAAAAAGGTTTCACAAATACCGAGTCAGGGTAGTAGCACACGCTTTAACCACGATGGCATGCCATCCGGACCGGGTGCTTTTTTAAATTGATAGTCTTGTACACAAAATATTGCTATTGGATTGAGTCGCATCTTGTTGACAGCGTTCTACTTGTTTACATCAGTGATCATGTCAAAGCCAATAGCTGCCGCAAGAGAGTCACCTGGTTTCCTTACTTTTTACAGATGACTTGAAGCTTTTTCATAAAATAAGTAGTCTTAGTGGTTGTTCCAACTTCCAGCTGGATTTTGATTCCAGCATCAATTCGATTCTAAATTGGTGTAACCCAAACAAGCTTGCTCTTAACTTTTCCAAGTGCAAAGTTGTGTCCTTTTCTTGCAGAAACCTCACACTGGATTATGACAACGTCTATAACAATCGTTTGTAGTTTTTCCAGAGTTAGTCAACACAAAGATTTATTAGTATACTTTGATGTCGTTTTTATTTACTACTCACATAGATTATTTTGTCTCATAAGACAACTCTCAGCTGGGCTTTTTGAAAAGAATTTCTAGGAAATTCAAAGTACCAATAACATCCAAGGCAGTCTTTGTTTGTTTGGTAAGATCACTTCTAGAACACGCTAATATTGTGTGGAGTCCATTCTACGAAACCTCAAAGAGCCGAATCGGAAAAATTCAAAAACATTTCACAAGATTTGCCTAGCGTAGATTATTCAAAGTTAAGCGAATAGCAGAGTTTAGACCGCCATAATCTTCATTAAAAATGTAATTGATGGCAAAATAAACTCTTCTGAGCTTTCAATGCTTAAAAAAAAAAAAAAACAAATTGGCCATTTCAGCCCTTGAAAGGACTTTGACCGAGCTTCTTATGATCAATTGTGTTGTGTGTGTTATTAAATGTTTGCACACAATTGACCGAGAACTGGACCTACATGTTTTATGCCGACTCCGAACGGCTAAAGTTTATGTTCTCAAGAAGCTTTACATGGCATTGTTTACTCTCTGAGGTTTGCCATTGTCTGCAGAGAGGTGGTGACCGATCAGAAAAATTTTTTATTGAAAAAAAATTTTCGCCGCGGCTGAGGATCGAACCCGGGCTCCGAGCATGCCAGGCCACACACTTAACCTGCATGCCACGGTCACCACATGCTTTCAATGCTTATTCCATGCAATATTCCAGCTCGCACTCTTAGGTATTCAAAGCGGTGATACGAAAAAAGTGATACGAAATATCACAGAACTAATAATAGTTAGCTATTTCTATCTATCTTCTTAGTAAAAAAAACACTCTAAGGGCCAAATTTTTCACCTTTGGATATCTCTGGCTATCCAGCCGTTAACTTATCCAAGCCAAAATTACGTATTGTTCAGTTTTTTATTCTCTGGATAGCATTTTAACCGGTCTGGATATCTTAACGGCTGGTTTGTTATTTCTCCAGTTTATTTTCAGCCAATTGTCAAATAAATGACAAATTTATCCAGAGCTTTGACATTACTCTCAATGTGCTTAAAATTTTTAAAAATTTTATAAAAAATAAAAAAAAACTTGCTTTAGAAAATAATAGCAACGAACTGAACTGCAAACAGAATAACATGAAAAATTAATGAAACTGCAAAGGTTCAGTTTAAAAACCAAAAGTGCATGACTGGAGCAAGACTCCTATGTAACTATGATACCAATTACGTCCTAGAAGATATTCGCTTGCAAAGTTCACCGAAACCGGCTTATCGCCAATATCTCCGCTCGTCTTTGTCAGACAAAAATTACCCTCGAAACAAAATTGAAGATTAGATAAAAAAGTTTTAGATAAAAATACCCTCAACAGTTTTGACGTAAGGCACACGTTTTTCACGGTATTATACTAGAAATTTCTGAACAGCGCAAGTAGAAACATATATTGCGTAAATTCAAAATATATCTGACACAAAAATTTCAATATTATTTTCTATCAAAGAAATGAACAATATGAAAATTGTCAAATCATATGATAAAACTCTGGATATCTTTGATATCCAATGAAATTTCACTGGTTAAGTTATTCTCTGGATAAATTTATCAGCTGGTTAAATATTTAGAGAAACTCTAGATAAGTTTGCTATCCAGAGGTGAACAACACGAAACTACTGGAATAGTTGGAAATATGCACTGGTGTAAGTTATCCAGAGGTGAACAATTTGGCCCTAATTCATGTACATATATATTATTTAGTTTTAAGTTAATCATGTAATCTCTTAGGATATAAACCCAGTAGATGGTTAATAAATATTGAGATTTGCAAGGTCCTGTTTAACTGCTCTCGTTCGAAAATTAATCTCCTGACTTGAAGAATTACCTTCAATAAATGGGCAGTGGCCGATTGCTAAGCGGGACTATGAAGTTCTGTGCAAACAATTCTACCAAGAGGTTCGCCTTATCAGTCGAGTCAGTGAGCTTTGTTCATCTTTTAAAAGAGTTGGAATATGTCTGATTCTTTCATAGTGTGGAGTCAGTAAAAGGTCTAAGATTTTTAGCTCTGCTCTTGGAAACTCTAGGAATAAAAGTTGGTTCCTTCGCTAAGTGACTAGATTGGTTCGATTCAGCAAACTACTTAACGTGTTGGCCTTCAGGTGTTAATTGGACATTAAAATCGCCGGCAACAACGCCTAAATGTGCGCTATAGAATCAAAGAGAGAACCCAGTAAATTAAAAGCTTCCATAGCTATAGCTGACTTCCAAGCTGACTACCTTTCATTTCCATACCTGACACCGCACTCATGGTCCACTTTCCGTTACAGTTTCCCAGTATCTTGACATCACTTTTAGGTGGCGAATCCATTATGAGTTTCAATGTTCTGTGACTTTTTCTTCCATAGCTATTCTGCATCGAAAATCGAACCACACCCTCCATTCAAATGCACGTGCCAGTTTTCTAGCAGAAAGATTTTGTTAATTAGTAACTCCATGCTGAATTTAACAATTATGCGACGTTTAGTTCCAAAGCTATTCGATATCAAAAATTTGGCTTGTATGCTCGAAGCTACACGACTTTTTCCAATGCACGTCCCAGCTATCTTGTAGAAGAACTTCAGCAAGTGATAACTCCATTCTAAGTTATAATGTTCTGTTACTTTTACTTCCATAGCTATTTTGAATCGAAAATTTGTCTTGTATAGGTGAAGCCACGCCTCCAATGCATGTGGCAATTTTCCAGTAGTATTTGGCAATATCTGGCCATTTAGTAACCTCATACTAAGTTTCAGTGCTATGCGAAATTTACTTCCAAAGCTATTCGATATTAAAAACTGTACTGTACTGGTAGAGCCACACTCCCTTGACTAATTTTCGTCCTAGTTTTCTAGTAGAACTACTTTACCAAGTGGTAACTCTATTCTGAGTTTCAGTGTTCAGTAACTTTTACTACCAAAGCTATTTCATAAATTTGAATTTTTGGGCTGCTAAAAAAGTGCCACTCCCCTCGTTCAACGCTCATAAATTTTTGTCAGTAGAACGGCGTGTGAAAATTTGATTCGAATACCAATGCTGTGTGACCCATAATTCTAAAAATATTCGATATTGCAGATTTGGGTTGCATGGGAGGTGCCACGCCCTTGTCCTTTGCCCGCCCCACTATGCCATTAAAACAAAAAAAAACATTAAACAAAATTAATTTTCGATTATGTGCTAGTCGGTGTCTAGCTATAAAATATATACATATATGTCATTCCACTTTTTCTGATATGAAAAGTTTAAACGCAGTATGCTAATAAACAGAATAAAAAACAGTTTTATACTTAATACATGTGATATGTGCTGAAACTGTGACCACCACTGTAGGTTAAGTTCTGAGTGCAATGTTTTTTTGTCATTAATTTACTTATAAAATAGAAAAATAGGCGAATCTTAATGCACTCTGTCTAGACAACCTTTAAAAATTCGTTGTAGTCTTACTTCTTACTAGCTTTTAAGCTTAGTTAAGTGCAACAGCGAAATGCTAACTCAATGGTGTTATTCGGCTGTGAGAAATGATAGATATCAACGGGGCGTAAATCAGCGCAGTGAACTTTCAAGTTAAGTGAAGCTATGCTGGAATATTTAAAAATCATTTGAATTGGCTTTTTGGTGCCTTGTTTATTGTACTCTGAAGAGTGCGTTGAGTTAAATTCAAGTGTGTTGAGTTGCGTAGCGCATTAAGTCTTAACACACTTTGGCAGCACAAATTCATAAAAAAAGCTTAATCAATAAATAATGAATGGATATGAAGTATGTCTGAATAAAATGGATTTTCTTTAATCCTTAAAGTGAATATGATACAGAATACACATTGCTTGGCCTACAAAAGTTGTATTATAGGAATTTTATTCATTAATTTTTTTGTTCTTGGTTATAATGTTAATGTTGAGCTACAATGTAGAAAACAAACTTTCAATAAAAAGCTTACAACGCACTAGTTGCTATGACATCATTATTTACTTACATAAAAGTTAATTTATTTTTTTATGTTTTAACAATATTTCACTATATTTACTGGCTGGCGGTATGTCAGCTGTCACTTGTCACCTGCTGGACATGTCCTTGTATCCTGTTCCATCGAAAACAATCAATCAAATTACCCTTAATTGCTACTAGTAGCTAATTAGAGTGTTTCTGTTTAGCTCTTGCGCCATTTGTGTGCCGGTTTGTAAACAATTCTTAAGCTTTATTGATATTTTCAAATGCTTATTTTAATAAAATTTTGCTTATATTCTAAATATTTGTTAATGAGTTAATTTCTTTTAAAATAAGCAAATTTTGATTAGTTGCTGCTGCAGCAGAGCTGCGTAGCCAATATTTCTAAAATAATACAACTATGTATCGCTATAATTCTGGGAAATTTTGGTGTTTGTTTTTTGCGTAGCTATCTTTAATAAAGTTGTTGTTTATTTATTTTTTTTTGTACATATTAATGGCTGGCATATTTAAACAAATTTTAAACAATTCAATTGTGTTGATTTTGAACGCTCGTTGTTTTTTTTTTCTTGCGCTCTATTTTCTTGCGTTCTATTTTCTTTTATGCTAATAAATTGAATTGAACTAAAATTAATATTAATAGAATATTTGTTGACAACAAATTTTGCATAGCACATAGCTAGCTATATATAAAACTGAAGAGCTTGTTATCAACTACTTAAGTGTTTTTCCCTCAAGCTTTGTAGAGTTGCTCTCACGCGCGTGCTCACTGCTTTGCGCTCGCTTGTTTCACCACCAAATATGCTGCCCACTCGTATTGTGCGCTCCAAAACGCCGAATCGGTTACATTTTATGCTGCTCTGTTGTTTGGTTTTGCAATGTCAGCCAAACAGCTGAGCAGTCCACAGTCTTCATTGTCAACGCCGTGCTACAAAAACCACTTTCATTATTTTTGCACGCACGTGAATAGGCAAAAGTTATTGCAAAAAATATTATAAAAAAAACTGCACGTAATAAACATGCCAATCAAAAAGCTTTAATATTTTTTTATAATTTTTAGTTGTGGCTTAAAATGTGGTGAAGAAAGTGCAGAAAAATTGTGCTTTAAATTGTGTAAAAATTAAAAAAAAAAAAAATTAGAAAAAGAACATCTAACACATACACACTGCTGTCGCCTTCTTCCTAAACTACTCAACTTCTCCAAGCACAAAAACGAGCACAACGCACGACCTTCGTGCAACAGTTGGCAGTTAACGTCAACCTTGAAGCACGCACAAAAACAAAAAAAAAAAAATAATATACTAAGACAATAAAAGTCATAACACAAAAAAAAAACAAAAAATTAAAAACCACTCATAACTAAACAAAAACAACCAAGCAACATGGGTAGCAATTGCCTTAAGAATACGCTGCGTGGCAAAAGCTGCTACCTCTCGCTTGCCTGTTCAATTGGTTCCATCAGCTTGGCCTGCGGTAGCCTGTTGCAGATACCAAATACTACGGATCGCATTTCACTGCAACGCGGTCTCTTCCTGACCTCGCTGGGCTTCATCTATTTTGTATCGCTAACAGATTTCTGTAATAAGTATCTGCTGGAGACGCAGCACGGCATTAAGTTTCGCAAAAAATATCGCCTCATGATGTCGGATGTAATGGAAATAACAAACAAGTAAGTCACAACAATTTGTAATTTTTTTACTTTTGCTTACTTTTTATTTAACTTTACTTATGCTACAGATTATTTGTAACTTGAAGAGCAGAAAAGAAAATAATGTCTTATTTTGAACATTTTTCCTCATACATGTTCATTACTGCATTTGGTTGGATAAGCACTTAAATCGCATGTCTAATCCTATTACCAAGACCTACAGAGTCGGTGTCATTTTTGAAGCTTCATACACAAGAGTGTAAGCTGCTTATAATATGCGGCCATTGTTAAGATTTGCAACTTTATCGTCAACATCCATGCAAACGCCGTACTAACAGCGCGTATGAGTGATTATAACTGCTTAATAAAAATTACTCATACGTCACGTTGAACTGCTATTTCCGCACAGCTTTATATGCTTGAGTTTCTAGTCACGCGATAATCTTAATTCAACAGCTTGAAAAATTAAACGAGTTCATATGTTTAAAATTTTAATTGTGCACCTTAACGGACAAAGTGGAATGCTTTTAAATAAATTATTATTTTTTAATGAGAATATTTAATTTTTAGACAGTTTTAACAATTTCAAGTTATGTTATTAACCAAATGCCGGAGAAAACCAAATCTGACGGAGAATTTAACCTAAATTATAGCTCACATGACAAAGTTTACGAGCTCAATGTTGAAAAAGCTGACTTTTTGAAGTTGTATCATTGGTTTAATAGCAAACTTAATGCAAGTTTAGCACATTAAGCAGTTTTCAATAGCATGACAACACTTCTTGTTTTAACAAACCTGCAGCCTTAAACCTTTTTTATGAACTGGCAGCGTTAAAACATCTGCCAAGGCTTACATTTTTATGACGATGAAGTTCAGCGACAAGCAATGTTAGGAAACTATTAACCTGGTCGCCATAAGCGTCGCACTAGATAAGCTGCGGGTGCTTCCTGTGCCAGTGAGATAACACACAGGTCGAAGTACCGAAAACTTCGCAGCTGTAAACATTGTCAGCCCTCGATGTGGCGAATTTTGTTTAAAGTACCGAGAAACTTCTCCAATTGAGCTCTGTAAAAATTTAAAGAACATCCTTAATTCCATAAAAAAATCATACTCAGCGATAAAGCTCTTTTGCTGCTAATGGGTTTGTCAAAAAGCAAATAATGAGTTATTGGACAAGAACAAACCCAGATGTGGTTCAATAGATTCCATTGCATGCACAACAAGAGATCGTGTGGTGTGTAGTTCATGCCGATGACGTAAATGTACCATACTTTTTCGTCGATAACCACGATTTTTTATCGAAATCATTAATTAAATAAAAATCAAAATCAAAATCAAAATCAATGACTTTTGATCAATATCAAAATCAATGACTTTTGATTAATATCAAAATCAATAATTTTCGATCAAAATAAAAATCAATGATTTTTTTATCAAAATCAATTATGTGTGATCAAAATAAAAAAAGAAAATCAATGAATTTTAAATAAAATCAAAATAAATGATTTTTCATTGAAATCCAAATCTTCGACTTCCGATCGAAATCAAAATAAATTCTCTTTGATCCAAATCAATGATTAAATCAAAATCAATATAAAAATAAATAATTTTTTATCAAAATCAAAATCAAAGAGTTTTGAACAAAATCAAAATCAAAGATTTTTTATCAAAATAAAATCAATGACTTTTGATCCAAATGAAAATATTGATCATTTTTGATCAATATCAAAATCAATAATTTTTTATCAATATAAAATTCAATGATTTTTGTTAAAAACAAATCAATGATTTTTGATCAAAATAAAATCAATGATTTTTGATCAAAATTAAACTCAATGCATTTTGATCAAAATCATAATAAATGGTTTTGATTAAAATCAAAATAAATTATTTTTGATCATGATAAAAATCAATGATTTTTTATCATTATGATTTTTGATCATAATTAAAATCAAAGATTGATCACAATAAAAATCAATGATTTTGTCGAAATCCAATTCAATGATTTTGATCAAAATCTAAATAAATGATTTTTGATCAAAATCACAATCAATTATTAATCAAAATCAATTATTAAATCACAATCAATTATTAAATTAAATCAAAACCAAAATCAATGATTATTGATCAATGTCAAAATTAATTATTTTCTATTAAATCAAAATAAAAATAATAATTTTTTATCAATAATTTTAATGAAAATCAATGATTTTTGATCAAAATCAAAATAAATAATTTTTGGTCAAAATCAAAATTAATGATTTTTCATCAAAATCTAAATAAATAATTCTTGATCAAAATTACAATCAATGATTAAATCAAAACCAAAATCAATGACTTTTGATCAATGTCAAAATTAATGATTTTTTGTTAAATCAAAATAAAAATAATAATTTTTTATCAATAATTTTAATGAAAAACAATGATTTTTGATCAAATCAAAATAAATAATTTTTGGTCAAAATCAAAATAAATGATTTTTGATCAAAATCAAAATATATGATTTTTGAACAAAATCAAAATAAATGCTTTTTGATCAAAATTAAAATAAATTATTTTTGATCATAATAAAAATCAATGATTTTATCGAAATCCAATTAAATGATTTTTGACCAAAATCTAAATCAATGATTTTTGATCAAAATGAAAATCAATGAATGAATCAATGAATCAACAACACAATCAATGCTTTTTATCAAAATCAATGATTAAATCAAAACCAAAATCAATGACTTTTGATCAATATCAAAGGCAATAATTTTTGTTCAAAATCAAAATCAAAGATTTTTGGTTCGCCTAATTCAAAAGGACAGCAATTTCGCTTCGATATTTCGAGTTAAAGAGATCCGAAACTTAAAAGAGGCACTAATCGAGCAGCACGATAACGAAAAAGAACGAATACAACTTCGAGTTATGGAGAATTTTAAGTTAGAGAGGTTCAAGTTAGGAAAGGTTCTTCACTGTAACGCACTTTTCAGTGCAAATTCGAAAAAATTTAAAAAATTTCGTCCTCATTTTGGATCCGTCGTTTTGAATTTTTAAAATTCAATCCCAAAGTCGATATCAGTTACCCAAGAAATCTATGTTTATAACCAGTTTCAGTCCAAATACGCAATTAATTACTGTAAAAACCTGAATATATAGTTTTAAATAAGGATTGTAATAAATTTAAAAGTTCTTTCCGCCATATTGCAGCTGCTACTATTTTGAATTTTTAAAATCTAATCGCAGATTCGTACAAAAAATATCCAAAAACCAATATATACACTTTTCAGCGACTAAATTTTATTATTTCGTTCGCCATATTAGATTCGCCATTTTGAATTTTTAAAATTGGATTCTAGGTTTTGAGCACATTTGAGCATATTTTAAATCTTCGTTCGCTTTATTACATCCGCCATTTTGAATTTTTTAAAATCCGTCATATTATAAAAATATATTTTATTAGCCATTCCAAAAGTGTCATATGACGATTTGAATTTTTAGTTTAACTATTCCTATTATTTTAAACACTACTAAATTTATTTCAACAAATTGATGTCAAGTGAAGTTCAACTAATTTCGGTTGCTTGATATTATTATGCACCACTGTTATTTGCATTGAAGCACATAAGTACATACATATAATTGCTTTAATTTTAAAGCTATACAATATCCAAAGTCTGTTTTGTTTCTTAAAGTAAAACATTTTGGAAATAAAATAAAAGCAAATGTAAATGAGACTGTGTAAATTAGTCTATGAATATATACAGAGCAAACAGATACTTAAATAAAACATTCTAAATAAATAGAACACTGAAAGTAAATGAAGCCTAAAGTAAACAAATTAGGTTATTTAATAATGCTATAAAAACATATATCAAATGCTTTCTTCCTTACTTTTGAAGCTGGTTTCTAAACAGGTATTATATATCAAAGATATTTGTTGTTTTTGTTGTTGTCTAAATGATTGTATGATTTTTGTTCATTGATTGATAACTGTGGGGTGACTTTCTGTTTGTTAATAAATTTACTCAACTACAAACACTGTTTGTTTGAAAAAAATTATATAAGAAAACAGTAAAAAAAAAAAAAAACACCAACAAAACACAGTTAATTGTGCTACGTGCTTAAGCGACATTCGTGTAATGAAAAAAGAAAAGCACATTTCATAGCCACGTTATTAGAACTTATTTTAATAATGGTGCAGCGCCCTTTCAACTCCACCCAATGACTACACAGAACCATGTTTGTGTGTTGTGAGTGAGTGAGTGAGTGTGCGTGTGTGTGTGTTTTAAGTGTGAACATTATGAATTTATTAACTTAGTAGTTGTTGTGAAATAAACATTCAAGTTCAAGCTAGTGCACTATATAACGGCCAGCAATGTCGCACAGTGTAACGAAAATGGTTTAGAAAAAAATGTCTCATATTTTAAAAAAATAAGTACGCAAATTTATAGTTTAGAGTCTTAATTATGTGAATCTAAAATTAATTTAAGATATCTTTCTTTTTGAGGTTTTATGCTCTTTTTAAGAAATTTTGTACTGATTATTTTCTAAAACCGCAAAAATTTTAGTATCATAAGTTCAACAAAAATATATTTGGCAAGTTCTTGACAAAATTAATATTGCTATAAAATATAAACAAAAAAAATTTCATATTCCACAAAAAACGATCCAAGATCCACTTCCACAAAATTTTATGCAAATCAGGTAATTTTTAAAATTTTCAGACGCCATATTGCATCCGTCGTTTTGGTTTTTCATGTTTTGTTGACATCATATTCTAAATCAGCGATATCAGAAATCGCCCAGTGCCAAATTTTTTACGAATAGGGCAACATTTTCAATTTTTGGAAGCCAAATTGTATCTGCCATCTTGTTTTTTTTTTTAAATTTTAACATCAAATTCGAAATCAGTGACTTCCAAAATTTACCTGTGTCAAATTTTATTTTTTTTATTTTTTTTATTTTTGACATAAAATTCGAAATCAGCGATTCCAAAAATAGCTCTGTGTCAAATTTCATATGAATCGGGCTGCAGTTTGAATTTTTGGTCGCCATAACCGAGAAGCAATTAATGTCCGTACGAAATTGCTCAGGCACAAAAGCCCGGAGTATCAGACACAATTTTATTTTTAAAAACTACGAGTAGCAACGAACATCTGCGAAGCTAATGTAAAAAAATTAATTGCACATCGGTATGAAGCCGAATGCAAACGAGCTACAGCGTACAAGACAGAATTATTCTTCTGATTGGTGTGCGAAAAGTTTTTGACTTTTCAACTGAAATTTGCTCGATATTTTACCCAAAAAATATCCAACAAGTACCTGGCAAGTCACCAGAAATGGTATCGTAGTAAGTCTGAATTATGTCAATGTGTTAAAAAACGAGCGACCCTATTCGGACACAATAAGCCGACGAGTGCCCGATTCGGTCTTCCTTCGTACGCTGTGCCTGCCCAAGGTGTTCCGAAACTAGCACTTTTTTCAGTGCAGGGGTTGAACATTCACCGACACGGGGTCCGGACATTTATCAGCTACTTTATTGACACAAACTACGAAATTGTTTCTCGGGATATTGTTTCCGCCATTTTTATTTGTTTTTATTTTTGACATCAAATTCAACATCAACAAACTCAAAAATAGCCCTGTGCCAACTTTTATGTAAATCAGTCAACATTTTGAGTTTGAAATTTGGGACCTCAAAAACCCCTCCCGCTAAGTTTCATACATAAGCGAGGAAGATAAGGACATTTCTAGTTTTGGTTTGTCTTGAAACTTATTTATTTTATTGTTAGACAGACATTACCTTAAGGCTTCTAATTCAAATTTTCAAAATATAACAGATTTCTCTCAAACATAGAATTATCTATTGTTGTGCTCCCTTCCTTTCGAATAGATCCACATTTATATCCATATCCATATCCATATTCATATTCATATCCATATCCATATCCATATCCATATCCATATTCATATTCATATCCATATCCATATCCATATCCATATCCATATCCATATCCATATCCATATCCATATTCATATCCATGTCCATATCCATATCCATATCCATATTCATTTCCATATCCATATCCATATTCATGTCCATATTCATATCCATATTCATATCCATATTCATATTCATATTCATTTACATATTCATATTCATATTCATATTCATATTCATATTTATATTCATATTCATATTCATATTCATATTCATATTCATATTCATATTCATATTCATATTCATATTCATATTTATATTCATATTCATATTCATATTCATATTCATATTCATATTCATATTCATATTCATATTCATATTCATATTCATATTCATATTCATATTCATATTCATATTCATATTCATATTCATATTCATATTCATATTCATATTCATATTCATATTCATATTCATATTCATATTCATATTCATATTCATATTCATATTCATATTCATATTCATATTCATATTCATATTCATATTCATATTCATATTCATATTCATATTCATATTCATATTCATATTCATATTCATATTCATATTCATATTCATATTCATATTCATATTCATATTCATATTCATATTCATATTCATATTCATATTCATATTCATATTCATATTCATATTCATATTCATATTCATATTCATATTCATATTCATATTCATATTCATATTCATATTCATATTCATATTCATATTCATATTCATATCCATATTCATATCCATATTCATATCCATATTCATATTCATATTCATATTCATATTCATATTCATATTCATATTCATATTCATATTCATATTCATATTCATATTCATATTCATATTCATATTCATATTCATATTCATATTCATATTCATATTCATGGATATGAATATGAGTTAGATTTATGAGAAGAGAGTTAAGTGATAACCGAGTGTAACTTTAATTATCTCTCTCTCTTTCAGCTGCCAAACTATTGTTTTAGTAAGATTGCAAGATTGGCGTTGAAAAATGTTGACTTTTTTAGCACAAATGGTAAAGTCGTATTTTGATGAATTTAAACATAATTAACCCTCACTTTGGTACTATTTACATATGTAAATATCCCAATTTTAAATTTGCCATAACTCCGTTCTTTTTTATTCGATTTGAATATGGCTTGGACTCTGTGGCTATTTTTTGGTTTTCTTTCTGAAAATTTAAAAGTTGTTTTTAATTTTAGAATTTTTTGATACTTTTTGAAAATTTTTCATTTCTATAACGTAGTTTGGTACATATTTACATATGTAAATATTTTGTATTTGAAAGGCTTTTCTGGTGTTTTAACGCATTTTTTGTATTATTTATAGAAAAAAATGATAAGGAAAAACTCTTCACATATTTATTATATATACATATTTCATATTTGATAGCTTTTATTGGAAAAATATTAATGAACAGAATTGCTTACCGGGACACCGATGCACCAATCAATATTTTAAATTTACGGTTTTTATTTGTCATTATTACTGTGTTAATCAATACATTATTAATTATTATTCTAATTATTATTCTTTTTTTTATAAAATTTACACTACGATGTTTCACAACTGATCAATAAAAACTCTTTTCTTACTATAACACTTAAACTCTTTACAACTAAGTGAAACACACGCTACATTTTAATTCTGCTTTTCGGGAGAAAAATAAAGGTACGCAGAAATGAAACCGTGAAAAAATAGTTGTCAACGCAGTGTGCTTTTCAAATGCAAATAATATGCAAAGTTAAAAAACCCCTTTATAGAATATATGAAAAAAAGGAACAATTGAAGTTGTTTGGAAACAGCGCCAGTTTTTACAACAATATGTCATGTTTTGATATTTAAGCTGGAAGTGCTAATTTAATGAAAAAAATTTAATTTTTTGTTGAAATTTGTTTTGTTTATTCATTGGCACTATACATTTTTTTTAATTTGATTTTCATAATTATATTTTGGTTATTTCGTAAAGGGATGGATCGTCAAGTGTGCATAATATGTAAAACGCTATATCGTAAGAAGTAATGCATGGATTTCAATGGTTAGTAATTTTTTGAATAGGGTACAGAATCACCTTTCTTTTGATACCCATAATGCTAGATTTTGTTGGAAAATTAAAAAAAAAACACGACTTTTCCAGGCCCATTTTCCCAAAATGCGAACCCTATAACTTCTAAACCACTTGAGAGCGGCATGAAATTTTTCCGGAATTGGACTTAGAAGCTGTCAATACATATATTCCGCCTAAAAAATAATGTAAATTTGTAGTTTCTGTTTATCTTTAAGAATGCCAAAAAAATATTTACAAATGTAAATAGTGCCAGATTACGAAGTAAAAGATTGGTGCCAAAGTGAGGGTTAAAATAGAGTAATGAAACAATACACATATCTTAGTTCTTTCAAAATAATCTTGTAATGTACAACTTGATGCAAGCATCTTTATTTTTAGTATTTTCAGTTGGAATCATGTTCAATTAGTGGCAGCACTGGTTACCAGGTTTAGTTAGACTAACGGCCCTATTCTGGCAAATTAACAAATTGTTAACCAGTATTTTTATATTTCTATGTGTTTGTTGTAATTTTTTGATTTCAAAACAAAATTTTAAGATGGATTTTTACCTGGGATTTGGTTAAAATTTGTTTAAATTAACCAGATTTTTTCACAAACTTATTTCGGAGCTTGCTTCTGTTCAAGCAGCCAATGAACCAAAGAATTGGAATCGGAATTCCAATAATAATTTAATTAAAACTTTTATACTAACACAGTCGGGATACGAAGCTACGTCCTCCGCATGCTAGTCATTCACACTTCCACTGAGATGTTGGTAATGACCAACTGTATTTAAGTGTATTTAATTTAACTGTAGCATATTTAAGTACTGCTCATATCAAAAACTGTCAGAAAATTTGAAAAAAAACGTATTTAAAAAAATTTTGGTTTTGGCTATAGCCATAGTACAACAAGGAAGGTAGTATTATTACTGACTGCGCTGCCGAGCTGTGGGCATAGAGTGTCAAAAACAAGTGATGTACACTAGTGTGGGTCGGCCTCCATACAAAAAAAAAGTTTGAAAAAACCACCCCCTATTTTAAAGTTGACCTCGAGAGGATTCCGAAAACAAAAAAAAATTTTTTTTGGACCACCGGAAAAACAGCCAAAATGGTCTTTTTTGCATAACTTAAACATTACATGTCAGATCTTAAAAAATTACATGTCATTGAAAAGGAATTTACGAGCACTACAATGTCCTCTTAGAACATTTTTACTTCTGAGGTCATATTCAACACGTAAGCCCCATTAGCCCGATTTATCCCCCTTAATTTTTTTTTTTTTTTCTCATACGATTAAATTCCTTCAAATTTGTTTAATTTGTGTTCAAAAAATTATTTATTAAGTTTCTTTTACAATTTTGTTTATGTTATGTAACTTTTCGTTGACTTAACTTAAAGTAAATTTTTTATAAAAAAAAGGATTATATCAAATAATTGAACTATTATAACTTCTTTGTTTTTAAACTGAATAAATATTTTTTTGAACACAAATTAAACAAATTTGACGGAGTTTAATTATATGGGGAAAAAAAAAGAAATTTAAGGGGGATAAATCGGGCTAATGGGGCTTACTAATTGAATATGACCTCAAAAGTAAAAATGTTATAAGAAGACATTGTAGTGCTTGTAAAGCCCTTTTCAATGACATGTAATTTTTTAAGATCTGACATGTAATGTTTAAGTTATGCAAAAAAGACCATTTTGGCTGTTTTTCCGGTGGTCCAAAAAAAATTTTTTTTTGTTTTCGGAATCCTCTCGAGGTCAACTTTAAAATAGGGGGTGGTTTTTTCAAACTTTTTTTTTCGACCCACTCTAATGTACACTGAAATAAAAACATAAAGTAAATTTTTTCTTTAAGCAAATCAAATTTTGTATAGATTTGTCTTCCCATCATTGCGCTAAATTCTATTATTCTATTGTCAATTTTTCATAAGTTCCGCGTGCCTTTATCAAGCCCTAACAACTTTTGAAAGATTGTACGCATTCCTGTCAGATTTCAGAATGTGCCTGTTTTTTTTGTTTTTGATAAATGAAATTTCGTTTTCAACCATTTTTCATTCAGTTTTGCGTCGTTTTCCTTTTGGGTGATTTTTAATTTTTTATGTTTTATTTTTTCGATTTTTCTTTGGGCGATATTTTCTAGTGTCCTTTTTTTAACAAAACATGCCATTTGTGCTACACAGAGGGAAAAACCTATGGACTCAATACATAAATTTATGTACTCATCGCATAGTTTTCTGCACACAAAAATTTTACATTTTTCATGTATTGAGTACATGTTGAAATCTTTATTGACTACATAATGCTTATAAGAGGTTATGTAGTCAATAAAGAATTTTATGTACTCAACGCATAAATATGTGTCGTGAATTCATGAATGTATGTGGTGAGTACATTCACACTGTACTCATCGCAAACTGTTACAAATAATTTTATGTAATGAGTAAAGATCTTATGTACGTATTACATAGATTATTGACTCAGTACATACATAATTTACTCATTACATATTTGGAGCACATAATTTTATGCAATGAGTACATACATTATTTACTCATTACATATTTTAAATGCATAATTTTATGTAATGAGTACATACATAATTTACTCACTACATATTTTTAGTGCATACATTTATATAATGAGTACATACATAATTTACTCATTACATATGCTAAAAACATAATTTTATGCAATGATTACATGCATAATGTATTCATTATATATTTTTTGTTCATAATTTCATGTATTGAATATATACATAATTCATGTCTGTGCCTAAATTACCCTTTCAACAAATGCAATAAATAGCTTAATTAAGAAATGACTAGATTTCACAAAATAATTCGCAATTGCTTATAGAAACCAAGCCATTTATTTCTTATCCAATCATCGCTTTTGTTCTAGAGTTCTATAGTACAGGATAAACTCATTCCCGCTCTGATTTTCTAGAGGCTTTAGAGGTGTTGCTTATTTGAAAATCAAGTAACGAATGACATAAAACAGCAAAATCGTGCGCCGATGTGCAAGAGATACGTGTACTGAGTCCATATGTTATGTACTGAATAAATGTGTCACTTCGATCGTATAAGAAGGACGTGTACTGAGTCTTTATTTTATGTATTGAGTAAAGTTTTTGTAAAAAATTACATAACACGTTGATTGAGTACACGTTGCTTGTATCCATTGAAGTCTGCTATGTACTCAACAGATAACATGATGTATTGAATACATTTTTTATTCATTTTAAAAAGTGAATAAATTGATATGTAGTCAGTACACGCTCCCTTTACTCAGTAAATACTGCTCTCGTTGCGTTCTCATACAAGTTGCAGTGCATAGATTTTACATAGCTGTCTATGTACTGACTACATAACTTTTTCCCTTAGTGTATATATTGAAGAAATTGAAATTCGTCGCATGTTGAAGTCATTGCGTTTCGGCTATTAGTTTTCATAAATTACTAATTTAATTATTTTTGTTTTTTTGGGTTTTTTGGCAATGATTAGGTTCCGCAAATAAATTATTGATAATTATAATTTTTTGTTCATTAAATCGTTTTTTTAGAAATGCGTCAAATGTAGGTTCGGTATTGCCCTCAGAAATATCTAATTATTTTATTAACGATACATTGTGCCATAGCTAACCAAATTCATGCATAACCGCTAGCTATACACACACACAAACATATCTTAATACTGATACTCATCTTAAATTTAAACAAAGTCAGTTTTAATTTGTACAGTTTTCAGCATTAAATGATAAAAATTATGCGAGTTTGAAACTAGCTTAATGATTTCAAATTTAATAACATTGTAAAATGAATAAATTATAAATTATTTCCGCTTAAAAATAAAACAAAATTAACCAATACCAATAATTTGTTGACTGCGGTTAAATTAGTTGTAATTATAACACAAACCATGTGACAGAGTTGCTAACAATTAAAAATTCCAGCAATAGTTATGGTAATTATGTGGAATCAGGTGATGGAAAATTTCTAGATATTAACAATTTGTTATTGGAATTGAGGAATATGATTACATATTTATTTTGAAACGATTTAAGCTTAAAGTGGCAAGTGGCTTAGCGATTTATAATTGTATTTAAAATAAACTAAAACAATTTCGTTGTATCTTTAAGCAAATTTTGAAAAATTCTTAATTCTACTTTGTATTTAGATTTCATGCAACTCACACGTTTCATAAAAAAACTAAATGAATTTTTCGTTATCAGTTCATTACCTGCGCTAACCAAACAAGTGCTATATGACAGACGATAGCAAATAATGACAGACCCATAAACACACACACACACACACACAGACAAACACTCACACTCACCTCACTTGCACGAGTCGTCAATTCAAGAAAGCTTTTCAAATTGATATCAATTGAATAAATTCTCATAAATTGAAATTGTGCAAATTTTATGTGTTTATTTTTTTTTTTTTTATATTGCGCTATATAAGTTTTACATTCAAAATACAATACCTAGTTCTTTATGTGTTTATATACATACTCGTATAATGCATGTACTTTTATATGAGCATCTACTTCAAATAATGTCAATAGCATTGAGAGTTCACGGTGCACCTTAGTTAAGTATTTTATTATTATTTTACCTTTAATGTGCTCACAAACAATGCATGCTTTGCTCTGAAAGTTCTAAATTTTTAAAAGTTCCAGCATAAGTTTCTTCTATAAGTACGTCAAATATTACGTAGTATTCTAAAATCACTCATTTTTGAGTGTTTTTAGTTTATCCAATTTTTAACTAATTTTCTTTATACATCCATATGTATGTAGTGACGATACATAAATCAATTCCACAATATCGCTGTGATTATTTTCTTGCTTTTTAAGTTGTGAGATCATTTGAAACAATTAAGACGATTGCTTATTTCTTGTTAATGATGTGATGTCATCGCTTGAAATTTTATTTTGAGCATTTTTGCAATAACTATCAATTCAAAGTTGCGTAGTCAAGTCAAAAAGATTCGAAAATTCTAGTCTACAGTCAAAAATTTGTATAAAAAAAATACTCTTCAGGAATTGCGTGTTTCAAGCCAAAGTCAAGTTGGCTCTTTTATAAAAAACGTTGTAAAAGAAAAACATTATTAAATAATTAAGCATTAACAATATCAAACCAACTCAACAATCACATGCTACACATGATCTTCCCCGCAACCCTTTTCTCTATAACACATTGTTCGATGTTCTACACAAAAATGGTTTGAATCGTTTTTGCTTTAACAAATTTTATTTCACACTAGCGGATGTAACCCGGTGTTACTCGGGGTTGTACCTCGAGCACAGAAAGAGGACGATTTTCAAAACTGCTCTCATTTTTACGTTTTTAAAATTATCAATTCAATTTTAAAATTTTTTAAATTACCGTTTTTTCGGGTTTTGCCCCCTCTTTCCGTCGAAAGTGTTTAGTCAAATTTCCGTAAAAAGACATGATTAAAACAAAAAATAACATCTTCAACGTCTCGATCTGACGTCTGGTTTCTGAGGAATATGGACACCCACACTCAGAAAAAAAACACATATCTTCCTCCGGTGAAAAATTTCTCTATTTTCGATAATAGCAATTTTCTCTTTTCAAATAAAATTTTCTTCAATTAGAATAAATTTTCACATTTTCAAAGAAATATTTCTTCACTTCTAGGAAACGGAAATATTTCAGTGTCTCTTATAATGACAAATTTTCTCGCACAAAAAAATTCTCATTTATATTGAAAAATTTTTTGAAAATGGAAAATTTTTCCTATATTTTGATAAAAAATTCACTATGAGAAGTATTTTCTTCAATAAAAACAAATGTTTTCTAAAAAATAAAGAGTCTTTTTCTCTAAAATCGAATTATTTTTATATATTTCTCTTTTTTTTCATAGAAGGTTTTAATCATTTTTAGAGAATTTTTAGAATCGCATTTAGAGAAAAGCATTCTCGGGAGCAAGGTATATACTATTTTTCAGTAAATATGATGCCATTTTTATCATATTCCGAGAAAATTTAACTGAGTGCAGTTTGAAATGTCATTTCGGGAAAAATGCGTTTAAAGTTTTTCTTAGCATGCATTTAATATGCAATTTTACCTCAAATAAATTCCAATTTTAAAAATCCTATAAGCTTCGATTCGATTTTTGGATTGGTTTCGTTCAACTTCGGTTTTGGTCGATACTGTTCGGTTAATTTTTTTTTTCATCTTTATATAGCTTCTGCTGGTATTCGTTAAACTTATTTTTTTTCGTTCGTCTTTGGTTCTTGACTTCGTTTGCTTTCGGCTCATTCGAAATGATTTTTGTCGAAAGAACTTTTAAAAGCATAGGATCTATTTCAGTAACAGAAACAAATGCTTACCAAGTTTCATCAAAATCGGTTCATCCGTTTTGACGTTGATTGAATAAAGCGCCCTCTCACGGAAGTTTTCTGAAATTTAAATAAATTCTGTTGCAGAGTCAAGTTATTTCACGTACCAAATTTTAGTAAAATCGATGAAGTCATTTAGGAGTTATTGAGATTTAACAATGCACTACTTAAAGCGCCCTCTTTCGGAAGTCTTTGGAATTTTTTATTGCTTATGTTTTATTTTGGGATCAGTTGAACCTTCATACCAAATTTCATGGAAATCGGTTCAGGCGTTTAGAAGTTATAACAAAGTGCCATGCCCACATACTTCCGTCCACTTTTTTACCTATGCTTTATATTGGTTGCAGTTGAACCTTCATAGCATATTTCATTGAATTTGGTTCAGGCGTTTAGGAGTAATTAAGTCTTAAAAACACACTGCTTAAAGCGCCCTCTTACGGAAGTTTTTGGAATTTTTTATAGCCTATGTTTTATCTTGGGTGCAGTCAAACTTTCATACCAAATTTCATTGAAATCGGTCCAGCCGTTTAGAAGTTATTATAGAGTGCCACGCCCACATACTTACGCCCACATTTTTACACCTCCTATGTTCTTTCTCACTATAAAAGGTACTCGGTGTCCAAATTTCAGCTCAATCGGATAAATGGTACATGACCCTATACGGAACAGACAGACAGACAGACAGACAGACAGACAAACATTTGATTTTATATATTAGATTTTTACTTTCACAAAAAATATTTCCTTTTTTTGATGACTCAAAACATGATTTCCGAGTTGAGGTGTGTGAATCGATTATGAGTTTTATGCGCATCATTTATCAAATCGAGGTGAAGTCTCGATATGATAACAAAAATAAGAAAGTTGAGTTTCTGCTGGAAAAATTATATATTGATGTGATTGAATTGATGTTAGCAAGTCCTAAGTGTAATTTTTTAAGTCGTCACATATAAGAAATACGTCACAGAAATATGTGAACAATTTGGTAAAAAGTTGAAGAATTTAGTTTCTTAGTTAGTTTAGGTTCTCATCTTACCTAAAAGACATATTTGCATAAGTATATTCGAACGCAATTTCAATTTATTTAAAAGAAAGTACTTTTTCAGCCTTTCGGCTGGTATCTCACCAATGGCAGCTGTAATGTTGTCTTTCAGGGCTGTATTTGTGGCTGGCTTGTCCCTGTACATGAGAGACTTCACTTACAGCCATTGGACTGTTCCAAAACGTGAGATTAAAATTTCTCAGCAAACTCGCCTCTCAATAGGTTCATGTTATCGCAAAAGGTAGGAGCGGCAGCGTATGTAATAAATACACCAACTCACGTAGGGCAGTTCGATTCATAGTGATACCGCAGTACACTTTTCCTGTACTCAATCCTTCAATTCCTATGGAACTACATTGTACTTTTTAATCAAACATCGCTTATCAGACTTCGCACAGTTATAAAAAGGATCAAATAACTTATTATTAACTTAGATTTATTTGGATTTGAGTTATAAGTTGATTTTAAAATATTCCAGAGAACATAGTTAGTAGCAATGGTTATTCCAGTTCGCGAGAAAAGAAACAAGAAAGAGTCCTGTGATCTGTGAAGGAGTCACGTCCGCTTAAGTTCAAAAACGATCACAAAGGAAAATACGCAAGTAGTCTTAATAAACTATGGGAGGGACATTTGCTTGAGTAAGAGTACTAAGTATGAGTCAAAACAACTGGTTTGATGTTGAAGAGTATTTATTGAAGAGTTAACTTTGACGTTTTGAAAGAAAATTACTCTCTGAACATGTTGTCCAAAAATGGTAACGCGTGTTACTGACATAAATTATTATTTCACTGGGTAAATATTATGGTACCACTAAATTTATATAGCTATTTCTTACATACAATCCCCATTCTTTTCATAAAGAGCGCATTTTTATTTGTAGATAAAATAATTATCTAAAATTTAAAGCTTAATTTAACTCCATAAAACTTACTGAATGTAACGCGAGTTACCATGGAATTACCCAGATTTTTAAATTTAATATTGTGAAAAAAGTATTATATGTATTCAAAAAAGCTTTTCTGTACATTTTTAAGCAATTATCGAGTATTAAAAAAAAATATAAAGTTTGGCCACTTTTGGTTCCTCCTGGCTTCACAAGAGGGCGTCTCTGAAAGTTGATTTTTAGGTCATCTATGATTTTCCGAAAAAAAACCGAAAATGATAAAGTAAAATTTCTAAATGAATTCACTATATTAAAGGCCTGGGCACAAGGCTGGGTCGATTTGTATGGAGGCAAAAAATCTCATGTTGCCTGGGCGATTTTCGGTTCGGGCATGAAAAGTTATCCATAAAGTGGATAACTGCAGTGGTTCAGCCGTGATGGTCACAATTACATACGCACCAACGATAAGAATATACTTTGAATTTAGTGAAATTTTTTCTTTAGGAATTTGTTACGGTACATTTTTGTATGACAACGTATACATGTTATAACGTTTTTTGGATGAATCGAGTGTGAGGATTTCATATTTGGCGTTAGTTTTGCCCTAGCTGTGCACGTTTAAAAAAAAATTTTGAAAAAAATTCACAAAATCGAGGGTGCGATGGGGTAAAGTCTTCCCGCTCCCTTTTTTTTTTTTTGTTTAATAACTTTTCATGCCCGAACCGCAAATCACCCAGGCAACATTGGTTTAAAAATCGACCCAGCCTGGGCACCGACGGAACCTAAAAAATTATAACTTTTTCGATTAATTTAATTTTTTTTGTAATATTTTCGAAAATGATCGTTTTTTTTCTCCTTTTTTTGGCAAAATTATATCAAAATGCAAAAAAACTACTCAAAGTGCATTTTTTAGAGGTTCAGTTGGTGTCAATTTTTATACAGAATATACTTTTGTTTTTTAAAATCAATCGAGAATTCGAGAAATCTCAAGATTTTTTGTGGATGAGTTCCAAAACAATGGTTTTGAGAAAAACGCATTTAAAGTTTTTTTTTTAGTTTTTATTCATAACTTTTTTCAAGGCCGAATTTGACAAATCGGTTTTAGGAGAGTATTTTTATGTATGATGTTAGAAAGTAAAGGTTACCTTAAAAAAATTACTATTTTTCTCAGAAAAGTAAGCTACAGAAAAATCTCCCAGTTAAAAAATTTCATTGCATACTTTTAAGATCTATATTTCTTCAAAAGATAGTATTTTTTACAGTAAGAATTAAAAAACTTTTTATTTTTGTCTAAAAAATATTCCAGCTATAGACAAATAACCCAGTTATTAATTACTAGTTCTTTCCCGTCAAAAATAACGGGCACGATTTTTATAAAGGAAAAACATGAAATATGAATTTTCTTTATGTTGAATAATAAATCAGCGATGGTCACATATTCGATTTCAAATGGTCCAAATGACAATTTTTAGTTCCAAATTTTTATAAAATACCTTAAAGTAAAAACGGAAATCATAGTAGGTACAACAAAATAAGTTTGAAATTATTTTGTAAAACTGAAAATTTCAAAATGAAAAATATATAAAAAGTTTTTGAAGTTTCAATAAATCAGTAAACAAAAAAATTGCCTAAAAATATGCTATGAAATCTTTCAAAAAAAATCAAGCATTCCGCACTCACATTTTACGGAATTATGTTATAGTAATTATTGCATACTTTTAGGATTTGAATTACTACAGATAATGGTATTTTTTATGGAAAGAAAAAAATAAATTACTATTTCTTTGTGATAAGTTTTGTCTAAAAAAAGCATTCTTACATTCAAATTTCCCAGCTATTTATTTTCACTGCATACTTTTAGGATATATATTGCTTCAGAATATGTTATTTTAACAGACATAGAAAAAAAATTGGCCATTTCAGCCCTTGAAAGGACTTTGACCGAGCTTCTTATGATCAATTGTGTTGTGTGTGTTATTAAATGTTTGCACACAATTGACCTAGAACTGGACCACATGTTTTATGCCAACTCCGAACGGCTAATATTCTCAAGAAACTTTACGTGGAATTTTTTTAATCTCTGAGGCTTGCCATTGTCTGCAGGGAGGTGGTGACCGATCAGAAAAAATGTTTTATTGAAAAAATCTTTTGATGCGACTGGGATTCGAACTCGGGCTCCGGGCATGCTAAGCCACTCACTTTACCTGCATGCCTCGGTCACCACGACTATTTCTTAGGGTGTTTTTTAAATTAAGTTTTAAAAGTGTAAAAAAAACCATCAAGAATGTCGCTAGAGGGTTAACAAAAATTTTTCAAAAATATTCATTATAAAATTTCAATTATTTTAAAGACCTGTGAACACAACAAGTATAATTAAAGCATATATTTAGAAGTTTTTTTACACTTTTTATTAGTAGAGTGCTTAAATAAGTGTTAACTTAAAAGTCATTTTAAGTCATGCTATTCAGACTTCAACTTTAAAAATGCCGTTACAGGAGTGAAGTTTTTTATTTTTTTGTTTTATAAGACTTCGCTGATCAAAGTCTGTAATTTTGTTAATTGTCGTGCAGTGCAATTAGTTAAAGGTATTAAAAATGTATAGAGTTTATTTCAATCAGTCTAAATTGCTACGTTTTATCTATTTTATCTATATTATTTTTTTTTAAATGTCAGATGGCTACATATGAAGTGATACTTAAGTAAATAATTTAACCCACTATCGCTTTTTGTAAATGTATTTTTTGTTTTTGTAATAAAGCGTCGTATTCGTTTATCAGTTCGTAAAATCGTGGCTATAACTCAATTTATGAGTCATTTGTTAGTTTGTTTGTTTGTTTAGAAAATGAGTTTTTTTCGTGCCAGTCATCGTGTAGTTATTAATTAATATGCAGATTTAAGGTATGCCAAATTAAAGGTAATAATGATGTCATGGTCAACTAATAACGGCAAACTTAAAGCTGCTGGTCACTGATTTTGATGACATATTCACTTTTTTTTTACGTTTTGAGCACTTGAGCTTGACTTTACAAAAACAAAATACACGTGCGTCAAAAATCTCCACATCTACATTTCTACTATAGCCTTTAACTTGAGGACTTGAGGACTTGAGCAGTTGTGTATTTGTGTACTTTGAAAAATTTGACAGCTTAGAAATAGTGAAGCAATATTTCAGAATTCTTATACCAATTACTTGATAAATATATTTAGCAACATTTCGAAAAACGTTCAATTTGACAATTTATTGTACTTATATATGAAAGTTTATAAAAATTTCATATAAAGCGGACAAATTATTCTTTGAAATTTTAATTATAATTTATTATATGCGCCAAATATATAATTGGGTACTAGGTACTTTATACAGAATATATTGCACATCACTAAGTGTCAAACTATTTATTCTGGATGATGGAAAATGAAAATAAATCAAGCGCTCCCGTGAAAAACCACAGAAAAAGTGGACCGACGAAAAATGCCAGTCTATGACTTTGGAATACTCAGTTCAGCTCCTCGCCAATTCGCCAGTACAACCATTAGCTCCTCGTTAAGTTCATCAAAAATTTCGCCAACAGCATCATTATGTTCAGGATCTAAAAGTTGATTATTTGTATATAATAAAACTTGGTATTTTATATTGTGTGCTTACATTGAATCCAATTCCAATATATTTTATCAATTGCATGACAAATGACACATACTTCAATAAAATTCTCTTTTAAAAGTGTGGTGTGTTCACAAAATTCTTACTGCATAACTACATAAGTCCTCAAGTCCTCAATTACACTGGCAAGTGCACTCAATCGTGAATACCCCTACTATGGTCTAAGAATAAAAAAAATGTATAGAATTCTTATAAATAATACACTTATGCATTCTTCGAACAAAAAAAATATATATATTTATGAACACTCTCGCGCAAAAGTAATTCGCGATACGTAATTCAATTTTAATTGTAATTCAATAATTTTTTATTTTCACAGTCAGATTTTGTTCAAAACACAAACAATGTCTTTAAATTCCATGCATTTTTAAATTTCTATCACATGTTGTTTTACCTATAGTTATCTTTTAATAATTACTAGTAAAATTGAAACCACGTCAAATACTGAAGCTAAGTTTTAGTTCAGCATAGGTTTAAAATTTAACCAAGTCAAATACTAAACTAAGTTTTAGTCCAGTATGGGTTTAAAATTTAAACCACGTCGAAAACTAAACTAAGTTTTAGTCCAGCATAGGTTAAAAATTTAAACCACACCAAATACTAAACTAAGTTTTAGTCCAGCATGGGCTTAGAATTTATACTTTAAACTCTTATCGATTTAGTTTTTAAATTTCGTAAATACTGAAGTATACAATTAGCACTCGCGAAAAATTTTATTCCGTGGCTCAGTTGGTTAAGCGCTTGTTGATTTGATTTGACGAATAGAGAGACCCTGGTTTGATTCTCAGCCAGACCGTCTTTTTTTTGTTATTTTGATATTATTATTTTTTATTTTGTTTTGTTATTTTACTTTTGTATTATTAATTAATAATTTATTAATTATTTAATGTCAAAATTGCGTTGTGTAACATTTTAATTTTTTGCCAAATTCTGGTATCGAACCGCTACCACCGCCTTAGAGTCGCGAGTTCTAATCTCCGGCTAATCTGTTGCTTGCTAGAGCATGAACAAAATGTAAACAAAATACAGTTTTAAATAGCTTAGTTATTTTGCATTGAATTTTAAACCCAATTTTATTCCCAATTTATTAAATTTAAGTACAGCTTTGACTAAAAAATTTTCTAGTATTTTAAAAAATATCAATTCTAATAAAAAAAGTTTTAAAAAATGCATTACATATTCCAATGATTGATTGAAAAATTACTTCAAGATTTTGTGCCGTTCAGTTATTTTGTATTAAATTTAAAACCTGGTGTACTAAAATTCCAATTTTATTCCCAATTTATTAAATTTAAGTACAGCCTGGACTAAAAAAATTTCTAGTATTTTGAAAAGCATTAATTCTAATAAAAAAGGTTTTAAAATGCATTAGTTCGACGATTGGTATAAATTAAATATTCCAAGATTTTTAACCGTGTAGATATGCAGAACAAGCCAGATGGTTAAAATAAGTTCGAGGCTATAACTTTTTATTGATTGAAGATACAAAGCTACTTCCTGCAAAGAACTTATTTTTGAATTTTATTAATTTTTTTAAAAATAAGAAAAACATTAATTTTAATCCCATATTTTGAGAAAAGATCAAATATTGTGGTTAACATTTAAAACATTTAAAAAAAATTAAATTTTGTCAAAAAAATCATGGGGTTTTTTTTGATGGCACGAACAGTTTATAATTTAGTGTCAAGACAAAATGAATTCATCTCAAATACGCTATAACTTAGAAAAAAATCAGAAATGCAAATTTTATGGCGTTTTGCCTTTTTTCGTGTTCGATTTTAAAATAAATGCAAACGGGTGAGTAAATTCTGTGTTCGTTTCTTAAAATGTCGCACTCACACAGGGCAAAAAAGGCGCATTTTCTGCCTTGCGAAGCTTTCTAAGGGGAGAATGTTGCCCTGCATATCAGCTGTTCTTAAAACAGCAATATTATGAAATGCGTGCGTTAGACAAGGATGGTTAGATTCGTTTATTATGTGTTGACAATTCTTGAGTAGCAAAAACATGCACTTTTACAGGGTGGCGGGCAACATTGATAACATTTTGCACCGCGACAAGAAAACATTTTTTGGAAAAAATGAAAACGCCATTAGTTTTTCTCTTTTTACAATAAAATTAATTTTTACCCCATATTTTGAGAAAAGATCAAATATTGTGGTTTCTTTTTAAAATGAATAACTTAAATATAAACAAAAAAGTAACGGTTATATTTTTTAATTTTTTTTTAAGTTAACTGATAAGACTTAAATACAAAAAGAAAAACATGAAATCTATTCAAAGATGGCGGAGATATTGACTTTCCAATTTAGAACCTTCAATTTGTGACACTTTTTTTTCTCTCTCTTGGCATTTGGTTGAAATACACGCTAAATAGCTAACGACAATATTTAGAAAATTTATTAAAAATACTTTTGGAAAGAACTTCACTGTTATTGTTATGACATTTGAAAGAAAACTTAACAAACTTTTGGAAATAATTAAAAAAAATGGAAAATCGTTAAAATTTCACCAAAATATTGGCATGAATGTTGAATTTTTGAACTTAAAACACATTTTTTTTTAAGAATTTGACAATTGATGAATGCATCGAGCTGAATTATTTGAAAAAATTTTTACTTCTGACAAAAACTCAAATTCGACCAACTTTAAAGCTCTCTTCCAACTCTTACTCAAAAATTTATATTTTTTATTTCTTAGAAGTTTGGGAACCCCCTCCATCAGATATATCATTTATATCCAAATTAATACTAAAAAAGCGTACGAAAAAGTTTATATTCACGTATTAATATGTAAGATTTACGAGTTATAACAAGTGTTGCCCGCACATGTGATCGGGATTATTATTTATTGTTATGGTCATTTTATGCCATTTTGTAATTATTTAAGCTGTCTTATTTAACAAAAATTAAAAAACAAAATCAAAATTAACTTTAAATTACTTGTACTCAAAGTTATATCTAAAATTATAATAAAAAGTTCGCAGCTATAAATAGTTTATAACAAATCTTTAACATATAAAAAGCATTTCATATTAAGTCAAATTTTTTGATATTTCTTCGTTTTTTTAAGTTTGATTCGTCATGACGCTAAATAAGTGCAATTTTTTATAACTTTCTTTTTCAACTTTTTTGCACAAAGAAAGAGTTGAACCCAAAGAGCAACTAAGCGAAACCTTACGGTTCAATGCTCTTCGTTGGCACTCTTAAGAAAACAAAACGAAGTAAAAATTAAAAAATGCGTTAAAAACAAAAATAGTGCTATACTACTTTTGAGTTTGACAGACAAGATGTTTACATAAATTAAGACAGCTGTCAAAGATTTAGTAATCTATTAAAAATATCAGTTATTTTTGACATATTGTGCGAGTATATTTAATATATTCGAGTATATTTAATATTTTATGCTTTCCCGTGTTTGAGTTAAACCCATTTTCGCCTTGCGGCCATTTACCACTGGGTCTGTTTATTTTCGTTAAATTTTTGACCATTCCCAAACAGTTGCTGCTGCGCCTCCTCAAAATAAAAAAAAAACATGTCATTAAAATTAAACCATGTTTTACTTCGAACTTATTGTTAGTTTAGTTTATTAAAACACTAACGCGTGCTCTACACTTTGACACTGCACATATTATAGCGGTTTATTTATAGCAGCCAGCATACTACCCATAAAATAAATGTATTTTCCATTATAACCACAACTATAGCTCGGTTTGTAATTTATGACTTAATTTCATTAATCAGCAAAAGTCATTTTGACGTCGCTGCTTTGAACCACAAGTTTATTGAATGAATTGTCCCAGTCACGCCACGCTAAAAGAATGAAATCTTTAGTTAGGCTATAAAAAGGTATAAACATACTTTATAAACACGCTAGTAATTATTGATTTTCTTACATTTTTTTGTTGGTTTTATTGTTGTTGTTGTTAACCTTTTATTTTGAACTTTTGAACACTATTTTGCGCCTACGTATTTAATGAGCTGCGATTACTTGGTTATATAGAGTGCTCAATCTTGCACACTTAACTTATTTCAACAACAAGCTCTTTAATTATATTGCTTGGTTGATTTTTGTGCCTGCTTAGATAATAGAAAAATCATGTCGTCTTATGTCATGTCGGGCATTTATTTTATGAAAAACCTTTCATGAAGACAAAATTTAAATAAATGCTAATTTTTATGTTTTTTTTTAATGCTGTAGAAGGCTTTTCTTTTTAAGGTAAGCAAAAAAAAAACAACATGTAGTATTGACGTTTCTGTCGACTAATTCAATCTGTCAAAAAATATATCAAAGAAGAGACAAACAACATGATATAATGGGCACATTCAGCGTACTGAAAGCTACGAACGCTTCAGGTAGCGGTCCCTGAAATGTATGCTTCTGTCTCAGCTGCTCAGAAATTTAAACGCCAACTTAGTATCTGTGTTAATTCATTAAATATACATCTATCTGAGGTGCTGGGAAATAAAAATTCAACATACATCTATATATAAATAGGCGTAAGGAAAACAGTTTAGAACCATTTTGTCACGTGTTTCTCAACCGATTTTGATATATAATTTTTTTTTTTTAAATGAATCAGAGTGCAGAGAAGGAGTGCACCGACTACTTTTAAAAGATTTTTTTTGCCAAATTGTTTTGAAGAAAATTTATTTTTTCCATTAATTTTATATCGAATCAACATATTGTATGTAAAAAGTATGTAAAAAGGTCGAATTTCGGTGACTATCGAACTCTAGAATAGTAAAATACCTATAATTTGTATCTTAAGTTTTTTAAGAGTGCAATTTAATTTTTAAAATTTGGCAGATTCTTGTTGAAATTTCCACGACTTGTTTTGAAATCTCATATCGTGTTGAGAGGCTTCACAACTAATTCCAAAACATCAGATTCAATCACTTTCGTTGGGGTTTTGACTACTTTTTCACAAAAATGGAGCTTGCTGACCCCATCATAGGCGACTCCCCACCAAACCATCACAGAAGATGCGGGTGGTGACGTCTAAATTTTCAAACGATTTCTGCTGCATGTCGTGATCACAGAGTATACACTCAGAAAAAAGTTTCTCGGAATATGATAAAAAAGGCATCAAGTTTAGAGAAAAATGTTCCTAAAAATTCTCTAAAAATGATAAAAAAATTTAACATATAATTTTTTTAGTTTAAAAAAAAAATGTCTTTGTAGGTCTTGCCGGTGTTTAAAATAGGATAGTCAAGTACTAGACTCACACGTCAGCACACTCGGTTAAACTTGAACTTCCAAAACAGTAATAAAATTTCAATAAGTACGTTTTTATGTGTTTTATGAATAAGAGAAATACATAAAAAATATATCGTTTTTAGAGAAAAGACCTCTTTATTTTATCAAAATATTAGAAACTTTTTTTGAAAAAAGATTTGTTTTAATTGAAGAAAATAGGCCTGTTCGCGTAGTCGATTGCAAACGAAATATTTCAAAAACTTTTACTTGAAAGTGCCTGAAAAGCGTTTGTTTACTGAGAGGATTGTGTAAAAGAGGGGAAATTCTATTTTCTCTGCGTTCAAGTTTTTTAAAGTTATTACTAGTAGAATTTCATGAGGTAAAAAAATGAAAACTGTCAAACGATAAGTGTGAGGAGCAGCACAGCAGTTGCGAACTAGGCAGATTTGACATTTTTCAGTTTTTTACCAGAAAATCGTTCGTTTACTTTTTATTGTTGGAGTTAATTCTCTCTCAATTTAATTACTTTTGACGTTTTTCATTATTTTACTAGAAAAGTACGCGAACAGACCTAATACTTCTCATAGTGAATTCTTTTATCAAACTATTAGAAACTTTTTTCATTTTCAATAAATTTTTCTCTGTAAATGAGAATTTTTTTGTGCGAAAAAAAGACTTATCATTACTTGAGACATTGAAATATTTCGATTTTCCACAAGTAAAGAAATATTTCTTCGAAAATGTGAAAATTTATTCTAATTGAAGAAAATTTTATTTGAAAAAGAGAAAATTGCTATTATCGAAAATAGAGAAATTTATTATCGGAAAAACATATGTGTTTTTTTCTGAGTGTACACTAGAGTGTATCGAAAATCTGACTACCAATTCCGGTACCAAAATTAAATAATACATGAAAAATCCTTTCGATTGAGGTACCTTTTTTTCTATTTGAACCAATTTTGGCGTCCCCCGATTGCATTTTTTGTCAACTTTTGTACTGAAGACTCATTAATGGTTGATTTAAAAAGAAAATCAAGCTTATCAATCAATTCCTTTCATATTAAAACACAGAACTGCAAATTTTCATCCCTGTTGAAAAATGCTCTGACGAGATAAAACAGTTTTTTTCAACGTGAATATACTTGTTATTTAATATTTGATATGTTTTTGTTTTTTCTTTGAAAGTATTAAGAAACGCAGTCAGTCGGATTTTGGACAGTCGCTTATTCCACCAGAATCCTCGAATAATTCACAGTACGAAACACACAATTGCGAACTACCAGTGGTCGTAAGGTCCGAAAGATAGTGCCTGCTTCCATAAAAATCACAAAACTAAATTGGCCATTTCTGCCCTTGAAAGGACTTTGACCGAGCTTATGTTATTAAATGTTTGTACATAATTAACCGAGAACTGAATCTACATATTTTATGCCGACTCCGAACGGCTAAAATTCATGTTCTCAGGAAGCTTTATATGGAATTATTTACTCTCTGCGGTTTGCCATTGTCTGCAGAGAGGTGACGGCCGCACAGTAAACATGTATTTCTATTGAAAAAAATGGTTGGCTGAGGTGATCTTTGAATTCGGGCTTTGTTGGTTCGCACGCCACACTTCAGTCAAGTCTGCCTTTGCTCGGAAATGGGGATAAGTAGAATAAGTAGAAGAGAAAGTGAAATTAAGAGAAACAAGTGTAGAATGTTGTATGTGGGGCGGAGTTCTATATCAACATGTGAATTTGAAGCTGAGACAAGTGTTATGCCTCAGTCACCTTGACTTTACCTCAGTCAAGTTATTAAGCAACTCATATCACAAACATCTCTACCATCAACTAGAACTTCCAAAGTCGTATAAATTGATGAATTTTTAATTTCAGTTGATTAGAAATGAGGAAGAGTTAAAGAAATGTATAAGCGTAGGACCATGGCTAGACCGGGATTCGAACCTGGAACCTCTAGGTTGCCAGTCAAACAAGATAACCACTCGACTACCGAGGCCCCCATAATTTTAACGATTTTTCAAAGTCTGCTTGATATTTCTATAATGGTTTATAAAAATTTTTTCCAAACAATTATCTTCCAACGATCGCCAGAAGGTGCAAAGTAAGATTTTAAAACTTTTTTGAATCGCATATTCATCTCTTGGGAAATCGAAAAATGATCCATCTTCGAACGATAGTCGGAATGAGCGAAAGAAGATTTTGAAAATTTTTTCTGAATCGCCTATTCATCCCTTGAGTGATCGAAAAGCGATCCAACTTGAAAATTTTTCAAGAATCGCGTATTCATCACTTCGGCAAACGAAAGCGATCTAAAGAACCCTAGAGAAAATTGCAGGAAGATTGAAATATATTTAATCAACTTTATTTCTGTAAAATTATCTTATGAAAAAAGTACCTTCGGCCAAAATTTTTTATTATATTAATAGTACCGTTTAAGAGAAATGTTGGAAAATTCCAGTATTTAGAGATCTTTGCGCCGTATATTTCGGGAATTTTACTGTGTTTCAGTTTGTATTTAGAAGTACGGGGAAAAATTTGTTTTTTTTTTTAATTTTACTCTTCTTCGACTATATTCCGTTCATTTATATACCATACCATCTGATAACATAAATATCAAAAAGTAATTTTTTTCTGTCGCTCTGTGTAGTGCACGAAAAAATTCAAATCGTAACATAAAGGTATGCGCGTGTAACGTTAAAGACCACACATTTTGGCTTCTAGAAGTGCTAGAAAACATTTCGCGTGTGTCGTGCACGAAAAACTCAAATTGTAACAAATATATATGAAAGTGTAACATTCAAGACCACATTTTGTTTTCAATATTTCGACTTTAGTCGTTTATTTGAACCGTCTTTTTCGATATAATTAGCTTAGGTTTTGAAATTAGCCAATTTCAGTGGTAATTAATTTTTCAAAATGCAAACCTTCCTTGAAACTCATTTCCAAAAAATGTAAAGTTAAAGACCGCATAAAACTAGTTATATCTTCAAAACAACAAAAGTGAGAAGAAAAGTTTCTTTACTTTTAGTGAAAGTCTTCAGGCTTTCTTTCAGGTACACATACAAAATTGGCTTCATGAAATATTTTCGATATATTTGCAGTATACGTTCGAGTGTAACGTTAAAGAGAAATTAATTGATCATATATACTTTTTTGTGCAAAGTTATCTAATGAACAAAAGAAACTTGGGCCAAAAATATCGCCAAATTTACGTTTATTAGATTTTAAACAAAAAAAATAAATATTTTAACGATTCTTTTTGTTGTCTTGAAAACTTCATATCCGGTAATTTTGCATAGAAAATTTTTTTTGGAAAATTTTCAAATAAACAAAAGTACCTGAGACCAAAATTACCGCAAAATACCGTTTACTTGTTTATATTTTCTTATTTCTGATATATTTTCGAAGGCATAAATATCTTGTGCCACGGTGTTTGTGTTCGCACTCCTTCGCAACGGCTCGATCGATTTTAGTAAAATTTTTTTTTGCATGTTTGGTAGGTATGAGAATAGGTCATAAACTATTTTTCATTCTCCTACTCGCGAGGACCGTGGCACTTTTAAAGAACACAAATTTTAGGTTCAAGTTTTGGACGATAAGTCACACATCAATACAAATTGGTGCAAATTTACTGTTTAGTCGTGCGCTCCGACTGGTAAAATTGAGAAATTTCTGTTAAATACAATTAAATTTTGTTGATATCTAATAGATTTAGAACTAAGATTTAGTTGCATATCAAGGAAACTCAATATGAAGTTATTAATTGGCCAGGTCTATCGATTATAAAACTGACACAGTCATTAGAAAACTGGGCGTGGCTCCGCCCATATTAGTCAAAATTGCGTTACCGAATTGCTATAGAAGTAAAAGTCATAGAACACTTATAGAACAGAAAATAGAGAAAAAATTGTATACTTCCGACACTTAAGAGGTTTATGTGGAAGCAAATAAACTTCCTGTTTAATAACTCCCATTAATGTACTTTAAGGCTATTTTTCTCAAAAGTTTATCTTATTAATTTAAAAAAAAAAATGTACCCATACTTATGACCCATTCAATAGAAACAGTGTAACGTTTTGACACTTCCGAAATATTTTTTGGTATTTTATCTATTTTATTTTCATTGTACTTAAGCCAAATATTAGTTCATTTAATTTACAAATTTTAGTTCAAAAAAATGTTTACCGGGTTTATTAAATTATTTTTTTTAAAGAAACCTGACTGTATCGTTTATTTCGTCGCCAATGCATGCTGAAATCCTCCCATCAATACTGTTTTCTGTGATTTTTCTGTTGGAAAATTGATTGCAATTCTTCTTTCTCAGTCTTAAGTTCATTTAATTCTCATCATTTTTTTTGGAGTAATAACCGAAAAGTCTATTCTGCTCGAACTTAATGGGTTTGTGGTAACAAATATTGTACGATGCGCTTTTAATGCTTTGCTTTGTAGTTCCTTGTAGGCCCACATAGGCATCGCGTCCTGACATGCCTTCAGGCTGTAGAGATGTCAAATCCGTAGAAGAATCGTCAATATTATGAATCTGACTATCGCTCAAGTCAGGTGTTACCAACATCTTTGCATTGCTTTCAGTTTCTATAACATTTTCAATAGATTTCAGTGTTTCGATGGTATTCTTATTTTTAGTATTGTTAGGTTGTGCACGTTCCTTCTTGGTATGAGTATTTTTCAATTTTTTATGCTTATGTTTTTTCGTATGAATTTTTTTAGACTTGCTTGAAGTAGTACCTGCTGCAACAACATTATTTTCATTATCATCAATTTTAGTCACGCTCGTGGCCTCCTTTTCCTCTGGAGCAGACCTCAACTCCTTAGTTAAGCCGCCTTTGTGCTTAGCTATATCAGCCTCCTTAGCAAACATCACCTCTTTAGCTAATTCTGATGCTTCGTCTTGCCCCAACTCACTCTCAAAGTCTGCCATTCGAGTGCAACTCTCGCTAAAATTAACATTCATGCTGGTTTTCGATGCGCTTTCCTGTGCCGCCACTGTATTAGATGTTTGTGTTGCGACTATTTGTATATCTTCCTCTGTTTGATGAGATAACTTTATCTGTGTATCGGTGCGTTTGAGCCACATATAATCGCAAATATTCCTGCAGAATAATGAATGAATTTTAAAGAATTGTCATAATTTTCGAAAAGAATTTAGAATTTTTTTTTTTTTTTATAAACTTTTAAAAATCCATTCCTAAAAGTTAAATTTTGTTTTTATTTAGTTTTTTTTTTGTATAAAAAAGACAATAAATTCAATGAAAAAAATTAACGATTTTGTTATAGAATTAACAGTACCTGTAATTATTTCAAAGCTAAGATCTAAATTCTTGAAAAGGTACAGTGAATCAAAAAAGTTTAGGCACAAAGCAGTTATGAGTTTAAATTTGTTAGTACAACTTTTTCCAGTACACTTGCAGAAAAGAAAAGTATAAGCATTTAAAAAATAAACATTTCATTTTGTATTTACACTAAAATAAAAATTTAATTTCAATTTTAATTCATATTAAATGTTACAATACTAAAAAAAACATGATTTTGACATCAAAAAAGTTTAGGCACAAGTGATTATGTTTTTATTAAAGTGAGTAAATTTCAAGTCCTTGAATATTTGGCTAGACCTCCTTTGGCCTAAATTATCGCCTCTTAACGTCTTCGCATTCTTACAGATTTTGATGTCTTCTCTGGTGATATTATTGACCATTCGGTGCGTATGGCTTCCTTGAGCGCATTTTAGAAGTATTTTATTTGAGATTTCGTATTTTTTTCTAGTAAGTACCAAATATGCTGAATGGGGTTCATATCGGGTGCTTGCAAAGGTGTTTTTAGCTGATTTCAGAGCTAGATAAGCCATTCCAGCAAAAGGTAAGACCAATTTTTTGGGTCGTTATCTTGTTGAAATTTATATTGTATACCAGTTAGCCCCAATTTTTCAACACTGGGTATCAAATGCTCATTTAAAATATTCAAGCAAAGGTGTTTATCCATTTTATCATCAATAAAAATGAGATTCCTAACTCCAGACACCACCAAATAGCTCTTAATCATTCGATTTCCGCTACCGTATTTCACTGTTTTTTTATGCTATTTTCCTACAGCTCTTTTTTCAGTTTTCTCAAACGGTTTTGAGCGCCATATGATGCAAACAAATTGTATTAAGGTCCATCACTAAAAATAATACAATCCCAAAATGAATCCGGCTCATTTACGTAGGGTTTTGGGAACTCCAAACTTTTTGTTTTATTTGAAGCTTAAATTTGTAGCTTACGCCGATAAACTCGTACCTAATATCCAGCCTCATTAAGTGCATCGCGAAGTGGTCGAGCATCAAAGTTTTTTCAAATCGTTGCTGTGTTTCGTGGCACAATTTAACAGCTAAATTTTAGGGTTTTGAGTAACTGCAGGCACTACAATCTAATCCTGGTGTAGCGTTAATATTTTGGCACGACCAGATCGGCTCTTACGCTTTACTTAACCGGTATTTTATAATGATTTATGATGTTACTGACACTTGAATATGATCTCTTTACTAATTTACCGGTTTCGCGATACGGTTTTTTCTATACATAAACATTTATTATTATTTTACGAACGTCAACCGAAATTTTTGTTCCATTGCTTATTTCTTCGCTCAATCTTTACCGAAACCGCTCAATCTTTACCGAAACCAACATCAACTCTCAGTAAAAACTTTAAACAAACAACTTAAGCGCAAAAGTAAAGACAAAAAACCAAGAGATATTGCTAAATAAGAAACAACATGAGACACATACAAAGTGTGCCTAAACTTTTTTGATAAGGATTTTTCCTTCATCCGCTTAAATTTTGATTGGTAGTTTGAAGTAACGGGACATTTTTGGGATATTAAGAAAGAACTATTTCTAATGGTACTTACTTCATTAAAACTTTGGTCAAATTCGTTATTATTAGATACTTAAGCAACACTTTTTTTCAGAAACATTGCTTGTGCCTAAACTTTTTTGATTCACTGTATGAATTTATATTGTATACCCTAGCAAACATTATGGCTCTTAAGAGACTCTTTCAAGACTCATATAAATGAAGGTTTGTGGTCATATTGCTCTTTTTATAAGTAAGACTCTTTTTATGAGTACATTTTCAAAAGCTGTAGGCTCCAAAATATGATTCATAATAATGACTTTTTTATGACTATTTTTGAACTCAAATAAAGGTGTTAAGGCTCATATTTTTACTCTATTAAGACTCATATGTAATACTCTTTTAAGACTTATATCTAATGCTCTTTTAACTCAATAAAATTAAATTAAATTAAATTAAATTAAGTCTCATATTAAGTTCTCTTTTAAGACTTCTCTTTTAAAATTAAAAATTCGTTTTTAAGACTCTTATTCAGTACTCTTTTAAGACTCATACTTAATGCTCTTTTAAGACATATATTTAGTACTCTTTTTAGACTCATATTCAATACTCTTTTAAGACTCATATCAAGAGTCCTTTTGCAACAAAAATTTTTGTTTGTTTGTTTCTTCAATTTCAAGGCATGTATATCGCCACCAACAAACACTTTTATGAGTCTTTAGTTTTGGGCAATCATTTAACAATCTTCTTTCGGTGTCTTTCATGAGTCATTTTAATGAGTCATCATAAAACACACATTAAAAAAACTCTTTAGAGTAATTTTTTGAAGAGTAAATAAAAAAATATAGAATAATTTTTCATTAAAATCATAATAAATGATTTTTGATCGAAACCAGAATCAATGATTTTTGGTAAAAAAAGCAATGGCATCTGGTAAAAATAAAATTTAATGATTTTTGATCAAAATTAAATAGTTTAAATCACAATCAATGATTTTTGATCAAAATCAAAATCAATGATTTATGATCAAAGTCAAAATCAATGATTTTTAAATCAAAATAATACGACTTAATCGAAATCAATGATTTTTTTATCAAAATCAATGATTTTTGAACAAAATCATTGACTTCTGATCAAAATTAATAACTTTTGATAAAATCAAGATCAATGATTTTTTAATCAAAATCAAAGTCAATCATTTGTGATAAAAATCAAAATCAATGATTTGTGATAAAATTTAATTTCTTATCAAAATCAACTATTTGTGATTAATATCTAAATCATTAACTTTTTATCAATGATTTTTGATCGAAATCATTAGTTTTTGGCCAAACCCAAAATCACTGCTTTTGATCAAAATCAATGACTTGATCAAAATCAATGACTTGATCAAATCAAAACCAATGATATTTGCTTCAAATCAATGATTTGGGATAAAAATAAAAATCAATGGGTTCTGATCAAAATCGAAATCAATAGTTTTCGATCAAAATCATAATCAATGATTTGTGATCAAAATCAATGATTTTTGATCAAAATCATAATTTTTTATCAAAATCAAAACCAATGATTTTTATCAAAATCAATCATAACCAAAATCATTAATTTGTTAACCAAAATCAAAAACAACGTTCGATCAAAGATTTTTTTATGAAAATCGTTGGTTTCTGATCAAAATCATTGGTTTTTGATCGAAACCAAAATCTAAGATTTTTGATCAAAATCTCTGATTTTTGATTAAAATCATAATCAATTTATTTTTGATCACAATCAATGATCTTTCATCAAAAACATAATCAATGATATGTGATCAAAATCCATGATTTTTGATCAAAATAAATGATATTTTATCACAATCATAATCAATGATTTTTACCAAAACAAAATCAATGATTTTTGATCAAAATCAAAGTTTTTTGATCGAAAAAATCAATGATCTATGATCAAAATCAATGATTTGTGATTTAAATCAATGGTTTTTAATCAAAATCAATAATTTTTGATCAAAATCAGAATCAATGATTTTTATGATTTTTAATCAAAATCAAATTTTTGATTTTTAATCAAAATCATTGATTATTGTTCAAAATGATTTGCGATTAAAATCATAATCAATGATTTTTGATCAAAATCAAAACAATTACTTTTGATCAAAATCAATGTCCTTATCAATCATAAGCAATGATTTTTAATCTAAACCAATGATTTTTGAGTAAAATCAAAATCAACGATTTTCGATTAAATAAATGATCAAACTCATGGAAATCAATGAATAGATAAAAATCAAAATCAATGGATTTTATCAAAATCAATGATTTTTGATAAAAATCAAAATCAATTATTTGGATAAAAAGCAAATAAATGATTTTTTATGTAAATCAATATCATTGATGTTTTATCTTAATTAAAAACAAATTCATTGATTTTTTATCTAAACTAAAACCAATGATTTTTGATCAAAAACAAAATTAATGATTTTTGATCAAAGCCAAAAACAATTATTTTTGATCGAAATCAATTAATTTTGATCAAAACAAAATCGAAAACAATAATTTGTGATAAAATTTATTGATTTTTGATCAAATCATATTCAATGATTTTTCAATCAAATTTGATTGATTGATTTTTGATCAAATCATATTCAATGATTTTTCAATCAAAATCAAAATCAGTGATTTTTGATAAAAATCATAATCAATGATTTTTGATCAAAATCATAATCAATGTGTTTTTATCAAAATAAACGATTTTTGACTTAAATCAAAAGCAATGATGTTGATGAAATAAAAATCAAATTCAATGATTTTTTCAGAATTTCAAAAAGAATGTTCGAATTTTGCTTGGTCTTTTGAAAATTTCAATTCATATTTTCTGAAAACTAAACTAAAAGCTAATTTTATTTTAAATTCAGAAAAGTTCAATTGAAATTCTGAAATTCGAAAAAAAAAAATTATTGCTTAATGCGAATGTCTGAATTTCAATTGATATTTTCTCAATTAAAAAAGATTTTTTTGCTTGAGTTTCATATAAAATTTCTGAATTTCAGTGAAAGTTTACTAAATTTTAAATTCAATTTCTGAATTTCAATGTATAGTTTTTGAATTTCAAATGAAATCTAGAATTAAATTTGATCGTATCTTAATTTCAAATGAAATTTCTGTTTGTCATTTGATTTTTTCGAAGTTTTATATGGAATTTCTGAATTTAATTTGATCTTTTCTGAATTTTATTGCATATTTTTTTAATTTCAATTGACTTTTCTAAATTTCAAATAAAATTAGAAATTCTATTCTGAATTTAAAACAAAATTTCTGAATTTCACTGATTTTTTTTATGAATTTCAAACGAAATTTCTGAATTTCAACTGATTTCTTATGAATTTCAATAGATTTTTTAAAAATTCAATTGGTTTTTTCTAAGCCTGTCAGGGCCTGAATGCCATCCTAAATAGTGATAACTTTTTCAGTAGAGTTAGAATTAGAATACAAATTTTCTTACGCACCCTGAATCGCACACATGATAGGTTGCATTATTTTCTGATGACGATGACGCCATTTCCTGCAGTGTATCCGCGTAGCTTGCCTCTTGTTGTCGCACAATATTCTCCATCTTCAACTTACAGTTCTCGCAGTTGCACGTCAGCAAATTTTCTTCAGCAAATGGCTCCATGACTGAATCCAGACAATATGTGCCCAGAATTTCGTCGTAGTACTCCTCCGAGTTAAAGTCTTCAGTGCTGAGAAGATCATTTTGCTGTTGAGCGAATATTTTTTCCAAACTATTTAATTCATTGATTTTGGTATAGGACAGATATTGTGAAGCCGGTAAATTATCTTTTTTCGATTTATTTTGACTATATAGTGCCTTCTCTAATTGGCTCTCCATCAATTTAATCTCATGCATTTTTTTGCATTTATTAAAATAGTCCTTTGTGCCTTTTTGTATTGATAATCTCTCATTGGTGGCTGCTTGTTGTCTGGCAAGTCGTGCTTGCCAGTTGTACAGTACCGTTCTGCTAGACAAGCTGCCGGTTGATTGTGTTTTAACTTGATATTTATAGGGCATTGATTTCTGATGCATACGTTGTGTGGGTTGTTTTTGCTTTGGTTTTGGGCTTGTTTTATCTGGTCTTGTTATATTTGTTTCAGATTCTCGCAGCTTTTTGGTTGGCCTCAAGAGCCATACTACTGATTCCTTACTTTTCAAGTGTTTGTTATCTCTTAGCTGATTGCCTTGACAATCCAAACTCTCGCGAACTTTTGCCAATATTTGATTTCTTAAACTCCAACCCTTGCCTACTTTATACTCTCGCGGCATTGTTGTTGGCTTGTATTTTGAGACAGTTCGTTCGTTCAGAGGCGGCGGCTGTGGTTTGTGGTCATATTTTGTCCAGAGGCAAGCACACACGTGTTCGTTACATTCACGACACGTGCGTTCACCCAGTTTGCGTAACCTGCTCATTTCTTGTAGTCTTATGGCTAGATTTTGATATATAATTGTAGGTATGACTTGTGGTAGCTTATTATGTTCACAAAAAAAATTTTTCTCCTTTAAAAGTAATGGTTCCCCGATCATTGGTATCTTGAACATTACTTTGTAACTTCTGTTAAAGTTGTAATTTTTTTTTTTTGATTTTTTTACGGAAATTTAGATAGACATATAATTCTGAATCGGTGCATTGAAAATAAAAACTATTTTTTTTTATTTTATTTAAGTAAATAAAATTAAATTAAACTGAACAACATTGACAGAAAAAAAAACATTCAATGACAGCTTTTGAAAGCTGAAAAATATAGTTTTTTTAATCGATTTTTTTTTTAATTTTTGTAGTGCTGATAACCTGTCGCACTATAAGCAGGTCATTTACACAGGACATCTTAGAATATAAAATATAAAAAGAAAACAAATATTTCTTTCATCGATATTATAAGAGGTCAATTTGTACTTCTTTTCTGAGCTTCCGATGATTGTTTTTTTTTAGTTCCAGGTCGTAGCTTTTCTATAGAAGTGTTTAAAAAATTGACTTAACTTGACTTGACGTGACTTGACTTCAACTTGACTTCAACTTGACTTCAACTTGACTTCAACTTGACTTCAACTTGACTTCAACTTGACTTCAACTTGACTTCAACTTGACTTCAACTTGACTTCAACTTGACTTCAAATTGACTTCAACTTGACTTCAACTTGACTTCAACTTGACTTCAACTTGACTTCAACTTGACTTCAACTTGATTTCAAATTGACTTCAACTTGACCTTCAACTTGAATTCAACTTGACTGCAATTTTAATTTAACTTGGATTTGGACGTGAATTTGGACTTTGTCTTGGACTTGGACTTTGGACTTTGTCTTGGATTTGGACTTGGGCCTGGACCTGTACCTGTACCTGGACCTGGACCTGGACCTGGACCTGGACCTGGACCTGGACCTGGACCTGGACCTGGACCTGGACCTGGACCTGGACCTGGACCTGGACCTGGACCTGGACCTGGACCTGGACCTGGACCTGGACCTGGACCTGGACCTGGACCTGGACCTGGACCTGGACCTGGACCTGGACCTGGACCTGGACCTGGACCTGGACCTGGACCTGGACCTGGACCTGGACCTGGACCTGGACCTGGACCTGGAACTGGAACTGGACCTGGACCTGGACCTGGACCTGGACCTGGACCTGGACCTGGACCTGGACCTGGACCTGGACCTGGACCTGGACCTGGACCTGGAACTGGAACTGGACCTGGACCTGGACCTGGACCTGGACCTGGACCTGGACCTGGACCTGGACCTGGACCTGGACCTGGACCTGGACCTGGACCTGGACCTGGACCTGGACCTGGACCTGGACCTGGACCTGGACCTGGACCTGGACCTGGACCTGGACCTGGACCTGGACCTGGACCTGGACTTAAATTAAACCTGAACGAAGCCTTGAGTTCAATTTGGCTTCGACTTGACTTCGACTACACTTTGATTTGAATATGAGTTTATTTCGACTTTGCTTCATTATTTTTATTTTATTTTAATTTATTCTATTTTATATTATGTTATATTTTGTTTAAATTTAATTTTATTTTATTATATTTTATTTCAGAATTTTATTTTTTTTATTTTATATAATTTATTGTTTTATTTTATGTTATTTTTTATTTCAGTGTGTTTCAGTGTATATGTTTTTTATTATAAATAATTTAATTTAATTTTATTTTTTTTTTATTTTTATTTATTTTTACTTTAGTTATATTTAATTTTTTTATTTTATTTTATTGTATTTTCATTTGTTTTATGTTTAGTATTTTATTTTATTTTAATTGTGTGCAAACTTTTAATAACACACACAACACAATTTATCAAAAGAAGCTCGGTAAAAGTCCTTTCAAGGACTGAAATAGCCAATTTGTGTTTTTTTTTTATTTTATTTTAGTATATTTTATTTAATTTAATTTTGTTTTATATTATTTTTTTAATTTTATTTTATTTTTTTTAATATTATTTTCTTTTTTGTTGTATTTTTTTATTTATTCATCTTATCATCAAAATTTTGTTCATTCAACCTCAGTTCAAATCTCAAAAACATATCCAAAACTTTGAATATTTCAATTTACACTTTCCTATTCCCAAACATAATTTATAATTTATTTTTGTTTTATTTTATTTTTTTTATCACATATTTTTTAAATATGAATTATATTTTATTGCATTTTATTTTATCTCATTTATTGTATTTTATTTAATTTTGTTTAATTTTATTTATTTGTTTTTAATTTTATTTAATTTTATTTAATTTTTTTTATTTCATATACTTTTTTATTATTTTATTTTATTTTACTTTATTTTATTTTTTATTTTATTTTATATGATTTTATTGTATTTTATATTATTTTATTTTATTTTATATTATTTTACTATAGTTTATTTTATATTATTTTGCTTGTATTTATTTTATTTAATTTAATTTTTATATTAATTTATAATATGTTTTTTATTTTATTCTATATTATTTTATTTATTTTTTATGTTAGTTTATATTATTTTATGTTAAAATATTGAATTTCGTTTTATTTTTATTGAAGTTAATTTAATTTAATTTATTTTTATTTAATTTTATTTAAAGTTATTTAAAGTTATTTAATTTTATTTTATTTAATTTTTGTTAATTTTATTGTATATTATTTAATTTTATTTTATTTTATTATATTATAAATCATTTTAGTTCATTTTGATTTATTTTATTTTAGTTTCTTTTTTGTTATTATTTTATTTAATTTTTTTTTTATTTTTTTTATTTTATTTTATTTTGTTTTACTTTGTTTTATTTTATTTATTTTTTTTTTTGTCTTCTTTCATCTAAATGATCAACATTTTGTCCGTTTTACTTCATTGCAAATCTCAAAAACATTTTATCCAAAAATTTATTTATTTCAATTTACAATTTCTTATTCCAAAACATAATTTAAATTTCATTTTATAAAAATTTTCTAACTCTTCTTCAAAATTTAACAACAAAATCACAAAAATTCTACTATTATCATAATTGTTAGAACGTTGTACAACACTGCACTGCAAAAAAGAAAACTACTGAACACTACAGCACCTAGACACTTTTCACGAATTTTGAACACACACTTGAATGCTTTATGGTCATGTTGGCTTGAACGTAAAAAATAAAATAACATTCTATAGAGAAAAAGTGCAGCAATTATTTCACTAAAGAACGTTTTTCTAGATTTTCTTATGCGTTCATGATCGAGAAGATAATTCCCAACGCCTACTTGACATAGTGTTAGTATAAAGTTATAGCATAACTATTCAAGTGTCTTCAATGTCTTCATGAATAGGTGTACTTATTCGTGCCCTTCGACGAATTTTTCGCCGTGTTCAGTTTCCACTCAACTAATGAAAGTTTTCCTTTTTAAAAGAATTAAACATCTTTTTCGTTTCGAAGTTGACTTGCTATTGATGCTCTTTTTGCTTTAGTTTTTATCTCGAGCGAATTTCTGGGTTTTGGCTTAACATGCTGTGGACTGTGTCCATGTCGTTGCATCTCTGATAATTTGGTTAATGTGGATGGCCGCGGAGCAGTTGACAAACGTTGAAATTCGGATAAACCAGCTAAAACAAATTCATCAACGGCAACCGGCTCATAGTAACCTGGTGGATGACCTCGACTTAAAGCGTGCGAACGATCTATGCGAAAATTTGCATAATCGTCTTTTTTATTTGAACGATTGCCAAATTTAAATATATTTTCCGGCTCTACTTCTCTTGCAAGGGACTCATTGGTACCGCTTTTCTTAATGAAAGTTGGATAAATATAGCCTTTTTTCCTTTTGACAGGCTCTTCTGCATTATCTTCTCTTTGGCGATGTCGTCTTAAGGCATCAGCATTATCATCATTAGTTCGCTGGGAAAAAACTCTGGTTTTTCTTATAAATTTTGGTAAATCTATGCTTTCCTGAGGTGCTCCCAAAGCGGTCAGCACTGAATTAAGATTATCTGGTGTAAGATTTGCATTAGTTTTCATCATCAGTGCTTTTAGATAGTCTACCATTTTGGGTGAAAATATACCCAGATTTATGCTGAATCTCATAACGCTTTCGAAACTATCGGCATCCATTTCAGCAGCAGATTGTAAAAAAGTATATAAAAATTGTAACTGATCCTTTGTTAGAGTGCCGCCGCTCTTCAATGTTTTCAGCACTTTTTTCAATTCGTTCAAATTCATGGCGTCGTATGGATTGTTGCTGAGAGAATTCATAAACGAATCTTCGTTTTTATTTTTTTTGTAAAAATCTATGCCATATATTTTATTCATTATGTTGCCGCCTTCCATTTGTTCTCGTAGGTATTGTGCCAGCGTTGGACTTAAAGTATCCAAAGGATCCTTATCGCTAGATGGTATATTAGCAAACATATTATCCTTCCATCTGGCACGATATTTGGACATGGAAGGCCTTTTAGCGAGTTGTCTTGCCTGTAGCAGTTTAAGAAATTCAGGTGATATTCTTTTGTATTCCTCGGTTGTCAGAAACTCCAGAGTTTTTCCCAGCGGATTATTCCATGTGTCGCTGAATCCAGGTTTACCTGCTTTTTTTCTTGAGGCACTGCGTGTTCTTGAGTCACTTCTGTGCCTTCTAGAGCTACTTCTGCGTCTCCTAGCCGAGCCAACGCTTTTGCTGGAGTCACTACCACGCCTGCTAGACTCTCTGCCATGCTTCTTAAGTTCACTTTCACGCTTAATGGCCTCACTACAACGCTTGTGGAAATCACTTTCACGCTGGCTGGCATCACTCTCACGCTGGCTAGCATGTCTTACACGCTTGTTTGAGTCACTTTTACGTTTGCTGTCGTCAGTATTGCGCCTTTTGGCGTCTTCAACTAGTTTGATGTCCTTATCGTCCTTGTTTTTTTTTAATATATGTGAGTAATCGGGCAACGGATTCATTGTAAACTTCGAATGAGCTTTCAGATTGGATCTCATTTTGGCTTGTTGTTCGTCTTGTCTTTGTTTTTGAATAAGTGTTTCCCGGTTATAGAAATCCCATTGATCCAAATGTTCATTCAACGGACGCACTTTGTTGGCATCAAGTTTGGTCAACGGTATTGGCTCACATCTGCAGGTCTTCAGTATTTTTCGCGATAAGCAGCGAAAATCTGCGATATTTACAATTTTTGTAACTTTGCTCATTTTGTTGTAATTTTGTCAGAAAGGTAGAAAATTTCGTGGTATTGCCAAAAATTTTTTGTACAAATTTTGGTATTTTTTTGTTGTTGTTGTGCCAAATGACTTCCCACGCACAAGGCGTCGAGAATAAAAACTGAAACAAAACGACAATAAATTTGTCAAAACATGTTTGTTCAATTTTGACTTATCGAAAATAAAGCATCGAACAGAATTTGTACAGTATGAAAAATGTCTTAAATACAACTAACTTACGAAAGCAGGAATTCCGAATGAGGAAGTAAGGGTCTTGATTAAGTTAAGTGGAAAGAGAATTTGTAAGATGGAAAGACCATTAATTACTCGGGAAAAGGAAAGGAGCTCTGAGTCAAAAGTAGACTAGGCACAGTTGGGTCCCGAAACTTTAACTTGATAGTGTCATTACAAGATCTGGGACTAAAAAAGTCGAATCAAAAGGATGTGAGGACTAATACTGCCCATATTTAAAATATATAATTCGATATTAAATTCAAACCACCAATTTCTCACAACAGAAAACCAATATAGGAAGCTACCGCGAACAGTAGTTGGTATTGGAAGAGTCCGTTGTCGAAAACAGTATTACCGAGTGTCTACTCTTAGCACCGGATCTAGTTCAAAGGTCCTTTATTCTCGGGTCTTCGATAACAACGCCTTCTTCGGCAACTTGGTTTAAGGAGTAGGTTAAGAATGATATAGTGGTAGCATTTAAAATGGACATTTAGGAATATCATGAAACAATACCTAGTATTATGGGATTGAATATGGGCCATTTATAGAGGTTAAAGACAATAGAAGAATTTCTCATTAAAAAATGAAGAAACTATAAATATGCCAAACGGACAATGAAAAAAACCGCTGGGCAGAAGTAAAAAAGTTAATTTAACTGTTGAAGAAACTCTGATAATATCTTTGCACAAGAAAACAACAAAAGCAAAGTCGGCTATTTTAATTTTGGAACAAATAGTCATCCGTTTCGGTTAATAATCAGCCAATTCCTGTAAGTAAATGAAACACATGGTCTGCTGAATATATAACTGCAGTGCCTGAAAGTCTTCAAAATCAGAGGCACGGGAACGTGGTTAAAAAAAGGAGTTTTTGCGACTTCAATTTGACGAATTTTGGGTGGAGGCTCTGTGAAATAAGCGCACAAGAAATAACACCCCAATGTCAACATGAAATGGTGCCGTAAAAATGGAGTGTTTTTCCTAATGAAATAAAACCCCACGACCTAATGAAATAACACCCCAAATAAAGCGAAGGGCTCTAAAAAGGCTCTAAAAATTGTATAGCAGTCATTTCAAAAACGAAATAAACCACAATGGTACAAAGGTTTTGTTTTTATTTTGAAATTTGGCTCTTTATTGCATAATGAAATAAAGCCCCCAATAGAGGAAATAACGTCCCAAATATTTGTTATGTTGTTTTATATAGAAATACTTGGGGCCTTCACTTGGCACTTGAAGTTTCATTTTAAGTTAAGGGGCCTTATTATGAGGAGTTTTATTTCATAGACCAGAGCCTTGGTTCGGCATACATAAAAAATCCAACTAAAATCCCAGTAACTTAAGCCAAGCGACCATAAAAAACGCCACTTGTTCGCTGTGCCTAACGGAATCTGAAGCAAAAAGATTTCGACCAAATTTCCCAACAAAAAAAACCCAACTTTAACAATAAGACCCATTTTTGGATGACTAGATACGTAAAGAAGCAAAATTGTAGAATTGCATTTGTGAAGTTTTTTTTCAAAATTCGTGTTCTGTGCGTCAAACTCACAGAGCACACATAACTGTACGCTTTATCGTCCATCTGAGCAGGTTGTACTCAATATGATGAAACGATTTATTTCTATGTTTGCTCTCATGGACGAAATTCATCCATCCGATATTTGAGGAAAGACTTCAGTCTAAATTGTTCGTTTGTTCGACGTAAATATTATTACACACATTGAACGCATCCATTTCAATGTTATAACCACATCCAGTTATTATCACATGGCTTATGAAATATAAACTCAAAAGCTTTAGTCTGTATCGGGAATTTTAAATTGTTTCATCTTTCACCATAAAATGGTAAGATAGCGAAAAGCAGTGTGAAATGAAAAATGGTGATATTTTCATAACGCTCCGCACAATCGGAATTAGCATAAAACTGTTGGAGGAGACTGGAGATATAAAAGACCGCCACCATCGGGTCATTGCACAGCTCGATGTGTCAGATCAAGAATTAAGTGAAATCCGCTCCGAAAACAGAAAATAAACGCCCGAGAGATGAATGTCACATAAAAGTCCATGAGTCGAATCATCGAAAAAGTCTTGGGACTTGCGGCTTTGAAGCGCCGTACCGGACATTTGTTGACTGAAGCTTTGAAAAGAAATAGGATAAAAAATTAAAACGTCTATTAGTAAAGCACGGAGATAACTTAATGATTGACCGTAAGAAAGCATCTGATTTGATTCCACGGGTCGAAAAGGGTCATCATCCAGCTTCAGTCATGGTTTAGTGGGGGGAGTGATCGTAAGAATCACTGAGTTGCATTGCTGCGAACAAGTCGTCAAAACACCATCCGAAGTGTACGAAGAAACCGTTTAATTTAGGCTGGCCGAAGACCCCTGGTCGTTCTAAGCAGACATACCGGACCTCAGTACAGAACAAAAATAACCCTCTTCGCATGGGCTAGAGTGAAGTAAAATTGATTGTTGAAAATAGAACAAGATGTTTCCCTTTGCTTCTCATAAGGCATAATAATTCTCTTTCTCGTAGTTGAAATAACATACAAAGGATTATAGCAAAAATCAGAAGAAATAGATTCGGAAATGAAAGAATACTACGCTCAGAAGTAATTTAACCAAGGAGAGACAGCTTCATAGTTAAGACATCAGCTTCTGATGAAGTGGTGAGTGAAAGAAAGAAAGAAAGAAAGAAAGAAAAGAAGACCGTGGACAATTTGGGAAACACACATGCATAATGTCGAAATAATTAGAAAAGAAATCCTAATGAGACAAGAAAAGAGAACAAGTTTATTGTAAATGATAGATATGCTGAATCTATACCGATGCATAACAGCATTTGTGAAGAAAAAGTTTAGAAAAATTAACATTGAATATCGAATAAGAAATCAACTTTATGTTATAGTCTGGAAATTAATTTTTTTCTCAATTTTAAACCAAACGAAATTGCAAGCCGAAAAAAAAATTGGGAAAATGAACATTGGTTATCCAATAAGAAAGCAACAATATACTTAAAATCAGAAAGATTTTACTTCTAAATATAAAACCAAACGGTATTTGAAACAGGGAAATTTTTTGTCGTCCGATTTTTTCTAACTTCCTGATGAAGAAGATCATTCTGATTGCAGATCTATAGCACGGAGGTACGATATTATGCATGAGTTTTTATTGCGATGTAAGTTAATCATAACCATAGCATTGCCAGTGTTAACCGAAAGTATTCCAGCAGCTTGGGAACTAAACCAATGTTGACAATTTCCCCGTCGACTTATTTGAAAAATTCGCTTACTAAGAATCTAGCTTAAGCTTAAATAGAGAAGATAAGAGAAACTTATAATTTTTCAAAATTATTTTAAGTATTAGAAGTTCTCTATTTATTTAAATAATTATCCAACAAAATTACAAAAATGTTACTTTAAACACTGTTAAACACTCTTGATTCTCTTGAATGCAGATTCTCTCTCTCCGTATTTTGTTAGCGATCTATTGAGTCTGCTAGTGATCAGACCGAGTATGCTTGTGATCATATCGAGCATGCTAATGATCATACCAAGTATTATTGTGGTAATACCCAATATGATTGTGATCCTACCGAGTATACTTTTGATCATACATTTATGTTTGTATAACAAGATCCAAAACATATCGCAGAAAATAATGCATGTGGTGGCATTCCCAAACGATTACCGATCGTTAACTGTTTGGGAATTCCGCTACTGGCATGCATATTTTCTAAATTTTGTTTTGGGTTCAGTAACCAAATGTATACCGCAAATAATCAATGGGACAGCTACGTAATTATCTGCCCTCTCCATATCACTTGTATTGATGTCCCCAAATCCTACGAGTTTGCCAAATACCAGTTCAATTTTGGATAAGTCCTGAATCCTGATATGTTACTGTAACGGAAAAGTAACTGAATCTTCCTGTCCTTTAGTTTCTATACAGATAATTTGCTGTTGTCTACTCATTGTTGATCCGTTTTCCATTCCGATCGTTTTTAGGCTTCCGTTTTTAACTTACTGGCAAGAAGATCAGCAATTTTTATGTTCACCGGCTCATAGAAGCCATATTCTGGATGTCGAGGCGTTTCAATAGGCTTATGCACTATACGAAAATCGATCTTTTCATGCTTGAGCGAAGGACGTTTACCAAATGCTGTAATTGGACCGCTTGTTTTAGCTATGGAGGTCTTTCCTTTACTCTCTACTGATTGTCTAATAAAAGAACGTCTTTGAGTTTTGCCAGCGGCGGCAACTTGTTCATGTTTTCCAACTTCGGTCTTAGTTGTGTTGACGTCTGCAGCGGTTTTTGACTCCGTTGTAGCCTGCTGAGCCTTTTGCTGACCTGTTATCTGTAGGGACTTCTTTTCTAAGTTGTCTTTTTTAATTGTAGTATCTGCTTGATTTGTAGTCGCAGCATCACTATCGGCAGGTGGATTGCGTTTTTTCGTCTTGCCTTTGGTGGCACTTGTAGTCGATTCCTGAGATTTTCGGCGTGGTTTTTCATTTTTCTTAAGTATACTTGCTGCAGGCATACTATCGGGTGACTTTGGTTTTTTTATCATCAAAACTGATTCGGTTACGAATGTGGGCTTCTGTTTTTTCCCCACCTGTGCTTCTGGCGTTGTTTCATTAGCTGCAGTTTGCTTTGATTGTTCCGCCGCATCAGCGGCTTTAGTTGGAGTGGTTTTTTGAGCTTTTTCCTTTTCACTATCTTCGGTTTTTACTGCATTCTGTTTGGCCTTCACTGTTGTTGGCGTTTTGTCTAATAGTAAGATCTGAGCAACTTCAACAACGGAAGCTACACTATGAACTCTACGCTTTCTTGAAAATGTATCCTCTTCACTTTCCGATATATTCTCATTGAAGTCTAAATTTTCTGCCAATACAATGACACTTGAATCCTTAATGATTTTCTTTGACTTTGAGCCATCGCTTGACTTGGATGACTTGAGCTGTTTGGCCGTTTCGGTTGCGGTATCAGCCAACTTTTCATCTGGAGAATCGCTTGATTTTATCAGTTTCGATTTGGACTTGCTTTTACCTTTGGAAAGTGGTTTGGCTTGTTTTGATTCTTTTGCAGTCGTTGAGGTGATCTCGGTGGGCTTGGTTTCCTTTGATTTTGTTGTTGATGGTATTTCATTGCTTTGTTTTGTGCTCGTTTCTGGGCTGTTAACGGCGTTTCCGGGTTTCGAATTTTTCATTTCGGGTTTGGTAGTTTTCGCTGTTGTAGCCAACGGAGCTGATGGGGGTTGTTCTCCAGCTTTGGTGGGTTGTTTCGACGGTTCGGGTTTTGTTACTTCGCTTGGTTTTTTGGCGCTCGCTGCAGTCGAAGCTGCTTCACTCGTCTTTTTGCCAGCATCGACAACGTTACTCGACAAAGGTTTCAATTTGGTATTATCACTTGTAACGGGCTTAGATTTTTGTGGCTCTGAGGCTGTTACAGCCTCTGGAGTTGATACGACATCAGCTTTGGTGGCTTGTTTTGAAGGTTCTGGTTTTGTTACTTCACTTGGTTTCTTGGTGCTCGTTCCAGGCGTGGTTCTGTCATCAGTGGAAGACTTGTTTGTCTTAGAAGCTGCTTCACTTGCCAATTTCCCCGCACCCGTAGATTTTGCTGTTTGCGTTGGTTGTCCAACATCAGTTGTTTTATCCACGGAGAGTTTACGAGTTTCAACTGGTTTTGAGCTTTTCGACAAAGCTTTTGTTGCTGCGCCGCTGTCAACCAAAGCTTGATCCTGCTTATTCTTGTCCAAGGTTGTCGAAGTTGGTGTAGTCTTGAAAGCTTCTCGTTCAACTGACTGAGGTCGTTTAGTCGATTTTTGCTTAACGTTATCATCAGTTTTTCCTTTAGGCGTTTCGGTTCTTATAGCGCTTTCTTCGGGTAAACTTGTTTTCTTCGTCCTAATTACAGTGGCTTCTTCGGTTAAACTTGTTTTCTTCGTCCTAAATGCTTTAACATCCAAAGTCTTTTCTACACTTTCGCGAAATTTGGGTTTATTTGACTTGTCTGCTGTAAGCTTATCTTCTGTGTTGGTTATGTCTTCATTATCGCTGGATTTAAATTTCTTCCACTTTTGTAGAGTCGGAGCAAGTGGTGCCGGTTTCCTCACAGTTGTCTCAACAGAAAGTTTGTTCTGCTTGAAACTGGTTGGGTTTTTCCTGAGCTTCGTCCAAGATGATTCGCTTGGAAGACTTTCTACAAAAGCCTGCTCTTGCATTTCCGACTTAGCTCTGCCCACTCGGGAGAGCTTGGATTTCTTTGACTGCGCCATTTCTGAGGAAAGTAGACAGCCATTGCGTGTAGTTGGCGTTTTCGACTGGTCCGCGTTTGCATTTAGCCAGGGAAATGCTTTCGTATCACTACCAACAACAGGTCCTTTAATTTTTTTCAACGCTGCCGTTGTAAGACATGCATTCGTTTTGAATATAGCTGTTTCTGTAGACTTTTCTGCATTTGTTGACTGTGTTTCTTTGCTGACATCATATATTTTCATTAAAGGTGGTTCAATATTAAGCGGTTCCTCGGCAGAACTTAATGTCTTATTTTCATTTATGTCAGCCGAAGTTGTTTTTATTTCACCAACACCAACATTGCAAGGCCTTATTTGGTTCAGTGCATTCGGCTTATTGTCTTCGTATACCTTGTCTAAAGGTGGTTCAATATTTAAAACAGCTTCTTGGGACAATAATGGTGTAATTTTTTCCTTATTTTGTACCAAAGACGTTTTAATTTCGATCGCATCATCTTGCCTGGAGTTGGCGTTTTTCAGTGCTTTAGCTTTAATATCATCGTATACTTTCTCCAAAGGTGGTGCAATATCTAACGGCACTTCAGGGTGTACAAACGGAACATATTTTTCATTACTTTTTACCAAAGATGTTTTAGCTTCGGTAACATCCATTTCCCTTTGTTTAGATTTCTTGGTTGGATCTCCTGTCATGCCATCATATATTTTCATTAAAGGCAATTCAATGCTTAAGACATCATCATGGGTTGCCATTGATTGTATATTTGCCTTTATTTTTAGCAAATATTTCTCTATTTTGGTACCACCATCAACAGTTGGTGGTTGTGCTTTTTTCATTAAATCCGGCTTGCTTTTGTCATATATTTTCTGCAGCGATGACTCTATATTAAAAGGAGACTCATGGATTAATAATGCTGTGGGATTTTCATTTATTTTTGTCAAAGAATTTTTAGCTCCCAAACCACTTATATCGTTTGGCTTTACAGTTTTCCATCGTGCGACTCTTTCTTCGGTTTTTTTCGAAATTCCCGCACCAAAGTATTCATTCGATTTTAAAAACAGCGTTTCTGTCATTCTGTCATAACTGCTTTTGGTCATCAAATCAGTCTCGGCTGATAAATAACTGCTTATCTTGGATGTCTCATTTTTTAGCACAGCTTTTGTGGTTGCATGCCTGTCTTCGCTGTAGCTCTTGGTCAGCGTCTTTTTATTACGCTCCAAAAGTTTTAGAAATTCCGGTGATACTCTCTTGTAGTCACTTGTTGTCAAGTATTCCAAAGTTTTGCCTTCTATAGTCTGCTCTGATTCACCCACATCAGTTGTTACTTTCCGCTGTCTTTCCTCAATTACAGCGTCATCAGGCGTTAAAGTTATGGTTTCCGTTTTGTTGGAATAGTCGGGCAGAGTGTTCATTGTAAACTTCGGTTTGCACTTCAGCCTTGAAGCTTCCTTTTTGGCTTCCGTTTTTTTTGATTTTTCTTCGTCTTTTTCGTTTTGTTGTAGTACCGATAATTTTTTGTGTTGCTTGTTGAGTGCATTGCTTCCTCCGGCGGTTCTCTCAAGTTTGGAAAGTGGTATTTTTGTCAATTTGCAGTTCTGCGCAAATTTCTGTGAAATATTGCGAATTTCTGCAAAATTAAACATTTTTGTAATTTTGTTGTAGAAAATATATAAAGATTTTTATGAAACAAAGAAAAATTTTGATGTTTTGTCGAAAATTATGACAGAATAATTTTGTATTTACTGAAAAGAAAGTATGATAAATAAAAATAACTCAATCAATGAAATGTCATTTGCCAGCTGGCAGGAAATAAAGTTTTTTCCCAAAAAACCCGTTACAATCTTGAAAACTCTCGACTAGCTTTTACACATACACACATGTCTAGATCAGAAATATTTCCCTGCCTAGAAGTTCACAGTAATCCATACATCAGACAAACCTGTAGGTAATGCCAAGCCTTCTACCCCTGAACGACTTCATAAAAACCATGGCAGCTTGAGTGATGTTTCGACTCAAAAAAGCAAAATTTTGGAGACTTTGAATTATATCCATCGAGACGACTCTATACCCACAAAGTTAAGTTCGCGGGTCTCTCTTTTACTTCAACTTACACAATCTCCAATAGTTGATTTTCAACAGAAACTGAACGTCTGGTTTCCAAAAAGAAAATGTTAAAAATCGAATAACTTCTAGTAACACAACCTCTAGATTTTCTCTGAAGTATTCTTAAAGAAAACCGGGGTAGTTAACTGCACATGTCTCTGTCATAAAGAGTACCAGTACTCTTTGCGATTGAGAATTCAACTCTGAAAGATCCATAATGAAAACCGGATGACTGCATCATCTCTCCCTTTATTTGTCCTAAACTCTACAAAATGTGGTTTAAAAGAGTAAAAATTAAATTATGCCCTAGGCTATTGTGCCTCGAAACTAAGGAGCCCTCAACCAAATTTCTGCAGAAATTCTGGAGATGTCATAGGTATTCTGCTCACATTTTCCTGTTCTGATCTGAGAAATCTGTGGTTCCTGATTTCACTATCTTTCCCTAGATCTCTTTGGCCTTTCAGTAGTACAAAACGTGCAAGCCTCTTGTTTGGTTTTCACACTGACTTTCCTAGTGCCACCATTTGAGGTTTGGGAACTGATAATAGTCGCTGCCGGTCAAATCTGGAGAATAAGGTGGTTGAGCATTTTAGTCGAATCTAAATTGGTCCAATAAGAATATCGCTTACAAAAGCTTGTGTGACGGCGGCTTATCGTAACGGTTAAGAACTTTTTTGTTTGCCATATGGTTGAATTCGTTTTTATTTCGTCTTTAAGCTTGTTCAATAACGCTGCAAAATACCCGTGTTCTGTTCTTCCTTTCTATAAGTTATCGATAAAGGTTATGCCATGCGCACTTAAAAATCATTCCAGAGATGATTTATCAACGGTAAAAACCATCTGGGCGCCTCCAACTTAACGATCGTACAGTTTCGTACTGATAGATAAGAGTTGGAAACTCTCAAATAAGCCATTGGATTGGGGAAAAAGTATTCGGCGTTTTCGAGTTCATTTGATTTCAAAGTGTCATAACATTGAAACGGTAAGTTTCATCTGGAAATTTTTTTTTCATGAGGTTTATGCTGAAGGTACTCTATTCAAATCCCAATCAACTGTCTGGAAATGATTCGCTCGATTTCATTCTGAAAATGTTGAAGTTTAAGATACTCTTCGCTCTGGTCGACCCATCGCAGAAATTTTTCTTTCTTAAAACTCCACCGATGCGCGCGCCTAGCTACTCTGGCGATAGCTGCCCTATACAATGAGACTGACCTAGCATCGTCACATTTCACCAATTTAACTCCCCGCGAAACAGATTGCAGGAAGAAACCAGCTACCGAAAATAACTGTTATTTTACAATTTTCAATCAAGACATAATGAATAAAAATTGTAAAAGGACTTTTTCAAATATACCATTATGATACTTATGGCCGCAGTTTCAAGAATGTCAAGTGCCTTTCAAATTGTCGACTGATTCTATAAAAGTTAAAATTAACTGTTATTTTGTGAGTTTTTTGTCTCATCATTACCATTATTTTTGTCTCATCGGAACGCATTTTTTAGCCAGTCAAACGGCATTTGAAAAAATACAAATTGCCGAATATTTTTGACCGATAAAATAAAAGGCAGAAAATAACTGTTATTTTTGACCAATAAAATAAAAGTCAAAATTAACTGTTATATTTACCCGAAAAAATAAAAGGCACAAAATAACTTCAATTTTGTTGGAAAAAATAAATGTTAAAAGATAACTGTTAATATATAACTTTTTCGATAAAAACCATAACCGGTACGGTCCCTGGAAGAAACAATTCTTCTCTATAACCTTTTGGCAATCGGACCCAAGCTTTGAATTCACTTTCTTTAAGTTTATATACAAAATTTGTTCGAGCCTCTGTCTGTCAAAGCCACCAACTTACCTCCTTTAGTATTCTCACTAAAAAGTTGACTGAAGAAATCAACGGTAACTTTAGTCTTCTTCGATCCAATAGCTGGTATCACCTCCTTCGACCTCCGTCTTTTAGCCGTAAACCCTAAAAATCCTATAAACCGAAAACCCTATCTTCCGATTTTTGAGGAGATTCGGACTTCTTTGTTGTTGTTGTTGTTTTTGATAAGGAAATTATATATTTAGACCTAATTTTTTTAGACTTTTAGAATATTTAGACCTAAGTGCAATGGTAAATCTGTGCAGATATCTATTCATGTTCAAATAAAGCTACTTAATCCGGAGAGCGGGTGAGAATTGTGGTATAAACCAGTTATCGGGTTACTCCGTCAGCAACTGGGACTATTTTTGATGAGCCGTCGGCTTGGTTAATTTCCGGTACGGGTCGCATAATGGATGAACCCGCTGTGCGTCTTTCGATTTTTGAGGAGTTCCGGACTTCTTTGTGTTGTTTTTGATTGAAGGGAACACATTAAGACCTACGGGTATAGTAGAAGGGTGGTCCATCTGAGCAGATATACATAAAAAACAAAAAAAACAAATTGGCCATTTCAGTCCCTTGAAAGGACTTTGACCAAGCTTCTTATGATCAATTGTGTTGTGTGTGTTATTAAATGTTTGCACACAATTGACCGAGAATTGGACCTACATGTTTAATGCCGACTCCGAACGGCTAAAGTTCATGTTCTCAAGAAGCTTTACATGTCATTATTTACTCTCTGAGGTTTGCCATTGTCTGCAGAGAGGTGGTGACCGATCAGAAAAATTTTTTATTGAAAAAAACTTTTCGCCGCGGCTGGGGATCGAACCCGGGCTCCGAGCATGCTAAGCCACACACTTAACCTGCATGCCACGGTCACGCAGATATACACCCATTATACAAATAAGGTCACATAATCCGGAGGGCGGCTAAGTATAATGGTATAAACCAGTTATCCGGATATTCCGTGAGCAACTGGGACTATTTTTGATAGGCCTTCAGCCTGGTAAATCCCCGATTATGACATGATCTTTGTTGATTATTCCTGTTGATGAACCCGTTGTGTGTCTTGCCCTAGCAAGTCTAGAAAAACCTATCTTCCGATTTTTGAAGAGTTCCGGACTTCTTTGTGTTGTTTTTGATTGAAGGGAACATATTTTGACATACGGATATTGTAGAATAGGTGGTCCAGCTGTGCAGATATCCATCCATGTTCAAATGAGGCTACTTAATCCGGAGGATGGTTAAGAATTGTAGTATAAACAAGTTATCTGGATACTTCTTGAACAACTGGGATTATTTTTGATGGGCCTTCCGCTTGGTAAATTCCCGATACGGTTCGCATAACACCTTGATTCCGCCCATATCTGAAAATCCAAAATACTGTAGCTGAGACAACCTTTTTTATTACCACTTTTAAAAAATTTATAAAATTTTTCGGGTTCAGACCCAAAAGTAATTTTTTTTCAATCAATGATCAATATAATGCAACGTCTTTTAAAAATTACTGGCTCTTGACCGAGGACCTGCTTTATGAATTTGGGGCACTAGATTTTGGGCGCCAGAATAGAATAAACCAATCGATGTTTAAGTTGTTCAATAAATGTTGACACCTATTTTGAAATTTTAAAACTTCAAGTCTGAATGTTTAACTAAATATTATTAAACATAAAACCGTTCAAATTTTCTTATAGTTTCCAGTATTGGTAATTATATTTTTTTAAAAAAATTATGTCAAGCAAAATTACAAAAATGTCATAAATCCCAAAAACAGTCTGCTCCATAATTGCACCAATCTGTGCTGTATTCTTGTTTTGTTTTAGAATTCAGCCAAAAACGGGAACAATTCAATAACTTCAGAAATTATTTTTGGGTCACGTTGTCAAAAATTAAAACAGCATCTAGACAAGAACCTATTTCTTCTAGACGTTGTTTTAATCTTTGCTCCGTTAAAGCCTCTGCTCAATTCAGCACAAAAATTCCTTGATACTATACTCCTGTACGGTACTGTACTCTACTCGAAAATATGCCTATCATCATCAATCTCTGTACAGTAACTCTTAAATATTTTGATACTGTCATAAAGCCATTTTGTTGCATTTCAATTTGCGAGAGAATATTTTCGCTGATGTCTTCACATGAACGATCTACGCGTCGCAGTCGATAGTCGAAAGAATTTTTGCTTATCTGCCCAATTTGGAGTTATATTCCAAGGTGGATAGTAGCCCTTTTCAACAAAGTAACTCGAACTTCTTCGCTCTGTATCCGAGGCAGATGATAGTTTTTTTTGCTTTGAAAATTTTACACGATTTGGTGACAGCCGCCTTCGTTTCGATAAATCTGTATTACTTAAGTTTTGATCATAAGTCAGATCGCTAGAATTTGAATCTCTCTTAACACTTTCATCGGTACTTCTTCTTGGTGGTGCCTCCCACCATGGAACAGAATTTGCATCTGCATCGTAGTTTGCATCTTGAGAAATATTATTTGCATCTGCACCGTACATAGCATTCTTATTTGCATCTGCACCATTGTATTGATATCGCAAAAAATTTGCACCGTATTTTCGAAATGGTGAATTAATATTTGGATTTCCACCATAGTTCAGATATTTAGAAATATTTCTTTTATTTCCGCCATACTTTTGAAATTGAGAATTATTTTCATCGTCAACCGCAATCAATTTACTCATAACCATTCGCAGTTGATCTGGTCCTAAAGAGGATTTTATTTCCTCATAAAGATTTCTCATATAAGCACGTATACTGTTGATTTCTATGCCTGCAGCATTAAGTAGATCCATGAATTGACCGAATTTTTCAGCACCGAGATATGCAAATTTACGCAGGAATTCCGTTAGAAATTGTAATTGCTCAGGAGTAAGTGTGCCACCGGATTGTAGTATTTTAAATAAATTCAAAGCTCTTGTCATATCTCTAGCAATTCTTTGGTCGGAAAACATTTTAATTATATCCAGTTCTTCTGGATCAAAATTATCCTGATAGTCGATGCCGTAAATCATATTCGAGGCATTTTCACTATTCATCACATCCTGTAGATATTTGTACAGATTTGGATTAAAGCGCGCCCAATCTGGTGCGTTTTGTTGCAGTTCAACCAGCTGGTGTGCTGGATCTATTTTAGTTATAGTTTTTTTACGCCTTGATTTTAAATTTTCCACGCCCTGATTATTAAAGCGCTGTAGCATTTTATAAAATTCTGGCGATATTCTTTTGTATTGCTCCGTTGTCAAGTATTCTAAATTTCGTGTGAGATTGTCTGTTTTAACAGGCGGCAGTTTTGCGGGCGTATTAGCAGGGATCTTAGTGGAATAGTCAGGCAAAGGATTCATGGTAAAATGATATTTAGTTTTTGATTTGGAACGCCTTTTGTCGGCAATTTTTTGTTGATAAACGAGATTCTGCTGATGTAGCTGCTTCCATTTTATTATATTTTTATTAATTGCGCTGCTATTGAAGGAGCATTCCGGACTGGAGAGTGGTATGCGTGCGATTTTACATTTTTGCACCAGTTTTTGTGAAAATCTCTCGACAGTTGGTATTTTAAACATTTTTGCAATTTTGTCGAATTGTTTGTAAGAAAAAAAAAAAAAGTTAAAAATTAAAGAAGTGAGTGAAAGAAAATTTAGATATACGTTTAGAAATTAAAAATGAAAAAAATTATTTTTCTCAAACGGCTTGACATAAGAGCAAAATGAATTTTTCCAATAAATAATCAGGGCTGAATCCATGAAATAATAATTTTACCAGGTAGTGTTGACAAATGTTGATTCTCTCAGCTACAAGTAAACGAACTCTTGTCAAAAACAGCAGTTCGTTGTTATATGCGTTGGCCACATTCGGCTGTGTCAACTGTTGTGACATCAACACACCAAATAAATAAAAAATTTTCTATTTTTAAATGCATTTTAATGCGCAACTTCATATTTATGTGCATCAAGTTTTGACTTAACAGTTGCCAACTGTTGAATACGCTGAATGTGACCAGCGAAAATGAATTGTATGCTATGACGGATTGCGAGCGCACTCTTTCTTGTTATATTTTTTGACAGAAGTTCGTTTCCAACAGAAACGTCAATACTAAATTGGAGTAATTATATCACGGGCTGAATCAATGAACATAGAATGAAATATTATCTAAAAAAATAGTTTTAACAAAATCTTATAAAATTCAATGCGGTTCCAAATCGAAAAATATGGCCAAAATTTAATTTTTTTAAATGTTTGAAAAATTTTGTTTGATGAACTTTAAAAAAGTTATAGAAACTATGGTTTTAGAAAAGTTAGTTCATTTGAATTTTGAAGTTATCAAGGTTAGCATTTTCCGCCATTTTAAATATATAATTTTTGACTTGAGATTCGTAATCACCTACCCCAAAAACCTATATGTCAACATTTTTATGTAAATTAAATAACTTTTTGAGGTTTTGTCCGTCTTTTTTCGATTTGGATCCGATTTCTTTCATTTTTACCGAGTTTCGTAAAGATTTGATAACTTTTGTATGTTCAAATCTTTACGTTTGTATAAAAAATTATGAAAAAACTTTATATAAGTGCAAGGTAGGTACCCTTAGGACCTAACCGATTCCGAACATTTTTAGTACATATCTATTATTTGGTCGAGGTTCACCCGAGAATGGTGACAATTCTGCGTCGATTCCACTTTGCTTCATGAAAATCGGTTCAGTTGAACTGGAGATATCATGGCCGCCAGTTCGAAAAACGTGGTTTCGAGATAAACGCGTTTAAAGTTTGAAGTAATGATGCTTTCAGTTGAACACCTGGACTCAAAAAATGCTTCAACCCCTAAAATAAGCAGAAATGTGTATTCGTATGTTTGTATGAATATGTGTGCAAACACGTTTTTACCTAACAATAAACATTTTCAACAGAATTCGGTGGTTACTTTATGCCGCTTCGTTCGAAAATGAGGCGAAAAAAAATAGTTCATTTTGACGAAGACCTTGCTTCACAAAAAAGGCTGTATCTTCTAAAGTATTTCGAATTTCTAAAAATCCTTTTAGGGGCATATTCACAACTACCCAAGCTATAAATAAATGCAAAAAAAAAAAGTCGAAAAAAAAGTTGCTCAATGAGAAGACCCCCTTAATGACAACAGACGAGTACTGCAAAGCACTTGTCGGCTTCAAACATAACCATGTTCGCTCTTTTCTTTACCAGAACACGATATTGTACGTTTTATAAAAACAGAACACTTTGAAAATAGCGAAAAATGCATCATTCACAACTAACACAGCAGAACCTTTGAAAAGTTAACTTGCTTATTCATTCCTTTTTGTGCGTTATTTTTTTATTTATATACATATTAAGCGCAGTTTACTTCTGCTTTATTTGTATTTTTTTTTAACTGTTTGCTTAGCAACGCCTAATGTCTAAAATCTAAAGAACACAGCATAGCACCAATCGTTCTGCTGTTGTTCATAACTTTCCAGTCATTGCACTTCTTCTTTGTCGATTCGTATTTAACATTGATTCATTGATAAGAGCAAAACATAACAAAGGCTTGCAACACAAACGAATGGCTTGAAACGCTTTTCAAGCGCACTCGTGCAGAAGTTTATTACCCACTTTTCATCACGTGTTACCATATGTTTCAAAAATGGCTCGATTTCGTTTCGATTCAGTAGCAAATCGCAGTTAGAAGTTCATGAGGCACCCAAACATTAATAAGGTAAAACCAACTTTATTCAAATCGCTTTGAAGTGTTTTGTGGTCGATCTTCAGTTCCTTAACCATGTCGTGGTTGCTCACATGACGATTTTCTTCAACCTTAACCGTTATTTCATCGACTTTTTCGGCGATGTGTCGACCAGAGCGAGAAGTATCATTAACTTCAACATTTCCAGAACAGAAAAGAGCTGCCAGATGCAGCCTAATGTTTCAATATTAAAACACTTTGAACTCAAGCGAACTCGAAACCGCCGAATAATTTTTTCCCAACTCAATACCAAGTCTTTCAGAGCCAAAAAAATATCGTGGCTTAAAAAATCAATGATTTTTGATAAAAATTAATGATTTTAGATCAAAATCATAATTAGTAATCAATGGATTTTGATCAAAAATCAAAATATTTTTTGGTCAAAAAATAATTAATGATTATTGATCAAAATCGAAATTTATAATTTTTGATCGAAATCAAAATCAATGATTTTTTTATCAAAAATATCATTTGTTACCAAACTTATAATCAATAATTTTTGATCAAAATTAAAAATAATGATTGATGATTAAAATCATTGATCAAAATCAAAATCATTGAATTTTGAACAAAATTGATTTTTTATCAAAATCAAAATCAATGGTTTTTGATAAAAATCATAATCAGAGATTTTTGATCAAAATCAAAATCAATGATTTTTGATTAAAATCCTAATCAATTGTTTTTGAACAAAAATCACAATCAATGGTTTTTGATCAAAAATCAATATCAATAATTTTAGATCAAAAATCATAATCAATTCGAGTTGATTAAAAAATAATCAATGATTTTGATCAAAATCGAAATTAATACTTGTTGATAAAAATCAATATCAATGCTTTTTTGATTAAAATCTATGATATTTTATCATAATCAATGACTTTTGATCAAAATCAAAATCTATGATTTTTATCAAACTCAATCAATGGTTTTTGATCAAAATCTAAATCATTGAATTTTGAACAAAATCAAAGTCAATTTTTTTTATCAAAGTTAAAATCAATAATTTTTTTATCAAAATCTAAGTCAATGCATTTTTGATCAAAATCACAATCAATGATTTTTGATAAAAATCAAAAATAATGCTTTTTGATTAAAATCAAAAATAATGATTTTTGATAAAAATCAAAAATAATGATTTTTGATAAAAATCAAAAATAATGATTTTTGATAAAAATCAAAAATAATGATTTTTGATTAAAATCAAAAATAATGATTTTTCATCGAAATCAAAAATAAAGATTTATGATCAAAATCAAAATCAATAATTTTTGATCAAAATCAAAATGATTGAATTTTGAAAAAATCAGAGTCAATTTTTTATCAAAGTTAAAATCATTAATTTTTTATCAAAATCAAAGTCAATGCATTTTTGATCAAAATCACAATCAATGGTTTTTGATTAAAATCAAAATCAACGATTTTTTATAGAAATAAAAAAAAAACAAAATCAATTATTTTTGATCAAAATCAAAATCCTAATCAATGTTTTTTGATCAAAAATCAAAATCAATAATTTTTGATCAAAAATCATAATCAGTTAGTGTTGATCAAAAAATAATCAATGATTTTTGATCAAAATCGATATTAATACTTGTTGATCAAAATCAATATTAATGCTTTTTTGATTAAAATCTATGATTTTTTATCAAACTCATAATCAATGACTTTTGATCAAAATCAAAAATAATGATTTATGATCAAAATAATTGATCAAAATCAAAATCCAAGTCAATGATTTTTGGTAGAAATTATAATCAATGATTTTTTATCAAATCAATGATTTTTGATAAAAATACATGAGTTCTGATAAAATTAAAATCATTAATTTTTTATTAAAATCAAAGTCAATGATTTATTATTAAAATCACAATCAATGGTTTTTGATCAAAACCAAAATCAATTATTTTTTTATCGAAATCAAAATCAATGATTTTGATTAAAATCATAATCAATGATTTTTGTTCAAAATCAAAATCATTGATCAAAATCATAATCATTAATCATAATAAAAATCATTGATCAAAATAATAATTATTGATTTTTGATCGAAATCAATTATTTTTTATCAAAATCAAATCAATTTCAATCATAATTAAAATCGAATATTTCTTACCGAAATCAAAACCCATGATTTATCAAAATAATAATCAATGATTTTTATTAAAATCTATGATTTTTTTTAAATTTTTGATTTTTTTTTAATTTTTTGATCAAAATCAATTATTTTTTGATCAAGATCAATGATTTTTTATCAAAATCAATTATTTTTGATCAAAATCATAATTAATTGGTTTTTGACCAAAAATCATAATCAATGGTTTTTTATCAAAATCAAAATCACTAATTTTTGATCAAAGTTAAAATTTATGATGTTCATCAAACTCAATCAATGATTTTTGATCAAAATCAAAATCAATAATTTTTGATCAAAATCAAAATCAATGATTTGTGATCAAAATCAAAATTGTTGGTTGTATAGCCGAACGAATATTTTTTTGTTTAAGTGGTTTTGAGGATGACACGCTCTTTTGTAAAATTCCACTCATATTTTTTTGTGGTTTCTCTTCAAAAATTATACAAACAGGCAAGTATTTTCTTATTATTTCTTTTGAGATAAGTTTTATTAAGTCCATTAATTCTAAAATATTTGTTGTTTAATTTTTTTTTTTAATCTATAACAAAAATACAACAATGCTATCGGATAACAACTTAAAATTGTTGAAGATGCGATATTATAATAGAACTTTAAGTTTCCATACTACAGAGTCTCGAATTTCTGCCTTGCAGAACTACGCGAACGTAGCACAGAGAGTAAATTCGTCTCATATTCTTTTTGTATTCTTCACAGCAGTAAAATTTTGACTAACTCTTCGTCTGATTGTCATATAAATTTTGACTTGGAGATTTTTGTTTATTGTAAAAATTCATTTCGGAGGGTGTTGGTCCTACAGTGGAGTTATATAGCTTTGAAAGTCTGCATATCATACGATTCCGCGCTAGCCTCTTCGATGTATGTTCTTCTTTGCCATCCAGCATATATTTTTCTTTAATAATTTCGTGTATTTTATTAAGCCAAGCCGTGGCTTTACACTCATCTTCCGACTCTGCTCTTGTTAAATAACGCATCAAGTAGTGCGTGAACCAATCGTCCAACTTGCTTCCATACATGCAATAGCCCGTGTGTGATGGCATTTGTTTTGAAAATGGCACACCATCACATGTGCCACAATTCTTTTCGAGATCTTTATAGTCATTATTTGACTGCGAATTGATGCATGCACTCGATAGTAATATGCATTCCAGCATTTCCGGTTGATAGCATTTTTGTCGACAAAAATTCAAAAACTCGCAATATATTTTTCTTTTCTTACACTCTTCGTTATTTTGTAATTTAGTTTTTTTAGCACAAATTTTTGTCTTAGCACATGGGTCGTCAATGTCGGTATCCATATAACAAGGACCGTTAAAATACATAACGTCCTTACAACACTTTGGGCACTCAAAACAACAGTTTTCATCAATATCATAGGGGCAGTAAGTAAATTCTCTACCGCATTGTGGGCATCTAAACCAAAGTGTCTGTTCCAGCTTATCGCCAAATGTTGCATCCAATTTAGAGGGCACATGACTACAAGAATTTTCAGTTGTATCCTGCTCCTCACTTTTAACTTCATTGGGCAAGTAGTTAACTTTTTCTTTAAGAGTTTCTTCAGAGTTCTTAATATCCGTTGAACTATTCGAGGAGCTTGAAGTCGTTGACTTCGAAGACTTTGAATTCGAGGACTTCGAATTTGAAGTCTTAGAAGTAGTATCGGATGTAAAACCTACTTTCGATCTTACGCTCAGACTCGTGCCGCTACTGCAGCAGGATTCTGTTTGGGAATCGCCACATTTTTCCCTGCTTTCGTTTCTGGTTTTCCTACACTTGATGCTGCTTGATTGCCTATCGCCACATTTATCCATGCATGTCTGACTGTGCATTTTTTTAATTTGGATTTTTGCACACTTGCAGCTAGTGCTTGATTTATGGTCACCACATCTTTCCATGCATGCTTTATTATGTATTTTTATACTGTCAATATCCAAAAACTTCACACTACTATTTGAGCGCGATTTGCAGCATTTTTTCGGGATTACTTCGTTGAGCATCTTTACAATTTTGATACAGCTACTGCTTGATTGGGAGTTGCTGCAACATTTTTCCATTTTGCATTTTTATAATTTTGTTTTATAATTTATTAATAAAATGTTTTTGTATTTTTGCCGTTGGATAGCCAAAAGTAGGTCTTAAAAATTTTGTATATTTTTGCGGTTTTGAAATGTTTTTAATTTTTATTTTTTATAAAAAAAAAATAATTAATAATGACAGATTTTTCTGGGGTTTTAGCAAAAACTGGGCCTTCAAACAGGTGGAGGTAACAGATAAAAACAGTGCATGTTCGCTACACCACTTGTGAATTATAAATACACATGAAGTGCACGTATACACTCAAAAATTGCACTAGTGTTCAAAACTTTAATGTTCCTACAAATTCTACAATAAAAAAGAAAAAAATTGTAACGAGTACAAAAAAATCTTATCCAGTTTTGTAGCGAAACACAAAAATGTATTAAACTGCTTAAGAATGCCATAAGAGCGCCTTTTTTTGTGTGTTATGAAAATTTCCCTCAAAGGGAAATTTAACAAAAATTGTAACGCTTTGAAATTTATGCGTAAATATGCAAAAAAATTGATAATAAGGTGCAAACTAAAAATTTCCCTTAAGGGGATATTTTCATTTATAGCAAAATTAAGGTTTTCTTTCGATATTTATGCAAATAACGTTTCATATTTGCATTTTGACACATTTTTCCTCAAAGGGAATTTTTAAAAAAAATTTGAACGTGTGTATTCTTATTGCAAGTTAAGTACGAGTACTCAAAAATTGAACTTGAGTTAAAAATTGAATGTTCCTAAAAATTTGATATAGTTTTATTACATAATAATAACAAAATTGCAACAAGTACATGCAAAAATCTTATTAAATTTTGAAGCGAAACACAATAATGTATTAAACTGTTCATGGATGGCATAAGAGTGTCTTTTTTGTGTATTATGCAAATTTCCCTCAGAGGAAAATTTTTAAAAAATAATAACGCTTTCAATTTATGCATAAATATGCAGAAAAATTGGTCATAAGGTGCAAACTTAAAATTTCCCTCAAAGGGATGTTTTCATTTAGTGCTCAAATTAGGTTTTTCTTTCGATATTTATGAAAATAACGTTTCAAATTTGCACTTTGAGACGTTTTTCCTCAAAGGGAAATTGAAAAAAAATGTAACGCTTTGTAATTTATGCAAAAATTTGCACAACAGAATTGGTTATAAGTTTCAAACAAATGCCTTCTTAAAGGATTTTCTCAGTTAGGGCACACAATAGGCCTAATTATAAATTTAGAATTTGAGAAATTTCTTTCAAAAGGACATTTTGAAATATGACTTCTTTAAAGTTCATTTACTTTAAAAATTATTAATTTTTCAAAATCAAGTCATAACATGTTTCTTATTTTCAAACAAAGCTTTTTCTGCAAATTTCCCTAACTTGCCACATGTGTTAAACTGGTTAAGAATATATAAAGGCACTTTCAAAGCTATCACAATTTTGGTGTTCGGGCTTTTTTTTTTTTTTTTGAGAGGTATCAAAATTTCCCTCAAAGGGATTTCCCTACAAAAATTGTAATTCTTTGAAATGTAGACATAAATACGCAGAAAAATTGGTAATTATGTGCAAAATAAAAATTTCCCTCAGAAGGATATTTACATTTAGAGCACAAATAAGGTTTTTCTTCAATATTGTTGAAAATAACGTTTCAAATTTGCACCTTGTGCAATTTTACTTTAAGGGAAATTTTTATATATTACTTCTCAAAAGTGCATTTACATTTTAAAGTATTTCTTTTCAAAAACTAGACCAGTAAACTTGACAAAATAAAACTTCCCTAAGGAAGACAAATTTTCTTAGCTTACAACTTCTGTTAAACTGCTTAAGAACATCGGTATCAATAATTTTGCACTAGGGTGCCTTTTATATGAGTTAAAAAATTTCCCTCAGTGGGAAAATTTAATAAATTGATTTATGCATAAATAATAAATTGCAATAAAAATTTCTTTTAAAAGGATATTTTTTTTTAGGCATCAAATGAGCGTCTTCTTTCCATATCTATGCAAATACCGTTTCACATTTTTAATTGGAGACATTTCACATTAAAGGAAATTTTTAAATTTTATATCTTTTTAAGTTAATTTCCCGTATATTTGCAACAATTTAGTTATTTTGTGACAAAATAAAAATTTCCCCAGCTAACAATGTGTTCTAAAATGAGTACGAGTGTCGGAAATTGTAAAGCTATCACAATTTTGACACTGCAGACATTTTTTTGTGAGTTATAAAAATTTCCCTCTGAGGGAAATTTAAAAAAAATTGAGGCGCTTTGTAAAATATCAATAAATATGCAGAAAAAATTTTGTAGCTGATTGCACAAAAATTTCCCTTCAAAGGATATTAAGATTTAGGACACAAATAATCTATTTCGTCAATATCTATGCAACTAACTTTTCAAATTTTCACTTTAAAACATTTCATTTTTAAGGAAATTTTTTAATTTCATGTATTTAAAGTTAATTTTTTTTGCAACAATTAAGTTATTTTATGACTAAATTTCCCTAGCTAACAACGTGTTTTAAATTTGAAGGTTTTTTTTTAGGAAATTAACATTAAAAGCACAAATGAGCTTTTCTTGCAATATCTATGTAAATGACGTTTCAATTTGAGACATTTCACTTCAAAAGAAATTTTTAAATATAACATTTTAAAATGAATTTACTTTTAAGTGCATTTTTATCAAGAATTAAGGAATTTCATGTCAATAAAAATTTCCCTAGTTAAAAACGGACTTAAAACTGCTTATGAGTGTCAGCACTTTAAAATCAAGCACATTTTTGATGCCACATTGCCATTTTTGCGAGTTACAAAAATTTCCCTCGAAGGGAAATTTTCAAAAATTATAACTTTTTGAAATAAATATAAAAATATGCAAAAATTTTAGTAATTAAGTGCAAGCAAAAAATTTCCCTTAAAAGGAAATTTTCATTAAGGCCATAAATGGGAAATTTCTTTGGATATTTATAAAAATAACGATTAAAATTTTCTATTTAAGCTATTTTACTCAAAAAAGTTTTGAATAATTAATTTTTAAAATTACATACTTTATTTTTTAAAGTATTTTTTTCAAAAATTTAGTAAATTTCTTTAAGTTTTAGCTAAAAATGGGCTTAAAACTGCTTACCAGTGTCAGCACTTTAAAATCCAGCACAATTTTTACGCTACGATGCCATTTTTGTGAGTTACAAAAATTTCCCTCAAAAAGGGAAATTTAAAAAAATTTAAACTCTTTTAAATTAATATAAAAATATACAGAAAAATTATTAAAAAAGTGAAAAATAAAATTTCCCTAAAATAAAAATTTTCATTAAGGACATAAATGAGATCGTTCTTTCAATATTTATGCAAATAACGATTCAAATTTTAATTCCATAGCAATTTCTATAGAAAAAATTTTGATAAATTAACACCATTAACCGAATATCATTTTTAAAAAAAATAAAACAAATAACAATTGACTTTGGAAAAATGCTTCACAACTGTTTTTCAAACATCACTTAAACATTGAATAAAAACAACAAAATTCTTAGTTTTGGCAACAATTTTTAATAGCAAAACTACAATGTACAACTACGACCACTGCGATCGAAGTTGTTACTGCAAACACTGTGCAGTTCCACTCTCCTGCATTGAGTGCCCAATTCGCAATGTTAAAATTAATTGTTTATTCAATGCTGGAGGTGTCGAGTATAGAAATGCTGAAGCAAGCAGACAAAAAATTGCAAAAATACGTTTGATGTCGAAAAGAAATAATAAATTACTATCCGAGTTTTGCAGAAGAAACTGCTGTGCACCTGATGTCATAAGGCAAATACTTCTATCAAAAGCTTTTCCTCGGAATACTTGTAAATATCCAGAAGATCCTCTTAGTCAAAAACGTAGAGTACCAAATGTTTTTGGCGCACAGCCAGAAGGACAAACACAAGCATTAGACGAAGACGAAGACGATGTGTTTACAAGAAATCTACTCAATCAGCTGTTCAATGATACAAATACAAGCAATGATCAGGCTGAAAAAAATCCATATGCAGAACCCAATCAAAGCTGGGTAGATAAGCTCTACGATTTGTACGCCTCAGTTGCTGGACCTGATGTATCAAATGAAATGCACATCGCAGCTGAGCCAAGGTTCAGAATGCAAATGAAGTATGATTTTATAACAGACGATGATCCTCTTCCTGCAGTCGTAAAAAACCAACAAACACCAAATTCTTATAAGAAACCTTTTAAAATGCGACCCAGTAAAGTTGCGATGCAAAATAGGCTCAATCTAAAGACTAAAAAAATAACTGTAAGCAGAAACAGTCCATATCATTTGACTTATCACGAACCATTCGATAGAAATAAGCGCGAAACTTGGACTGATACGAAGGTCAAACAATTTCTACCAACAATAACTGCCAGAGCCAGCCAAGCGATGCGTAGAAATTCAGATGCACAAAAAAATTATCTCAATAAGTCTTTAGAAAAGGCAAGCTTTAAGCGTGAATACGATAGCCGTCAAGTAGCTGGTCAAAATTTGGGCTATGGCGATGGTCAGGCACAAGAAAAAATGCTTTCAAATCAAAATATACGTTCAAAAGTTACATATCTGTGAGAAAACAGGCATCAATTTAAACAGAACGCAAGCTCCAAAAAGAATGCTAGTTTTTGCAAAATTTACCAATAAACAAAAATAGTGCCATTCGTATAATATTTGAGGCTTAAATGTTTTGACAATTAACTTTACTTATATTATACCAATGGACCATTGGGCAATATTGTAATTTTGTTATTAATGCAAAATTTTTCGCTTTTGTAAATTACAAAAAAATTTTATTTAGGCAAGAATATGAAATAAAGCTTTTAACTGAAAATTGCATATCTTTCATTTTTTTTTAAGAGGACTGACCTTTCAGAGCAAATTTAAAGTGAACCAGAGGTATTGGTCTATACATTTCTTCGGCAAAAATTGTCTTCGTCAGTTGCTATGTAAGGTAGTCATGGTTGATATTTGATTTTAAACGTATCTAAGACAAATGCTTTAGATATTAACTTTATTTCCATGAAATTTGTGTTAGTTCTGCTTTTTTGACGTCATGATTTGTATGACATAGGTCTGACGATTTTTAACGAATATGAAAAGAATTGACCGTTTTAATAACGTTATTTCTTTTCAAAGGTATATATATATATATATATCCAGGGCCGTAGCCAGATATAGTAATTTGAAAATTGTTTTTTAATGTAATATATTTTGGAATTTCGACCTTAGGATCCCATGACCTATTTTTTGGTATGTGCTATGTTTACAAAAGATGAAGCCTGAAACATTCTGAACAACGTTTCTAACGAAATCTTGCCGAAAAAGTCAAGCAGATACAAATTACAAGCCGATTTTTCCCATACAAGTCGATACACTCTATTGTACATAAGCTTATTTATAGTTTTTGAGTTGTATGGGAGGTAGGCATTTCCGTGAGAGGATTCTAAAAATATTCAATAGTGCAGATCCCTGGGTCCATTTGAATATATGTACCAAGTTTCATGCAATTACCTCAACTTTATTCTGCTTATGCTGTGTTTACGGAAAACGCACAGACGGTTGGACATGAATAAATCGACTTACGTGGCGACGCTGATCAAGAATATATATACATTTCTATACCGGACTCACTTATTTCTTAGCATTACAAACGTTTTCGCAAAGTTCAACCCGGCCCTGAACAGGTTGAGGGTATAACAATTTGAGATTGATTGAACTAGTGGGCGTGGTTCCTCCCATACATCTGATATATATTTTGTACTATTACTGGGTAACAAGTAAAGCAACGATAACCAAAATTAAAGAAAACCTCTTGATAGTTCTTACTTCAAATCGTACAACATTTGGGCATCATTAAGGAATTGGGCGTGGCACCTGTTATACAACTGGCATAAACTTTGTACTGTTACTGACAAACAAGTAATGCTACAATAACCAAAATACTTAAAAACTTTTTATGGTGGTAACTTTAAATCTTACAAAATTTGGAAGGGATTTTATATGTAGGCGTGGCACCTCTCATACAATTTAAATACATTTTGGGTATTACTGGGTAACGAGTAATGCTTCAAAAGCCAAAACTCATGAAGAGCTCTAGATAGTGATAACTTAAGACCGTACGAAATTTTTACGTGATTGTACGTGAAAGCGTGGCACCTCCCACCCAAATTGATAATAGATAATTGATAAATTAAGTTCGTATGAAATTTGTACTTGATTGTACGTGAGGTCGTGGTACCTCCCATGTAACTCGAATACATTTTGGACTATTTCTAGGCAACAATTAATGTTTCAAGTCGCCAAAATTCATAAAATATCTAGACACTGATTATTTATGATCGTATGAAATTGTTGCGTGATTTTAAATGTAAGCATGGCACCTGTCATGCAAATAAAATACATTTTGGGCTATTTCTGGGTATAAATTAAAGCTTCAAAAGCGAAAATTTATTAAAAACTCGATAGTGATAACTTAAGGGGGGACATGACATTGGCCGTTTTTTGAAATGGACTTTTTTATAATTTTGTATTTTAGTAAATATTCTTAAGATTCTAAGAAAATTCATGGAAAAATTCCTACGGGATCAAAAGTTACAGCCGGATTAGTGAGAGGGCATTTTTATTTTTCCTTGCATTTTTCTTAGTTCACAAACTTTGAACGCGTTTATCTCGAAACCATGTTTTTCGTACTGGTTGCGGCACTAGCGGGTTCATTTTTTGACGGGATTTGTTTTTTTTTTTTGTGTATATTTTAAAACTTCATTCGCTATCGTATGGCACGAGCTTTTTTTAAATTTTTTTTCGATTTATTATGAATTTTTAAAGTCAATATTTTTTTCAAAAAAAAACATTTTAAATTTGGAACATCACCAAAAATTGAAAAAAATTTTAAAAAAAAGCTCCTGTCATGCGATAACCAATTTTGTAAAGATTTAAAAAAGTCATTTTATCTAGATCGGAAAATTTTTGCGACTCCCAGTGCTGCAACCACGAGGCCCCATCTTTTTCTCTACCGCCAGTTTGGAGCTCTATAAAACCATGTTGGAGTGAAAATATATTTTTTTGAATTTTTTTTTCTTGTATTCTCTACACTAATAAATTTTTGAAAAATGTTTGTTTTTGACTGAGTTATGAATTTTTTAAAAAAGGTCTGTTTCCTCTGCCGCGAATGTTATGTCCCACCTTTAGTTCTTGCAAAATTTAGGCGTGATTATATGTGCATAGGCGCGGTACTTGTGGACCAGTGGCACAACTGGAATACTTTTTGGCTATTACTAGTCAACAAGTAGTGCCTCGATAGCCAAAATTCATGAACAACTCTAGTAAGTGATCGTAGATTTATAAATAAAATAAAACTAATTAATAAATAAAATTTTAACTTGATGTACTCGTCACGCCGGATCGAAATTTAGAGGGAGTCAGTGATAGCAGACAACAGACACAACATAAGCAGTTAATGATTGAACTTCTTATACAAAAATGTAGATTTTTCTTCTTAGATTTTGCTATTTTGTGATTTTAATATAATAATGACAAAATCCAAAATTAGATATTCATTTAGCGCAGTATATATCTGATATTTTAGTATATATATTATGTTTGAACGATGAGTATTAAAGGCTGTAAGTATACCCTAAAGTATTGGTCAAAAACGTTTCATGGCTTTGAAAAAAATTGTTACAACGACACCACACAAGCCACGCTGTAAGACATAATTCTACGTCAAAACTCAATTCTTTGGCCAAAAAAGGGTTTCAGGAGAACCAAAACTGCTCCATGTGGATTTCTCCGATCCAAACAAAAATTGTACAGGATTGTTTTTAAGAGTCCAGTAGATTATTCCAGTATTACGGAACAAAATAATTTACAATCTATTGTAAAAGAAGCATTGCTCTGTCTCAAGCGCTACGACCACCTGAAAAGTGACGGCTACGGACTCAGACGTTTATGCCCATGACTCCGTAAATATTAAAAATTTCACTTTTTCCTTTTGAAAGTATATTTTTGACATGTTATTAAACATTCGAAATACGATATGAACATTTTTTTTTGAACTTATAAAGGTATCTCCCCCCTCTAAAATAATACACACAAACACCTAAATGTTGAAAATATCACTTCTCGCGCCAATTTTGATCAACTTTTTGTTTTCTTTAAGAGTAGACAAATGCAAAAAATGAGTTCCGAGATCACTGAATATTTCCTTTCTTTCATTATTCGTAATATTTTTATATCGATTTTTCATTTTTAAAATTTTTATAAATTTTATTCAATTTTAGCTCAAAATAACAATTGTGCATGACTTTCAAACTTTCACACTTGCATAATTATGTCAATTCATATTTAAACCAATGACTAAAATGATCTCACATAGACTATAGCATGTTTGAAAGCAAAGAATATCATGTTTGCCAAAAACGATTTTAAATTTTTTTGTTTATTTTTTAAAAGCATGTTGCCTGATTTTCCCCCGCTTTATGTCTGCGTGCCTTCGTCAACCGTATTCGTTGGTGATAGTGGCTTAACATTTTGAGCACTCGCTGATCTTGCTTGAAATGTTGATGGATACTGAAATTCTTCTTCTCGGTAGCTTACAGATCTTTTCCTCTCACCACTATGATATGAAGTTCTATCTGTTGTTCTATTATTTCTTGATTGACTTCCTGTTTTTTGTACAGATGATGAATTTCTTGCTCTCTCCTTGGTTTTATAATCTGCTGCTTTGTTTGATGTTGTGCTGCCTGTTCTTTGTGTGGTTCTACTTCTGGCTATATTTTCTGTTTTATTGCCTGCTCTGTTTGGTGTTGTACTTCTTGGCGTGCTGCCATTTTTGACTCCTGGGCTATTAGTTCTATTGCTACTTCGTGTTATGCTAACTCTTTTTCTGCCACTTACTGGACTATCATATCTTTCTTTTACTGGAGTTTTTAAATTTTCGCTTACCGTGGTGCTAGCTCTTCTAATTTCTGGACTCTCAATTCTTTTACCTCTTGGACTATAAGATCTTGAGCTTACTGGACTGTCGAATCTTTCTTTTACTGGACTATTAACACTTTCCCTGACTGTGGCATTAATTCTTTTAATTTCTGGGCTATCAACTCTTTTGCTTCGTGGAATATTAGCCCTTGAGCTAATTGGACTGTCAAATCTTTCTTTTACTGGGCTATTAACACTTTCCCTAACTGGAGTGTAATCTCTTTTACTTCTTGGACTATTGGATCTTGTGCTTGCTGGACTGTCAAATCTTTCGTTTACTGGGCTATTAACACTTTCCCTTACTGCAGTATTATCTCTTTTACTTCTTGGACTATTGGATCTTGTGCTTGCTGGACTATCAAAATTTTTACTCTTTGGACTATTAGATCTAGTACTTACTGGGCTATTTACTCTAGTACCACCGGGGCTATTCGATTTTTTACTACCTGGACTTATATCTCTTCTACTTACTGGACTGTCAAATCTTTCTTCAACTTGATTATGCACACTTTCTCTTACTGGCGTATTAGCTCTTTTAGATTCCGGGCTATGGGTTCTTTTAGTTCTGGTGGCGTCATTATCGCTTGAACTGCCTGCACTCAGTTTTCTTCTTGGACTATAATCACTTGGACTATAATCTCTTTTAATTCTGACGCCACAATCACTGGAACTACCCGCACTCGCATTACTATTTGGGCTACGCATTCTTTTATTTCTTTTGGCGCCATTATCGCTTAAGCTTCCTCCACTTGCTTTACTACCCGGACTATTACCTCTTTTATTTCTTTGGCCATAATCACTGGAGCTTCCTGCGCTTGCTTTACTAGCAGGACTGGTATCTCTTTTGCTTGGTGGACTTGTAGCTCTCTTAGATCTTAAGGCATTGTTATCACTTGAACTTCCGGCACTCATTTTACTTCCCGGACTATTACCTCTTCTAATGCTTGTACCATAGTCACTTGAACTTCCTTTGCTATTACATGGGCTATTATCTCTTTTGCTTTCTAGACTATGCACTCTTTTGGTTCTTATGATATTATTATCACTTGAGCTTCCTGCACTCACTTTACTTCCTGGACTATTACATCTTTTACTTCCGGAGCTATATTCACTTGAGCTTCCCTTACTGAGATTTGCCTTGCTCTCTGCCTTTGTATCAAGTTTACTTTTCGTTTTAGCATCTAGTTTATTTTCAGCTCTAGAGTCCAGTTTACTTCCTGCTTTAGAAATGAGTACTCCCTCTGTTCTAGTATCCAGTTTACTGCTATTGAGTTTGCCCTCAGGTCTAACATTATGCTTACTTCCATTCCCACTTATCAGTCTACTTTGCGATCGTGTATCCAGTTTGCTTTCTTGTCTGCTGTTAGGTTTACTGCCCGCTCTTGTATCCAGTTTGCTTCCTTGTCTGCTGTTAGGCTTACTGCCCGCTCTTGTATCCAGTTTGCTTCCTTGCCTGCTGTTAGGCTTACTGTCCGCTCTTGTATCCAGTTTGCTTCCTTGTCTGCTGTTAGGCTTACTGCCCGCTCTTGTATCCAGTTTTTTTTCTTCTCTACTATTCGGTTTACTTTCCGCTCTTTTATCCACTTTGCTTCCATCTCTGCTATTAGGTTTGCCCGATTTTGTATCCGTCTTTTTTCCGATTTTCGCGTCTAGATTACTTCCAGTCTTTTTAATAAGTACTCCTCCAGTCTTAGTATCCAGTTTACTTTTCGTTCTTGTATCCGTTTTACTTCCTTCTCTACTATTTAGTTTTCCACCTGCTCTAGTATCTGTCTTACTTCCTCCTTTTATACTTACTTTACTTCTTTTTTTTGTCACACCTTTACTTTCTCCTACATTACTTGTTTTACTTTCTGATTCAGCTATAGCTGGAGCATCCGTTGAGAAGCGCGCTTGCTTTTTTTGCTCCTCTTGCATTCTTGCCAACAAGCACGGTGACATTATTTCCTGTTTTTCTTCTACTTTTTCTACTAACTTTTCTTTAACTGGTGGCGTCTCGAATTGTTTCATTACTTGTATCTTTGGCTTTATAGTTTTCTGATGACCACTATCTTTCTTGCAAAAACATTTTTTTCTTTTCTTTTTTTTTGTCATATTTTCTTCCGCATCTCTAGCCGCTATCTTGAGCTTTTTACATTCCTCTATGCGAGCCTTTATCTCTTCCGTCGTTAATGGACGCACTGCGCCATTGTATAGATTGTTTAAGTCCTTCAGCCAGTCTTTCTTGATTTTTTCATAATGTTTTTTGCATTTGTACAATAAATTTCGTTGTAGCTCGTACACGTGATCCTTGTTGCGACAACCCTCATGTAATGTGCATTGCTGCATTAGCGGTATAGTTGGACAACGACTGATTCTTTTATTCAGCGCATTATCGTTAAAATCACATGAATCTTGAAAGAAATCGTGCGTCTGCAGTGCATATTTGAGTTCTTCTGGTGGACAGCCGAACTTTCTGCATAAATCCAAAAGCAGAACACCACTATCGCACTTAACGCCTCCTGTATGCTTTTTCTCCATAAGTTTCCGCTCTGATTTTCTTATTTCTCGTTCGCATTCTTCGAAACTGAAATCCTTCATCAAATCCTTGAGCAGCATTTGATTAGGGAGCTCAGTGAAGGATGTTCGGTGATACCTACTCCTTCCCTTGCAAGAGTTTGCATTTGCTTTCGCCGCGCAATCGGGCATTATTGTAAATTTTTTTAATTTTGTAATTTAAAGAAGAAATATTCCAAAATAAGTTATTATTTGCATGGTTTGTTGCATGCCAGACAGTTGAAAAGTCAAAAGTTTGCTTTTAATTTCGAAAATGTGCTCTTAGCGAATTGTAAGAAAACAACAATAGAGAAGAATCAGAAAGAAAAATTTTTGACAGGTATCAACAAACCGGTTCTGTGCCAAATAATTAGAAAATAATGCTGCCATATCTTCGAAAAAAACGTTTTCGAAACTTTTGTCCGCAAGAAGAGATCATCAATCAAAGAAACGGGACTACTAAAATTATTTGAACTATCTTGATTAACAATATTGCTAGCAATTTTCTATATAAAAAGGTTAATACTGGCGTAGTATTAGGCGAGCAGTCTTAGGATTTGAACCCTGACCCAAAAAGGACTGACAAATAGTGTCTCTAATTGCGCTACCGAGCCCGCCAAAGCTAAATTTCCGAAAAATATTGCGACTAGGGAAAAATGGAGTTTTCAGTAGGGCATTTTAGAAGGTTATGAATTTTGGTAACTCCTTTTTTGATTGTAGACGATACCTGATCTGAAGTATGCAAATCCTATGGATCTTCTAACAGCCTGCCTTCTATTACGTGGAAATGGTATAGTTATCGACCAAATTATTATTGTATTCTTGTTTCTGCATTTTCTTTGAGAAACTATACCATACAACGAACGTGAAGAAGTAGAAATAAGAGTAAGTAAAAATATATTCAAAGAAAGTGTAAAGAAAAAAATGAAGAATTGTCATACAACCGTACACATGACTTCTGAACAAATGAGAGTCTTTCCGTTTCTCTCATTTTGGGCTATCGAATTTGTATGTCAACTTCCACTTAATAGAATATCCAATGATATCGATATACTATTATTAGCACATGTCCAGCTTAAATTTTGAAAATTTTTGCATCTTTTTTGGAATTTGGAGCTAAAATAACATATCCTTTCAATAACCTAAAATTACAAACTTAGGTGAGCATGACAACCCGTGGTCTGGTTTCGACCGACTTAGGTTTCATTGCACGGTTATAATGTAGTAGAGAGTCGTCAAACCGCAAGCACATTCCATTTTTAAGGTCTTAGAGAGACCCCTCAAGCTCCTTCCCAGAGTCTAGAGGAGACAGGGAGTTCTGTACATGGAGTTTTAAGGCGGCTCCCACTCCCCTTGACAGTGTCAGTTGCGCCTATGTGGGTTTTTCGTTCAAGACGCTGTGCCCATCCAACACTACGCCATTCCACATCCTAGTTGGTCACCCGCTACTTGACTGCTTACACGGTTCTCAGCTCCATAACCATAGGTCCTTTACAATCCGTAACCTGTCAGCCGGCAGATTTTCCATAGGATCCTCGTATACCGAAAAAATTAGGCTTTACAAGAAATCGATCGATTGAGCTACTCATTATTTTCAGTTTAAAGAATTGGCGTCTTGAGTTCTCTGTACCATAAAGACGCTACTTTTTCAAGTTTTCAAGGTCACTCAGACCCCAAAATGTGAATACTGTCTTATAGAGAAGATATAGAGTTTGGAAAGAATGGAATTTGACGCACCGAGCTTATTATCTCTACTCGCGCTATGGTTAGTAAAGCACAGCCATGACGATGCTTCCCGAGGAGCCTTCCTACCAAGTCAGCCTTACAGAAACTAGGGTCCGCTTGATGCAGCTGATGCAATTTGAGCCAGTTGAGCTCCTTATTGGTGAACAGCAAATAGACGAAGATAATAAGCAATTAACGGCATTCACTGTGCCCAAACTAGGGCTATTCCAATGGCATGTGATGCTCTTCGACCTGCAGTCAGCACAAGCAACTTTTAGAGTGTGTTGGAGAAGGCCCTGAATGAGAACCTAACGCATTCATTTGTCCCGACGGCGTTATTGCTGCAATGATCAAAGGAAGAGCACTTCAGAAGAGGGTCTTTCATAAACTGCATGACTGATTTTGACGTAAAACAGAAAATATCCAAGATAATGTCACTGCCAACTTTTGGTGAGCTAATTCTTGAACGTTAATAAATGATTCCTCTTCAAACCTTGGAAATTACACTGGTGATAGGTATAGTGATGATAATGTGCGGATTAGCAATTTCGATGTTGCTTGTAAGAAATCAAGACTTGATAATGAATCTACTCAAGAGAGGCCCATATAAAATTTAAACCACACACACTGCTCTTGTCAAAAATACACATGAAACATGAATTCTAAAATTGAAAATGGTTGTAGTATAGAAACTGAGAAGGCAGATCTGAAAATTTTAATTAGCACGGGAACAAAAATAGTGGGAAAATTATATGTACAAATGAAAAATTGACTGAGATTCAATTAGGAAAACCCGACAGGAAAAATGCGAACTCAGCAATAAGTTGGCGATGTAGACTTGAGGGTGATACAGCTACGGGCAGTATCCAATTGGATTTATTGAGCCGATCGAATGCCACTTCCTCGAATTCGCGGGCGTTCTAGAGTGTGAGTCAGGATGAATAGGGCATGTTTTCATCCAGTGCCATCCAGTGCCATCCAGTTAGGTTAAAGAACATGTGTATATCGCCGGTCGAAGAAGGGCTATTCCAGTGTACTTAGTCTATATCTTGCTAGCGCTGGCCAAGCATATAGAAAGTGTACGACTAGTTCCTTTGGGTTCTTGTTGTTACAGCCACGACAGTGAGAGATAAAGTTAACACCAGGTCTCTCCACATGAACTCCAATGTTTTTTTACAGGAGTAAAAGGCTATACAGGCTAAAAAGAAACAGCTCTGATATCATAACGACCACGTCATCCTCATACGCCACTATCTTGATACCATTATTGTTGAGTAGATTCAGCAAACCGTTCATTGCTATGAGCCAAAGAAGAAGAGCAATCAAACCTCCTTGTGGTGTTCCTCTATTTAAATATCTTAAAAGTTGTCTGTTGCCAAGATCCGCCTGGATAACTCTTGTACTGAGCATCGAGACAATCCAGTTCTTCACAGGTGGTTCCACGCCCACGTTGGTAAGTGAGTCACGGATTGCATCTATATGGATATTCTTGAAAGCTTCTTCAATATCAAGAAGGGCAGCTAGTGTGAATTGTTGGAAATGTAGGGATCTCTCAATGGTAGTAATAACCCCATGCCAAGCCGTCTATGTTGATCTCCCTTTGAGGAAGGCATATTGGGCTTTGGATATTGATGTTTTGTCGTGTATGTTTGTGAGATGAATGTCTAGATTTTTTTGCAGTGTTTTAGTAAGAATGATAGACTGATAGGTTTGAAGTTCTTAGCCGATTCATGACCCTGTTTGCCATCTTTCGGAATAATGACTTTCTCCTCCAGCTCCTTGAAATGTAGTTAGGACATATACAGTTTGTGAATGTTTTCAGAAGCAAGAGTGTTACCACCGGATAAAAATATCGGAGAATAGATAAGAAAGATTTCAACCGTGAGAGCAAACACCAAAAAAAAAAAACGAGCCTATTCTTTAGTGTCGTCTTCGTCTTTAGATTTGATAATTCAGCTCTGGTACTTTACCCCTAACTTCTGTAATATTAAAACTTTACATTCTCTATATGTCGAGGTCTCGTAATAATAAAGGTCGCGAATATTAAGACACAAAAAGAGTTCTGTTTTTGTTTTCTGCATATATTTTTATATAAAATCGTTAGAGTTTTCAACTTAATTTTTTAAAGAATATCCAAACGGTACTTAATGCTAGCATTTTAATTACAGAATTACAATAATGCCTTTTATTATATCCAACCATTTTATAACCATTGGATTATTGGAAGAAACGTCTCGGTGTTTTTTTTTTTTACTCCAATCAGTAACGATCTTTAATATTTCTATTTACTTCTTTTCTTGCCCTTGTTTTGCTTACTTTTCATTTCAGGCTGTTTATTTTCTTTGCCGCCGGGATTAGTTGATACTGGATTTCTTTTTTTATCAGCTGATTTGCTTTTTTCTTCGCTTTGATCACATGCACAAGGTCCAAAAATATCTGAATGAAACTCTGCATAGTTTTCGAGCTTCTTAAAGCATTCACCTTCCAAATCAAAGTCACTGAAGCATTCCTGCAATTTTCTAAAAGCAGCCAAAGCTTGATTACATTCTGGACGTCTGTCGTCTCTTTGGTTGGGATAAGTGCAGCCAGTCGGTTCGGAAGACTGTTTTGCTGTGTCCATAATCTTAGCATTATTATCATCGGACGAATTTGTTTCTTCCGTTTCTGTGTTAATAAAAGCATAAAAGTTTGGCTTGGAACCAGGTGCTGGATTTTCTCTTGAATTCGGTGCTTGATAGCTACACTGGCAACTAGCGTTATTTGGATAACTATAAGTATACGCTTCATTTTCCGCCGGAGAATGATTAGTAGGACTGGGACTTTTCTTTCGCGAGGCACAAGCTGCTGATTTATATTCCGTTTGACTTTTGTCACTCGCAGCACGAGTCGTATATCTTGAACCACCTGATCTAGAATTGTTAACTCCTTTTTGCACATCGTTGCACGGACAGCGATTGCCTACTGTATGGCATGGATGATAATTGGTTGGATATGTGCTACAAAGACATCTTTCGAATACTGTAAGTTTCATCGGATCTTCCTCGTTTGGCAGTCTGCTGCATAGACATTGGGGATTATCTGAAGCACATGTTATTGTGTCGTCCGTGCGATACATGTCGCAAACGCAACGCTCAGTCACTGCAGAGCTTGGCATTCTCATTTCTTCCTCACGCATGTTAATATCATTCTCGGACCAGGATTTGCAAATTGTCCTTGTTGACTTTTTACCAGTCGCTAAACTATTTTCATTAAGCGGTGATTTGGCAGGTGGAGGAAGTTCATCCAATGGCATTGAAGATTCGTCAGTTTGATTGGAGTCGTCGCATTCACAACGTATATTTTCCGAAAAATTGGTTCTTCTAGTATCTTCCGTGCGGATGCTGCTTTCATGCTCGGACCAAGATTTGCAAATTGGTTTGGTTTTTGAGTTCTGAGAAGGAGCACTGTGAGCATATGCATTGAAATCTGCTTTAGTTAAGAGCTTTTCTCCCATTTCTCGAGCAGATGAAGAAGATGTAGATCCTCTCGAAACGTAACTGGAATCAGTTTCCCCCGGGGAAGAATTTTTCAATTCTTCAACAGCAGTCTTTGAGCGTGACGATGTTCGACACTCACAGCTGCATTTGGTAACAATGCCATTCTTTGCCGAAGAGGCGTTTGTATGTGCGCTCAAATCCGCTCTCAGCCGAGGACTACTTGATAATGGTTTTGGCGAGGAAATGGCATAACTATTTTCAGCAGATGTATTGTATCTGTTTTTGTCATTAGTTCTTGCAGATGCCGTTCTATCGGTAGCGTCGATAGCTATTTTCTTATCAGAACAACTGACAGTTTCATTTTCAACAGCTGATCTCTTCTTGAGACATGATCTTGTGCTTGTTTCCACTGGAGATAGACAAGGAGATGTCTTTCTTGAATTGCTATATTTCTGCAAAGATTCATCTGGTGATACTGTCTGCGTTGATCTGGCTGATTTTCTTATGGGCAAGTCCTTTGATGTTGCTTCTTTAGCTGAAGTTTCTAGGTGTGACAATTTTCTAGCAGGACATTCTTCCGAAGTGCAGCTATTTATGTTACAGCCCTCTCTACGACTTGGACTAGTTGATCTTTTATCGGTAGGAGAAATAGGCGATCTTCTATCGGTTGATTTGATAGATTGATTTTTATCAGCAGATTTGAGAGATTGTCTTTTACCAGCAGATTTGATTGATTGATTGATAGTCGATTTGATAGTTGGTCTATTATCAGCAGATGTGTTGGTTTGTTTCTTAACAGAAGGTGGTTTTGTATCAGGCGACTTTAGAGCTGTTATTTTATCATTAGCTTTTATAGGTGATGCTTTATCAGGAGACCTGGGAGATGACGATTTATCTGCAGATCTAACAGCTGATTTATTATGCGGAGATCTAGTACTTGCACCTGCAATATTATAAGCATTTTCTTCATTTTCAGATGTAGGAGTAGAACCTGACGAATAATCACAAACTCTTTGTAACGTTTCATTTATTGGTTCGGTCTGCGCTGATCTGGCACATTTTCTTACAGGCAAATCTTTTGCTCGTGACTTTTTAGCCGCTATAGCAGATGATTCTGCGCCTAATAGTCTATTTTTACTTTTAGCAGTATTTTCTTTTGAAGTGCAATAATTTATGGAACAACCCTCTTTCAGATGTGCGCTACTTGCTACTTTATCAGGTGTTGCGGTAGATTGTTTTTTATCAGGAGATGTGATAGTTGGTTTTTTATCAGGAGTAGTGATAGCAGTTCTGATAGGTGAGGATTTGCTTTGAGGCGTTTGTTTTCTATCATAAGTGTTAGATTTTCTGTTATCAGGTGCTGTAATAGATGGTTTATTATCAGAAGTTGGCGAAGCTTTTCGGCTATTAGGCGATGAAACAGATTGCTTCTTATCAGCTGTTATAGCAGGTAATGCGGAAGTTTTTCTGGGAGAGCTGATAGCTGAGGGTTTACTTTCAGGCGTGTTCGATTTTCTGTTATCAGGTGCTGTAAAAGATGGTTTATTATCAGGTGATGGCGAAGCTTTTCTGCTATTAGGCGATGAAACGGATTGCTTCTTATCAGCTGTTATACTTTGCTTTTTCCCGGAAGTACTAGCAGATGCTCTTATATCCGGAGAACTTTTGGATAACTTCTTATCAGTAGATTTTACAGGTGGTACTTTAATAGCCGATCTATTTTTGGTTTTATGTGCTTGAGACTCATATTCTTCTAAAACAGATGTAGAAGTAGATCCCCTTGAAGGGCTTCTAGAATCATAGCCTAGCTGCAAAGAATCAATCACTGATGGAGTTTGCGATGATCTATTTGTTGATTTTCTTGCAGGCAGTTCCTGTGCTACTGACGCTTTCGATACTCTGGTTGGTGATTCTGCACGCGATGATCTGTTACTTTTGGCAAGACTGAGATTGCTGGCATATGTCAAAACCTCTATCATTGATTTGCCTAGTTTTTTAGCTGGACATTCTTTTGAGGTGCAGGTATTTATGTTGCAGCTTTCTTTGAAACGTGAACTATTGGATATTTCAATTGGCGATGTGGTATATTGTTCATTATCGCCAGGCACTCTGTAGGCACTATTAGAAGAAACTTTCTTTTTTTCCGAAATTTTGCTCATAGTTGAAGAACGTTTTGCCGCCAATGAGCCACGTGTTGCGCCATCTTTGCTGCATAATTTTTTTCGGCCTTTTAATTTCTTATTTTTCTTTGAACTAGGATCACTATCAGTTGATGATTTATCTAATTCCGAATAATATCCTTTGCTAGATTTTGAGTCTTCCTCTTCAATTTCCTTGAGTTCATTTAGGAGATTATCGATGGGTGAATGTTTTGGAGGTTTCTGGCTTTCTGATAATGACTTGGTTATGACATTACCCTTTGTGTTTGTCATCGAAGTGGTAGCATCTATTAACATTTTTTGTTCTAATCTTTCCTTAGCTCGTCTCGTGTTAATTGCTGACATTGGTGAGAGGCCACTGGGCAAAGTTTCTTTTGGGGTCTTGAGTTTTTTAGCATCGTTATTCTTCTGGGCAACATTTTTGACCTTTTTAAGGTTATCTAGAATTAAATTGCATTGTTTTAAATTGTGCTGAAGAATTAAGTGCATAAAAAACCAGCTGATTTCTACAACCTGATGCTTTTTCAATGTGAAGTTAGCTCTGCCATTGATTTTATTTCAAAATTCGAATACTTTGTTGTAATGTGCTCGAGTTATGCTGCAATGTGCCGTAAAGGGATTTGCTTTATTTCAAAATTTTCGAGCATAAATTAATTTTTTCCATATATCAGCCATAATTTACGCCAAATTTTAAATCTCTCTACGGCACATGGTAGTACAATTTGCACACATCACAGCACATTTTGCGAATTGCTTAAGAACATAAATGGCGCTGCTAACTTCCTCTAAAAAAATAACATCATAAAAAATTATGCATGAACTTTACGTCACTTACCACTTATTAGCGCTCCGGTAGCTGTGCCTATTTTCGATTCGACTTCTGTAAAGTCCGTTGAACCAAGGCATGAACAAACGTCACATGTGCATTTAGAGCAACAAGGCGATGTTTTGGGCGTACATTTTTTATCACCCAGCATTTTAGTGGTATAATCAATAGCCTTAAACTTTTTCACCAACAAATCCGTCAAAATATTGCAAATTTCAAGCTCGTTAAATTGCTTTCTTTCCGTATCAGCTTTTGTTACTTCTGCAGTTTCAGGCTTTGGTCTAAGCTGCGGTGTTGCTTTTATAGCTTCTTTATTTACGCTTGCCTTTGATGCCATTTTATTTTCGTTTGCTTTTACCGTTGGCTGGTTTTCATATCTTCCAGGCTTTGTGCGTTCACTGGCATTGGCTAAATTACCACATCTCCGCATCATTTCTGCCGTACAGGGAAATTTTTTTGCGTCCACTTTGTGTTTCCCTTCTTGATTTTGAAGCTTATTCGTTTTTGCTAGTTCGCCGGGTAAATTGCGTGAAGTTTTCGAGCTGCTCTCTTTTAAAGTTGTTGCACTCTTATTTTTTTCTACTTTTGTGCAATCCTGCTTTTTCGGATCGCAGTAATTTTCTAAAGCCTTAAACATAATCTCCAAATCCTGCGCATTCTTGCGTCCTTTATTTTTTTTCTTAGTTTGTAAATGCTCCTGATCTTTAGCTTCTTCTTCTGCTACACGTTTGGAGAAACTTTTTCTTTTTGTCAGTGTTGATTCCGTAGCCAGACGCAAGCTTTTTGCACAACAGCTGTTGCCAAAAAGTAACTGACCGTTCCAATTGGCACAACTGGCGCCTACTGAACGGGGCCCACAAAACTGGCAACCGTTGTCAAATACGTTACAACATGGTGGACATACTTGAGAACAGCCGCCTGTTCCGCGGTAATAACATGACATTCTTATAATTTTGTAATTAGAATGTTTATATTTATTTTTTTTTTTGTGAAACGAATTTGTTTGAATTTGTTTTTTTTAATATTTTTTTATTGTTTTTTTTTTTTGTTTTTTTGAAAATTATTGAAAACAAAACTGTTGAAGCATAAATACTTTATTGTTGCCCTTTTTAAAATTCAATTATGAAGTCAAAAAGAAAGTGGTTTTTATGCAAATTTTGTACTAAGCATCAATGTTGTTGCTGTGTGTTGAACATTCGTCAAATTTGGTCCCGTGGTAGTGTGCTTGACTGCCAATTGAGAGGTCCCGGGTTCGAATCTGCATCTTTACTGCAGTTCATTTTGCTTTTTTATTGAATTTGATCATCAACTTTCAAATTACAGTCGCCATATTGAATACAAATTAGAATTCATCCAATGGTCAATAGTTCATAGTCAAATGATCAATGGTCTTTTATCCAATGTGCCAAACTTTATTTTTTTATTTTCTTCTTAATGACCTTTTGATCGTTTTCTTCTTTTAAATTATTTTATTTCCCAAAAAAAAAGTATCTCAGAGCAATGTTATTTAGTGAACCTTGTTATTTCATAGGAAGAACTAAAAGATGCAAAAAAGAACCAAATCGGTCAACCATTAATTCCATCTCTCATATAACCGAAAACGGTAATCTGGCTTATTTCCCAAAAAAAGGATCCGGGAGCGATGTAATCAGGTGGACCTAGTTTTTTTTATAGGAACAACTAGTATGTGCGAACAAGAACTAAATTGAACAATTAATACACCCACCTCTCATAGAACCGAAATCGGTAAACTGATATATTTCCCCAAAAATTCATCTCAGAGTAATAATATTTCTTGCACCTAGTTTTTGCGACCAGTTCTTTCCAATTTAACACTTAAAAATAATTTTTTTAAAAATTTCTTTAAAATCCTCCCACATTTTTTCATTTTTATTCTTATTTTATAATTTTCAATTTACCACCGAGTAATATTTCTCTAGATATAGCTGGTTATGACTGTTATTCCTTGGTAAAACCTCAAAAAATTTGCTCAAAAGTATAACTACAAAACTGCATTTTTTAAAGAGAATAGCAGCTATTTAAAGTTAATTTTTTTTTAAATACTTTTCAACTTACACGGCACACCTACGCACAAACTATTGACAGCTAAATTAGAACACGTAGGCAACTTTCGATTCATGTGACCTTTCAATGATATGATTCACAACTAGTTTTGAATATCGAATGGTTAAGTAAGCTCTGATTGTTGCAACTGGTGTGACTCGTCGGTGCATAACCCTCTCACGTTTTACCATATCGTACCTTACTTCACTTGAAGTTCTATGATATATTCCGGAATGCTTGTAGTTCGAACCTTGCAGTATTCTGCCTTTCGTCTACCCTCGTAACCGAATTTATCGTATTCTCTGCTTACTGTGCTATCTGAACCTTGCTTCCTGTAAGCTTTTCAGTCGCCCTCACATCAGAGAACTATTAGCTTGTTCTGCTTGCTGCTCTGCCTGAACCTCGCTTTTATGAAGCTATTCCGCCGCCGCCCTCACAACAGAAATATAGTTATTTTTTGTACTTTTGCTGCCCACGCCGAAACCATGTTTTTTTTTTAACGTTTCCAGCAATATTACCTAATATCGTCATTCCATATATTTTGGTTTTTTCATTTTGTAAGCATTAAGATGGGACAACATTCGTGGCAGAGAAAATAGACCTTTTTTTTTAAATTCATAACTCAGTCAAAAACAAACATTTTTTCAAAATGAACAAATTTCAAGAAAAAAAATCAAAAAATATATTTTTCACTCCAACATGGTTTTATAGAGCTCCAAACTGGCGGTAGAGAAAAAAACGGGGCCTCGTGGTTGCAGCGCTGTGAGTCGCATTGTCCGATCTAGAAAAAAATAACTTTTTTAAATCTTGACAAAATTAATTATCGTATGACAGGAGCTTTTTTTTAAATTTTTTTCAATTTTTGGTGATGTTCCAAATTTGAAAGTGTGTTTTTTCGAACAAAATATTGACTTTAAAAATTCATAAAAAATCGAAAAAAATTAAAAAAAGCTCGTGTTATTCGATAGCGAATCAAGTTTAAAAAAATACAAAAAAAAAACAATTTCGTCAAATAATGAACCCGCTAATGCCGCAACCAGTACGAAAAACAAATTAAAAATGCGCTCTCACTAATCCGGCTGTAACTTTTGAACCCGTAGGAATTTAAGAATTTTTTCTAAGGATCTTAAGAATCTTTCCTAAAATACAAAATTATAAAAAAGTCGATTTAAAAAAACGGCCAGTGTCATGTCCCCCTTAAAGTACACAATTAGTATTAGTTTAATTGAGGTACAACCTTTAAATTATAGTCCCACCTATTTCTAATTTAAAGCATTAGAATTCTGAAAATCCAAAAAATTGAGTGCCACGCCCACATATTCAATCATGTTCAAATTTTGTTCGATTTTTAATTCCCAAAAACCAGAATTGTGCATAAAATTTGGCTGTCTTAGGCTTAGTCGGCTTCCACTTGAAATTCAAAATGTCTGTCAGTTGCATAGGAGTTGTCACGCCCCCTTTACAAAGAAGTTAGAGTTTTTCATGAATTTTGGCTATTGTAACTTTGCTTATTTTTCAATAATAGCCAAATATGTAGTCTAATTGTATGACAGGTGCCACGACACGTTATGTAAGATTTACTATCATGTTATGTTAGAATACTATCTAGATTCTTTTATTAATTTTGGCTATCGTTGCCGTCTTTATTTGCCAGTAACAGACCCAAATATTTCCTAAGTGAATGACTAATGCCACGCCCATTTTTTTAAATATTATGCTATACGTAACATTTTAAGTAATCATTATCTACAGCATTTTATGAATGTTTGCTTTTATAGTTTTGCAGTCTTATCACTTATAGCCCAACATTTATTTTAATTGTACAACAGCTGCCACGCCCACTTGTATAATCACATCCAAATTTTGTACGATTTTAAACCACCAATGTTTGCTCACTGGAATGTTTCAAAATTTGAGTTATCATAGCTTTGCTTGTTTCTTAGTTTTAGTCCAAAATGAATTCTAGTAGTGTATGGTAGTGGGCGTGGCAACTAGTTTAAAACTTCTTAAAAAACTTGCTTGCACTTTTTTAAACCTAAAACATAAAAAACGATCAAAAGTTATTTCATATTAATTTTTTTTCTCTAAATTGTACTGAACGCAATACTGTGGATCGTCTGGGTCCAACGTCAATTGTATGTCTGACAATTTCTGCATAAATTATTTTATTGAGCTATAGCATATTAAGTGCTCAAGTTGTATGAGAAGTACCATATATGACCTGCGTTTTTATTTCCATTCCATAAGCCAGCATATAATTTTCTGCTTCAAGAATTCCGTTAAAAGTCGCATCCTCTTTCCAATTTTATAACTCCAGCTTCAATATTTTTTCAGTAATCCTATTTTGTAGTAAATTAGGAAGTGCCACACCTCTTGTATTATTATTTCAAAAAAAGGGACAAATTGGCCCTTTCAGCTCTTAAAAGGACATTGACCGAGCTTCTTATGATTAATTGTGTTGTGTGTTTTATTAAATGTTTGTACAGAACTGGACCTTCTCTACTCCGAGCGGCTAATGTTAATGGTTTCATGAAGCTTTAGATGGTTTTTACTCTCTGAGGTATACCATTGTCTGCAGATAGGTCACGGTAATTCAAAAAAAATTTTTCTATTGAAAAAATTTCTGCCAGATGTGGGGGTTAAACTTGGTCTGCCGCGTTCATTTGGCTCTCACGCCACAATCTAAGCACGCACTGCCACGGCCGTCACGAATTCTCATTAGAATTTTTCGCGATGATTACTCTCTGTGACAAGTCCCAACACTCCCAAGTTGAAAAAGTAAAAACTGAAAGTATGTGAGGGTTCTGTTTATTGTTTTTTAGTAATATTACATTGGTCAAAATTTCTCACATCCATGGGTCAGCTTGAATCTAAAATTTCGAATTTTTTTACCATTTTGCTACATGTTTAACTTTTCTTTTGGTAAATAAAATACTAATTATGATTTTTTTAAGCTTAACTGCATGTTCAACAAATTATTTCCGCACTGATTTCTAAGTAGTTATTTTAACTATCTTCTGATTGAGTCTGGCTGACCGAGTATATAGTCCGGCCGACAGGTCCAACATTCTATTTCTGTAATTTTGCTGTTGTTTTTGCTCTTGTTTTTGCTGTGTTTTTTTGCTGTTGTCTTTTTTGCCTTCACGTTATTTGAATCTGTGTGTGCTTTAACATGAGCTTCTTTCTTTAAGCCATAGATGGAGTATGTTTTTGGGCTTAGATAACGTGATTTAGATGTACCCTTTGAAGTTGATTTTGACCTTGATCTGGAACTCGTTCTTTTTGCTTGTTCACCGCCTGTGGCTTCTTTGTTGCCGTGTGTATTTTTTTGATCCGAACTAGACCTTTGCGACCGATTTTTAAATGAAATTTTTGAATGTTGTCTATTTAATGATGATGTTGCATTGCGATTTATTCTACAAACTAGACTTGATTTATAGACTACGTGGCTCAATGCATTTTCTTTATTACTCCGACGCGTTGGTGATGCGTTTTTTTTATTATTAGTATTGGTCATTGTAGCATTTGTACAGTTTGTCGAATCATTGAATTCTGCTTGTTGAATTTTTACCAACTTCCACGTCTGCGTGAATTTACTTTTAAATACCGGAATTTGTGTTGAAACTTGTAAACTGTCACTTTTGCATGTTTATATTCTGTTTTGTTTGTTTATTTTTTTTTTTTTCTAAAGCTGTCTTATTCGATTGTTTGATTTGAGTCATGAGTTGCCTGAAGCTGATTTAACTGGAGGGTATGTAAGCTTACTAGTATCGCCTGGGGTCTTTTTTGTTTGCCTCTTTATAGTTATAAAAAATAGTCGGTGCACTCCTTCTCCGCACTCTGATTCACTTAAAAAACAATTATCAAAATCGGTTGAGAAACACGCTAGAAAATGGTTCTTAACTGTTTTCCCTACGCCAATTTATATATAGATAAGACTCTATTACTACTCGTCATTTACTACGACTGCTTACTACAACTTTTCCCTCATCTTAATGATTTCTACTTCCTACTGAATTATAGAAGAGAACTCTGTTGATCCTAATTTTTTTATGTCTTTCTCCAACAACTAGTATAATTTCCATAAGTCAAGTGGAAACGCGTTTGACTGCCAGCCTAGAGATTCCAGGTTCGAACCCCCACCAGATTATGTTCCGTAACGCTCTAATCTTTCTTCAATTTTGCTCTCATTTCTAATCATCAGCCTCTCTTTTGAATAAACCACAACTTACTCCTTACAACCCAAAACTGAAAACTCTATAACTAAGCTTATGTCTAAGCAAGATTAACAAGAATAATGTTTGGTTTATGTATGTTACAATTATACTTAGATAAGTACAAAAAATGGTCGAAGCCAGTTACAACAAACTTTTTGACAAAAAAATATGCAAGGCATTCCAGTTCTAAAGAACAATAACTCGTAGGATGATTCCTTGTGATAAGACGAGCAAAAAATGATATGAGTTATGGGAGACGACCTACGCATGAAGTTATGTCTATTAGTAAGTCTATTATTAAACGTTATGACCTATTTTCTTTACTTTCCTTTCCGGATCCCAAGTGGGGCGTTTGCCCTACGCCCTCTCCCCACCCATACAATATTATGCTCGTCTTAACTCAAACAATCCCTCCCTCATTTTTGTCCTCTAAGTCTGAGAGACCCTGTATTTAATTTGTTTTTCGAACTTTTAGAAATGTTAATATTTTTAGTGAAAAACTCATAATTCTGCTTTGGTTTAGTAGAAAGCAGAGTTAAGAATTTACTCAAGTTATTGAACTACAGTAGTAACTGAAGTTTACTGATAAAAATTAGGTGTATCGCTTAACGAAACAGCTGTCTAGTCTACAAGTGATTCTTTCCATTAACCCTGCTTCAGATGGAATGATGGTCCCTGCTTAAATTTTATATATTTTGCTCAAAAATTTAAAGATATCTTTCAAAAACTTGTAACTTTTAATTGTGTTTCATGTCACTATATTTTCATAATCACTACAATTTTGACATAAAAAATATGGGCATATCCTTTATACTATCTTTCAGTTCAACTATTTTTAGTTAAATGAGTTTTTCAGAGCAAAACCTTTACCTTATCTTACCTTAACTACCCTATAATAACTACCTTATAACTATGAAATCAAATATTTTCCTTATTTTACAAAACCTAAAAATTAAAATTAAGAGTTAAGATCAAATAACAATGAGTCCGGAACTCTCAGTCTGAAACTAAGATCTGAAATTCTATAAAAAAATCAGGTTCTTATTTTTATGTTCTGATTTCAGGACTGAAATTTAAAACATGAATTTGAACCTGAGACCTATATTTTTCAGGTCAGAATTCTACCATGAATTCAGACCAGAATCTTAACATTCAGTACAGTTCTCGTAGGAAATCAATTTAATCAAAGTAATACCCAATTTCAGGTCTGAAAGGTCGTGGTAGTCTGCTTGACTGCCAACTAAGAGGTCCTGCGTCAGTCCCTGATCCCCGGCCAAGGCCCGGGATCACAACTCAGCCGTGAAATCAGACCGGAACGACTATATGAGAAAATTTTAATAATAATATCGAATTTCTGTTTCAAGGAGATGGACGAGTTTCTATAAAAAATTGTGCTCCTGTAATACCTGAAGTCCTTGGTTAAGGACCCTACGAAGAAAAGAACTGTTTCAGTACCTATCACGTGATAGGTTTCTAAGTGATAGTGACTGGTCCCAATTCTGCCACCAACATGAAACCAACCGGTCCCTTTTTCATGGCGTTGTCACTGACAGGGGTAAATTGACACCGGCTACATACCTTTAGACCAATCTTAAAACCGGTACAAAAATATATCAGCAGGGGTCAATTGATACCTCATTCTGATACCTTTGGATCTAATCAGTAGAACACGGTTAAATTAAACGCACGTTGTTAATGAAATTGAATCAATGTTTTGGAAGTTCATGTTAAGCTAGCGTTCACGTTTAGCACTCGAATGACCTGGGTTCAATCACCGACAAAACCATCAAAAGAATTTATTTTTATTTAAAATATTTTTTTAAATGAAAAATGAAATGAAGAATTTTTTCAAAATTTTAAGCAAATTAATTTTAAGGTTATTTTTATTGGTTCAGTGAAATAACGCCCAATGAAATAACGCCCAAAATAAAAAATGAAATAACGCCCAAAAAATTTCCATACAAATTTGGGCGTTATTTCATAATGAAATAAGGCCCAAAATTTTGGGCTTTATTTCATTTTATTTGGGCGTTATTTCATTTTTTATTTTGGGCTTTATTTCATTATGAAATAACGTCCAAAATCAAAAATGAAATAACGCCCAAAATATTTTAAATGATTTGCTTTGAAAATATTTTGGGCGTTATTTCATTTTTGATTTGGGCGTTATTTTATTTATTTTGGGTTTTATTTCATTTTTTATTTTGGGCGTTATTTCATTTTTTAAAGCCCAAAATATTTTGGGAGTTATTTCATTTTTTATTTTTGGCGTTATTTCATTGGGCGTTATTTCACTGAACCATTTTTATTATGTATATTATTAAATTATAATTATTGATACTTACATAGCCAGGATACGAAACCACGTCCTTCGCATAACAGTCTAGCACACTTCCACTGAGATATTGGTAACGATAAGATAAATATAGCAAAACACATTTAAAAACTATTGGTCCCGTTTTGAGTTATATCAAACCTCTCCTGTGAAAGGTTAAATTAGAACTGTCACACAGGACCGGTCACGTTAAGGCAATTAACCCTGCTTTCTCCGTAGGGCAGCTTAACAAAAAAAAAAAAGCGTGATAGAGTGATCATTTGGTTGCATAAAAATTCTATTCAGTTTTATTTAATTTATTATCATTCTTCACAATTCACAGAAATCAATTTTCATCTAGAATTTAGAATTTAGTGTTAATTTCAGCAGCTTCTTCATTTTAACCCTTAAGTTTTTCCACAAGCACTGTCAGTTGTAATAAATTATTTTCCAACTCTATTTTTGTAAAGCTTTTTAAAGGCAAAAAATAATTTTTACACTTTCTGATCATTTGTTTAATTGTTAAAGCTATCTTCTACATGATGAATCTCGCTGACCTAGTATATAGTCCGGACGAAACTGCGAGCAATCTGTTTCTATCTTCAGCTTTCTTGTTCTTTTTCTTTGCTCCCTGCCCGTTGTTAACTCTGAGCGTGTTTTACTATCAACAGCTTTCTCTGCCTGTATTTTGGCTGGTTCTTTTAGATAATTTGGTGATCGGTAATATCCTCCAGGAGAAATTTTATAGCGCGTTTGTGGCTCATCATCTTCAGAACTAGTGGAGGCTATTTTTCTTGATCTGTGTTGCTGCTGAGCTCGATGCCGTGTCGGATAACGTTTATACAGATAGTCATCATCCGAAACAGAATGTTTTGATCTGGATCTTGAACGGTAAAGTCGACTTTGATTTATAAACTGACCATGTATTTGCGGTCGATAGCCCCTAGCATTAGCATTTTCTTTATTTGGACTAGATGTGCGAGATCTATTTGTTCCACAATTTCCTAAATTTTGCCTGTTTGATGGTGATGTTGCTTCATTACGATTTGAACTGGCATTTAATTTGGCATTTGGACCTGGTTGATAGATAACATGGTTCAATAAAATTTCCTTGAGTTTTGCGCGCTCGTGAAATCCGATTCTAAAATGCGTTGGATAGGCCATTGTGGTATTTTATCAGTGCGTAAAATCATTGAAACATTCTGTTCAAGTTTCTGCAAGCTTGCCAAGATTGCGGTTAAAATTGTATTTTTCGCACAAGCTGTGTCTTATCAACAAACGTGCTGCTGCTTTGCCAAAATTTAGCTTTTAACTTTCAAACTGACACTATTTTGTATGTTTGTTTTATGATTTGCTTTCAAAAAGCTTCTATTTTTTTTTCCAAAAAGCTGTCAAATAAGTAAACACTACAAAATTTTAGAACATGTAGATTACATTGACTTCTTTACAAAAGAGTGTCTTCGGGTAGTCTCTCCGGTAAATTTGTGAGACAGAGATCTATCACCCAGATTTAATTAAAACGGGTAAAAGACATGAAAGAAACCACAATGTTAACTGAAGGAGGGTTAAAAACTTCATGATTTGCTGGTCCCTTAAATAGATATAGAATTTTCTATCTCCATCGCGATCCATAACTCTTACATAAGTCAACTGATTTGTCCTCGAATCTGCTTCGCCATATTCTAATCTTTAACAGACAACTTTTAACTGATCTCTCTTTGCGATTTTCTCTATTTTGTTTCGTGAAATTCAGGTAGTCCGCAACCAACTGGCTTTTTTCAACCCTTTTAAAAAATTGTTCCCTATGTGAAGTGGTGAATGACCTGCTCCAATAAACTAATCTTTCTAATCAGCCATTCTCTCCCTTCAGACAGTTCTAGTATACAATCTGGATCATTCCCATATAAGCTACTGGGTCATACAAACAGAGTTTGTATTTGAAATTAACGGAAAAGCACAGTCTTCTTCTTCTTCGCTTCAGCTTTCCTATCGCACGGCTATTCTTTTTGATAAAATTGATCATCAAATTCACGCTTTATTGTTAAATACCACGATATTGCCAACCGATTTATGCGTCTTCTTCGAGAAATTACACTTCCGAGCAATCTTTCTTAACAATAGAAAAATAATCAAGTCTTCTTAGAGAAATTACACTTCCGAGCAATCTTTCACACAACAGAGCCATTGTTTCACCAGCTGTGTGTTAGAGGTTAAAGCGTCCAGCTGCAAATAAATGTCGTTCACATCCATAGCACCAAATTCGGGCAAAAAAAATGCAGTCAACATTGTTCGGTAATGTTATCCAGTCTTTGTTATGGTCGAACCAGCATAATTTTCGAAAAAAAATATGGTTGAATAACAACGTCAACATCACCGATGAGTTCACTATGGGTCGATGGTAAGGTGTTTTTTTTTTTGTTATTGTTCTTGGGTTTTCAGTGTCTCAATGGGACATTTTGTATGTTCACATAGCCAGAAAAATGAAATTGGCCTTGTACATGCATTTCCAGCACCGAATCAACGAACCTACGGCATTGTGGGTGCTTTTGTGGTTTCAATTATTGTATCCACCGGACTTTATGAGTCTTTCAGTATAGATTTTTATGCAAAATGCAGTGCAAACTGGCTTTGCTTGATAGGTTAAATTCCTGTGATCATCCCGAAATCGACAAACCTGGTTTTCAGCCATACTCTTATATACTCTCAGATACAGGGGCAATATTATCTTTTTCTCCAACCAGAAGAACAAAATTTGACACCTTAACACCACAAACTTGTCCGAGATGTACGAACTTTATTGATTCATTTCGCAATAGTTAGGCGAGGAGACGCTTAATAATGACTTAAACGAACTTCACGAACCGTCTTCGCTCAAAATTTGTCTTTTGTAGTAAACAGCTACTATTTCAATGCGTCGTGTGATCGTTTATCGATACATTTCTAAAAAGCCAGTAAAAAGTAGCGAAATTTTATATTTAACCTCTGGAGAGAACTTTTATCTCTCTTCTGAAGCTTTAGAAAACTTATTTTATATCGTTGTTAAGTATTCAATTCGGTTAAAAGATTATTTTCAACCAGGAGTTTAGTAGCCACTTGTTTTAGAAAGCATCAAACCAGTTTCCATTACTTTGCTTCTTATCAAAGTACTTCTTATCATCTTTACTTACCTCCTCTAGATTTAATCGACAGGGAATTGCTAGTGCAGTCCTGATACTAAAGAAGTTTCTAACCTTATTCAGAAATAACAGCGGAAACACTGCCTTACTATTCTCAGCCTACTTTCATCAGCTTTTTGAACTACCGCAACGAGGCACTTAATGTCAGCCTTAACTTATCTCCTCTAGATTCAATTGCCAGAGAATAACCATCTCAGGCCTGAAGCTAAGAGGGTCTGGAACCTAAGGAACCGAGCTAATTTGTGTCTAAAACTATGATATTTGTATCTCGTCAAGCCAAGAATGAAAGCCAACAAGCATAACCGGATTTAGCTTACCATGCTTACTCTTAACTCGATGAGAGACAAGGAGGCGGTATTTTCTCGCCGTTCCTGGCGATTGAGATTTCTTTATGCCATCCCGATCACTCCAGTGTGGCAGAGAAACATCCGACGGAGTTTTTGGTCATCCAAAAAGCTAATTAACACCTCAATCAGATTATTCATATGATAACACAGTGAAACACTTAAAATAATTCTTATATACCACTTTATAGAAGTGAAAGTACTACCCCATGAGAGCAAAACCCTAGCGGGGTCATACCATTTCCGAGTTAAGGGACAAAACACTCAAAAAGAGTGTTTAGATATTCCTTTTTTTTTGTGTTCCCTTCAGTAAAAGTTTAGCCAGACCAGTTATTGACCAACTCGTGTGAATTTTTGGTAGGGATTGTTTGGAAAATTATCATTTAACCCCTTGACCCCAATTCTGGAAAAGTTGGAGACCCAAAAATGATGCATTGAATTGCATAGAAATCCACTGTTCACCCAAATTAAATATGTCAAAAAAAATATGTTTCGCTCCTAAGTTTGCAAAACCCCGATAGGGTTCGAGTCCCAGGTTCGAATCCCGGCCAGGTCATGCAACTTTCTACTTTTTTGCAACTTTAGTAACTTTCCTTAGTTCTTTCCTCATTTGTAACTGAAGATCTCCATCCATCGGATCTCTTTGAAGATTAGACAATTGCCCGCGACAATTGCCCGGTCTTTTGAGAGTCATACAGGCAACGCCGAATGCAAGCAGCTGAGGCCATAAAAGTGATTCGCCGAGACGATTTGCCGAAAATTTTTGAAAAGTGCTTTCATTTCTTGGGCGATCGCAAAGCGATTCATTTTCGAACGATCGCCGGAATGACCGAAGGAAGATTTTGAAATTTTTCGAGAATCGTCCATTCATTTCTTCTGCGATCGAAAAGCAATCCATCTTCCAACGATCGCTGGAATGAACGAAAGAAGATTTTGAAAATTTTTGCCAATAGCGCATTTATCACTTGGGCGAACGAAAATCGATCCATCTTCCAAAGAACACTTGAGATCTTCCAATAACCTTCCGAAATTTTGCAGGAAGTCAACTGGTGGATTTGGTTGTAGATAGAAATAAATGTGAACGCTATGTTCACAAGGGGATTTAATGTTTTCACGATTTCCCCACATTGGTCAAAGTGCAATATAGTTGTTATGACTGGCTCAATCATATTAATCTAACCCAAAGCTGGTTTAAGAAGATCTCATTTTCAAAAATGATCTCTGAGAAAGAACAATTGTGCCTTCTGTATGATGGTAACGAGGTATTTCTTAGTCGCAAGTCTAACTTCCAGAATCATCTTTGCACAAAGCGCTTTAACTTAACTCCTTTTCAAATTTGATGGCTTTGTGTTGTCAGGTACCGCATTTCCAGACTCGAAAATTATTCTCAGCTTCCAGAAAACAGTTCTTCACAGTCGAAACAATGGACATAAACGTGGTATAATCTACATCGATTACCTTTCACCGAAAAGAACGATCTATGGCGAATACTATGCAACCGTATTGAACCGTTTCAACGACGCTTAGAAAGAGAAACGTCTCCATTTGGCGAAAAAAAGTCATCAAGACAAGACAATGTGCGTGTTCACTCGTGTTCAATTTCATGAATTGAAGTACGAATTATTTCCTCATCGAGCATATTCCCCAGATATGACCCCCAGCGATTATTTTCTGTTTCCACACCTGAAGAAATGGCTCGGCGGAAAGAGATTCAACACCAGGGAGGAGCTCATCACCAAAACAGAGGCCTATTTTGAGGACCTTCCGAAAACTTAGTTTTCAGATGAGATCAAAAAATTTAAGGAACGTAGGACGAAGTTATCGAGCTAAAAATGCTGTCTTGTTTTATTTTTCATGAAATTATCAAACGGCCCTCGTACTTTCAAATAGACCACAGTTGCAATAGAGATAGCATGTTTCCAAGCCTAATACACAGCGTTGAATACATCTTAGAAAATAATACAAGGATCAAAATAGCCCCGCTGCCGTGTAGTCAGAACGGGGTTTTTATTATTTTTTTATATCTTTACATTTTTTTTTATATTTTTATTAAATCAAACACTTAAACGTACCCTAAGAAGGTACGGCCCCTTAACACAATACAAAAAACATGAATTAAGAATGTGGAATAAGCATTTCTTCCCAATTGTCCATCATATTGTTATAATATTTATATGAAGTTATATGAATATTGTTACAACTGTTGGACAATCAGGAAATTCAATTTATTCCAATTCGAATTATGTTTAACTAAACGCTTGTTCCTTCTTGAGCCTGATATGTGCTTTTTTGTTTCAAATTTAAACAGTGTGCCGGCACAACCTGGGGTGTCACCTCATTTGGGCAACTTGCCAAAGCTAACCCCTAAATGTCTGTCGCTGACCAAGTATGTAGTCTGGACGTAATGCTGTACATATTGATTCTTCCTTCAGCTTTCTTTTCGCTGGTTTATTTTCCTTACCCGCATTACCCGGCTCGGTACGCATTTTATTATCGGCTTCTTTTTGCGAGCTATTCGACTGTTTAAGCGGCGAGTACTTGTTGGCTATGGGTATACGTGATTTGGATGGATCACTTAGGTAACTGGGTGATTTGTAATAACCGCCAGCAGCAACTTTAAAGCGTTGTTGTGGTGGTTCATTGTCATCGGAATTTGCGGGTGATTTCTCACGTGATCTGCATGGCTGCTGCTGCTGTGTTTGATACCGCGTTGGATAACGTCTACGCAGCAAATCCTCTTGCTTCGATTCGGCACGATTTTTTGGTGATCTTGATCTCTTAGTTCCTGCTGGAATATCTTGATAATTCTGTCCATGTATTTGTGGTCGATAGCCTCTATCAGCAGCGTTATCTTCCCTACGACTTGGACTGGGCGTTCGCGATCTATTCACGGGTGAGGTATTTCTACTGGGACTTCTTCTTCTACGATTGGGACTACGACTTGGACTGCTATTTGGGCTTGATGAATGATCTCGCCTTGGCTCCCATAGATTTGGGCGCGTATGAAACTTTCTGCCAGTTGCTGCCTCTAAGGCTGCAATTCTATAACGTATTGGATAGTTCACGGTTGCATTTCGCCAATCAGTGGAATCATTAAAACATGCATTGTGCCTTTCTTGACACACACCCGGTTGAGGATTTGGTGATTTACTGCGACGCCTGGCGGTATGACGTTCTAGCATTGCTCTATCTGCTTCTTGTCGTGCAGCTGCTTGTTGATAACGCATCGGATAGTTTTCCGTCACTTCCGACCAATCGTAGGCATCTCTTGAACACAGTGTATGCCGTTCTTCTGCCTGGGACGAACACTGAGACATGCTGTGCATTTTTTTCATATGTTTTTGCCGCCAAGCTCGTTCATCTGCTGCATCCTGCGCAGCTTGTTGATAACGTATAGGATAGTTTTTCGTAGCTTCTGACCAATCGTAGGCATCCTTCGAGCATGCTTTATGCCGATGTGCTGACACTCTGCCCTCGTTCTCCTCCTCCGAGCTTGGACTGCATATACGGCTCTTTGAGCGATTTCTGGCCTTATGCCGTTCAAGCTGATAAGCTTCTTCTGCAGCTTTTTCACCTTGTAGCCTATAGCGGGATGGAAATCGTTCATTCGCATAGGACCAATTGATGGCATCTCTATAGCAATTTTCATGCCTTTTGGCATTTGGACTGGTATCGCCTCTAGGTGCATTCTTCAAGGCGTTTTTTCTTCTCCTGCATTCTTCATCGCATTCTTGCGAAGATTTGCTGGCACCATCATCTGACTCCATTTGACGATCATTTTGCCATTCATCGCCCTTAAACTTAGACAAATCGCTCATGTAACCACATTGTGTGTGCCTTTCGGGTTTGATAGGCATTGGGCACGCATTAGCTTGTTCTTTTTCCGCACAACATGATTGCTTGGATATCTTGTGGCTAGTATCGGAAAATCGTATGCAACGCTCTTCGCATTCACTTGACAGTCCGGTATCACTTTGTGCTGTCTGAGCTGGGAAACACTTTCTGAGTATTGAGCTTGAATGCACATATTTTGTTGATTTTGAACTTGGCAGTTCACAAGTTTGCTCAGGTTCAAAATCTTGGTGATGATGTATGTTCTGTAGCTGTTGCAATCTGGGATCATTTTTGCTTGGATCACAAAGGCAGTTTTGCTTTTGAGACTGACAATTGCTACAATGATTTTTCGGAAGATTGCGGCTCAGGCAAGTTTTAAGCTTTGGATTAAAGGGGCGTGACGAATCGTCGCTGGTGAGTGGTGAAGATGAGCCGCAGGATCTGTGCGGAGAATTAATTGATAGTGCCGAAGAACTTTTAGTGCATTCATTATAAAGATTCTGTTTATCGGGATAGTATTGTACATGAGCCGTAAAGGCGGCAATTGTGGTGTGCTTAGGCGGCTTCCGCTTGGCTTGCTCAGCCATTGTGGCAGCTGAGGAGTATGGTTGCTGCTTTTGCGCTGTTTGCTGTGACAGTTCCTGCTGGTTTTGTGCCGAAGTGCTGGGCAATTGGGAATTTTTTTTCGCAGGCACATCCTCGTCCACCGCTAATACATGATTTCTATAACCATGTAAACCTGGACGCATATAGGCGGCCGACTTAAATTTGCTGACCGAACTTGTGTGTTCCGGCTTGATTTTCATGGGTGAGGCTTCATAGCGTAGTGATTTTTTGTGCGGTGCTTCCAATAGAGCGACACGATTTTTTGGCTGTTCATGACCATAGCCATGTATCTCTGGTGGACCTATGGAGGCCATAGAATCAGAGTTACTTGGTGATTTTCTGTGCTTTCTTGTTTCATGCTGGTTTCTGGAGGCTGAGTAGGCATATTTCTCTCGCTGACTGCAGCCAGTCTGCCGTAGTCGATAGCCATGCAAGCGTGGAGCCAGCGAATCTGTTGATGCACTTGTCGAAATTGCCTTCTTCGGCGCTCTGCCTCGCGATGTTGATAAAGGTGATCTTGTACGCACAGCTTGAGTATGATACGTTCTTGTATTCGTTCTTCTGCCGCAGCTGGAAGATTCTGCTGCTGTTGAGAGTGAACGCTCACGCATAGGTTTCGTGCTGCGTTGATTATTTTTATAGGCATGCACCCGTGGTGCCAGAGAGCTGGCTGTTGCTGTCTTAGCAGCTGAGCTTTTGCATGATTTAATGGGCGGAGGAGGAGGTGAGGCTAGGCGTTTGCATGAAGTTGCATATACGTTGTGTGTATGTTTATAGCTGCGCAGCTTATGCACGCGTGGCGCCAAAGAGACCGTATCCGAATCATCATCTCTATCGGAAGGTATTCTGCACTTTGTAGGTGAAGCTGATTGCTTACGTCTTGGCTTAGGCGTTGAGCTGCTATAACGACTCACCTCTCTATATTGACTATAGCCATGTACAGTTGGATTCAGCTCTGTCGCCGAGGCTTTGCTGTGTAGACTGTGCGATCTGCCTTTAGTCAACTGTTCTCTCTCACTAGATGCTGAGCGTGAACTCCACAACTTTCTGCAATTCGATGTCTTTGGTAAGCTGCGTTTCTTTTCTGTTAGCGTATCGCTGTCATTGAAGATGCCGTGTACACGCGGCTTGGTTTCTACGAGCGTATCGGATGCTTCTCTGTCGGAAACGGAGCGCTGCTTTGATGATATGCGCTCCGCTAAAAATTTTCCTCTGCGACCTCTAGACTGTTCTGTCAGTTCATGTGCTGTCGTCGTGTAAGCATGATAACGTACTTGAGGACGCAATTTAATCAGCGAAGCATCAGCCTCGTCATAGGTATCGTTATTTATATCTCTCACGCCACGTTGCTTTGATTTGCCACGATGCATCTCAATAGAACCACCACTTTCGCGCATTTCCGCCGCATTAGGCTTGGACCAAAGTTCACGTACTGGTGAATTTTTGGCTGATTTACTTTTGGCTTTCTGCGTTTTGCTCTCCTTTTTCTCTTTGTTCTCTTTGGAGAATGCCTTAAGAGACCAGCGCTTTTTCTCATTTTTGCCTTGCTTAGCTGCTTTTGATGTGCTCGCTGCGGTGGAAGCAAGTGATTCGCTTGGCTTGACAGCTGTTTTGCCGCTTTCATTTTTTGTTATTGCATTTTTGGTGTCTTTTGCTTTTGCTGCTGATTTTTTTGCATTTTGCACTTTCTCCTCTGAAGCTGCACTAAAAGCTGGTCTTTCAAAGCCATGCACTTTAGGATGTCCACCCCTTAGCGGTTCAGGCGCATCTTGAGGTGTCTTGGAGCGTGCACTTGTTTTTGCACCACTTGTAGCTGCATAACTGACACCTTTGCCTTCGCTTTGATTGCGCGCTTTAGCTGACTTGCCAGCAGGATCTACAAAAACCTGCGCAGGTCGCTTACAATAGCCGCTTCTATCATGCATTGGATCGTATCTAGCCATCAAATACTCATAGTTCTGTAGTAGATTTAGAAATTCTGGCGAAATGCGTTTGTATTTATTGGCATCCAAGGGTTTCATACATTCGCGTGCTCTTAACCTAAGACATTCTTCGGGCGGCACAAACGATGAAATGCCATAGCATTGGCATTGTTCCAAGAGCGTATGACGATTGAGACGACTATCACGTTGTTTCTCATACCATGGCGTTGCTTGATCGGGCACATAAAAGCTGGAATTCTTCGATGCAGACCAAATGCATTGATTGATTTCATTGCATTTTGTGCAGCAGCGTATGTCATTGCGGCCCAATTGACAGAGTCCAGCTCGCTGTTTGATGCGTATTGGTTCATTGGCGGTTTTGGCTGATGGACTAATGCTGGAGCTAATGGGGCAGCATTTGCGTGCCGCCAATATATGTGATTGAAGATTTTTGTAACAACATGTGTTGGCAAACTGTTTTGATAATTTACCGATTTCAGATAGTTTTAACATTTTGTTGCTTTTTATTACTTAAAATTTTGACATGATTTCTATGGAAAATATAAAAAAATACTAATTTAAAAAAAAAATATTTATCACAAAAAAAAAAACACTCCTGTCAAACATGTTGCACATTGTTCGATGTCAATTTCAACAGTTAAAAACGTAAACAAAAAAAAAATCTACTACAATCATTATTTAAAGCTATTGCACATCAAAATGCACATAAAAATAATCATTCACAATAGCGTCATTCACAGTGGGATTTTAATATTTAAATAGATACTTAATTTTGTGATGACAAGAATAATAAACACAAAATAGAATATAAAATTTTGTTTTAAAACTATTGCAAATTTATCCTAAATACCTCAAATTTTTTTCTGTAAGTTGACAGTATAAAAAGTTGTTTACATCAGCTTTTTTTTAATGCAGTTTTTAAATCGTCTATTTTTTTTTTTTTAGTAATGTAGTTACTGCTTCTTTCTATTACAACTCAAACTGAATTGAGCTGTAAAATTTCATTCTGAACTTTGGCAAGATTACGCAATGTTGCCATAAATTGCGTAATATACATACATTGCGTAAAAGGGCATAAACTTTCATTTTTGTTTTTTTCAGCATTATTGCATTTACTTAAACTTTATCTAGATTCAAAAAGTTAAATGCATGCATAACTAACTTGTTTTTGGATTTGGATTTCTGCCAAAGGTCATGGCTTCCAAACAATTGAACAAACGCAATGAAATTTAATTTTCCGAGTATGTGCATAAATTGAAATCAGCGTCATGATGGTGAGATGAAAAATAAGTTTTAACTCTGGAGCTGTTTACTTATTTTCATAAAGATAGTATGTAGATGATTATTATCACCATCAGTGAGTTAAGAAAGCATAAGAATTTTAAGAAAAGCAAATATAAGGTTTTAATAAAACAATCTACATACTTTTCTAACCAGTTTACTAGTAATAATCTCAGAAAATCAGGATTTTTGCCATTTTTTTTGCTATCAAAAACATAAAGTTTTCTCGTCGAAAGAAAAATTTCTTTACAAAAAACATTAGTGGTCCTCATGAAAGCTTGCGAATACCACGTAAACCTTGCAAGTTTTCACTGCGTATGTCAGCTGTTCTCTTTTTCCATACAAAAACAATTAACGAGGTGCTCGCAAGATTCCAATGCATTTTCAGTTTTTAAACTTCGTATGTAAACCTCGTATTGGCATTATGTACTGAAACAGCTGATTTACATACTCGCAACTTGAAGGGTATGTTCATTAAATGACGTATACAAATTTGCACAAATACGAATATGCGAGATTAAAGCTTTGATGAGGACCACTATTATTTTTACATTGACCTGTATCCTTCCCCACCGCCAACGCCACTTTAGTGGCTTAACAAAAAGCTTCCCGACTGAGCTTATAATGACAGACATGATTTTGTGAAATTTTTTGAGGAAAATAATGCATTATCTTATGAAAAAATTTCGGCAACCTTAAAATGGAAGCAGCAAGTTCAAGATTCTTTTTTAAGTTCCTTCAGGACTTCTGAAGTTCTTTGCAGAGGTATTAAGATTATGAGAACTTCAGTATAATTCGATAGATAAGGAGTTGGCTCGCAAATTTACCACCATCTGAAACTCTTCCGTTTTTTCAAACGTCGACCATTAACAAATAATTACTATTGCCATTAAAACTATGCTGAAAGTTTTCTTGTCTGTTGACGTATAAAAATCGTCTAATATTTCAAGCCATTCATCCTCAGTAGTCTGTATCTATGCCAAAGAAATATTGTATTAGTGAATAGTTTAGAAGATAAAAGTAAAGAAACCTTGATGAGGATCTTTTGATACAAAATTAATAAATCTACAAATCTCGGGTATTATTTTCCAATTACTTGAGGGGAAACGGCATAAGAATATTTTAGGTTCTCAAAATCACTGCCTTTGGCGAGATAATAAAGCGTTATTTATGAACAGCCGTTTCTCTGGCGGTATTGCATCCCTCATTTGAGCATCTGTTTCTTTTTTAATTAAATGCTCGATTTCTTCCAAAAGTTCCATAAAAGCTGCGTCGTTCATTCACAAAAAGTTCCGGCATTCAGCTGGATCTTCTGTTCGCAACTGCTTAATTTTTGATTTGAAAACTTTTTCTTCTACTGGAGTCAAATTAGCAATTATTTCTTCATCCACTTTTTACGTTTTTGACTTAGAATAACGTCTTACAGCGCGGTTTTTATGGGTTCGTTTTTACAAAATTTTTTCAACGACATACAACGTTTTTGGGTAACAATTTAGGGTATACCTACATCCTGTAAAACTCGTCGTTCTAAGATAATATATATGCCAGAATATCAGATATATCGTGAGCTTAACGAATCTTCACTTTTCAATTTTGTCACTATTTTATTAAAATCACAAAATAGCAAAATCTAAGAAGAAAAATTTACAATTTCATATGAGAAAATCAATCATTAGCTTATGTTGCTACTTTCGTTGTTTTTGTTTCGTTGTTTTTACTTGTGTTGTTGTTGTTTTGTATGAACTGACTTATTTACAACATTGGTTTTCTACTCAACGCAAGAGGGCATTGAGCGCCCTCTATATTTTATATTATTCTGAGTGCTACATTTTAATGCAAGAGGTCAATGAGCCTCATTTCAACTTAGTTCATAAACTCAAATTGTCAAACTTAACGTAATGATCGAACAAATTTGACATGTTGCTTGTTCCTTTTTCATGCTTACTTTTAACTTTTTTTGTGTTTTAGTCTCGATAAAAAGTCCATTACTTGAGTGTTATTAATTTATTTGTTAATTTTCGGAAGATAAATAAAAAACTTGTGTAAATTTGGCGAACTCAGTAGTCGAGTGGTAAGCGTGCTTACCAGAGGTTCAGGGTTCGAATCCCAGTCTGGCCATGGTCCTTCGCTTCAACCTTTCTTTAATTCTTTCATCATTTCTAATCAACTGAAATTAAAAATTCATCACTATATACGGCTATGGAAGTTGTAGTTGATAGTTGAGATGTTTGTCGAATGATAATAACTCGAGTTTAATGAGGTAAAGGCATAACACTCATACAACATTCTACACTAGTTTCTCTTGATTTTTCTTTCTCCTCCTACTTCTATCTATCTTCCCATTTCCAAACCAAGGCAGACTTGACTGAATAGGTTTGACACCTGAAATCCTTGATTCAAAGCTAAAAACAAAAAAATCAAAGAAAGCACCTTTTCCACTTCGCTCATACTTAAACTTTTTATTAATTAATTGAATGTCTCGAACAAATCCAACTCAACATATAAAAAGTTTTAAGTTACTCCGACAAGTTCGCATACAAGTTTTCGTCGTGTGTGGCAAACCGAAAACCGAGTTCACACGTTCATGTTGTAGGATAAGTTCGTTCTTGTATGGACCCTTTTATATGCCTTTTTCTCCTTTCACAGTTGAAAAGTCAATAGGGGTATTCACGATAGAGTGTAGTTGAGGACTTTTGTAGTTGTACATTTAGGTTATAGTGAACGCACCATATTTCTAATTAAGATTATTAATATGATTATTATTGAAATTGTAACAATGATTGGCTTGCGATTATTATTTATCAAGTAATTAGTATATAAACTCTTAAATGTTGCATCTCTATTCCAAAGCTGTCAAATTTTTCAAAATACTCAACTGCTCACGTCTTCAAATCTTCAAATTAAGAGTCTTAATTTAAGACTATAGTCGAAATGTAGTTGTGTAGATTTTTGACGTACGTGTATTTTGTTTTTGTAAAGTGTACAAGTCCTCAACTGCACTGGCAACTGCACTGTATCTTGAATACCCCTAATAATTGTTTACGATTTTTTCTAATGTTATCAATTATTGTCAGATTGTGGAATTTTTGGGCACTTGTCAATAAATTTACAATTGCCAATAACAAGAAAAGTTTTCGAAAACACCCACTGGGTGTCCTCTTGCAAATATGTTGGATATATGTATGTAGTTGTCTTCATATCTAACATTTTTTTTAGGTAAACACCATCGACAGATCGATATTCCGCCTAGAAGCTTCATTTTAATAGCGTCTCAAAAACAACAATTCTGGGAAAAAATTTAAATTTCCGCTGAACACTTTTATGCCATCAAATTCCTCAGCTTCATTTTTAATATTAGCTATTAGAAAATTCTCAAATCCCCTTTTCATAATAACATACTTCACCTTGTTTCCCCCCTGATTATCCAAAAAATATTTGACGGCAATTTTTCTGCCTCAACTATTTTGAAAACGCCTTAAAATTTAGACCAACAATTTCTGTAGCCAAATTCTAGATGAACCTATTTGTATAAAGAATATCCTTGTCAAACTACAAAGGTATTTTTATTGGGTGCCTCAACATTCATTGCCTTTTGTTTATTATCAATTTGCGTAAAATCAGTTTAAAACAAAATTTTTATACTACGATTATATTAATGAGTTTAATTTAACACAAATATTTACTTCAACTAAGTCGAACATCCCACTAATTGAATTTATTTATTCTATCTTCTTGCAGAATTGTTTCCGCCATACAAGCTTCCTTCTCATTCCTGGTCGGTTTTATTGTGTGCAAATCAACATGCAGCAAATCCTTCGTCTATGCCTCACACTTTCTAATGGAGGCCTATGGTTGGTTTGGCACTGCATATTTTATGTACGACATCTGGTCCATGTACAAGGTGCACACACAAAAGATATCCGACAAACTGAAGCTAATGCGTCTAACATCGAATTCAGCCTTTACGCCCAAAACAAATAATGGCAATATTAACGGTGGACTCTATGACAAACATATTGCGAATACCTTCGGTGCGAATGGCAAACGTTTGTCGCCTTCCACTATCACATCGACAGGTAGCAAAAAAATCAAATCGGAGAACAATACAACGGATGAGTTGCAACATGCACGCCATCATGAAGATGAAATCTACGATTACGATGGTGAAAGCGTACAAATACCCAAGGATGGCAAGTGGGATTTCCTAAAATATGTGCTATCACATCCGGTCATGATGATTCATCATATTTTCATAGGCACTTTTGGTCTGCTGGTGGTGACGGTAAGTAAAATAAACAAAATTCATAAGAGTCTTAAAATAATTATAATTAGTTGAATCTGCTTTTTTTTAATATAGATCAAAAACAATGTGTGCTGCGATGTGTGAGCGCGTCATCCATTGAAAAATGAATTTATTCTAATGTTGCTGTTTTTAATGTGAAATTATCTCCACCATTAATTTTTTTAAATATGTAACTTGTGCTGTCATCAGCTAGAGTTAAGCTAGAATGTGTCAAAAAAATAGTCACATATTTAAAAATGTAATAACATCATTGTACATTTAATAACATCATTTCTATGACGGGTGTTTTTTTTTAGTATGAAATTATCTGCTCCATTATTTTTTTGGAAATTGATTTGAAAATTGTACTTTGATGTGCTCGAATATATCGCAAAATTAGAGTTACATATTCAAAAAATTTAAAAGCGTCAATAAATTTAATTTAAAGATGCAAACCCTGTTTATGGGTTTAAACTCAGAGTCTGTTAAAAAAACCTCGTTAAAATCCAAAAACTTTCCCTTAAAAAAATATGCAGCTCATAAAAATTGTGGTGCACAAATCGAGCACAACGCAGCCCATATATTTTTTTGTTATGTAACCAAAATTAGCAGATTTAACTGTCAGCTTAACAAAATAGTTATAATAAATTTTTGTATTATTTTTCTTTTTTAGTACATACGTGGTGGTGGTCACTGCATTTATAGCTACATGTTTATGATGGAGTTCTCTACACCGTTCGTCTCATTACGTAGCATTTTGAGCACGTTGGGTCTCAAGGATTCGCGTGCTTACATCATCAACGGTCTGCTAATGTTGGGCACATTCTTTATTTGTCGCGTGTTTATGTGGCCTTATGTTATGTACCGTTACTGTGTGGCCATAAACACGACATTCTTGCAGGTGAGTGTTCAATGTTGTTGCCTAACGTTATCGCAACAATAACAACGTTCTTAATTAAATACTTGTGATTTTACAGGCCATTGCCACCTTGCCACGAGGCTGCATCATAAGCATTTTGATACTCTTCCTACCGCAAGTTTACTGGTTCTTCCTTATGGTAAAAGGCGCAATGAAGGTATGCATATTAACTTCAAACCAATTTATTACTAAATTATGCCAAATTTTTGTAGGTTTGTGTAATACATAAACAAAAAAAAAAAAAACAACTTAATATTAAAATTTGTAAGTAAAACTTATGTTTTTTTTTTCTTTTTCATATTTGCAGGTTTTTCTACCACCGAAAAAGTCGAAATCTTCCTTAGATTTACAACAGCAGCAACAGCAACATCAACATCAACAAGAGCATCCACAATCGAAAAATAACAATCTGTCGCCTGTTGGCAACAATGCATTAGAATTTCATACAAATGGAGAAATTTTAATAAATTCTAATTTAAATGGCAAACCAGCCAGTGTTGATCATTTGGAAGCAGCCATGCTAGCCGCAGACACCACTACCTGGCAGCTGAATGGCAAAAAATAAAAAACAATTCAAAAGCTTTAGATTGTTGCAACCTCATTAGTTATAATATTTGGCCAACTTTAAAGCCATATCTTCTGCTCCTTTTTATTTATAAAAATTTAAACGAACAACAAAATTTTAGTTGTGCTTACTTTGCATAATTTAAGCATATTTAATGTATATGAAAGCATCTATTAACTATTAATGAACTACTCCAAATTTTGAGTTTTTCAAAATCATCATCAATTAAACCACTTAAAGAACAACAAAAACAAAAACAATAACAATTTCAACAACTATTATGAAAAAGACAAATTTATATACAATTATTGTTTACACTATCCTAGTTAGTAGTTAAAGCTTATAAATGTTATTTGTTACCAAAAACTAATTAAATATATATGTATATGAACAAAATATAGATTCAACAAACTTTATCCTAACTGTTGTCACAAGTTAAACAAAAACTATTGTAACATTGTTGATAACTACAATGTCCTAATTGTAAAAATTGCTACCTTTAAAACAATATATTTAATAATTGCATATATAAAAATAAGTTCTAAAAAACAAAAACAAAATTACAAACAAAGACTTTAATGAGCTTAAATTTTAAAAAAGAAAAATTTAGTAAAAACAAAAATACAAGCCGCATAAGTTTGCTAAATGTAGTTTATGAGTCTAAAACCTAAAACAAAAACAAAACAAAAATGAAAGTATAACAATTGTTTGCATAGATCTACATATTTATATACATGTTTGTGTATGTGTGAGTAAAATTTCTTTATCGCAAATCAAACGAACAAAAAAAAACAAAATTATTTGTCTGTTGAAATTACAAATTAACACTAGAAACAATGACATCAACAAATAAGAAGCAGGTACAATAATTATTGAAAATTTTTAAAAAAACAAGAAAATTAATAAAAATGTTGAAAAAAAACACAAACACCAATATATAAAAATAATTTTTTCATTTCATAATTTTATTTGCTTTGCAGACAAATGAGAAATAGTGCATTAGTTCAATAGTTCATTAAACAAGTTATACGATTTGTTTAAAGGTTAACTTCGCTTCTGAAGGGCCAAAGTATTACTGAGTGGCAAAAAAGTTTGAAAAGTTGGAATCATCACATGGAATTCAGCAGTTAAACGGTTCTGAATTAGATACTGATAGTTCCGAGTAAAAATTTACCTGGACTCCCAAAATCTGCTGGACCTTCTTACCGGCTATTCTCCAGAAGAAACAGCAGCTAGAGCCAGAGTAAGTAAGAAAAGACAAGAAAGTCAAAGATCGCTTGGTCGGTTTCATACACCCAACTATTTTAGTTATGTGAGACATAAGGATTCTGCAAAAGGAATGTGGCACAGCTTGCATTCAGCATTCAACAAGACTTCTGTTGTAAATCAAGTGTTGGTGCGGAAGCAATGAAATAATAACGAAGGTGGCGATGTTGTATCTCATTACCTGTACTTCGAAAGCTTAGTGCGTCAACTGAAATTAGCAGGAGCAAAACTAGACGACAGCAACACCCTGGTTCAACTATTTCTTACTTTGCCAAAAAAATTTGAACCGCTGGTAACAGCCTTTGCAAAATTTAGGTGATGGAAAATTAACTTACGGTATGGCGAAAGAAAAGCTAATTTCAAAAGAAACAAAGAAGTGGATGACAAGACAGCTTTTTCGAGCAAGAAGAATTTCAGGAAAAAAAGTTTAATGGAAAATGCTTCAAGTGCAACAAATTTGGCCACCAAACAAGGGATTGCAGATAAGGAACTACGAGAAGTGTAAACAACAAAGGTCTTTGTTTATTGGCAGATAGAAACATTAAAAAATCAACAAACAAAAAGGTTGTTTTCAAGTTGGACTCTGTTGCAAGTGACCATCTAAGCAACGAATAGTGTGCTTTCGCAGAACTCGAAGAACTCAAGATTCCTGTTGATATCAACATTGCAAAGGAAAATTAATTCTTACTTCCAAAACGGAAGTATAAAAGAATACACCAATCAAGGCTTGGAAATTATGATGAAGGATGTCTTATATATTTCAAAATTACGTGATAATTTGTTATCAGTTCGAAAACTCACGAACGCTGTTATAGAAGTAAAATTTTGCAAGAACAAAGATCGTAACAATAAATTAGATATTGATCTTCAACAAGTATGAGTGGAATTTTGTACGAGCTAGAAATCGGTATTAAAAAGGTATTGGTCGCAAATCAATGTTTTGCAGAAGATGCAATGTTGTGGCATCGTCGATTCGGTCATATTGGACAACAAGGCATTGCCAAGTTAATCAAGAATAACATACTCAACAATTTTAATCAGCAATTTGTTAAAATAAATTCATACGATGGTTGAATTCAGCGAAAACACAGCCGAGAAGCTTTTAATGGAACAAGAAAGCGTACAAAGCATACATAAGAGCGAATTCATTCTGACGTTTGCGGGCCCATGGATCCGGTTGCTTGGGATGGATCCAAATACTTCATGTCTTTTATTGGTGATTATAGTTATTTTGCGATGATTTATACAAACAAAAATAAATCTGATGTTTTCGAGGTCTTCAAGGAATACAAAGCTATGGCTACAGCAATGCTTGGTTCAGTAAAATCAAAGTAAACTAATGATCAAGGACATGAATATTTATCAAAAGAGCAAAAGTCTTGGTATAAGTACAAGGTAATTCAAGTTGAAACAACAATTGCTTATAACTATATAGCTATAACTATAACTAGTGTATAGTACATAATTAACCGTAGCCCAACATGTTCTTTGGAAAATTCAGTTACACCAGCAGAAATGTGGTTTGGAACAAAACTTGATTTGGAGAAACTTGAAATTTTCGGTTGCAAGGTTTTCGCGTGGATTCTAAATCAATTCCGGAAGTTGGACCCGAAGAGTCGAAAAGCAGTTATGATAGTTAACGCTCCTTATGGATACAGGCTTTGGGATATGACGTTATAAAAAGTTTTGACAGCACGCAATGTTAAATTTGATTGAAAAATTTTTCCATACAAGGGCTTAAGGAATGATCAAGAAGGAACTCATGATGAATTACCAATAACTATTTGCAGAAACCACGAGGCAGAGGGGGACAGTGGAGATATTCCGGTGGCTGAAAACGAATAACTTCCAGAAGAAGTAAAAGACGTTGAAGTTTCATGTGACGATTTTCAAAATGCGGGTTTGGAAATATCAACGAAACGATAACAACTGCGCTTCTTTCACAATTCACTAGCAGTAGCTCTGATGAGATGACTGTTAGACGCAGTGGAAGGGAGCGCCGACTACCAAGTTATTTGACTATATAACCGAGTCGAGAGCAAATTCTGCTGCTGTTGCTATCTCTACAGATTATCCGGAATCATATAAGGACATCTTATTAAGAAGTGACTCTAATTTTTAGAAGAAAGTATTAGACGAAGAACTTGCGTCTATAAAAACTAACAATGTATGGAAAATAATAAAGCTTTCGCCAAACACAAAGCCAATAAAATCAAAATCATGCCTGGCGCTAGCAAGAATGCTGCCCAACACACGAGGGCTGCTCGCATCAACGGTCTGGGCTGCAGTTATTAAAAGGTTGAATTCTACCGACGAGTAAAGTAGGTTGGTGTATAGACAAGACGCTCTAAGAGCGTGCTGCGCCTTCATAACAGTGCCTGAGGATGCAGCTCTAGTACTCGCTAGTTCGATCCCCATCGACCTCTTGGTGAGCGAGGCCCAACTAGGAGCTAATAGCGAGAGCCCATCCTCTCGTAAAAAACTATTCGTGTGGTATGGTAGAAGTCACGGTTGAGTGAACTTTTACCTCACCCAGATTCTGACCGGGCACGATTGCTTCAGAGCAGACATGAGCTTCCAGTAGCTCAATTAGCTCAGTTGGCTCAGCTACAAATTTGTTTTGTTTTTCAACTTTGTGTTTGCACATTTGTATAAACAACAACGCGTGCAAAAAATAACAACAACACGTACAAAGAATAGCAAAAAAACCGACGTTAACCAAAATTCTAACTTGCTAACAACAACAAATGCATTCAAAGCCAAGCAAGCCTTACTCGATTGCGCTGAGCTTGACTTGTTTTTGTTTTGCTGGTTAATTTTTTTTTTTTGCAACGATGAGCAAAAGCAAATATGAGGATAGTTTTGTGTTTGTTTTAAAAAACAAAAACCTTGGCTCACTAAATTTATTTTCCTGCCCATGACTGCTTTAGAGTATACCTGCATTAATTCAAGCATGCACGTGACGCCTATTGCACTCATTGCTTTTGTAGCACAGTTGAAGACACTGGTTCAACAGCGTAAGAACTGGTGTTCGGTTCACCTCGGCGAAGTGGTGACACCCCAAAACTTGGTGAACCTCATATTGAGAAGCGAAACCAACTGGTCAGTGGTAAGCTTTTTGTCCAATCGCATAATCATCGAACTTCGAAAAGTCGAGCGTTAGCAAAATAGGTCAGCGTGAGATAGGAAACTATATACGAAGTTAGGGTTTTCCTCGATACAGAGTCGCCATCAAGTTGAGAAGAAAAATTTAGGCTCTTAACTTGACAGTCCTCCCACAGACAAAACTAATCCTTCAGTTTTCATCCCGCGAAGCAATGCCTTACATCGGTTCCATGGGATTCATGCTGGGTCGGAGATTCAATGTGGAGGTTAGGCTTAGTGCGTAAAAATCGCACACTTCGACCTGCATGGATGGGGCCTTTTGAAGGTTCCTCCTTTGAGAATAAAATAAAAATAAATTAAAAAACTAGGTGCTATTTAAAACAGAATCGGGAGCCGATCAGCACGCCGAGGTACTTATTAAATGGCTTTGAGTATACCTCCGTCCCACGCACGTTTATAATTGCGATTTGGGACTTTCTACGGCTACTAATAAGCACCACCTTCAGTAATATTGTTCACCCTTCCTCCATTAAGTACCTGAGATAGCTTCATGCACCGTTGTGGTGACAAAGTTTATGACATCTGTCGTTGAGTGTCATTTCCGTAAATCAGACTGGCGGTTAGATCCCTTTAAGAATACCGCTATTTAGATTGCATCTTCCAGTCGGTTGCATAACAGTCGCTCAAAGATTTGCTCTAATGTGTCAAGCAGACAAATTGGTCTGTAACTTGAAGGATCTTCTGTGAAGGCACTGCCTTTTTGTATGAGCACCAGTCTCTTGGCCTTCCACTGAGCTGGAAAAATGCTCTTCCGAAGGCAGGCATTGTAATACTGGTAAGTGCTTGGGATGCTCTAAGATGGCGAGTTTTAACGCACGGCTAAAAATAGCATCTGGCTCTGGTGCCTTTTTCTTCACGGATTTGGTAAGTGTCACCAAATCCTCTGTGCTAACCTTCAGTATTTGATGAAGATCTTTGTCTGCTTGGTGGGGAGAAATCACTGATTATAGCGGAAAGAGAGTCCTTACTACGATAACAAGCAGGTGTGTCTCCATGTGAGTGAGCTGTCTAAACGCCTTCAGTTTTTTCAGCTAACTTCTGCCTCATAACATAGCTGAAGAAAGCACTTGTGCTTGCTCTTGTTAATACCTTTTATTCAAGCTTTTTTTGGATGCACGGTAAGATTCGCAAAAAACTTCGAATCTGTCCATACTTCTAGCGCATTAATGTCTTCTTCTAGCCAGAAGCATTCCCTGAGTGCTTTTGCGAACTTCATTTTGAAATTTTCTGTTTGTTTTATTTTGAGTCACAACAAAAATGGCTGACCTGCGTAAGTATAATAGTGGTCCTCATGAAAGCTCGCAAATTCCTCGAATACCACATAAGTCTCATAAGTTTTCACTGCGGATATCAGCTGTTCTTTTTTTCCATACAAAAAAGTTAACGAGGTGCTCGAAAAATTCCAATGCATTTTCAGTTTGTAAACTTCGCATGTAAACTTCGTATTGGTATTTTGTACTGCAACAGCTGATTTACCTACTGGCAACTTGTAGGGTATTTTCATTAAATAATATGCGAGATTAAGAGCTTTCATGAGGACCACTAATCAAAAATGAATCATTCTTAGCTATACTGCCAAATTAGAACCGTACTAAAAATTAACAAAAAAAAAAACAAAAATTTTATAATTTGAAGGTCAATTGGCACATACCCTTTAACTTCAATTAACTTTGATTGCTTAAGAAAATGTCAATCTGGCAGCTCTGTCAAACATTAACAAGTTCCATCTTTTGCGGCCGGCTAGTTTGTTATTTTAATTTGTTCAATTTTAATTTGTTACTACGTGGCTAAATATGTTTGCCCGCGAGGACTTTTGTGGTCTAGCCACTAAAACATTTTATCTAGTTTTGTTGGGCACAATTATTTGTTCCGGCGGAAGTGTTCTCGAGCAGGTAGATGATTCAGATTTGGTGCACTTGTTGACTGGTGAAGATAACGTCATAGCTTTGTTTAGTAAGTTTTGCGAGTCATGTTACCTTGATTTTTTATAAGCTTGTTTCGACATTATAAAAGTTACCAACATTTGTTTACAGCTAAAAATAATTGCAAACAATGCGACGAATTTGAAATTGTGCTTGAAAATATACTTGATGACTTAAAGGATACGCTTGGAGCTATCGTTGTCAAGGCGCACAATAGTCACATGGTCAGTATTTACGATCCATCGCGGGAGCCATCTTTGATATACTTTAGACGCGGTATTCCGCTGCTTTATCATGGTGACATCAATGAAGACTCAGTGCTTCAAACATTTAGTGAAAATCGTGATCCAGTAGTTAAGGAACTGTCCGATGATAACTTTGAGCATTTGACACAAGCGTCAACAGGTGCCACCACTGGTGATTGGTTTATATTCTTGTAAGTAAAAAAAAATGATTGTGTTATTCAGCTGTTTAACGCCAGTGCTTGTAGCTACTCTGCTGATTGTGTGCTCTGCCAGCGTCTATATGCAGTGTGGGAAGCAGTTGGTGCCAATCTAAAGCGTCGCCTGAGTGTGGCGCGTGTGAATCGTTTAGAGGCTGGAATCTCAACAGCCAAACGTTTTGGCATTACCGAATCTCCAGAGTTTATTTTGTAAGTAAAAATCTAACATTCTCTGAGAACGAATGATATTAAGAAATATGTCACTGTTGTTTAGTCTACGACAAGGCAAGATCTATCGCTATAGATCTAAAGAGTACACGCCACAGAGTTTGATAGACTTCGCCGAGAATGGCTATCGCAAACAAACACATCCTGAAGCAGTAACACCGCCACCAAGTGTAATGTAGGCAATTGTCTCAGTGTTTTGATTCCTTCAACATTTTTATATGAATAATTTTTGCAGGAACGAATTCATTGCCAGCAATTTGAAAGTCCTTATCAGTAATCCTCAGTACATGACATTAGCCGGTGTTGTAATGGCGAGCATTGTTTTATTGGCAATCATTGTGAAATGCTTGACCAAGAAAACTACAAAGACCACGGAGAAACAGAGCAAAAAGGCAAAATAGTTGCATCTAAATCTTTATTCGATAGTATCTTAGGAATACTGAAAGGCAGTTAAGTAATAACTGCAGTTTTGTTGCAAGAGAAATTTAAGTTTTTAAGCATTCCTTGTTTTGTAACTTAAGTCCATAAATATGAAGAGTATTTTTCTATTTTTTACAATTTTGTACATTGTTTATTTCGTAAGCATCTCTACTGCAAACTTTATCTTTTTAGCATATAAAGGTTATTATCTATGAAAAAGCGTACTAGACGGAACGGAAAACACTCTTGACGACATGAGACAGTATAGATGGTTGCATGAAGAAGCTTCCACTCTGAGTTCTTTGAGAGAACTCTGAAATTATAAAAAACAAACCGTGCTTTAAATGCGCTACTTTCATTCGAGAATATTTTCTGGCATATTCTTTTTTATCAGCAGCTATTATTTTCATTTCAAATAAGTCTCAAAAAAATAACTGTGAATGTGCTCGTGTGTGGACCGCGCTTATTATGAAATTGCTCTTTTTTACTAGCAGCTATTATTTTTCATTTCAAATAAGTCTCGAAAAAAAACTGAATGTGCTCGTCGTTATTTATTTATTTAATAAATATTATTTCATGGAGTAATTTGATGAAAACTGCTACCTTTTAGTGCATTAGTTGTACTAAATTAAAAGTACTACTAATACTAAATTAAAACTACTACTAGTACACTAAAAGAAAAAAACTAAAAAAAAAAAAAAATATTGCATCTCTGTTTTGGCTACGTTCAACACGACTTAAGAGTCGACCTACACTTACAATATTTGATACCATCAAAAATTGATATCGCAAGTGTGGACCGCGCATAGTATGAAATCATAGATGCCAACCAAAATTCACACTCGAAATCACTAAATCATACAACTTATATGTAAAAATCACTCGTGTGATACTCACAGCAAAAAAATCACGCAAAATCACACAAACAGAACAGAAAATCACGCAAAAATCACACACAGAACAGAAAATCACTAAGAAGCAATTCCAATTTTACAGCATAAAAGAGCATTTAATGCCATACAATTTTACAAATAATGAGATATTTTCTGTTATTTGGTAATATTAGCAAAAGCTTATTGTTAAAAGTTCATTAATATCTTATTTACTAGATCAAAATTAAGAAGATATGAAAATTTTTGGTAATTCAATATAATATATATCATTGGAAATAATTTAAATTGTCTGAATTTGTTATATAAACTTAATATTAACTTTTTAAAAGTTTAAACTTTATACTTGCGCTAGCAAATTTCAATTGCAGTGTTGGGTTTGTTCGTCAATATACGTGTTGTCGCATTTACTTGCACGCACTCTTCAACAATAAAGTGAGTGATAAAAAAAATCACGCATGAGTGAAAAATCACTCGCTTCACTTCAGAAATCACACATTGTCACATAGCCCTCAAAAAATCACGAAAAGTGATTTATCACACGAAACTGGCATCTATGCATGAAATGAGCTGCCATTTATGAATCTTTTCCGAATAATATGTAAATGTGTGCATTGTTTTTAATAATTTCAATGAAGAAAACTGCAAAAAACAATAAAAAAACTAGTAAGGTATATCTTCGACTTGGCCGAAGTTAAAATACCCCCACGACTGATTCTTAAGGGTTAAATAATCTTATATTAGAGAGCTTTTTGTATGAGATCTTAGAAGATTTCGTTATTTTTATGTGTCTAAAATACAAACATATCAAATTGTTTTTCTGAAGCATAAATATAAGCCTTTTTATAAAATATTAAATTTTGGGGTTGTATAGGAGGTGGGCGTGGTGACCGTGGCATGCAGGTTAAGTGTGTGGCCTAGCATGCTCGGAGCCCGGGTTCGATCCCCAGCCGTGGCGAAAAGTTTTTTCAATAAAAAAATTGTTCTGATCGGTCACCACCTCTCTGCAGACAATGGCAAACCTCAGAGAGTAAACAATGCCATGTAAAGCTTCTTGAGAACATGAACTTTAGCCGTTCGGAGTCGGCATAAAACATGTAGGTCCAGTACTCGGTCAATTGTGTGCAAACATTTAATAACACACACAACACAATTGATCATAAGAAGCTCGGTCAAAGTCCTTTCAAGGGCTGAAATGGCCAATTTGTTTTTTTTGTATAGGAGGTGGGCGAGTTAGTGGGTGGATGACGCCCATTTTTCTAACACACCTAAGTTTTGACATAGAACACACAAATACCGAGTTTCAGTTTTGTAACTTTGATATTAGCCTCTATAGAGTTTTCATTATTTGTGTTGTATGGGAGGTAGTAGGTGTGGTTTTCAACTGATTTAGCCCATTCTCGAACTTGATCTTAGTTTTTTAGAAAAAAGCTTAAATATCGAATTTCAGCACAATAGTTTCAAAATTACGGCTGTAATCGTGTCCACAGACAGACAGACGGACAGACAGACAGACGGACATGCCTAAATCAACTCAGGTGGTGATGCTGATCAAGAATATATATCCTTTTTTATACCTACCACGCCTCCTTATGGGCGTTACACACGTCGTGACAAAATTAATATACCCCTTACGCAGTACGCGTGGGGGTATAATTAAAATTATAATGTAAGTGTAGATAGCCTGTTACTATCTAATCTAATTCTGTGAACTATCTAATTCTGCGAACAACTGACAAAACTTATAGCGTTTTCTTTTCTAAAAAAATTTTTGAATTTTTTCTGCCCTCTTTGATTTTTCCGATTTCTTCGTGAATCGTGTTCATTTCTCGAAATTTTTACTTCACAAGTAGAAAAAATGCCGAATTTCTCTTCTCGACAGCTCGAAAAATTTTGGCCTCAAATGCTACCAACTGAATAAACAAAATAAATGATATATTTTGAAAATAGTTAACGTTACCATTGACAGTTCAGAAAAGAAAAGATAGAAAAGAGAGCTGTTCTACGGAAAACTTCAAAATTCTTCTATAAAAAAAATCAAATTTTTTCTAGCAGAAAAATGTTTGAATTTGAAGTCTTAAAATTTTTTTAATCTTTATTTCTTTTGAAGTTTTCAAAAAGGCAACCAAGTCGAAAACATTCAAAATAATGTTGCTTTTTTTGTGATCTATTCTCAGCTAAAAACAGATCAGAATTCTGTGCGTTCAGGTTAAAATGGAAAAAATTCTGCATGTTCAGAGGGCAGAATTTTTCGTTGAGAAAAGAAAACGCTATTAGAGACAAGAACTATTACAAATGTGAATCTTAAAAGTCTCGAAAGACGATGTGAATCTTTAAAATCTTTTAAGTCTATGGGACAATACTTTTATAGAATGCACAAGTTCTTTTAATCTTTTTGTTGAATTAATAGTTACTTTATTATAAAAATGCACAGTTTTGAATTAATTTTAGTTAGTTACTCCGGTATTCATTAACAATGGAATTTATGAGTAAGTTTCGGTATAAAACCATTATTGTTCCATCAAACTGGTAGAGTAATCAATAGTGTCCGACAGAATATTCGGTTTCGGCCAGTTTTGGCCCTTTTTATCAGTTTCGGCTATTCAGAATCAATATGGCCGAAACCGAATATTCAGTCGGACACTACTAATTCGCTTCTTTCATATATTACATGAAATTTATTTCACGTGAAACTCACATTCATTTGATTGACCGTGTGAGTTGTGCCCAGCACAAAACGATAAATGTATTTTGTTTCATTTTGTAAATGCAGATAAGCACTTTTTTAGACTATAATATTAATGTTTTAAACTTTAAATACAAAAAACTTCCTTTAAGTGGTATTAAAAATGATGTCTATATATTATATTAATGTTGAACTTTAATATTCAAAGAATATTTATAGTATATACACGTTATTATAATCTGTTTGAATGTTATGTTTCTGTTATGTTTCTGTTATGTTTTTGAAAGCTTTTAACACAAAATTTAATAAAAATAAAATGTTTTAAAAAAATGTTCATGTACATATTCAGTTTCGTTTTCAGTTTCATTCGAATATTACAAAAATGGCCGAATTTCGGTTTCGGTTTTTTCCAAAATTTTGGTTTTGGTCGGACTCTAGTAATCAATTGTTTTATCAATTTTTACGTTTGACATAGACGTTTCATAATGAAGTTTTTACTTGAATTAAAATTATTTGCAAAAATGGAACACAATTTAATTTTATATTAAAAGAGAAAACATAAAACAAACGAATTAAACTTTGTTGGCTGTTACTTTTATTTATAAATAGAAAAACCGTTGGTTACTTAAATTTTTTTCAAAAATCTACATATAGGAATGTTTGGTTCAGTGAAATAACGCCCAATGAAATAACGCCCAAAATAAAAAATGAAATAACGCCCAAAATATTTTGGGCTTTAAAAAATGAAATAACGCCCAAAATAAAAATTGAAATAAAGCCCAAAATAAATGAAATAACGCCCAAATCAAAAATGAAATAACGCCCAAAATATTTTGGGCTTTAAAAAATGAAATAAAGCCCAACATAAATGAAATAACGCCCAAAATCAAAAATGAAATAACGCCCAAATAAAATGAAATAAAGCCCAAAATTTTGGGCCTTATTTCATTATGAAATAACGCCCAAATTTGTATGGAAATTTTTTGGGCGTTATTTCATTTTTTATTTTGGGCGTTATTTCATTGGGCGTTATTTCACTGAACCGGAATGTTTCTAAATATGTTGTTTTAAAATTTCTTGTAGTAAAATAAATTTTTTTAAATATAAAAATCCAAATGTTTATGTTTTTATTCATATTTTTGTCAAATTACAAAAAAAATGCCTTAATCTATTCAAAAGTCTTGTTTTAAAAACTACTCTTTTTCTCGAAAACACGTTGTGGCTACATCTCAGCTATTTGGCAACCCTGAATAAGTTTTGCCGAACAACTGACGAATGAGAATTAAACACAAGATTTTCTGCACTTCATTTCATTGTAATAAAAACGTCGAACGTGGTAATAGCGTGCGCGATAAAACTGTGAAGTGCTTGATAATGAATTAAAACAATATTAATATATTGTTTATCTGTTTACGGCAGAAGCATAAATTATATGTAAAATAAGAATACGCTTGCAACTTCGGGCCAATTTACTGGCAAAAAAAAGAAACACGTTCGGCTGTTATTGTGAATATTTGTGTTGCCAGAATTTGTTGCTGAAACAAGTAGCTGAAGAACGCGAAAAACGAAAAAAAGTCATGCGAAGCGAATGGCATAATGAAATAAAAAGAATCACGTTTGACGTTTTGCTAAAATTGCAAATAATTGTGTAAAAATATATTTTAACGAATCATTTATAAAGCAAAAGCAACACACTAAAGTTAACAATAACAAATAAGTCAAATAAATTCAACACAAAGTGTACAAAAATCGGCAGAAAACGTTGCGTTACGACAACGTTTGCTGGCTATTAAAAGTATTACGTTCGGTCGGTCACATAATTTTTAAAATAAACAAAAAATATCAAAAAATTTAACTTGCTAAGTTTTTATTAATATTAGCAAAACGTAGTGCACCTGTTTTTGAAACGATATAAAAAGTTTGCTAGAATTTAAAAGAATAAATAATAAACAGAATTTTTTTGTAAGAAAACAAAAAGCTGTTTTTTGTTGCTTCAGTGAATCGCTCGCTTTCGATTTAGTTGGTCGTCGAATTTTGCAAGGAATAGACACGGTTTGATTGTGAACGCATACACGAAGTTAACTGCGTTATTTTTCAATTGTGCAGAAATTCTGAAAAAAGTGATAAAATGGTGAGTAGCACATTTTTGATTCTACTTAAGTAATGCATACTAAAGCTTGATTTTTGGTGTTGTTTAAACTAAAACGTGGTTTCATTATCAACACGCGCGCTCTAACAATTGTTGCAATATCATAACTTTGAACTAGCAAATTTAAGCAAGATTTTTTTTTTTCTTTCACAACAGCATCAAGCAAAAACATAACCACACTCCTTGTTCTGTTTGCTATGCTCACTTGTTCTCTTCTCTTCACACACTTTTGATAAGTTTTGTTTATTTTGTAATTTCTTGATTTTATCGTTTTTATCAGCAAAGGTTTTGTTTCATTTTTTATTTATCCAGTTCGTTTATCTTTTTGTATATTTTATTCTAGCTCTTTTCGTTGTTTTATTTAATGACTGCGAAAAAAATAGAATTTCTATTTGCTGTAGTTGTCTCTTTCTGGCGATATAGAATGTGCTGGTATGGTGTTGCCAACTATTGAAAATTAAGTTGGAGTGGGTTGTGTTCAATTAACATGTGTTTGGGTACGTTTTTGTATGTTTGCAACATGTGGCTAAAAGTGTATTTAATTAGAATTTTTGACTCTGCAAATTAACGATAATAAGCTTGAACACATTACATACAACGAGCACCAAACGTCACTTAAACTTTACATGTATATCTTATGGGACAAACTCTTGAGACTTTGCAATGACATTGTCGCGCGACATCGAGTGTCGTTGTCGCTGGCTTAAATTTAATTCTAATATGGCATGAAACAAAAGGATCTTTTTACTTTGCTTATATCGCACACTAAATACAAAACAGTTACAACTCAAAAAACATGACTTTTTAGGAGAAGCGAAAAATAAAACCCTTTGGTTGATATTAGAGAACAAAAGCAATTTTCATTTAAACACACAAACTTCATTCGTCAAGTTGATGAAGAAAATAATGAAAAAGATAGTGAGATATGTGTTTTGTGAATTGATTTATAACAAAAAGTCGGTATAAAAAAATTTTGAGTTGTGACTGTTTTGTATTTAGTGTGCGATATGTCGTTGTTTTTTGTTTGATGTTGGCTGCTAAAGTGTTTGATTGTTGTTGGTGTTTTATTTAAAATAAATTTAAAACTTCAATATGTAAAGTTTATATTGGCAAATTTTAAGAACACTTGCTGAAATGTTTTGTTGTCGCGTTTATTATAATCATGTTGCTAAAGGTTTCTATACAACGACAGATTGGAAATATGCCGTTTTTAGCATGTTGCGGTGAATGTGTCCAGGTCATTATCATAGTACAATAAACAAGGTAGCTGCAGGGCTATCAATCCTCTCCGAGTCCAAATTGTCAAAATTAATACAAATTGTTTGATGTCTCGTTTTGTCACTGTTTTTCGTTCGGTGTTTTTTGACAATTCTGACTTTCGGATCTCAGCCTTGCAGCTCTCTTCTTTATTGTACTATGGCCACTATTACCATTAAATTTTTGGTGACAACACCACAAATAATGGGACGAGGCGACAATTGTAGCTTTCGCGCACTTCAATCTAAGTATAATTTGACAGACGAAAAAAATCGAAAATGTCAGTTTGTTTTGCTCTTAACTTTTAGATAATGTGCATTTTTTATATAGTTTTAATTATATGAATGAAAAAATGAACAAATATTTGACGATGAACAAACATTGAATTATACAAACAAACCGACAATCACCACATAAATAACAAGAACGAACAATAAAAACAACAAAAAGAGCTCGAAGTGAACATGTCATAAACAAATTTTAAAATAAGATATAAAATAGTAAGTTTATTATAAAAAGAATGCAATAGACAATATTGGCTATATTTTGACCTTTAAGGACCCAATATCTAGTTTACTTAGAACTGTCAAATTAAAATTTTTTGGTGATGATATAGGAAGTTTTGACGTCTAGTGGTGAGAATCCTATGAATAAACGCGAGCATATGTCCGAAAGAATCTTTTCGAAACAGATAGATCTTTTCGAACAGAAAAACAAACAGATAGATTTAAAATTTATTAAATAGGAAATGACACAAAAAAAAATTTGTATAAAGGCCTGAAAAGGAATTAATAAGGCAGTTGTATTCCCCATACCAGATATAAGGTAAAACCATATTTCCGGGAATATCTTCGAAACTACCTTGCAAGACAAGTCTAACCAGAACTCCAACACATTTATACATTTTTTGATGAAAACTAACACAAACGAACCTAATTGTCATTTTTTTGTTTGTCTTTGATGCATGTGAGAAAGTGAAGATTCAGCAAACTTGAAGAATTCCGTTAAATTGTATATACGAGACAGAAAACACTGATGGACAGGTCTAAGCGTGCCATTTTCAATTGTGTTTCCAAAAAATGTTGTAGTAGTAAAAAGCTCCCGAAATCAAGTTGGGAATAGGAGGAAGCTTCAATAGCGAGCATATTGCCATTCAATTACTAAGAGGCGGTTCTTGACGTTGAATAAAAGTTTAGTAATATTAAACTTACATTTTAAGTTTTATTCTGAACCTGAATTTTAATATAGTATATAACTGTGAATAAACACGAATGTTCTAAAAAATAATTTGACTTGTTACTAAAAATTAAGTTAAATCAAATGGTCTGAACTAACTGATATTTTCGTTATAATTGATGTGAGCGAGTTTAACAACTTGCGTAAGAAGTTGACAGAAAATCATACGTTTCCATTAGGTGCAACTGATATTTTCGTTAAAGTAAACATGAGAAACCGAGTAGACTATATGATCGGTGTGTCTTCAAAATACTTGTGTAAGAAGGAGACAGAATATCGCAGATTTTTCACATTGCCCTTAAAAAACTAATAGAAACTTTGTTCTGAACATTTAATAACATTTCCGGTAGCACTACAAGTTAAATAACGAGTAAATTAACCAGTACTTGTCTTGTAGGATAAGTAAGAAATGTTGCTTTGTCGCTAACATTAGAGTCGCTTGCTTTGTTCACATGGTCCACATTTTTACTTGAGCTTGCTTCGTAACGTAATGGTTTGTATCATAAAATAAGAGATAAAGCTAGCTTGGAGACAAAATGTTCAACAAAAAACAAAATTTTTTTTAAAAAATTTGCGTGTCGAAAACTTAAATGATGCAGTTTGTTTCCCCTTACCAGATATCGTTCGAAACAGTATTCTCGTTGGCGACATGATCTGTTCTAAACATAGAGTCGCTTGTTTTTACAGAAATATGTCGCCTTGCCTGCAAACCTTAAAATAATAAATACAAACCTTAAAATAGTAGATAAAGCTTCGCTAGAGGCAAAATTTTCAACAAAAAATACAAAAAATTTGTTTTGAAAAATTTGCGTGCCGAAAACCTAAAAAAAATCTAATAATGCAGTTCAATTCGCCTTATCAGATATCGGGCGAAACCGTACTCTACGGGCATTTCTTCGAATTTTTTTAAAAAACGATCACTATCAGCATCGTGTCGGAAAGAAATGTCGCTTTGTCGTTGGCGACTTGATAATTGGATTGCTGTCATTACTGTGACTGACTGAGTTAAAAAACACGATGTCGCTTGCACTAACAGAAAAATGTAGCCACGCCGATTCACATGGTGCAATTTTTACTTGAGCCTGTTTTGTGACAATACAAACCACAAAATAGGTGATAAAGCCTAGTCTGGAGACAACATTTTCAACAGAAAACAAGAAATTTTGTTTGAAAAATTTGCGTGCCGAAAACTTATAAAACGAATGATCCAGTTCGAATCCTCTTATCAGATATCGGACGAATACGTACTCTACGGGCATCTCTTCGAATTTTTTTTAAAAACTATCATTATCGACATCGTGTCGGATAGAAATGTAGTTGGCGACAGGATTATAGGATTACTATCCGTTCAAAACACGGAGTTGCTTGCTCTTACAGAAAAATATCGCCAGTGCGGTTTACATGGTGCAATTTGTACTCAAAGCCTGTTTCAAAATAGTCGTGTCGGAAAGAAATGTCGCCATGTCGTTGGCGTCATGATTATATGATTACTATCTGGTCAATACAAGGAGTCACTCTTCGGGCATCTCACCGATTTTTTTTAAAAACTATCACTATCAGCATCGTGTCGGAAAGAAATGTCGCTGTTTCGAAATGTCGTCGGCTACAGGATTATAGGATTACTGTCCGTTCAAAACACGGAGTCGCTTGCTCTTACAGAAAAATATCGCCAGTGCGGTTTACATGGTGCAATTTTTACTCAAAGCCAGTTTCAAAATAGTCGTGTCGGAAAGAAATGTCGCTTTGTCGCCATGTCGTTAGTCTCATGATTATGTGATTATTATCTGTTCAATACAAGGAGTCGCTCTCCGGGCATCTCTCCGATTTTTTTTTAAAAACTATCACTATCAGCATCGTGTCAGGAAGAAATGACTCTGTGTCGCTGTGTCGCCATGTCGTTGGCGACAGGATTATAGGATTACAATCCGTTCAAAACACGGAGTCACTTGCTCTCACAGAAAAATGTCGCCATGCCGACTTACAAGGTGCAATTTATACTTGAGCCTGTTGCAAAATATTCGTGTCAGAAAGAATTATAGCTTTGTCGTCATGTCGTTGGCAACTTGAACACTGAGTGAGTTCAAAAACACATAACATATCGCACATTTAAAAGAAACGTTATTTTCGAGTTAATGTTGCAGAATTATTGCATAAGTCCCATTGGGCCGATACTGAAATTATTAAGCATTTCTCATGGGTTCTTTACTCCGCTGGCTCAGAATGAAGTTTTATATAATAAAATCCATAAACATAATGTTAATTAAATTTTCATTTTTGTCTAATCTGTGCTCATTACCACTGCCTGCGTGGTAATGTGTTACGCCCCTGTTCGTCCTAGATCTGTTTTGTGTACACCTGCAGGTGTCTTTTCCCCAGCTCGCATATAGGCATTATTTTACATATTCCCGCTGCTGCTGCTGGATGTTTCTCTTGATTACATAAGGTATTCACAACGGAATTCAGTTGAAAGCAGCACATAGAAGACAGTCACAGCGCATGCCTATTGACCCAAGTGCAAATCAACCCCTTTTGAGTTGGGAGTCAGTCAAAAGTCTGTCTCTACCTTCATAGAGCAATGAAAAAAAATGCAACGACTTTTTCATGCACATTTTTCATCAAAAATTTCTCAGTTATTTTCATGCAAAATTTTCAAATTTTTCACAGCAATTTTTCTTTGTGCGTGTGTGTGTCTCTTGTTTTGAGAATTTGAGCAATCTGCGTTTGTGTTGGTTATGAACACGCTCTTCCGGTAAACGACGTCAGACGCCTCTCAATGTATGGATTTTGCTTCGGGCGGGCTTTGCCACTACATATGGTAAAGTTGTCAACATGTCTTGTTTTTCTGTTTTCATCAGGTTTTTATCGGTATTTTTTGTTTTTGTTTTATTTTTTATTTTGGTATTTTCTCATTTTCTATGTCGTGCTCATTTCTGTTTTGTATGCGTGCAAAACATGCGTTTGCATTTCAATGTAGAATATCTATACATTAACGTATATATATATATATATATCTATAATATATATATAATTTTTTGTTTTTGTATACTTTGTAATTCTTTTTTTTTTTTTTTGTTTGTTTTTAGTTACGAGGGCATGGACACAGTTTTAAGCATTCTTTTTGCAAGGTCGTTCGTTTTGTTTTCATTTTACATGCTGATGCGGCTGCAAGTAATTTTTTCATTCATAAATTTTTTTTTTTTATTTGTTTGTTTGTGTGTTTTTGTGGGTGGTTTTATTGTGTGTTTTTATAATACTTCGCTGTTGCCATTTAAATACCGGCATTTTTATGCGCCAACATTATTTGCATGCTTTTGAGAATTAAATTTTGATTTAATTTTGTGTAGCTATTTTGCTGAACTATCTTAAATTTTGCATACTTTTTGGTGTTGGTATGTGTTGCACATAAATCTTGGGTGTGGTCGGTGACATCAAAATCGGGTCGCGCTTTAAGTTGCTGGATAGATATAGATTAAGATAGAACTAGTTTACGAAACATGAAACTTTAAATGGAACACCCTCTAGAAAGGTCATAAAATGTATAATACAAAAAATTTCAACATGATTGGAGATGGTTTAGAAACTACGACTTAGGACGGTGACTTTCAAAAATCCAATTTTTCACTATTTCATACATTTTTTTCAATGCGGCTTAAAACATTATTATTTTTTTTTTTTCCAAAAAGATTCTAATAATCAATATCAGTTCATAACTAAAAACAATATAATTCAAGATTTCATTAAATTTGTTCCTTATTTGTTTCTCTAATGATTTTTGTATGCAATGACAATTTTCATCTATATAACCTGAACACATTAGCGACATTGACATGCGTTTCATACATACAAGTAGAAGATTTTTTTAGTAATGCTTAAACGATTTAGTTTTCTTTCAACATAACGATATATGTACTCTAAAGTTCCTTTGTTCCAATGTTGCAATGACATGACTTCTTTGCAACAATGCTGCTGATCTGTCGTTGGTTCGGATCTTTTTAAATTTGACATAGCCTGAATACATTGGTGACGATAGCGTCATATGTCAAATTTTGTGGTAATGTCGCAACGACATAATTTCTGTGGTGTCATTGATAAAGATATTTTTCAAACTTGACATATGCTGATCACATTGGCGACGATAGCAACATATGTCAAATTTTTGTGGTAATGCCTTAGCGATTTGTCTTCATTTCAACAATATTATTGTCGTTGGCTTATAACATGATTTCTTTGCAACAAAGTTGCTGTCATTGTTTAAGATATTTTTCAAATTTGACATACCCGAAACACATTGGCAACGATAGAATCATATGGCAAATTTTGTGGTAATGCCGAAACGGCATGACTTCTTGCAATAATGTTGCTGTCACTGATAAAGATATTTTTCAAACTTGACATAGCCTGAACACATTGGCAACTTTGTGTTAGTGTCGCAACGACATATCTTTGCAAAATGTTGCTCTCATAGATAAATACATTTTTCAATCTTTATTTAGTCTAAACCCATTGGTGACGATGGCAGCATTTGTCAAATTTTGTGGTAATGTCGCAACAACATGATTTCATTGAGGTAATGTTGCTGTCACTGGTTCAGATATTTTTAAAATTTGACATAGCCTAAACAATTGGCGACGACAGCAGCATCATTGTTAAAGTTAGTTGTAATGTCGCAACGATTTAATTTAATTTCAACAATATTGCTGTCGTGGCTTAAATCTTTTATCTAATTTGCATATCCTTAATAGATTTTCAATAACAGAAACAATCATATATGTCAAAGTTCCTTTACATGCATTTCTTATGAAGTATAATTTAGTTGTAGTGTCGCATTGACATGACTCCTTTGCAACAATGTTGCTGTTGTTGGTTCAGATATATTTTAACTTTGACATAGCCTGAACACATTGACGACGATAATAACATATGTCAAATATTGTAGTAATGTCGCAACGATACACAGTGTAACAATGTCTATGGAATGAGGGACGAAAATTGAAGGAGTTGTCGCAGGAACATGAAATGTGGCAAGTGTTATTATTTCATAACTATAAAACGCCTTTTGTCAAAATCGACCACATCCTTCGCCCACCTCCCATACAAAATGAACACTAAAAGCACAATATCTCGAGTTGTAGAAAATATAAGAAAGAAAATAAAGTACCTAGTTTATTATATACTTGATTAAACTAACATATAAAAGTTTTATGAAGATCTGTCAATCTCTTCGTCCACCTCCTATACAGAAATAGAATGAGTTGTCGTAGGAACATGAAATTTGGTTTGTGCTATTAAATTATAAATTATAAATAAAGAATATCTCAACTTGTAAAAAGTATAAGTGGGGAAATTAACTTCTTTATTATTAAACTAGCAATACCCGGCGCGCGCCTTAGACAAACACATGTACTTCATTACTTCATCTAAAAACAAAATCTGGCAGCACTGCTCAAGAGATCACACTGAGAGCAACTCCCACACAACATGGCAGCCGTTCTGTGTTGAGATTTACTCTCACAGCAAGAGCATTGGTTTTCTGCTGTTTGTACAGCATTAGCATGGATTAAAATACATGAATTCTTAAATAATTAAAGAAAAAGTTTTGTAAAAAACGTAGTTCCTATAGTAATATCTCTAGTCATAGCAATTGAATAGTGAACAATTTATAAAAATCAGTTCAGCGGTTATTGAGTACAAAAAAAAAAAAAAAAAAAAAAAAAAAACAACAAATTGGCCATTTCAGCCCTTGAAAGGACTTTGACCGAGCTTCTTATGATCAATTGTGTTGTGTGTGTTATTAAATGTTTGCACACAATTGACCGAGAACTGGACCTACATGTTTTATGCCGACTCCGAACGGCTAAAGTTCATGTTCTCAAGAAGCTTTACATGGCATTATTTACTCTCTGAGGTTTGCCATTGTCTGCAGAGAGGTGGTGACCGATCAGAAAAATTTTTTATTGAAAAAAACTTTTCGCCGCGGCTGGGGATCGAACCCGGGCTCCGAGCATGCTAAGCCACACACTGAACCTGCATACCACGGCCACCACTTTTATTGAGTTACTTGTCACGTTATTGAGTACACTTGTCACCAAATACGCCGTGAGTCTCCTTTTATATAATAGTATAGATATAGATTATCATAAATATTTTATTTAGATTTTCTACGCCCTCCGCCCACCAATTTTACAATATTGAATGTATTTTATTAATTCCAAAATATTTTCTTATTTAAATACACAGGTTTTTTCAAATATCTGATAAATAAAATTTCATTATAATGTCGCAACGACATCGGCTTATGTTGCGGTCATCAGTTTGGATTATTTTCTTTTTCAAGCAGACATGGCCTGAACACATTGACGGCGACAGCTACATAACGATATATTTCAACTTTTAATTACACATATTTCACAAGTTTGACATAGCCTGAACACATTGGCGGCGACTACAACATATGGCAAATTTCATTATAATGTCGCAACGACATGGCTTCATTTTACCAATTTTTCTGTCGTCGCCTTACATATTTTTTTTGAAATTGGCATAGCCTGAGCACATTGGTGACAATATCAACATAGCAACATATGTATGTCAAATTTTTTACATTAATTTTTTATGGAAAAGAATTTTATAGTAATGTCGCAACGTTATGGTTCTTTTCGACAATGTTGCGGTCATAAGTTAAGATTCTCTATACATTTTTTTAAAAAAAATGAATGGAAATTACAAAACGGGAGTTGATATCTCTTACGGCTCAAACGGTTCAATCGGAAATTTTTTATATTTATCAACGCTAAGTTCTTAAAATAAAAAATATAACTATATATGAACAGAACTAATAATTATAACAAATAAGGCCAAGGTTGGATGACGAAACAAACTGTATTCTACATGCAATTCCCACAATTAGAACGCAATATCTTGACTTATGAAATCTCAAATGTGAAAATTAAAAATAATAGTAAATATAACCAGAACTAATTACAGGCATAAAATATATCAGATTATTCAGTGACCAATGACAATTTTTTTTAACCACTCACAAACAATTTAACTGTGAATTTCCCAAGAATAAAAAAACCAATTGACGATTTCAGCCCTTAGAGCGAGGACTTTGTCCAAGCTTAGACCGAGGACTTTGTCCAAGCTTCTTTATAGCCGTAATAGTAGTTTTTCCAATCTTCTGTCAGCCATGGCAAAGTAATAAGAGTGAATCCTTGCCTTCACTGTGCTCAGAGGAACTGGGACTGGTTCCGCTCAGTTACGGTGTCAAGGGAAGAGTAAAGGAGCTCTTCCTAGAGCCAAATGAAGGCTAGTTCATCTGCTTTTTCATTACCATAAATTGCGGCTTGGCTGTCTGACAAAATAGCTGCCTTACGGATGTTGGTGTTAGTTCGACTTAACACCTGACAGACTTCTTTATCCCAAGAAGAAACGCTCGCTGAATCCGGTAGGCGAAAATTCATTTCGCTACATCTAGCTTCTCTGAGTATATACCAGCTCCAGCTCCGCAATCTATTTTGGAGCCACCAGTGTAAGAGGTTATGTCAAAACCTGGGTTCGGTTCCCCATTATGCCATTCTAACCGGGTTGGGACCTTTATTGTAAATTTTCTACTAAAGTTAAGCTTGGATATGTCATATTTCGTATTGCAACCCAGTAAACGAACTAAGTATGTTACTGTATCCATATGAGTTGCTTCTCCAGTTGGAAGACTCTCTAAGCATAACTGAACTGTGCGTTGCGGTGAGTTTTATGTGAAGATGTATGGCAAGCAGGTGAGTGAGAATGCTTAGTGCATCTGTTGCGCATTAGGGGACTCCCTCCGTGGCACCTATGCAAGCTTATCGCTTAATCCTTGCTAGTTTTTGGACATTACGCTAGGATTCTGCGGTGTAAAGCCATATGAGCATTTTTGGCTTCTTTCCGAAAGTATTTTACAAGCGTAGAATATTATGCATGCCTTTTGAACTGACCCTATGTTCAACATTGACCTTCCAATTGAGCTTTGAATCTAGTTAAACTCCCATATATTTTCGCGCTGTGGGATGGTGAGAGTTTTTGGTAGTTTAATTTCGGTAAGACAAAGTTATGTGTTGCACCTTGGTTTTGGCGGTGAATAGCAGCACCGTTTTGCTAGGATTTACTCCAAAGCGGCACACGGCAGCCGAGTAAATGGTTCATTAAATCCTATTAAAACGGAGCTTAATCAAAGCTCCTCCAAAATCTCACTGAGTGCGGAGGGAAAAAGTACAAATACCATTACAACCACGCCACCCGCGTATCATCCGACTTTGACACCGTTTCTATTGAGAGTATGTTGCATTTCATTCCTGACTATAAGCCAAAGTATTGGAGAGATCACTCCTCACTGAAGTGCACCTCTGCTAATGAATCCAGTGAGTTGTAGGCGAACTGCAGCCTGGATCCTGCCTGAGCTGAGCAATGAAAACAGCCAGTTTTTCACACGAACTTCAACATCTAGCCCAGCCAGAGCATTATAAATGGCCTTAGTGTGTACGTTGTTGAAAGAGCCTTCTTTATCTAAGAAAGTCGTTAAAGTGTATTGTTTAAAGAAGAGAGATCTATCTAATGTTGAAATAACCTGAAATAGGGCAGTCCCCATGGATTTCCGTCGATCTCCCTTTTAGGTATGCGTGTTGAGCTGTTGATATGCCGGTTCTCTTTTGAGTATCCTTGAGGCACAAGTCTAGAATATGTTCCAGAATTTTAAATGTGAATGATGAAAGGATAATTGGAATGAAGTCCTGCTTCATGGCCTCGCCTACCTGTTTTTGGTATACATACAACTTTCATTCCTCTCTTACTTCTTGGAGTATTAAGAAGGAGAGTAAGAAGGAGACAACTAGAAAATATTGACATTTACAAAGGTGTGACTAATCTTGTAATTTCTGTAGTATTATTGGTGTTACGCCGTCTGGGCCTGGGAAATTATCGGGAAGCTTATCTCTTGTTAAAATTAAGCTGATAAGTCGCGTTGGTATAGCCTCCGTTATCACTGTACCTGTGGACTCGCTGTAGCTGGGAAAATGTGTGTTGATACTGAAGAAGCTCTAGCAATTCTTCAGTAGATTCCGTCACGTTCCATTCTCTTCTATCCTAATAAAAAAGAACAGGAGTGTATTCTGGAAAGAGTTCTACCCGTTTCCTTCAGACTGTCGGTTGAATGAATGTAGTTTTCTTTATACGGTTCCCAGCCGTTCTCTCTTTGACGCCTGTTAAATGTTTTCCTAACGTTTGCGATACTTACTCCACCAGGCAGGAAAAGATTTCTTCCTAATCCCATTACGGGGGTACGAGACCTTAAAGGCGATCTACTGGTTTTATCAAGGCACTCAACAGAAGAATCAAGTTCCTCCAGTGTGGAAATATGGGTGTTCGTTATTTTAAGTAGTTTTGCTTGAGCTACTCTGGCAAATTTGACACAGTCAGTACGTTTGGCATTACAAAACGGTGTAGGAGCTTCTATGTGTAGGTTCAAGTGGAAGAGAATCAAGAAGCTCCAGCAATTCTTCAGTAGATTCTGGAAACAATTCTCCCAAGTCTTGCTGTTTCATTTAGACTGTCGATTGAATGAATGTAGTTTTCCCAAGATCGATACATTTCGAGTCTCGAATAGCTTTCTCGTAAGTATTTAGTATTTCTTTGTACGGTTGCCATCTGTTTACTCTATGTCGCCTGTTGAATGTTTTCCTAACGTTTGGAATACATACTCCACGAGGAAGGAAACGATTTCTTCCTAACCCCATTACGAGGATACCAGACCCTAAAGGAGACATACTTGGATTTATCAAGGAAGAAGAACTAAGTTCATTCACTGTCGAAATATGGATGTTCGCTTTTGTAAGGAGTTTTGCTTGAGCCACTCTGGATATAGTTCTTTCAAATCTTGCCGTTTCCTTTAAACTGTCGATGAGTGTAGTCTTTCCAAGATCTTGACATTTAGAGTCTCGAATAGCTTTCTCGTAAGTATTAAGCATTTATTTGTACGGTTGCCACCTGTTATTTCTAGGGCGCCAGTTGAATGACGTTTGTCATTCTTACTACACCAGGAAGGAAAATATGGGTCTTTCTAATCCTATAACGAGACCTTAAAGGCGACCTGCACGGTTTTCTTAAGGGACTCAACAGAAGAATTAAGTTTCTCCACTGTCGAAATATGGGACTCGTTGTCAGAAAGAAGCGTTTGTCTAACACCAACCACTAAAATTATCGGTGCCAGAAAAGGTCAATGTTTTACAGCTAATGTTCATGTTTTCAGGAAGCTTAACATTTCAATGTTTGCTCTCTGAAGCTTGTCATTGTTTGTAGAGAAGTGGCGGCCGATCAGAAAAATTTTTTTCTATTGAAAAACTTTCTTCCGGATGTGAGGATCCAGTAAAAAATAAAACAAAGTAAAGAAAATAATTTTGACTTATAACATATTCTTCGATTCGCTCTGCATTGAGCTGTGCTGACTGACGGCTCCGGTAGTTTAGAGGAAAGCGTGTTTGACTGCCAACCCAGAGGTTCCGGGTTCGAATCTTGACTAGGCCATAGTCCCACGTTTAAACATTTCTTTCAATTCTTTTCTGACTGACGGCTACGGTAGTCGAGAGGAAAGCTTGCTTGACTGCCAACCCAGACGTTCCGAGTTCGTATCCTGACTAGGTCAAAGTTCCACGCTTGAACATTTCTTTCAATTCTTTGCTTATGTCTTATCGAATAAAATTAAAAATTCATTAATTTTTGTGGCTTTAGCGTTGAGTTGGTGGTAGAGATATTTGTGGAATGAGTATCTAATCCTTATTTCCGAACGAAACTAGACTTGACTGAATAGGTTCGACACCTGAAATCCTTGGTTCAAAGCTAAAAAAAAAACCAATAAAAATTAGGAAAAATGCTTCAACCCCGCCCATTTAAGAAAGACATATGTTCATCTTTCCAAAATTTCAACATCAAAACTATTCAAACTTAAATTTGCTAAAAAAGTACTGCCAACTTTAAGCTCAACAAAACGTATGAAAAATGCTTTAATTTTCAACTGATGTAACTAGTTTCGGTGGGTGGAGGATTGGTTGGGTAGAGGGTAAACATGTTTAATACTTTCCTCGCTCACACTCATGTAGCCGGGCATAAATTCATCAATATATCACCAACTAGCAAACTTGCTAGTAACTATGTATGGGTAGCATACAACGAGGTTGTAGTTCCCACAACTAAACGAAATGCAGTAACAACAAAAGCTACAACAACAACAACAACAACGATAACGTTAAAAACAACGTTAGCCGTATCGACACAAAATCCTCGCAAGGAAAGCAAGTATGGAGAAGAGCACACATACATACAGCCTAGCAGGAACATAGAGTAGTAGCACCGCAGCCAAGTAGCAGTAGCAGTCAAAACTACAAAAACAAAAACAACATCAAACTGTCCAAAAGCCAAAGCGAGTAGGCAAAACGGATGCCCGTTGTTAGTTATATCGTTGCTGTTGTTGGGGCAGAAAACAGAACAGGCTCGACTCGGCCAGACCACCAGGCCAGCGAACATTTATTGGAGTTTCCTGCATGTTGGCATTGTAGTTTAAAAAGCTTTGTTTGCATGCATGTGTGTGTGTGTTTGCATAAGTTTTCCTTTAGCACTGCGTTACTGATGCGTTCACGTCGTCATAGTCCTTGTTGTGTTGTTTGTACGCACTGTGGTGCAACGCGAATGCCGTTTCATTCGCGTTGCTCTTACTTAGTCTTGCAGGTTAAGTTCTGTTGGTTGCTATTGTTGTTGTTGTTGTTGTGGCTTTTGCTGCTACTGCTGTATTCTCGAATTCTGCCATTTACATGCACCTTCGTAGTCAGCGTTCATCCCTCAACCCTTTCATGCTGCATGAGTGCCACCCACCAACCACCACCCACTTTGTACTGGCTGGCATCACTTAATCTATGTGTAGCATTGCTTGCACATAAACGTTGCTCTGCTATACACGCTGCTGTACACTACTTTGCACCCAGAATGAGGGTTGCTTGACTGTCTGTCCGTTTTGACTGTGCCTCTGCCTGTGCCTGTGCTTTGCTATTTGTGTGCTCTGTGCTTTTGAACTGGTATCCTTAGTTCATCGCTTTGCTTCGTTTTGGTTCAGCGACAGTTGAAGTGTGCTCGAGCTATTGAAAAGACGTCGATCTTCTTTCAAAACTATTCTGGCGTAGACCTTAAGTTTTTAAGTGAATTTTCAAATAAGTTTTCATAAACTGCATATAATATAATAGCAAATTTATAATACTAGTGAAATATTTGTCAAAACTTAAAACTTGACGACTGCTGTGTTTTGCTGTTGCAGGTTGGTGTACTTACTAAGCTTATGTATAAAGTTTGAAAATTTTGAACTGCTAAATATTATCGATTTTCTTATTGGCGATAAGAATTAAATATTCTTTTACATGAAAATTGCTCAAAAGCAACGTAAAGCAGAACTATAATTAAGCCATGAATTCGAGATCTTGCCATAAAATTCTACCTGTTAGTTTTAGCAAAAATATTGTTATTTTCAAAGGTTTTGTTAAAGTTCGCTTTGAAGCAATCTTTTAGGCCAAAACTCAAGACTTTTGCTGCTCTCATATTTGATCGCACTTTTCTGGATTTATTTAAAAAATATTATGATAAATTTTTCGTTGCCCTATAATTTTTTAATTTGTTTTAAAAGTATAAAAAACATTTTTAAAAAAAGGTATTTTTCGTCTAAAAATCAAAGTTGTTAAAAAGAGTAAAATAATAAAATTTAAACAAGTTTTTGTGTAAACAAGAAACAAATTTTTATAGCTAATGTCATTCATCAATAAAAAAATTGAACATTTAATTTTGAATTAAAATTATTTCTACAGTAAGTTAGTCTTTTTTCAAAAGAAAACAACAAATAATAAATGGTGGTGAAATTTTTTCAAGTACGTGACTGAACTTTTTAACAAAACACACTTTTGCGATATATTAACACTTGAGATATTTGCGCCAAAAGTCTTAAGTTTAAGATTTCTTATTATTTTATTCTCATTCTTAGGTAACTATGTTTCAAAATTAATTGTACTAGCAATTTCTTTAGAATTGAAAATATGTTAATGTTTTTGTGTCAAAATATTATAATTTTTTAAAAGTAATTTATACGAAAATAATTTTATAAAGCTTTCATATCACATGATTTCGCATTAAAACTTTCTTGTACTAAGTATTTTCATAGTTTTACAGATATGTACATTAGGGTGTCCCAAAAGAAAACTTTCTGTCGAATTTCATAGTTACCCAATCTATGTTATGGGTTGAAGTGTTTTTTAAATTTTTTCCAAATTTTTTGCGACCTCTAAAATCTTATTTTCCTTCAAAATTAGTTTTTCCGCAGATTTATCGAATTTCAAACATAAGTTGGCCAATAATAGATATTTTCTTAGCCTTTGAGCCATCATTTCGAATAAAAAATGTCCAAACTTTACTTTTATGCCCATAAATCAGAAGTTTTGGAAGTTTTGTTGTTCATTTGGATGACAAACACGGTCAAAAATTTCGGTTTTAATGTAATTAAACCAACCTAAGATGGTTTTCCATTAAAATCCTACAGTTTAAAATAAGATATAAAACAAAAATATATAAATTTTTAAAACCCTTAAGTCTACTTTTGAAACAAAAATGTTTAATATCGCATTTCTTCTTTTGAATTATGACGCTAGGCTTTTGTTTCTTACCCGAAAGTTTAGATTTAAAACCCCAGAATCTACAATTGAAACTTTATTATAAGTCTTTTTTTTTAACCCGAAGTTTATTTTAAAAATCCAGTGTTTGAAATTGAATTCCATGGTTTTGTTTTCAAACCTGAAAGTTTTTTTAAAAACAACAATTTCGTTAATTCGCTTAGTTGGTTAAGTGGTTGTCGATTTGATTTGATGAATCCGAGAGACCCTGGTTCGATCCTCAGCCAACCCGTGTTTTTGGGTTTGTTTTTTTTTGTCATTTTTTGCTATTTTTATATTATTATAATCTTAAATTATTAATTATTTATTGTAAAAATTGCATTGTGCAATGTTTTTATTTTTCCCGCATCCTAGGATCGAACCGCGGAATGCGGCAACCATCGCATTAGAATCGCGCTTTCTAACCTCAGGCTTATCTGTTAGTTTTTCTGTTTTTCTCAATTGTACAGTTTTCCATGTGCTATGATTTAAAAATTAAACCTTAAGTATAAATAGTAAATTTTCAGGATTTAAATTTGAAAAATGTATTCATAAACTTTAAGGTTTGCTTTAAAAAATCTACAGTTTTAAAAATAAACTTGAAGTCTAAATTATAAACCTTTTGTGTGTAAATGTCACAATTCACGAAGTTTAAAACTTCTTGGGTTTGTTATTTAAACTTTTATGTTTAAAATTCTTTAAAAAATTAACATTCGGTTTTTATAATAAACTTTTTGGGTTTCAATTTCACAATATATACATTTTAAAACTTTTTGGTCTTATTTTCTAAACTCTATAGCTTTTAAAAATAAACTTTCGGTTTAAATAATAAACCTTCTGAGTTTAATTCTTACAAAACATACATTTTTAAGCTGTGTGGGTGTACTTTTTTAAACCTAAAGTTTTTAATTTTAATTTTAAAACATGTCAATTTGTACTAATTGAGTGTAATCTTGGGCTTGTTTGTAAAAAAATTATTTTTGTTGCTGTTCTTTTTGCACATCAAAAACATGAGCAACCGAACGACATAATTCTCAGTTGGTTTTTGTTCCTTTTAGTATAAAAGTATAAACAAGTAATCATATTATACTACAGAAATGTTATAAAAAAAGATAAAATTTATGCTCAAATTTTTTACTGTGTAGTGCTATTTCGTAAACTGGATTCCAAAGAAGAGTTTGCTGAATAAAGTTGATCAACGAAATTGAAAAATAAGACTAAAGTAAGCCAATAATATGATCCAGTTTGAGAAAAGTTACTAGAAAGACACGATGTTTGTAGACGAAATGAAATATAATATATTTTGGACGTTCCTGTGAGGCATAGAAGGTTCTGTGCGTGGCAAATAGGGAGTTTGTGAATTGTTTTTTTATACGATGTATGGAATCATGAACAAATTTCATCGCCAAATTCAAAATAGTTTCAAATATTATCAATACAATAAACCGAACCATAAAAATAGTCGAATTTCTATAACTAAACTATAATTACCCTTAAGTATTTTCCCTCAACATTTTTTCAAAGTTTTTTAAATTACCGGCTGGGTCTCTAAAATGAGTCATTTTTATAATTTTTTGTGATCGTTATTGATTTTCATTTAAATTACTTCGATTTTTCACAGATATTTTTAATTTTAAGTGGAATCACTTTTCAATGCATTTTAGTGCGTGGTCCTTTGTAGTAACATTTATTACTCAAATATTGAACTAAATCTTAATTTTCAAATGCATCAGTAACATGCATTTCATATGACTGAAGAACTAAAGATATTAAAACAATATATGCATATTCTTTCTTACAGACTTCAACTAAGAAAGCAATCGATTTCGATGACGATGTAGATTTTGATGATGACGATGATGATTCTGGCTCAGACTTTGACGATGATGAAGATCCAGATAAAATAGAAGTACCTGGTAAGTAAATATTTTAAACATTTTCAACATGACTTAAATTCTTATATTTTTATCACAGTTTATGCTAAATCTGTAAAACATAGCTACTGGTTATGATTCAAATTTGCCATCGACCAGTTGACTTCACACTAACGTTTGTTCTTTGAGCTAAAAGCAAAATTTCTGTTAAATCAAAATTATTTTTAAATTTATACTCACATATATATATCACAGTTTAATACAAGCTGCTGCAAACAAAGTGTTGAAATATTTTCTTAACCCTTTTGTTGTAAAGCGTAACACACAAACTCGCAGTAACATTGCTGCCATTAAATTGGTGCCCTCAACCAACCAACCACCCTGACAACAACTATGACAAAACTTGCGCCACAACTTTTTGTTTGTGTTCACTTGAGTATCTATGGATATGTTTTTATGTGAAGCGCGTTGTTTAGACACATCTTTTACAAATTTTGTATTTTGCACTAAAAACAAAACTGTTCGGCAACCAACAAATGCTATTTTTGACTATCTCTCTCGATAGGGCAGTAGTTGTGTTTTGGCCTGTACTTTTCTGTGTGTGTGAGTGTTTGAGGGGGACTTTGCAGGACTTATGCTGTGCCTTGTATGAGCTCTAAAAAAGCTTCAGCAAAATCGAAGGTTTTGCATAGTTTATCAAAATAATGCATAGCGTCAAATTTTACTTCATTTACATTTCAATATTAGGCAACAGATACACTAAAACGTATTTCAATAAACGCGCTCCTTTTTTTATTAAAGTTTGCTTTAATTAATAATAGAACTCAAAATTTCCAATTTCAACACTTTCAAATTAATTTAGTTTAACAAAATCAAATTTCTTCCAAAATAACAAGACGGAATTCTGACGGACTGTTGTACAGGGAACAAAAAAAAAAACAATATACATGTATCATCGGTGTTTTGAAAGTTAACGTCTGAGTTTTTATTTAAGGGAAGGGTACAAGTTGGCAAAATTGGCAAATTATCCTTACATTGGATCCTTACATTTTAGGTATAGAATGGATTTAAAAGGTTTAAGTAAAATACTACAAGGAAGATTTTTGTGGGTTATTTTAACCCTTCAACTCCTCAATATATGGGTGTTTTTTGTAAGGAAACCAAAAAAATGCACATAAAACACGGATATAACTGGTTAAAATGTCTCACAAAAATAATTGTCAACTCAAAATTTAACTTGAACGCCAGAATAAGTGAAAATTAAAATGTATTTAAGGGTTAATTTTCGAACTTAGTCATCAGTATTGGTACTAAAATGCCCCATAAAACCATTCCGGCATTGTTTTGCTGGAAAATACCATAGCTTCATATTTTATTGCTTTAAAATTAGTGAGAATATACTCCATCATATAACATACATTAGCGAGTTAAATGTTTTTTGCACGTTTCTGATGGTACCATGACATAACCTTAAAAAAATTTATAAAAGAATCAAATTAATCTTATAGTATTGATAGAAGTTCCTTAAAATAAACATAAATCGTACGAGACAGACCCCTAAGGGGAGTGATAAGGAAAGCAAAACATCTAAAGAGATTAAAACTAAAAAATAAACCACCTGGCAAGTGGTACCAAGTAGTTTTTCTGATGAAAAATGCTTTAATTTGTATGAAATAGACGGTTTTAAATACAACATCCATGACATAAGAAAGAAGGAGCACTATTTGACCCATCACCATAGCCGTGAGGGAAGAATATTGGTGTGGAATACCATCTGCCTCCTATAATGTCGCATTCAAACGCCAATTCGTTTCATTTAAAATGAATGTTACACGCTAAATTGTTCTTATATGTTTGGGTGTCATTATCTTGGATATTTCAACTTTATAATGCCCCATTGTATACGGCTCGAACAGTAAAGAAATGAACCAACCTTTTTGGAAATTTTATTCCTATTTCAATTTCAAAAATTTCATATGCTACACTCAGGGAAAAAATGCTGTTATATCAAACAAATCATGTGTTGGTATAACAGATTTCACTTTTAAATACCATTCAACAAATGAAACTTTGAAATCAACAGTCGGTTGACTTGAAACCCATAATAGCGTACTTATTGTAATTTTATCCCTGTTTTGGAAGTTCATGTTTGGCCGAGTTTGCTAACCTGTGAGTCTAGTACTCAACTGTCCTGGGTTCAAATACCGGTAAGACCAACAAAGAATTTGTTTTTGATTGTAAGATTGTAAGCAAACCTATTTTGAAGGTTATCTTTGACTAAACAATTAATGAAACAGAATTAGAATTTCAATTATTTAATTAAAATTTTTGATATCTCACAGCTAGGATACGAACCCACGTCCTCCGCATGACAGTCCAGCACACATCCGCTGAGATATTAATAACGATAAAATAAATATAACAAAAACACATTCAAAAACTATTGCTTAGAGAAGACAGACATTTCAACAAAAACACAAAAATATTTCAAAACGTAAATTCAACAAAGAGAACTGCTAACTTTAACGAAGAGGTGGATGGTACCGATCGAGTGTTGAAAGTAGATAGTTATTCGCGTAGACAACACAATTATCTGAATCTAAAGAGAATACAAGTTCTAGCTGTCTACCAATATTGTTAGTTACTCCACTCAACTGGCAACAGCCGGAGTCTGAAAGACAGCTAGTAAAGAGGATTTCTGATAAAATCCATTGAAGGCTAGAAAGATTAAAGTCTCCCAGAAATATAACGGTGTCTGATGGATCAATAAGATCAAATAGTGAATCCATTGCGTCTAATGCAAGTTGATAACCATTCACTGGTTGAAAGGGGCGAATATAACAGCAGATAATGAATGAATGATTGTGAATACCAAGAAGAACACCACGACCAGAGGTGAGATCGACTTTATCGACTCCATCGTCTCTGAAAACCATGAAATCAGACTCAAAGACCTCAGTATCCTTGAAGTCCTGTATAAGATTAGTCTCTGTAAGGGCAAAAATATCCTAGGGAAGCTTTAGAGAGTTAAGGAACACTGTAGAGATTTTGGTGCGTAGTCCTCTTACGTTTTGGTATTAAAAATATACAATTAATGGGCTTGGAATAGGGTTTTGATTATGAGTAGGCTGCTTAGGAATGATATTGTTGTTGCTGTTTGTGGGACCTTTTTGACCTTAAATGAGCAGTATATGTCTCAAGATCCTCTTTAACTTGATGGATCGTCAAGCCAAGTTGCTCGTGGCAACTGGTGAATAAATTGCGTAATTCATCGACATCGGTAGGCAAACCTTCTTGCTGTATCAAAACTTTGAGATTTGTCTTGGTTTTGCCTTCTATACATGTAGAGACCGGTGCCTTATGTATGTAAGCAAGATACATACGCACATTTTTGTAGACATTGTTCTCTCTAAGGCGAGAGAGAGCATATATGCTCTCATTGTCAGCACAAGAGTTCAAAGTTAGTTTCACTTTTGGTGGTTGAAGAGGGTCGATGAAAGAAATGGGGCTGCCAGGTTGGTTAGGGGCTGCATTTATAACTGGAACAGAAGGGAGTGTATTTTTAGTATGGGAATGAACAAAATGAAGATAGAGTGTGTGGAGTGTGTTCGAGTTAGGATTTAGATTAAAAGAGTCGTTTTGGGTCTGACGTCTGAAGGGTTTGGTTTGCTCGACTCGAGTTAGAAGATTTTGTATCAATGGTATGATTGATCTGAGGAGTGAAAATTTGAAAAATATATGTTTTAAGATTCCAATTGGGATCAGAGCTAGGACGGGAATTAGGTAGTGTTTTGTCGGAGAGAGTATTGTTTGGATTAGAAAAAGTAGAGGGTTTCTTAATATAAAGTTTTGTTTTAGGATGAGAACTAGAATTAGAATTATAAAGAGACTTAGACCATAATTTAGCATTATTACTCTTAGGCAGCCTCCTTGGTTTATCAACCTATGTAAAAACTTTAGCTTTACCATGAACAAAGCTAGATGTCTCAGAGAATAACCAGACTAAGGACGTAAGTTTTGAAGTGACTGCTTTTTTTTCCTGCGGTTTGTGGACATCATCTGGCAATCCTCTTTTGTAATTACGATGCTGTATTTTTCTTTAAATAGCTAACATACCCAGGAAACTTACTTACTTACTTACTTAGATGGCTCTTACAACCGTTGGTCGGTTTTGGCCTCGTCTAAGAATTTTCGCCAGCCTCTTTTGTCGTGTGCTTGCTGGCGCCAGTTGGAAATTCCAAGCGTTGTCAGGTTATCCAATGCCTGGTCTTTCCAACAAGAAAGGCGATCCCACCATTTGTGCCAACTACCGTGGGATTAGCCTTCTTAATATCGCATATAAGATCCTGTCGAGCGTATTGTGTGAAAGACTAAAGCCCATCGTCAACCAACTGATTGGACCTTATCAGTGTGGCTTTAGACCTGGAAAGTCCACCATTGACCAGATCTTCACGCTCCGACAAATCTTGGAAAAGACCCTCGAAAAACAAATCGACACACACCATCTTTTTGTCGATTTCAAAGCCGCCTTCGACAGTCCAATAAGGAGTCACCTATATGCCATCATGTCTGAATTTGGTATTCCTGCGAAGCTAATACGTCTTTGCAGGATGACACTGAACAACACCAGCAGTGCAGTGAAAATCGGGAAGGACCTCTCCCTCCGTTCGATACCAAGCGAGGTTTCAGACAAGGTGATTCCTTATCGTGCGACTTCTTTAATATAGTAATGGAGAAGATCATCCAAGCTGCTGACCTGAGACGCAGCGGCACAATTTTCTATAAGAGTGTTATGCTGCTGGCGTATGCAGATGATATTGACATCATTGGCCACAATACGCGCGAAGTCAGTGCAGCATTCTCCAGGCTAGAAAAAGAGTCGAGTCGAATGGGTCTTGCAGTGAACGCAGATAAAACGAAGTATCTTGTGTCAACAAACAAACAGTCCCAGCGTCTTGGAAACCACGTCACTGTTGACAACACCTCCTTTGAGGTAGTGAAGGACTTTGTTTACCTGGGATCCAGCATTAACTCCGCGAACGATATCAGTATTGAGATTAAACGAAGGATAACTCTTGCCAACAGGTGTTACTTTGGGCTCAGTAGGCAATTGAGAAGCAGAGTTCTTTCTCGACGAACAAAACTGACGCTCTATAAGTCAATAATCATGCCCGTCCTACGATACGCATCACAAACCTGGACGATGAGCAGCTCTGATGAAAGGACTTTGGGAGCGTTCGAGAGAAAAATCCTTCACTAGATCTATGGTCCAATCTGCGTCAATGGCGAGTACCGAATACGATGGAACCACGAGCTGTATGAGCTATATGCCGACATCGATATAGTCAAGCGTATTAAAATAGAGCGGCTTCGCTGGCTAGGTCATGTCGAGAGAATGAACGACGAAGCTCCAGCGAAAACAATATTGGATTCGGTACCCAGCGGTGGACAACGCAGACGAGGAAGACCGGAAGACGGAGCGTGCGCACATATTAGGCTTATGTTAAAAAATTTAGCCTTGAAGCGGATTATGGCAAGCCGTTCGTTCACAGGAGTGAATCGCAGGACATGATGCCGTATTCTCTTGCCAACTACAAATCCGCATCCAAACTCGTGCTTCTCCACATGGCCGCTGTAGTAGATATCACAGGATGCTTGCCGTAAGCAACCCTGTCCCTTCCATCGCATTTCTTGGATTGCAGTGATATCAGAATTATATCTTTCCAAGATATCAATCAGTTGGATAGAGGCACCATCCCAATTTAGGGTCCGGACATTCCAGGTGCATATCCGTAAATCATTATCAGTTTTTCGTTTGCGGTAGTCGTCATCAGATTTGGGGATCATTCTTTCATTTATTCTTTTTCGTTTCATTGAAATCTTTTTTTATGTGGTGGGCTTCAAACCCAACGCACAACCTTTGCTTGATGGCCAAAGGGGAAGCCCGCCGCTCAAATTAGCCGCCAAAGTTTATCGGGCGATAGTTTTTGACGTTTCCAGGAGACACCACGCGGAGGTTTTGAGTCGACTTGAGACGATTTCGACATGGATAATGCTGGCCTCGCCAAGTTGAGGCAGTCAGACACGTTGCCATGTGAATATCGCCTCCTTGTCTCCCAGGAAACACTCGTTCTTAAAGGCAGACCCTTAACAAACAACGCAGTCTTTTCAATAACGTTCCCACTCGATAGCTTTTTTATTCTTTTTTCGCAATCGCCTTGAGTCCATGTTGTTCCGAAATGATGAACCATATTACGTGGTGCAGCTGCTGGTTTTGTATTTGGAAGTTTCTTTTGTGTTTCACAGATGAGAAGAAGATCGAAAATTTCTTACTACGAAGGCCACATTTGCAAATGGCCTGCCACACCATGTATTTCTTTGGAAATTTGGTATGTTTTTCGGTGGTAAATTTAGAGGATGTTCCACCCCTTCTAGCCGCAGCATAATATTCGTGTCCAGGTAACTGCTTCACGCAATCAAATTTGGGCAGGTAATCGCGATATAGTTTTCGAGCCCTCCTCTTGGTTTCGGCGTCCTGTTCTTCTGACCTATCAGGTACTTTTTGCACTTTATAGCTCCTTAGGTTGTAAAATTTTTGAATCGGTTGAACACTTGACTTCGATGTTCCCGCTTTTGCTGCCATATCACGAACCGAAGTGCCTGGATTCTGAGTAAACAGTCGCTTAACGTTCAGGGCCACCACTTGGTTCACTGGACCACTTTTTCTCCCTGAGCCTGGCGTTTTTGATAAAAGAGTAAGCTGTTTGTATCGTTTTATGGTCCTTCCGACAGTTGACAGTTTTTACGCACACGCCAACTTCCTTAGCGACTTTTTTGTACGTGGTGTTTGGATTTTCCAAGTATTTGCAAATAATTGCTTTCCGCTTTTCTTCTGGTTGAGACGACATCATTTCAGTAGCTCTTCTATTTTACTAATGAGTATTTTTTTTTTAATCTGCAATATACATATATACTTTATTTAGATACCAAATATGTTGCTGTAGAGGCAACACTTTTTTATAAATAACCTAAAAACAAAAGGACAGTTATTTCTGGGACAGTCTTTAGTTTGCATTGTTTTTTAAATTGAAAATTTTTAACCATTAAAATATTTGTGCTCTTTCACTTTTGTCAGAATTGTGAGATATCATCGACGATATTCTATGGTTCAGATGGTATGGTATGACAGATGGTTTAAATTTTGTTGCTTGTGACGTACGTTGTTCCCATAGTCGACTTAATTGTAATATTACTTTGCTTTAAAAATTTTGACAGATGGTTTTGGCAGCCACTAAAACTTATAAATTATATCAACAAAAGAACACGAGTGTTCTTGAAACTTCACATACAAGTGTGAGCACCAAATGTTTTGTTTATATTTATTTTTTGCTCATTGAGTCATAAACACTTAAGCTAAAATATGAAACTCACGAAGGCATCAATACTGTGGATAATATGGTTCATTGTTATGTCTGTGACTCAAATTCAGCGCGCCAAATATAGTTGTGGTTTTTAATAAACTACCATTTAAAGTATAATTTTTTTAACTAAGCCTCAAACTGCAACTTATTACAGCGCCGTATAAGGCACAATAAAATTAACAAAACCAGTTAATACACTAGAGTTAATGTTAATCAAATCCACAAAATTAAACTAACCCCGCGCACAGCATAACAATGTGAACACGCAACTTGGTGGCTTTGCCTGTTTCATATGAGCATATCGCTATATGTTTGTATTGGTTTGTGTATGCCTGGCTCTTCGTGTTGTTTTTTCTATTAATGCTGTTATTAATAGCTTAATTGCATGCATCTTCCTTAACATGACGAAAGTGGGGTTGGCTTTGGTGAAGGTGGCAATGACATGTTTCTGAATAGATTTCCAGAGCATTCTATACTTCCTGCACCAGATCTGGAAACTTGCTTTTAAACTAATAACAAAATCTTATTGTAAATTGCCTCAAACAGTGTTTGGTTACGCGTGGTTTTCATGTGGATTTTATGGCAACAAACATTTGACAACTAGAATAACATATTTTCCTTATTACCTCCACAGAGTAAACTCTGTGGAATATCCTTTCCCATATGTGTTTGTTGATATTGAGAAATAAGAACAAACAAATCTGCACTTGTGTATATCACAGAGCACGTTGATTTCACTGGTACCCGCACTTTGACATTGCTTGCAGAATTCAACCTATATTTGACCATCATTTTTCTTGAATTTAATGTCGATGGTGTTGGTATTGTTAGCGTTTTGAGGGAAATGACCATGAGGTGCGTGAGTTAGGGGTCATAGAGAGGCAATGGCGGTCCCGTCAACTTTAAAAAATTTCGAATTTATTTTTGATTTTAAATGCCGATCATTGGAATTTGCCAGATCAAAGTTACCAGCATTAATCCTCATAAACTTACCAACAATTAACCACACTTTTATTGAATTTTGAAATATATAAGGCTCCAAGGTACCCCGATTTTTTAAATCAATTTTAACTCTGTAAATATATCTTCTGTAAATCTTTCCATTTTCAGAAAACTGTGAAAATGTCTCGTAGCCCGAAAAGCAGGGCAACGTGCTACTTTTGAAAATATTTTACCCAGATTTTGCTCCACTAACGTTTATTTTCATTTTAAAAACGGCCTTCTACCCTCTCTGATGCAATGGATCTACTCCACGTTAGTTATTCCAATTCTACTCTTCAGAGTAAGTCATTGCATGGTGGCCGGTGGTGGATACAAAGTTTTGGACAAGACTACAGATTCCCCGCATAACTCTCGAACTCAAAATACCAACACTCCTGGGACCAATCCACTATGGGAAATTTTACCCTATTTTGTGGCCAAAATTCGAAAAGTTGAAGTATCAGCTTTAAACTTGATCCATTACTTAAGTAAGAAGTATTAAGCTTGACTAACAAAAATATACTTGCCACGCCCACTTTTTATAGGTGGGAGGTAAAGAGTTGAATTATCAGCTTGAATTTTGATCCAGCACTTGGGCTCGAATTAGTAAGCTTCCAATACAAAAACTGACTTGCCACGCCCACTATTTCTACAGGTATGCAGTAAAAAGTTCAATAAATGCTGTAATTTTAAGGTAAGAAAAATTATTTTTTTTTTAATATCGCACAAAATCGCAATATGAGATGACCATCACTAGTTTTTTCCATTTTTAGTTATCTTAAGTTGCTGTTAGATTTTGAGTTACATCCATTTCAACACGATATAAAAAACTACATAAAAATAAATAAATTTTTAACTCATTTCCAAACAACATGTTTGGGATGTACCATAGCGGTGGTAAAACACATTATCTAAAAACTGAGCTTACATATGTATGCTTTGGAGTATTCCCTGCTAGTTAAAACCAAAAATAGAAAGATTCAAACAAGTTGAAAAATTGACTTTTGGCCTCAAAATGGGGCAAAATTTCCCAATGTGCAATCGGCTGTTGCACAGGTCGTTTCAAATAAACCCAGCGGGTGGTCAAAGTATTCACAGCTGGCTCCGAAATGAGTACGAGCGTCGGAGCGGAGTGTATTTCGCAGAGCCCGACATAAGACATACAATCGACCAAACCACTGCAGCATATTCCAGGCGGAGGTTTTTGTCAGTAGGAAGTCCGCAAAGATTGCTCTTAGGACAAACACTTACACTCTTTAATTATCATCGTTGTTGACAGCCAAGCGGTAATCAAATCCATGTGCTCCGATACTGTCAAGTCCAGAAATGTTCTAGCAAGCAAAAACGTACTGGATTGAGCACTTCATTAAGAGTGTGCATCTACTGGGTTCTAAATCACCGGGGCATTGAAGGAAATGAGATGGTAGACGGACTATCCTCACAAGTCACTGTATGGTGGCGGCCCACTAGAAAAAGCTGGGTATTACCACGGTTGACAATTGCAGGAAGTGCAAGTAACCACGTATTCAAGAAATCCTGAAGCACCGTCTTTGCAATGCCTCGTCTTGCTTAGATCTAGAATTCAACACTTAGGCTTACCGACGTAAGCCAGAATTCCTCTAGAATCAAAAAAATTTATTTTTTTGTTGCTGTTTTGGTACATCAAAAAAATTAGCAACCGAACGACGTAATTCTCAATTGGTTCTTTTTCCTGTGAGTATAAATGTATATACAAGTGCAGAAAATAAATTACAAAATTATATTTTCTGTCCGAATTCGATAAAATATTCTTATTTGAACAATTAAAATATAATTTGAAATTTGCTTCTTGTCATTGTTTGGTTTTTTCTTCGGTTTCTTTGTTGTTTGAGCCACTTTTTTTCATCTTGTTGCTTGACCAAAATCCCTCCTAAGATTTGAATTCCATTTCCGAATCGCACGAAAATCTTTGTAGACTTCCACTTATGACTTAAAGGCTTTCAGCAACCGGCAACACTAAGAACCATATGATCTATGTGAGATTCCAAAAAGAGACAGCCGAAACAACCTAACCCAATCTATATTCAATGTTGTTTCGGAAATAATTTATTTTTAAATTTTATTTTTTTTTTAATGTTGTGCAATTTTTTAATTTACTTTCAAATTTTTAAAATGTTTTTTTCTGTTATGTGACATTCGAAATCTACTTTTAATTCCACTAACTTTATTTTTATTACTCTTATTTTGACTTTATTTAATTGTTTTTAATTTTATTTATTTGTTTTAAATTGTAATATTTATTTTTTTTATTTAAATTATTTGTTTTTAATTTAATGGATTACATTTTGAGTATATTTTTATTTTGATTTAGTTTTTTTTTTTCAATGTTTTAATTATTTAAGTTTTAGGAATTTTTTTTTTAAAAGAGTTGACATTTTTTAGTTAACTTTATTTAGTTTTATTATTCTTAAAAATAATTTTTGTGTCATTTTTCATTGTCTCGAAGTTCTTAAAGCTTTTGCAAGAATATTAAATTCACGTCAAATTGTTTTTCTTTTAAATTTGTTATTTTTAAAATTTTTGAAATTTTTCAAAATTTATTATTATTCTGAACCATTTTTAATTTTGTTTTTTTAATTTTATATATTTATTTTAAATTGTAAAATTTTTTTAACTTTAATTATTTGTTTTTAATTTTATGGAGGTTTTTTTTTTATTTTGCATAATTTTTTTATTTTTGTGTTTTTATTTTTTTTTTAATTGTTTTTGATTTTTAAAAACATTTTTTTGGAACAGAGTTGACATTTTTTAAGTAATTTTCGTTTATTTTTATTTTAAATTATTTTATTTTTGTTTTATTTTTAAATATTTTTTTAAAAAAAAATTTTTGGAAAAGAGTTGACATTTTTTAATTAACTTTATTTAGTTTTGTTTAGTTTTATTATTCTTAAAAATAATTTTTGTGTCATTTTTCATTGTCTCAAAGTTCTTAAAGCTTTTGCAAAAACGTCAAATTCACGTCAAATTGTTTTTCTTTAACTAAAAATTTGTTATTTTTAAAATTTTTGATAATTTGTTTTCTGTTATGTGTCATACGAAATCAACTTTAATTCCACAAACTTTATTTTTATTATTCTGAACCATTTTTAATTTTATATATTTATTTTAAGTTTTAAATTCTTTTAACTTTAATTATTTGTTTTTAATTTTATGGAGGTTTTTTTAATTTTGCATAATATTTTTATTTTTGTGTTTTCATTTTTATGTTTTTTAAATGTTTTTGATTTTTAAAAAAATATTTTTTTTGGAACAGAGTTGACATTTTTTAATTAACTTGCGTTTATTTTTATTTTAAATTTTTCAAATATTATATATGTATATTTTATTTTTAAATTTTTTTATGCCATGAATTCTGAATTCCATGTTTGATTTTAACACAACTTTAATTCGAAAATCAACAGAGTATATATTTACATTATTTGGAATATTTCAAGTTTAAATCGGTTTCAGAAAAAATTTTTATCGAAAATATTGTGATAAAAATTTTGTAGAAAATGATACTGATGGCCAGGCCAGGCATTGTCATAGAATGAGAAATGATTTTTAAAATATTCAGATGAAGTCATCGCAAAATCTGCGCTCAATAGGAAAATAACAAATATGTCCTTAATAAAGTTAGATAAAACATAGCTCATGTAAGACAAAAACTTTTCTGCAAAAGTGAATAAAATTTTAAATTATAATGTTATTGAAGAAAACTTGTTAATAATAACATAAAATTAAATTTCAAGACATAAAATTTGATTCCAACTGGTTCCTATTATGAACGATCAATCATCTTTGTATCAGAACCTGACACTGACCAGGTTTGAGTCTATCTCGATACATTTGCTTTACCGTGTTTCAGAACCTGAAATTTCACACGAAAGTTCTTATTATATTAATTTCAATTTTTTGTTTTTTGGGACTTCCAATATACTTCTCATCATTTTTCGCTTGAGTTCAGTGCAGGCATCTTTTTGTATTTTTATTCGTTGAGTGTCATCTGGTCTGAAGCGGAAAATGGAAAATATATGAAATATATTAAAATATATGAAATATAGGGACAATATAGGGAATAATGATTCCCATATCACCGACTTGTAGTCCCAGTAAATATAAACTTTTAATCTACATTCATCAATTTAAATTCAATAAAATGCTCAACATAAATTTAACACACTTGCAAATCCAATAAATAACCTCGAAACTTATGCTTCCTTATGACTCCCTCAACACTTTCAATTTTAATTCTGCTGCTCTCATAACATGCATGTTGTCATTAAATAATGACATAAATAAATCGACTGGCCAACATAAAATTTTGATATATAATAACAAACCAATCATCTTGTTATACTTAAAACACTTTCAATTTCAAAAACTAGCTAAAACAACAAAACATACATATTAATTAAATACAACAAAATTTGCAAATGTTCAGATATCTAAGGACATATGTACTAGCTACATGCAATTTTAAAATATGTAGTTGGCAATTATTTTGTTTGTACATCTGTATGTCGGAATGTATGCTATATTTTCTAAATTTTATACAATTTTACTTACATCTCAGAAGGAAGCAGCAAACGACAACCTCTGCGGTACACTCACTCCTTAAACTTAATTTGACACTTTGATAGCCTTTGATTTGCTTTATTTCTACTTGTCTAGAATAACAAACATACAAGCTATAAAATAAATTTTATGAAAATCTTAGTTTCCTGTCTTGGTCTTTTTGTTTGTCTATCTGTTTAGTCTGTCGTGCGTCTGTCTGTCTGTCTGTCTGTCTGTCTGTCTATTGTGTCTATCAAAAATGCCCTGTGGAGATCTATTGACTGAGTATTTAAGCCAATAGTAGCAATAATTTTACATTTATGCCAATTAGTTTAAAGTTTATCAAATGTTTTTGATGTTTTCTTAATAGTATCTAAGAAACTTATATGTAGATCTTGGTCCTTCGGGTGCTTTGCAGTGCCGTTCCTTAACATTTTGTGTGACACAGAAACTGATCGGACATGTTTTCTATTAATCATTTCGATTTCACAAAAAAAACAAAAACTAGAAATATGTAAGTTTTAAATATATTAAAACAAAAAATTTAGATCTCAACAACTACGCGGGTCCAAAACTGTCATATCTTTCGAGCTGAAACTAACACAGCGCCGGATTAACACGTAGCGAGTCCTAGGGCTAACATCGGCACGGGCCTTACTTAAGGAATAATAACATTAATTTTTACGCATTTATGTCTAAAAGGAAAACAATATTTGGGTTCATTAACTTTAAAAAAATTTGCTTAAAATTTTTTTTTTTCGATTTAACTGTGGCAAAACTTTCTATCGACTCGTCAAAATAAATTGTTTGCAACAAATCCTTTACAATACATACACGCATAGAAATTTCAACTTTACACGCAGAAAAAAAAATGCGCTAAAATTAAGCTCAAAGTGTTCGTAACTGAAATATCAACTCAATAGAGCTCAAAACCATGCTGTTCACGTTCGTAGTTTATGCCAGAAATTGAGCTTGAAATTATTTTTGATAAACACGTTAATTTGTGCTAAATAAGTGTTATCTTGTGCTTGTTTGTATAAAAAACTAATTTTTTTGTTGCTGTTTTGGTACATCAAAAAAATTAGCAACCAAACGACATAATTCTTAATTGGTTTTTGTTCCTGTCAGTATAAAAGTATATAAAAGTGCAGAAAATAAATTACAAAATTATATTTTTCTGTCCGAATTGGATCAAATATTCTAATTTGTGCAACTAAAATATAATTTGTAGTTAGCTTTTTGTCATTGTTTGGTTTTTTCTTCGGTTTCTTTCTTGTTAGAGCCTCTTTTTTGTCATCTTGTTGCTTGACCAAAATTTCATAAAATGTCAAATCACAAAACTTCTTAGATTAGGCATATGAGAGCATATTCATTTGTTTTATTAACAATCCATAAATGACATGCATTGGACACAAATGAGCACGTGTTTTTATTTTGTGATAATCAATACCAAAATGTCATACTTTGGGCACTAGTGAGCATATTATTTTTTTGATGAACAATCCAAAAATCACGTACATTATGCACAAATGAGCGTATTAATTTTTTTGATAAACAATAATATTCGAGCTTGATATCAAGAATATTATGGCTGAGCTCAGAATTACTTCCAAAATGAATTGGTTTGGGATTGTTTTCAGCTCAAATTTCTCTCCGTGCTACAGTTAACATTTGTGAATTTTGATAGTATTTTAATGAAAGTTTTGTGTTAAAATTTTCAAATTTATTTTATGCGAAAGTTTCTGTGTGTGAGACAACAGAAAATCATATTTTTTTGAAGAAATTTCACTTCTGTCGCGTGTTCGATGCTACACGCGATTTTTTGAAATTTGTATTATTTTGACATTAACCGACTTTTTCCGCTCAAAATCTTGAATAGTCCAAAGAAAAAAAATTCATTTTTTAAAATAAAACAAATTTAAAAGAACTAAATTGTTTTTGGTACATTATGTCCTAATTAAGAAGAACAAGCATTATATAACTTGATTTAATTAATGTTGCTGCCTCAATTTTCTTGAGGAAAGTTGTCGGTTTTTGGCTCCATTTCAAGAATGGCTCGTAATAAAAAAAAAATAGAAGGCTCGCATAGCAGAAATATTTAACCAGAAAATAACAAAATAAATAGAGTTTAGTTGTACGATGGCGAATTTTAACTAAAAATTTCCAGTGGCCGTAGGCTGGGTCATACATTCGGTCGTTCGAGACCATTTCATACGCAGCTCTTTAAGATTCTTCTTTAAGATTTGTCGTAGCCTGTCGATTTGCTTCTCTAGGGTCTAGGGTGGGAATCTTGCAAGTCCGAATTTATTTTTATAGTATTCTATTAATAAGTTTTTTTATATCCTAAATCTGAAAGGTCACGGTCCAAGGATCTGCACTATTAAATATTTTTGAAATCCGCCCACGGGGACGCCTTCCTCCCATACTACGCAAAAATTTAAAATTGCATAAATAAGTTCATAATTAACCTACAACAATAAAATTCGGTATGTATTTTATATCAAAACAAAGATGTGTTCGGAAAATGGGTGTCATCCGCCCACGGACATGCCCACCTCCCATACAATGCAAAAATAGGAAACTCAATAAATAAGTTTATGTTTAACCTACATAAATAAATTTTGGTATGCATTTTTTGTATATTAAAACAAAGATGTTTTCGAAAAATGGGTGTCACCCACCCGTGGACAAGCCCAGCTCCCATGTAACCCAAAAATTTAAAATTCATTAAATAAAATAAGCTTATGTTTAATCTAGCAGAATAAAATTTGGTTCGTATGTTTTTTATAACAAAACGAAGATGTTTTTGAGAAATGGATGACATCCGCCCACGGACACACCCACCTCCGATACAATGCAAAAATTGAAAAATCAATAAATAAGCTTATTTTTGTCTATCAGAGATAAAATTTGGTACGTTTGCATTTTATAATCAAGTAAAGATGTTTTTGAAAATGGGCGCCATCCAACCACAGACACGCCCACCCGTGTGGGTTATACCTACGATATAAGCCAAAAAATTTAAACTACATAAATTAGCTTACGTTTAACCTACAGAGATAAAATTTTATGTGTATCTTTTTTATACCAAAACCAAGATGTGTTCAAATTGGGCGTAATCCGTCGACGAACACGCCCACCTCCCATACAACTCACTATAGCAAAACCACTATAAAGGCATTAACATGTGAGCTACAGGATTAAAACCTGGTATGTATAAATTTTTCATCAAATTAGAAATGCATTTAAAATATTGGCTTCATCAGCCCACGGATACGCCCATTTTCAATACTATTGTATTTTGAAAAAGTAAGTTTCGGGTAATTCATAGTCGGGCTAGACCGACTTTAGACTTTCTTTACTTGCTTAATCTTGCAATAATATATTGGACTGTGCTTCGACTCCGATTTACGATCTTGGCGATTTCTCCATAAGTTTTGCCACTTTTGTGGAGCTTAATAGCTACTTCTCGAATTTCTACAGTTTTCTGCCTCAAAAAATAAATAAAGAAAACTAGGAAAATCAGTTAGAATTAAATTAATTTTGTGTCATTTAAACCTTTCGTTAACCTTGTCCATTGTAATGGACATACATTTGAAATGAGTGTAACGGAATACAAACCGTTATTGCTGATAAAGAATTCATAGTAAACAGTGCATTGATCTATTCTTTCCTACATTTTTGTCTTTCATTCCGAAATTTGTGTTCATAACAATAGCAAGTGCTGTTTCTATGAGAGCATATGAGCTGAAAAGAGAAAAACCAAAGTTAGTGAGCGTTTATTTTTTCTTATTATTTTTATAAATAAACTTATTTGCTTTTTTTTTATGTTATAGAAAATAAATGCAAAATAGTAGTGAGTGTCTGTAAAAAGACATATTTGAGGAGTTTACATTAAAAAACCTGATAAGACACACATATTGAATTGTTGGGAACTCGAAAAAAACGTTTTAATTTTGACAGTCATTTTTTTATAGACAAATCAATTATGCAAAATTATGCTCCACAGGAAAAGATATATTATGCGAAAAAAAATAGTCGCAGTGCAAAAAAGTTCGTATTTTCAATTTCAAATTTGAACTTGTCTGGTTTTGAAAGTTACAAATGAATCAAAATTTATGTTCCGCCGTTCATCATCATTCAAATGATTTCTGTATACTTTTTTTTTCAAATCGGAGGAAACCCACCGAAGCAATTTTGAATCTCCTGAAGGTCCTTTTTTGTAAAAAAAAAAATGTTTTTTTGCTTTTAGCTTTTTATTTTTTATAGAGCGCATTCCCCAAATCCGTTAAAATGTTAAATTTATTACTTATACCAACGTTTTGACATCAAAAAGTTTATAAAATTTGAATAAAAACTACACAAATTTAAACTTGCTTGGACTTATCTGGTTTTGATTAAAAATTTACAGTGAACATGTCTGCTTTTGATTGAAAAGATGATTTTTGAATGCATTTTTCTCTAGGATTTTGTTTTTACTTTTATCAAATAGGATTTTATGGATCGATGTATTGTAACATAAGCTTTACAATGGCATTTCTAACTAAAATCTTTTTTTCCTGTGACTTGTTTGTTTTTTTTATTTGGAAAACAAAAATTTTTAAATGTAATGTTCATTGTAATGGACATGCTCAGAAACCTATTTCTTTTTTATTTATTCATTTAATTTTTTTTTTATTTACTTTATTCAGAATGTGGCATAAGTAAATTTAGCCATTCTAAATTTTTTTCATTATTTTTTGTTTTTTTAAGAAAAGAAAACTTTTTTAAGGATTACGAAAATTTAATGACTTCCATTGAATGTCTAGATGGAGTTGCCTAGGTAGTGCAAAATGCTGTTTGTTTCATCAAAACTGTGATTTGAATAAAATATTAACTTGGTATGTCTGTTGATTGCATCTAAACAAAGATGTGTACAAATGATGAGCTCCAAAAGCGTACACGTCCATCTCCCATACAATACACTATAACGAAATCTCTATAAAGAGCTACCTATAAAATAGCTCCAGGGTATTCCATATCTATACGGAAACGCATCCGGTTTTGTGCTAATTGGTTTATCATGATGATAATGAAATTTATATAAAATATTCAAAAATTTTCAAATCTTGATTGTAAACAGCTATTCTTCTGAATTGCTTATTTTCGTGGCTTAAAGTTTTCTGAATTTCTATACATTCAAGTATACCCGAAACTTCCTTCGTGGACGATACAAAGCAAAACATCTCGGTGCTGTAATGGTTATTTTGGTACAGATGTTCCGTTGGAGGGTCTTGTTTAGTGTTGATGTACGTTTGACCCGAAACAGGCATCCTTTGGTCTTTTATATGCGCGCCTCCTTAACCGAATTATTGGCAACTTTTCTCCAGCTCCAGTACGACATATCGCAGTTAAAGTCACTTCAGAACTCTACACATCATCTTTCAGTTGTAGTTGTTGTCTAAATTATAAATTTGCGCTGCATTTTAGCAGCCATTGAGATTGATTGCTCCGCCTAGTTAGTCTCCACCCACTGGCCGGCCAAGTAGCTGATGTTTGTATATAATGTGCATAAATAAATAATTAACAAAGATATAATGCAAATGATAAACACGTCACAAATACAACAGCACATAAACAACTAACTTCTACTACTACTACTTCTACTACTACTAATACATGCATGCGTGCAATATATTTGAATTTCGGCAATAATATTTATTTCGCTTTCTAATTAGATGAAATCCTTGCTACGTAATGCCAAAAGGTAGCATCTTGTGTATTCCAAGGATTTGTATTCCGGTTCGCTTATTTCGTTGCGTTGTTGATGATGGTTGTGTTGGTGTGGTTGGTGGTCGGACGTGGTCGTCGCACGTTTGGTCGGACGTTTGGCCTTCAAGCAAAGCAAGTCCAATTAAACATGGTGTATGTGTGTGTGTGTTGTCACATGCCACAGAGGCTGGTAGGATCATACAGGAAAGCTGCTGGCCGCAAGGCTTTGCACATGCAAATCTGCACCAATGAGATGATGTTAGTCGCTGGATATATCGCCGCAACCGCCAAATGCTGCGTCGAATGCATGCATTATTTGGCATTAATTATGCACAAATGCTAATAACTTAAAGAACAGCGATGAGCTTGGCTGCCTAAAATATACACACACACGCACACACACACAAACTTAGACTTGTTTATAATGGCCTGAACTTGCTTGAAGTTTGGTAACTGCTTTAGTATCCTTGGAGACCTCACGCATACACGCGCTCACGCATTCAAAGAAGAACATCTTTAACCGAATCTTGTGCTGCTGCTTCGAAGGTTGTTGGGCAGACAAACCAAACACCCTTCCTTCTATACCTCTGCTACGTCCAGCTTGGTTGCTTGACAACAGCGACATTGTTCTGACTTGTTTGATTTTGGCACAAGGATTAACAATCTTATTAGTACAACATTCGAAATGGCGAATTTTGTAACTTAGTCTTTGAGTTAATGCATATTTGTTCGCCTACGTGTGTTTGTCGGAGTGCGTGTGTGTGTGTGTTTTGGCATCTTGGACGTCCAGGCGTGGCGTTTCAAACTTGTTCGCTCAGTCGTAATGCTCAGTGGCCGCATGTCGAATGCATTAATTTGATTTCTTCCTCTGTTTGTACTTGACTGCAATTGAATTTGTTTTCTTCGAATATAACAAATAAGCCCAGCCGCACCCACCCATCCAGCCCATTTCAATTCTTGCACTTAGAACACCTTATTAATATCTAATGTCCGGAGTTTGCACAAGTGTGTGCATGTGAGTGTGTGTATTTTGCATTATTATTATTATAATTATAATTATAATTGTAGAATTTGACAGCACTTCTGATTTATTAGTTTTGGCTCTGCATCCATTCATATTTTGGCAAATGTTGCCAACAAAACTTATTGCATAATTATGCAAAATTTAATAACATTTCTTCTTCGTGTTGGTCGCTGATTGAAATCTATCTATTTGGCATCTACATAGCCAGAACACAAATCTTAATTCATTAATTTAAGCAAACGTTGTCGGTCAAACATTAATTAAAATATAACACTTTAAATTACTGTATTTGTAAATTTTTAAGGCTATTATAAACCACGATATATCTTTATACATAATAAAACAAGCATCTTGCTTCGCACCTAATATCGCTGAAACTGTTCATTATTGTTATTACAGTGCTTTTATTATTATACGGACAAATTGTCAGCCTAAAAGTATGCACAAAAAACTAATTTGATATTTATTGTTACCGACACATTGATAACGACTGCGCTACTAAATTATATATAATCTAAAACATATCATCTAATACTAAATTCAGTTCAATGCAACCCGTCATAGGGCTTTTTTACTATAGATGTAATCCACGAACATGTCTTATATTATTAACTGTCTTATTTCAGATTTAAAACTTTGTAAAATTTAAAATTTTTAGTTTTAATTTTTGTTAATTTTTCTTAACGTTTCATAAACTTTATATTAATTTATTTTGCTTCAACACTTTATTTTAAATTTTTAAGGTAGTGTTCCCCACATTATAATGGTTTAATCTATTATACAAAAACTAACCATTCATTCAACTCATCATGAAAATATCATAAAATATTTTTGTATAAATAATTCTTGTGATGTAAAAAACCGGTTTCACCAAAACAAGAATTTCAAAACTTTTCAAATATTTTTCTCATTTTTCAAATTTTGCAAAAAATGTTGAAACATTTTCCGCCGCACCTAATTTAGTTGCGACTTTTACTTGAAAGTATTTTGGAACTAAAAATGGGGAGGATCAATAAGTTCGGTTTTTGATCCGCACCCCCACCCCCCCCCCCCCCCCCTCATATTTGGCAAACAAAATAAAAAGTTTCCTAACAGTCTCGGGTCATATCAAGATAAAATTATGAAAAAGCCGTGACCTTTTCGAACTGAGAAGGCTTGTTCTGGGACTTCCTTTTAATATACATATATATTTAATTTTTGTGGACGCTTATTCAACATTCGAGGTCAGTTTGTAAATAATGAGGTCATGTCAAGGTCTTTCAAAAATCGAAATGAATAAATACCCAGGTAGACGATGATTCATCGTCATAATTTTTCGAGTCCAGTTGGCCAAAATATTCATACAGGGTTAAGAGGTGTTATTTCGATATTCAAAGAAAAATGTAGTTTTTTGAAATAAATGATCGGATGTTTATTTCATAATAAAGACGGAAGTATGCCGTTAATAATGAATAACAACATCAGCCAAATGGCCACCACGACCACGCTTACAGGACCATATCCTTTTCATGAAATTTTCCATAATAAAATCGTGGCTAAGTGGCTGCCCTATGTCCTCGATAGACTCACGAATTCCATCTTTGAGATCTTGAATCGACGCTGGGCTGTTGGCGTAGACCTTATCTTTCACGTGGCCCCAAAGCAAGGAGCCTCAAGGTGTTAAATCACAAGATCTCGGTGGCCAATTGTGATCACCGCTTCAAGAGATAACACGGTCCGGAAACTTTTTCCGTAAAAGATCAATGGTTTCGTTGCTTGTGTGGCACGTAGCGCCGTCTTGTTGAAAGGAAACGTTATCCAGATCAATACCATCCAACTCCGGTCATAAAAAGTCATTAATCATCTCTCGATAGCGGAATGGACAAAACTGGGTTTTCTTCAACACAGCAGCAATATTCTCAGTTGTTCTTGAGCGACGTGCACAGGTCTTATTCTTCACATCACTAACTTGTCCCAACAGCACGAATTTTTCCACCAATTTCTCTATTGCGGTCCGATAAGGTGCTTCACGACGACCAAAAAAATGCTTTAGTTTTGCGAACTGTGACTGCAAAATTTTCACCATTTTTGTAGTGAATTTTTATAATTTCAATGCGTTGTTGAAGCGTGTATCGTTTCATTTTTAGTAATGGCGTAGTTTCTTCTTGTCAAATGTCAAAAAATAGCAGCTTCAAAAGTGACAGCTACCGGAATAGCGGGCTATTCAAAATAACACTTCTTATTGGAAAACCCTATATAACAAGTGATTGGCAATGACACCTCTGTATGTTATCAATTTGACCATCAAATGACCTTGCAATTGCCTTAATACCGACAATCTGACGTTCCTGAAATTAACTTGAAATTATCTCAATACAGACAAACTGATCTCGGATTAGTAATCAGTGAACCAAAAAACCTATATATCAGCTAGAAGGATATCATATCTGCGGTTTTATTTAATTTTGACCTTGGAAGTATCTTCAAATGACCTTTATACAGAAAAACTGATCACGGAATCAGTGACCCAAGAACCTTTATATGAGGAAGTTTGGGTTTGACATAGTATTACTGTGGTGTTTTCATTTTGACCCAGAAATGATCTGGAAATTATCTTAGTACAGACAAACTGAGCTCGGATTAGGAATCAGCGACCAAAAAGCTATAAATCAGGATTTTGGATTATGTTTTGTTTTATTTTGAAATTGAAATGACCTTAAAGCACCTTGAAATTACCTTAATACCGACAATCTGACATCAGATTCAGAATCGGCGAACCAAAAGCCTATCCATCAGGATGTTGGACATCATATCTCTGTTTTTTTATACCTTAAACCTGAAAGGTCAGGGTATATTAACTTTGTAACACCTAGAAATAAGCGAGTCCGGTATAGAAAAGTGAATATGTTCTTGATCAGAGTCACCTCGTGAGTCGCCTTGCCCTGTCTGTCCGTCCTTCCGTCCATCTGTGTGTTGTCCGTAAACACAGGATAGAAAGGAGTTGAGATAATTGCATGAAACTTGGTACACATGTTGACATGAACCCAAAGATCTGCACTATTGAATTTTTTTTAAGTCAACCCACGGACACGCCTACCTCCCATACAACCAAAAAATAGAAATAACTGTTTAGAGAGTTTTATTAAAGCTACAGAAATTAAATTTAATATGTATGTAATTTGTACAAAAACTAAGTCACGTACAGAAAATGGGCGTGATCCGCTTACAATCACGCTAACCTCCCATACAACTCACAATATTGAAAATACAATAAAAAGGTTTATATATGAGCAACAGGAATTAAATGTGGTATGGGAGGATTTTATATCATTCGTCCACGAACGCGCCTACCTCCCATATTTATATAAGTTTAAGTAAATCAATATACAGTGAAAGCTCCCATAGACGGGCCCTCTAATAAGCGGACATTTTCCATAAATAGACACATTCTTGGGAACAAACAATTTGATTTTCTTCCCAATCAAATGCTCTCTCATACACAGACTTTCCTATAAACGGACACGGACATACAAACATATCTATTTATGAAAAAAATCTCCCATAAGCGAACAACTTTGTCTTTTTTTTTATCATAAAAATTAATGCTTTTCTTTTGATTTTGTAATTTTTGGTAGTTCAACGTGTTTTTTTTTTTCTTTTTTTACGAGTTAATGGGTAGATCATTGAAATTTTTTCGAAAACAATATAGTTTAACGTTGACTCCTGCACAATGTTATCAATTTAAAAGTGTTTAACATTGAAAGGAAAAATGTAAATAATAAACTCTTATGAAAGTGAACAAGTCTCTGTTCGAATTTTAGCAAAACGGTGCAATAACTGGCAAAACACAGGCCAATTAATATTAATATTTTTTTTTTTACGAAATTCTCATAAGCGGACAACTTTTTAAACGGACAAACCGTGGATAACCAGCGTCTGCTTATGGGAGCTTTCAGTATATATTTAAATATGATTGGAGGTTTGGAGTATTCCATCGTCAGGCTAGACCGACTTTACAGTTTTCTTACTTGTTTTTTTTTTTATTTTACCCTTGGAATGACTTTTAAACAGGCATGCACGTTAACGTTAATTTTAACGGTAACCGAAATATTTTTTTTGTTTCGTTGAAACGAAATAAAAAAATAACGTTAATTCAAAAAACGAAAAATATTTTTTTCGTTTCGGAGAAAACGATATAAAATTTTTTCGTTTTTTTCCCAATCAACCGTTGAAAATAACGTTAATTTCAACAAAAAAATTTCGTTTTTTTTTATATCAGAAGAAATTTTTTTTATCATAGGAGAAAATTATAGAAAATTTTTCGTTTTTCAACGAAACGAAATTTGCTTTGATAAATTTTTAACGTTATTTAAAAAACGAAATAATTTTGATAATTTATTTTTCGGTTTCAACGAAACGAAAAAATTTTGTTGATTTCGTTGAGCATGTCTGCTTTTAAATGATCTTTATACAGACAAACTGACATAGATGAATTCGTAGTTCCAGAACAATTCAACTCATTCCGAAAAAGCTAGTTTTATTTAAAGGCTTTTCCATAATTTAACATTGAAATTACTTAAAGGATTGGGGGTGGGGTTGGTTCTGTTTGTGGTCGAATCGATTTAACCTAGACCGAAAATCGGCCTTATTGACCCTCCTCCTTTGTGTTATAGTTTCAAAAGCAAATATGTCACCACTAGAGCTTCACCTCAAACACGTATTGCGAACCGGAAACTCCCATTTACAACTCCCGGAAGAAAATGTTTCATGATTGGGCTGAATGTCTTGATGGGGAAAAAACATAATCAGCCCAATCATGAAACATTTTCTGCCGGGAATTGTAAATGGGAGTTTCCGTTTTTAAGATAAATTTAAAATACTTTTTGGAAATTTTAAATGTAATTGTCTTCATCAACCGCCAATATTCATGAGTGTTAAATAAAAAAATGAGATATCTTTATCTGCTATCTTAAAACCGGAAACTCCCATTTATAATTCCGGGGAGAACATGTTTCATGATTGGGCTGAATATCTGTTAAAAGTTGAATTGCATTTTAAAAAAAATCTTAAAAAGCTTGGATGATTATAAATGATTTTTCATCAAAATATGGTCCATGTATGTTAAGCCGGATCGATTTTGTATAGAGGAAAAAAAAAGTCACCCGGACACCGACTCAATAGTTAGAGGAACTCTTAAAAACTATTTCTGCATCGTTTTTTTTGGATCGAATAAATTCCCATGTAAATACCATGAAAAATACATATTTTATAGTTGTTTTAAAAAACATATTTTCAAAAATGACGTTAAATCGAATTTTTGGGGTTTCAAAAATTAAAAATTTTAAAAATATAGTAAACCAATATTTGTTTACTATCACAATCTTCATATTTTTTCTTATTTTGGGAATACATTCTGAAGAAAAAAACAAGTTATAGGCAAGACTACATTTTTTGGTCAAAACAGGGGTTGAGGAGAACCAAAATAACTCAATGGGGATTTCTCCGACAAAAAAAAAAAAAACTATGCAGAAACAGTTGCTAAGAGTCTCTCTAACTTTTGAGTCGGTGACCGGTGATATCTAAATTTCGATCTGGTTGAATGTATGTTTAGGATTCATATCGACTTTGGCTCATAACAGTTCCAAACATTGACTACGCATAACACAACTTTTATGAGCAATATCTTTTAAGATTCATAAAAGAAATTTTTCAACGGCAAAACTAATTTTGCAGAATATTTTTAGAATTTAAGCATTGAAGAATATTAATTTTAGTCACATGTTCGTTCATCACATTTTTTTAAATTTGAAGAATAACGTGTTTGATGCCATGCCAATTGATGAGGTCTTTTACGCAAACGTCAGTCAGCATTATTATGATTATTCAATGTCTCAAACATATTGTACGTGTATTGCCTGTTTGGTTGCTCAACGTCACTCTGCCAATCCGTTCAACCTCAATCTGTCTGTCTCTAAATTTTGTCAGTCTAAATATTAAAAATTGAGTCAAATCCAAAAATGTGCTAAACATATATCTTGCTTTTTATTTTTTTTTTTCCATTCACCGCTGTTCACAATCAGCTGGTATTTCACGTGATTTTCTTGACATCAAACTATATGCGACTGTGTGAATTATTTTATTTTCACACGAGTGAACATATGTATATTTATATAATCTATTATTAAGCTACGTTTCTTTTTGTTTCTTTTTGTGTTTAATAATTGTTTTTGTGTTTGTTTTTTCCAAGTCTTATGCAAATAGCAAGTGATAAGAAACCATCAGGAAAACTTTAGAGTAACGTAGCGTGCTCCTAAGAGTATTTATTTAATAAATTAATGAAATTGTTTCTTACTCATCACACTTATCTGAAATGTGGTCATTCCCATATTAAATGAATTAAAGCATATAAGAATTAGAGGAAACACGCTTTAAAGCTTACCCCAACCGTTGAACAAAATTATACATACATACCTCTTTACATGAGTAAGAGTGTTTAGATTCTCTTTTAAAAATAAGTCTTCTCTCTGTAGTTATGCTCACTTGATTTGTTACTTCTCCAAGTAGCTCTATGCCAGAAATATGCCCTCGGAGCAAGCAAACGACAAACTATTTCATTTCAGAAAATTGTGTTAAAATCAAAAGTTAATTTAATTATCAGTATATCTGGCACACAATACCCGAGAGAAAAAAACCATAGCTTTGGATTTCTACATAATTACAGTTATTCACTTTTTCAGCTTTTATTTTGTATGTTTTATATTAAGAATATTTCTGTTATAATTTTATATCTTTATTTTATGTTTTAAAATAAGAATTTTTATTTCATCACTCCTTTATCCAATGTCTGTTTTATAAATTCCACCGCATCTTTACGCTTGTTGTGAATACCTGTTTTTTTGTATATTTTTTGTTTTTTTTTTTTCGATCATCAGCTGTCTTTCGGCATTTCATAAATATTTGTTACTCACCAACGATCAAAACGATTAAAATATCACAATACCTTTGAAGATGACTCATTTTCATTCGAGCTTAAGAAACGTCACCATTAAAAATACATACATAGTTCGATTTCGGTAAAGTTAAATAATCTAACTGAACTAATTTTTAAAGAATTTTGCGATTGCAAGGTACACTATTATTTGACTTAATACATTTTCATATTTATTCGATGAGTTCAATTCAAAAACTTCTTTTAATTTATTGCCGATTACAGTAATTATAAATACAAGTATCGCCTGGGGTCGAAATTCGACCAATTTTTGTCTACCTATTTATAATTAAAATAAGCGGGATGGTTAAAATAAGCTCGAGGCTATAACTTTTAATTGATTGGAGATATAAAGCTATTTCCTTCAAAGAAATTATTTTTGAATTTTATTAATTTTTTAAAATATGGAAAAAGAACATTTTAAAAAAATTTCATTTTGTCAAAAATATCATAGAGGGTAGCTTTAATTTTTTTGATGAAATACAAGAAAATCAAGAATGAAAATTTGAGTTTTACCTTTTTCCAACAAAAATCATTTTTACCCCATATTTTGAGAACAGATCAATTTTGTGAACTCTTTTTAAAAAGCCTAATTTTAATATAAACAAAAAAGTAACGGTAACATTTGTAAACATTTTTTTAAGTTAACTGATCAGACTTAAATACAAAAAAGAAATACATGAAATCTTTTCAAAAGTAGCAGTGATATTGGCTTTCCAATTCAGCGCGGTTTGTATGGGGTCGTTTTAACAGATTTTTTCAAGGTCATTAGGCAACGTTTTTGGCGAATACTTTAGGGTATACCTACAGCCTTTAATACTCTTCGTTCAAAGATAATATATATACTAAAATATTAGATATATCCTGCACTGAATGAATATCTTACTTTGGATTTTGTCACTATTATATTAAAATCAGAAAATAGTAAAATATAAGAAGAAAAATGCATGTTTTTATATAAGAAAATCAATCATCAGCTGCTTATGTGCCTGCTGCTTTCTTTGTTTTTGTTTCGTTGTTTATGCTTGTATTGCTTTTGTTTTGTACGAACTGATTGGTTCGCTTTGGCAGCATTGTAAGCAATTGTTCGCATTGGGTTTATGTATGCACTACTAATCTAGTATACTATTTTGAAACCAGAGGTCATGAACCTCTTTTCAACTCAGTCAATGAACTCAAACTGCCAAATTTAAAGAATTGGTTCTGTGATCCGGTTAGATTTAACTCTTATGAAAAAAACGAGTTGGATCATATTTCTTTTTATGCTTTTACCCAATAGATGGCGTAAAATTTTAATTTTTGTTTTTAATGCAAATTAATTTGGATTCCACGTCCAATTATCAATATCACGGCGAGTGTAGTTTGCAAACTATACATCGAACAGAAAGTGTAGCTAGCAAACTAAATATCAGACAGAGACGAGAGGAAACGAAATGTGCTCAGCGTGAAATATAGTAACCATACGATTTTTTAAAAATCGGGGTCTTGTCTTAATTTTAATTTGAAATTAGTAGTTAAACTTACTGTAGCTTGCAAACTATATATCAGGCAGAGACGAAAGTGGCACCAATGCAAAGTGCATTTGCTTCGCCTTCTTTTCAACTAAGTCGATGAACTCAACCTGTCAAACTTAACAAAATGATCGAAAGAATTTGAAATTTTGCTTGTTTCTTTTTGCTTGCTCATTAATTCATACTTACTTTTTAACTTTTTCTTTGTTTTGGCCTCGATAAGTAGTCCATAATTGAGTGTTATTCATGTATTTGTTAATTTTTGGAAGATCAATAAAAATACGTTCAAAATGAACAAAACAATCGGACCAAAGAGACAAAGTAGAAGAGGTTACAACTTAAACGGAATTCTACGTCTACAATTACGATACTATCGAAACTGTTTTTTTTTTCTCTCTCTTGGCATTTGGTTGAAATACACGCTAAATATTAAGAAAATTCATTAAAAATACTTCGACCAAAATATTGACATGGAAAGTCGAAGTTTTGAATTCAAAACACATTTTTCACTAATTTCGCAATTGATAAATGAATATAATTAAATTTTTTGAAGAAATTATTACAAACTCGACCAACACAAGAGTTCTCTCGCAACCAAATTTCATATTGATCAAAGAGCGGGTTTTTTCTCAAAAATTGTATTTCTCTCTTAGAAGGTTGGGAACCCCCTCCATCAGACATATAATTTATATATACATTCTGCACATCTGTGTAACAGTACCTTTCGAATGATATAAATTACATTAGTCTTGAGTTTTAATTAATACCAAAAAAGCGTACGATAAAGTTCACGTATTAATATATAAGATAAGGCCGTTTAGAAGTGATGAAATCAGCAAAATAAGTTTAAAAACATCTTGAAAATACAAAAAATTTACCATAAGGTGCTTCATGTTACTTTGTTAGATTTCGTAAATCGTAAATCATCAGCCCAATTCTTAATATTCGCACGAATTTATTAGCAAGCGGATTTTATTTCACGCGGAAAAAAGCGAAAGCGGTGTAAAGCGAAAAAATTCCCCATCGTGTTTTTGTTCAGAATAGGAGGAAAGAGAATAGTGAAAAAACTCGCTAGTGAGATTCTATTCAGGATTGGGCTGCATATAATTTGTATAAACAATTGTCATGAACAAAGTTTTAGGATCTTTCGTACTTTTTTGTAAACTTAAATTGGCTTTATTCTAAGAAAACGGCTCCTCAATGAACTTTTCTAAACAATAAACCTTCATTATGAGTTGAAATTAGAATAACTCTGCACATTCGTCCAGTTTCAAATGACACGGATGGTAAGTCAACCATTACTCCGTGGAACTACCTAGAATATAGATAATCCAGGTTCTGAATCTCCTGCTACTTATAGAGCCTGATCGTTCGGGAAAAGTGATAAGCTGTCGAAAAGACATCAAAAACGAAACACATGAAGATCAAGAAAATCTTACGTGGCAATGCACAATGGGTTGGAATCTGGGATTCTGGCACTTATTTTATTTTTAAAATTTCCTAATTCATATCTATATCCAGAGGGCAGTCATATTAAGATAGACATATCAGATTCCAAATTCGTAAACAGCGTTCTTAAATACCATATAATTACAAATTTAACAAAATTATCAAAATTATAAAAAATCTAACTGGCATTACAGAATAAAAACAAGTAAGGAAACCCTAAAGTCGGTCTAGCTCTACTATGGTATATGCTAAACCTCCTATAATGTTTAAATATCGATGGTTAAGCTCACTAAAGTGATAAGTGAAAAATTTCAAATATTCAGGAACGTCGATTTTGTTTTTAAATTTCAATACATCTCAATACAAAACACTAATTTTAACTGTGTACTGACACGCATTCACTGGCTATGCATTTTCAATAAATTTACAAAAGGTAGATATTTTATTGATGGATTGAAAAATGCAATAAACCTATTTTCGTCAAAAGGTCACTTATCACTTTAGTGCGCTTAACCATCGATATATATAAAATTTCTAAAGCAAATAAAATAGAATAGAATAGAAAGCAAATCTTATTTTTGTTCAAAATCCAGAAGTACATGGATTATACAGTGGGTTGCCCCATATTGTGGGTTTAATGGGAGGTGTGCTTGTTTGTGAGCGGACGACACACAGTGTACCGAGTTCTATCGGATGAGGGATCCATCGTAGGTACATACAATTTTGCATGTGTCATTTTTTCATAAATATATAACGTCACACATTTTTATCAAAATCGGTCACGCCCTACGCCCACCTCCCATATAGAAATGAAGATGAAAAGAGCAATATCTTCAGCAGTAGAAAGTGCAAGAAACAAAATTAACTTGATTTTTATTAAATAGATTCACATTTTTATCATATTATATGGGAATGTATTTAGAAAAAGTTATTTTAAAACATACTCAAAAATGAAAAAAAAAAAACTGAGTACCATAAAATAGAGTTCCATGAACTTTTAAGAGTTCTGTGGGCTCCTAGAACAGAAATGTAGGTTTCCGTGAACAAAGGATTCGAAAAACGTCAAAAGTGGTTATATGTGGCCTATCCCGTTTTTATACCCTAAACCTGAAAGGTCAGAGTGTATTAACTTTGTGAAAACGTTTGTAACGCATAGAACGAAGCGAGTCCGGTATAGAAAAGTATATATATTCTTGATCGGGGTCACCTAGTGAGTCGAACTATCCATGTCCGTTCGTCTATCCGTCCGTCTGTGTGTTGTTCGTAAACACAGGATAAGAAGAAGAAGTTGAGATAATTAGATGAAACTCGGCACACATAGTCACATGTGCCCAAGGATCTGCAATATTGAATATTTTTGGAATCCGCCCATGTGCACGCCTAAAAATTGAGCCCACCTTCCACACAACCCACAATAGTGAACAATATAAAGGCATTACATGTGAGCTACAGGAATAAAACTTGGTATGTGTACATTTTTCATCAAAATTTAAATGCATATAAAATATGGGCTTCATCCGCCCACGGACACGCCCATTTTCATTACTATTATTGTATTTTGGAGAAGTAAGTTACGAGTATTTCATAGTCGTGCTAGACCGACTTTAGACTTTCTTTACTTGTTTATCTTGCCTTTGGCGATATGCAGGTTTCTATATTTCTTGATCACGAACCATTCTATCTATATAGAGACGAGGACGCAGTACAGAAAGCATAAATGCGACGACAACACTGGCTCAGTCAAATCGAGCTTCATGGTAAAAGCATGCTCCAGCCAGAGGGTCTTCCATTTCTAAAAAAATTAAAAAAACTGATATTCTGGCTTAGAGTTCAAGTTATAGTGGATTCCTAAGTAATTACTGGAAGCAACGCGCGGGATCGTATAAGATGGAAGTAGGGACTCATACAGGCTCCATTCAGGCTTAGATCTTCCGAAGGCCAATAGCCTGAATAGAAAAATAAATGTACAGTTAGAAAAATGTCAACTAAAATATTAACAGTCGCCTGCTATTATATCAAAACACAGTTAGATTGAATGATTTGCGTTTAAGTAAACAGTTTTTTGTTGAATGAGCGTTTCAAAGTATACAATCATATTTTGAAATATTTTTGTGTTTTTGTTGAAATGTCTGTTTTCTCTAAACAATAGTTTTAAAATGTGTTTTGCTTTATATATCTTGTCGTTGTCAATATCTCAGTGGACGTGTGCTAGACTGTCACGCAGGGGATGTGGGTTCGTATTCTTGATATATCAAAAATTTTAATTTAATAATTGAAATTTTAATTTAATAATTGAAATTTTAATTCTGTTTTATTAACTGTTGGGTCAAAAATAACCTTCAAAATAAATTCACTTGAAATGTAAAAAGAAATTGTACATTTAACTTTTTATTTAACAAATAAATATTTTAAATAAAAAAAATCTTTGTTGGTTTTGTTGATTGAACCTAGGACAGTCGAGTACTAGACGCACACGTCAGCACACTCGGCTAAACATGAACTTCCAAAACAGTGATAAAATTTCAATAAGAACGTTTTTATATGAGTTTCCTGTTCTATAGACCAACAGTCAACCTGCTGTTGATTTGAAAGTTTTATTTGTTGGATGATTTTTAACGGTAAAATCTGTTATTTCAACCCATGATTTGTTTGATATAACAGAAGTTTTTCGCTGAGTGTAGAAATATGGCGCTTATATTAAGGTTATCATGTTATTTCATATTTTATTAAGATATTATCGACCCGATTTGACAGATGTGGTATGATAAATGCTATAATGGGAATTGTATTATTGTTTTATGGAATGGTATGATGCATGATAGAATTAACAAGGTACACGTGACAGCTGCTTTTTTTATATTCGTGGGATTTATGCCGTCCCACTGTCATTTTTGACAACTTAAGTTCTTAATTCTATCATGCTATGATGAATTTGGTAAAATGAGTATGATTTATGGGTGTGGTATGATAAGTATGGTATGATAGATTTGGCATGATTAGCTTATTTTATGCTAGATATGGTTGAAGGATATGATATAAGTAACGAAATGGAAATTTTTATTATTATTCTTATAATTTAATTGTAGAACCTTTTATGTTTAGTTACTTCTCCTGTTAAAAAATTAGTTAGTATTGCATTAAGTGAGTGTGAATTCTATAAGATGTTGTTCTCTGATAGTTTTATATGTTGTTAAGCGGTATTGCAGTAACAAGAACTTTATTGTATAAAAATATTAAATCGTTAGTGGCTTTCGTTTAAGTTTTGAATTTATTTTTCACATTTTATTCCATTGACTTGAAAATTTCCAAGAAAGTTATACTAACCACAAAATCGCTCTATATAATATAAAACGCCCTTATTGCGACAGTATGCATTAAAAACAATTTTAGTAAACAAATATTTATAAATATAAGTTTTCAACAAATACTGCAATTGTTTTTTTTTTCAAAAAAAAAAAAATATAAGCGCTAGCAAAATTTTATCTGAAATGACTAATAAATATTTTGTTTATTTAATTTGCATTATGTTTCAGTTGCCTTTAAGCAGTAGTAATAATATTAAATATTTGCACATTATTTATTTACACAAATGCTACAATTTCAATGTTTATAATTCAACAACAAACTAACTTTTCCTTTTGTTGATATGGCATTTATTGTAGATGGTTACTTTTGTATAGCTCTATAAAACAACATACATACATATGTATGTATGTATGAATAGCAATATTCATGCATATATTTTATTTTACCGGCTAAACGCGCTGTCGTCATGCAACCACGTGCTGTTGCCACTAATTTTTTATTTTATTTTTATTTTCTTTTATTATATCATTATCTATCTGCCTTTATTAAAATGTGCGTTTCTGCTGTTTTGTTGTTACCACATTTTATGTTATGTTGTTGTTGTTTTGGTCATTAAAATTTGTTGTTGTTGTTGTCTAGTGGCTTAAACCTAATGCACACATATACGTACATAAATATTTATCAACAACATGGTTGCATTTTTACAACCACATTGTTTGAAAAAAATTAAGTATCTAAAAATGTTTCTCGCAACCAAAATTGATGCTAATACATAAAAAATCAACTGACCGAGCCAAGACCACGTGCTTTTTTGCCGCTCATTTATAAACAAGTTTTGTTTTTGTAATGAGCGTGCTTGTTGGTGTGCATATTTTTATTTTATTGCTTTTTTTTTGTTTCTAAAACATATGTTAGCGTTTCATCAAACTTGTTGCTTGTTGCTTGCTGTGTCTATTGCTCAAGTTTAGCCAGAGGCATCAAATTTACTCTCGCCTTTATTTAAAAATGAGACAAATAAATGGCAATAACAAAGCGTCTTACAGCAAATTGGTCACAAACACTATATTTATGTAGGTATATATTTTAATCATTCCTAATTTTTTACTTGAACTAGTATTAACATATGTTTCATTTGTTTTATCTGAAATAATAAGAAAAACCAAAGTGAAGATTATTAATGTCATTTATCTTTTTTCAAATCATGTTTGCTAAAATGCCTTTTTATTATAATTTTTATACATTCACTTATTTGTGTGAAGAACGAATTAACTCCAAAAGTCGTTTTGCAGAATACAAATTTGAAGTTGTCAATTGATTGACTCACAACTTACATAGAAAAGAGAAGAAATATTCAATTCTCTCACGGAGAGTATTCAAGATAATAACGAGAAGTTTTTACAGAATCTGTCGTATCATACAACGAATATAAACTATAAATTCGCATTTTATGAGGCATGTCGTACTTTAAGAAAATGAGTGATATGTACTATATTCAAAGCTGTAAAAGAATGCATTCAATTTTATTGCTTTTACAAAAACTTGAATCAGTGAGTAACGAAATAAGAATGCATTCAATGAATGCAAAACTGATACATGAATACAATTTTGAATTCACATTCACTTAACTTTGAAACCCTTTTATTTGATGGTTTTAGTTTTGATAGTAAAACTTCAAGGGTTTTCTATAGGGTTGAGGTCGGTTGACTAAGCAGGCCACGCCATAAGCTCAACCCCAACGACCCGTTCTTCCCATTCCCAAAACCATTCTTTAGCTTTTTTGCTAGTATGTTTCGGGTCATTATCCTGTTGGTTAACCCATTTGAGTGGCATTTCATACAATCTAGAGATGAGCGATTTTTTGATACCGGTGATTTAGTCACGGTGATTAAAAAAATCACTAATAACTGCGGTGATCCAAAAATCTCAAAAACAGTGATCAGTGATAACGTTTTTTTAATTGTGTTATATTTCATTTGGTTCGCCGTTTGCAGCGATACGTGATTTTACCAGGGTTTTGTTTTGCTTGCGAGAATTTTGTCTCTGTCTCTCATGTAAGCAATCCATTTGCTTAAGTAAAGGGTGGTTAAATTTGAAGGGCCGATGTTGAATTTGAACCACACCTAAATGTCATGTTTTTTTTTTCTGCATTTCATTTGACATTTCTCAATTTCAGACCAATGAAATTTGAAATTTGAACCATGGAAAGATACACAATCGAGCAAGGCGTTAAAGGTTTTCAGGCTTATTATGAAAATGGGTGTTCAAATCAAATCAGTGAATGATCAATTTTCGAAGATAATTATCTTCAGTGATGAGGCACATTTTCACCTCAGTGGATTAGTCAATAAGCATAATTTCCGCATTTGGGCGAATGATAATCAAAGAGTGATTGTCGAAAAACCAATGCACCCACAAATAGTGACTGTTTGGCGCGATTTATGGGCTGGCGGCATCATTGGGCCGTATTTTTTCCAAAATGAGGCCAGTCAGGCAGTTACTGTGAATGGTGTTCGCTATCGTAAGATGATAACGAACTTTTAATGGCCCGAGTTGGTAGATATGGATATGGACAATATGTGGTTTCAACAGGACGGTGCCACGTGCCACACAGCTAACGAAACAATGGCTCTTTTGCGAAACAAATTCAATGGTCGTGTTATCTCACGTGGTGGCGATGCCAATTGGCCGCCAAGATCATGTGATTTGACACCGTTGGACTTCTTACTTTGAGGTTATTTAAAAGAAAAGGTATACGTCGATAAGCCAGCAACAATTCAAGAGCTAAAATATGAGATAATTTGGCACATTAACGACATAGAACCTCAATTATGCCTCAGTGTCATTGAAAATTTGAACCATCGGATGGAGGTGTGCCGTCGAGGTCGCGATATTTTGTTCCATACATAATTGAACCATACCAATATTATCATAATAAAAAGAAATGACAATAATTTCCTAAATAATTTGTGTTTTATTCAAAATCAACATCGGCCCTTCAAATTTAACCACCCTTTATTTCAGTGTCTTTGATAATGATGAGTATTTTTCTCAAAAATTTTTTCTCAAAAAATTCTCATTTCCTAGAAGTAAAGAAATATTTCTTCGAAAATGAGAAAATTTTTTCTAATTGAAGAAAATTTTATCTGAAAAAGAGAAAATTGCTATTATCGAAAATAAAGAAATTTTTTACCGGAGCAAGGTATGTGTTTTTTTTCTCAGTGTAGAGAAAAATTTATTGAAAATTAAAAAATTCTCCTATATTTTGATAAAAAACTCACTATGAGAAGTATTAACTTCAATAAAAACAAATCTTTTCTCAAAAATAAAAAGTCTTTTTTCACTAAAAATATATCTATATATTTCTCTTTTTTGTAGAAGCTTTATATCATTTTTAGAGAATTTTTAGGATCACTTTTAGAGAAAAGCATTCTCTGGAGCAGGGGAGAGGTTCTAAGTTGAAAACCTCTAGTTTTTTGGTCACAACTTTTCTCCAACTGAATATTTTTCGCGTGTTTTTATGCATTTCGAAAGAGCATGCCATTAGCTTCAACTTTGCTGAAGAAACTGGTTAGATTACTTTCAAAACAAAAAATGAAGACCATTCTTTTAGAAAGCCTGAAATTAGGAAAAAATTGTTTGGTACGTAAGTTGAATACACCAAGTTCCAAGTAAAAATGTCTGATTGAAAAAGTTAATTTTTTCAAATTTTTTTTTTACATTATATTTCATTATTTCAATAATATAATATATTTCAATATATTTCATTAATGAAAGAATAATAAGTTCCTTTTGAATTCAGCAACGCTTCAAAATCATTCACTTCGCATTCAAAATTTTTCACAAACTCACAAATTTTTAAAATAATGTTTGTCGCAACCGTGTGTAATGCGTCTGTTCGCTTTTTAACCACTTGAAAATTGAAGTCTACGAAAAAAAAATGACAGTCGAAATACCATTGTTAACATCGTCGGAAATGTCATAAATGCATGGTTTTCAACTTACGGACCTCTACCCTATATGATATTGTTTATGTTTATCCGATGATGCCTGAAGACGCCTGTCTTGTGTATCGACCCTTTAAAAAGTTTGATCAGGATTTCTTAAAAAAGTAAGTTTGTCGTTTTATTAAATTTGAAATGAAATTGAATTTAATTATATTCACGACGACATAACTTTTTAATGTTTTGCGAGTGGATGTACCTTGGCAGTTTATACCTTTTTATCCCTTTTAAATAAATTCTTAATTAAATATTATATTTTATTTTTAAATATTCCGTATTCAGCTCGTCAAAGAGATCTACATAGAATAGAAAAGATAGAGTAGTTTTTATATTACAAAATAAATATCTTAAGGTACAAATCTACTAGGGTCTAGTACCTTAAGATTCTAATCTAGGAGAACAAATTTTGGATGTTTTTTTAAATGCGATAGAAAAGAAACTAAAAATATTTTTGCCAGTCATTTTTTTATAAAATATTAATAAATATATTAACAATACAAAAAAAATGTTTGATAATTGAAAAAAAATAACAGGTAGTGAAGAGGTGGAAAATAAGGGTGCGTCTTTATTGACATGATTCCAACCCTTCTGGTGATCTGAAAAAGAAAAGAAAAAATTCTTAATTAGTAAGAATGTCGCTTTAATTTTTTAAAATTCTTACATTAAATTTAAAAAAAAAAAATGTTTGAAAAAAGTAATTTTTACCCTTTTTTCAAATTTTTGAATTTTTTAAAAATAGTAAAATACAAAATAATTACATTTAAAGATTTAAATTTTAAAAAATTCCTAACTATTGTTTTTATTGTCAAATAATATAAATTGTATAATTTATTATCTTTAAAGCTGTTTAAAAAATTCTTAACTTGTTTTTTATCGAATTTTAAAAAACACAAAAAATTTGTACCCATTACTATCTATCATGTTACTAAATATACGAGAAATTTATGTAGGGTTGATGATATCGTGGATACAAAAGGCAAAAAACACTTGTGATACTCATAACGAAAAAATTTCTGATTACCAATCTAGAGTTCCAGGGTGTTCAAATCCCGGCCAGAAGTTCCTATACAGCCCTTCCACGCATAATGCAAGTCGAGAATGACCTCAAAATCTTCGATTTGCTTGAAATTTTGGCTATATGTCTCTTTTCCACTTTTACGAATATAATAATAAGACAAAAAATTCAAATTTTTTAATTTTGTTCTCAATTATTTCCAGTTTTATGGACCAAGGGCACGAGCGAGGACTTTATTATAAATAAAATAATTATTGTCTTATTCCTAATAAGACAATAATTTTTGTTGAAGATTTTACAAAAAAACGTATCATTTGGCCATCTTAATTTTTTTGTGGAAAGTTTTTTGGTTTTTAAAATAACAAAAACAAAACAAAAAATGTACTTTGTGAACAAATTAAATTTTGTTAAAAAATTGGCAACTTTAGCATAAAAATTTCAAAAATATCTATCTTTCTAACGAGCTTTCGAACGATACTTCATTTACAAAAATTGGGCAACAGATGACTGAGATATGATTTATTAGAAATGACTTTATTATCAACATTTCTACTTTTATAACAAATTTATATCTCCATAACTTGCGATAAAAAACCAATAACCAATGGAAAACATATTCCACTATAATAATAAAGTATTCTTATACCTATTTCCAAGTAAATCCAAGAGCTTGAGGTCAATTTTTCGAAAAAACTTGCATTAGGCTTGGAATGGACTAGGGTGTAGAGAACGATCAAAATATGATGGTTCTCATAACTAATCACCGCTCATAATTTCTTGCTTTCAATTTAACATGAGTGAAAAAATTTCACCGCAAACGATCGCGTAACGATCTCTCACAAACAAAAGCAATATTCGTAAATATCACGATCTAAAAAACTTCGCTGTTATCGTCGTAATCGATATCGTATTCGCTCACTCGTGATTGTTTGTGGTTGTGAGCGCTTTTTTAAAATTCAACGAGAAACTCATATTGTAAAGATTGAATCTATAATCGATCGTAAGCATATTTTCCTCGTTCATTTTGTGATTTGTGAGTGAATTTCAAACGAAAAATTTAAAAGCAGACGAACGTTCGCAATTGAAAAAATAACGTTTGTTGGTTTTGCTAGCTTTGCAACAAACAAGTGGACAACAAGCATCAAACAAGTGAAATAATGTTCTATTAAAAAATTATAAAATAAAAAAATGTAAGCACAAAGATCAAGTAAATAATTAAATAACAAAACACTCTTCGAATGATACAAAATTAGAACGCTCAACAATACAATTTCAATATAAGATCGCATGTTTCTTCCTTCGCGCATTTCACAATACACTGAATTCAATGAATTCTTCTACCTGCGTTTTAGCCATGAACATTTTAAAATACGCTCACAAACGATTAAAAATGCAATCTTCTCATGATAACTCATTTTGCGATCGTATTTTATCATGATAAATACTCGAATTTTTTATCGACGTTGCATAAAATTATTTAAAAAAAAAGCAACTTGGCCATTTCAGCCCTTGAAAGGACTTTGACCGAGCTTCTTATGATCAATTGTGTTGTGTGTGTTATTAAATGTTTGCACACAATTGACCGAGAACTGGACCTACATGTTTTATACCGACTCCCAACGGCTAAAGTTCATGTTCTAAAGAAGCTTTACATGGCATTATTTACTCTGAGGTTTGCCATTGTCTGCAGAGAGGTGGTGACCGATCAAAACATTTTTTTATTGAAAAAACTTCACCGCGGCTGGGGATCGATTTCGGTCTCCGAGCATGTTAAGCCACACACTTAACCTGCATGCCACGGTCAAAACATAAAACTAATTTATCTTCACTTATACTCAGCGTTCAATGATTCGGTTCGGCGGTATTCGACAAATGGGCGTGTCCCTATAAGAAAAACACTGTATCCCAGTAAATATTAACACTAAGGTACTGAAATTTACATTAAAAATACAAGGATAGGCACAATTATTAAAGTTAACGGTCAATTAAGTGGGTGTAATTAGACAAAGGGGTTTGGCAATATTAGAAAAACTCTTTATCTCGAATAATATTGACACTAGAGTTCTGAAATTTAGTACAGGGTTAGGTCTAATAATTAAACATTAGGAAAGTAAATTTTTATTGTAACATATCAATAATTGTTATATATTTAAAAAGCTCTTCGATAAATGTTATTCATTTCTTTATTTTTCTTTTATTTTCAGGTGGTGGACGTGATTTACAAACCGCAGTGATTTATGCAAAAAATAAAATTATAAAAAATAAAAATTCACTTCTGTTGGCAAATCAAACAAATAATTCAAATTCGACAATAACAACAGCAACAACAGCGTCATCTATTGGTAGTGCTGGGAACATGTCGAATTCAAAGAAAACAACCTCAGGTAAGTTTCAATTGAGTTAAAAAAAAAAAACTTTAAAAACTCGCATTAATTGCTAAGCAAGGCCTTAAGGAGTGAATACAATAAAATATACTTAATACAAAATTCTCCAAAAACTGACTTAATACAAGTTCTGAGGTTCAGTGAAATAATGCCCAAAAAATGTACATACAAATTTGGGCGTAACTTCATAATGAAATAAGAGCAAAAATTTTGGTATTTATTTAAATTTTTTCGTGTGATTTAATTTCTTAAAGTCCAAAATATTTTGGGCGTTATTTAATTTTTTTATTTTGGGCACTTTTTCACTAAACCGTCTTAGATTCCCTGAAAAATCTGAAACTTAAGTTTTTTGGTCAAACAGAAACATGATGATTTGATGATGAAACATGATAAAAAAAATTAATTTTTTAATTTAAATTAAATAAAAAACTTACATAGAAAATCTTGCTCAATAAAATTAATTTCAAATTGATGATTGAAACATGATGATTTGATGATAAAAAAAATTAAATTTTAAATTTAAATAGAAAACAACTTAAATAGAAAATCTTGCTCAATAAAATTAATTTAAAAATAAAAAAAAAAAACAATAAAATTGAACTGAAATATCAAATTAAAAAATTATATATTTCTGGTTTCTGTTTAATTAAACATCTATCTTAGTCATACAAACACACAGCCCTCCCCCTTTTGTTATCACACTGTTAAATTTAATTCATCTTAACAACATTTCTATAAACTCTGCTATATAAAACTATCTGCGCCGTTGCTGCTGCTGCTGCTACTCAATCAGCTGTTGGAATGTCGCCATATGCAAGCAGCTCCACATCTGCTGGCCTTGGTATGCTACCGGGATTGACATCTTTGAATCCCACTCAAATGCTTGGAATGGCAGCATACGCTGCTGGTGCAACCAGTGGCGGTTTGCCATCGGTAAGCAATGCAAATTTTGGCGCTGCACAAAATACTGCATCGTCTGCGGTAGCTTCCTCCACTGCTGGCTACTATCAAGCAAGTTCGAATTTCAATATGGCGGCGTCTTTATTGGCGCAGAGTAAGTCGAGTAATGTTGGTAACAACGACAATTTATTTTCTAGTATGCAAACATTTTTTGTTTTTCCTTCAATGTTGTTTACCGTAAAAGTTTTCTGTTACAAAGTTTATTTGAAATTCTTTTAAATTTTAATTTAATATTTCTACTTCAAAATGTATTTATTAGAAATAATTTAAATAATCAATATAAAGCTGAGTTTTTGACACATGCACTCAATATTTAATACACTCTAAAAACAAATACTTGATACACACATATTATTCGAAAAAGGCACTAATTTTTTGATTTCTTTTTAATTTTAAAATAATTATATATTCTGTTTTAAGAATTCATTCCAAAAGTTTTTCAAATTATATTCAATTTTTTTCATATAAATACAAACCTTTAAGAAGTTAAAAAAAAATAAATACACTTCGCCCTGTAAAAATTTACATTAAATTGTTTGGCAAAAGAACTAGGCTTGACAACTCTTTTTAATATTGAATCAAATCGCGTCGTTCGCCGTCATTTAAGTTGAAAGTGAGTAAATTGCTTGGACAAAATAATAAATACACCTGAAAGAAGTAATTTTCAATATTTTACTAAAAATAATTGTTTCCGGGACGCAATCAATATTTTAATTTAATACCTGTAAGCTTTTTTCAATAAAGTGCAGACAGTGCATTAAAATCTTATTAAGATGGGTAGGTCGACGCACTGTACTGCCGCAGAGCAAAGTTTGCCTCGAGACTATATAGCGACGAAACATTTTCAAGACGGATTGCGGAAATCATGGGAAGGTCTCTTGGTTATATGCAAAACGTTTTTTAATGTTGCCTTATGCTGAAGATAATATGCCAATTATGTGAACATTTCAGCAAGACAATGACCCCAAACACATTATTTCTCTCTTAATAAGAATTGGCTCCATGAGAATCAAGTTTATCTTCTTGAATGGCCAAGTCAATATCCAGACTTGAATCCGTTAGAAAACTTGTGGAGTGAGCTGAAAAATTAGTTGGACAAAAAAGTTTCACCAACAACCGGGTTTATGGAAAGTTGTGAAAAAATCCTGGTATGTATGCCGACCAGATTGAAAAAGGTTATAGAAAGAATAGGTGGTCCCAGCGGATACTGGGTAACCAATTGCCTATTTATCACTAGCTATTTCACTAGTTCCATACGCACTAGCTAATTTTCTGACCCTAGGTAATGCATTGACGGGTCAGTTGAATCAACTTCAAGGTCGTACTGCTTATTGTTTATGTTTTTTAAGTCTTTCTCTCATGAAAATGGCTGATATAATTCCCCTCCAGTTCGACTCACCAGTGACGAATGAGTGAGTTCACTAGCTATCGGTAATCACCACTGGTTACCCATCAGATTACCTGCAATGCAATTCGGTAATGATTGGTAATGGTTACATTACTGTCTGCATTACCATTCACTAGCTGTTTCATGATTCCATTACTCTCTGCATTACCGTTCACTAGCTGTTTCATAAGGTACACTCATCATTCCTTTTGTTATTCAGTTTATTTGGAAGAAAAAACAAATGAAATAAATGTATTTGCATTACCTGCTACATTACCTTGGGTACTAGAATTCACTAGCTACTATTCATGCATGATATCATGACCGTTAAAAGACTAATTGTGATTGCGAGTACTGAAGGGTCAAAGCAACTATTTCGGAAAAAACATGATATATGATGATACTCAATTTCATTGAACAACGTGAATACAAAATTTTAATAAAGCTAAAAAAATTTAACTGAAGGTTGATTCCCAATGCCTTGTTTATTTAAATGATTGACAAGCGAATGAGCTTGCCCTAAAGCACTAGTGAAGTAGCTAGAGGGGGAATGGGAATCTAAAATTCACCCTTTCCTATGACATCTTCACGCTAAATTCGCCAGTTGAATGCAAATAAAGTGGATTGAAGTAGAACTAGTGCTGACTATCAAGGGGATAGTGAAATCGCTAGTTTTGAACTAGTCCCAAATACTGCAGGGTATCTATTTTTTGTTCACCCAAACTGAAAACCTATTTAAAAATCTTTGGATATGAAGATATACTGAAAATACTTTTTTTTAACTTTGACAAACATTATAGTTGATGGTTTACGTAATGATATAAATTAAAACTAGGATTTCTGATTTCATAATGGTGATTCTAAGAAACAACATTTCTTAATGGTCATTTCTAAAGTGTACGTCTCATTTTATCTAAAGTCTCATGTTCTATAAAGTACACGAATGAGCGATGTGACATCAACTAAGGTAAGGTCACCTCGACTTCATCTTTACCCAAGCTAATACCTTTCATTATCTCTAACCAAACTCTGACGGTAACCATTTGGTCTTATGGAAAGATGTCTTTTGAATTTTTGCGATATTTTGGTCATATTTATTAACATCCTAAAAATGAAATAAAACTTTAATTTATCTAAAAAAAATTCTAAAATCATCTTCTAAAATTGCTTAAGTCTGAAAATGTTAGTGATCCCGTGATGGAATTTCAGAGTTTGCGCAAACAAAGTTCTAGTATTTACAGTGAGTGTGAGTCAGTAACCTATTTTTACCAATCATTAAGTAATACTGTTTTTCGTTCAATTGTTTGTTAAACTAAAGATTGTCTTTCAGAACTTTTTGAACTTTTATGTTAGTAGTTTCTTGCAATTGTCTGTCGAAATTGTAGTCTTCTTAGGCCTCTAGCGCTTAACCCAGACCAGCCAGCCTATAAATTTGAAGATCATTTTTTGTAGTTTTGAGAACCATGTTGATGACGAAAATAATATCAAATCTCTCTAACTACTAAAACGAGGTCATTGACAATGTCAAACAATGCTCAATGCTCAATAAAAAATTTACTTATATTTAGTATACAAATTATAAAGTTGTTATGATATCTCATTGAAATGAGTCATAATTTGAGAATCTGACCTCTGACGGTATAGAGTTGTTTCGGCACATATATTTTTTTTTTTAAATGAATATCTCATAGAATATAGCTCTTCTATAGGTTTCTGCCTCTTTAGTCAAAAAAAGGTATTTAGTTAAATAAATCCAATTAAAAACTGTCAGAAACGCCATATATAAGAGGAGATACAACCCAATAAACATTTACCTTGGAGAGATTGTCTTGAACTCAATTAGAGCTACAGCTCGTTTCTCCAATCTCCAGTGCTGGATATCTACTGGACCACCACTTGAGATTCAAGCCATTCTCTTAGGAAATAGACCTTCGATCTCCAGTTAAGATAACACCGGATCTCCACTTGATCTCCAATGTCTCTTTTCTCTAAACCAACTCCAACCTGAAATGAAAAAAATAAAAAGTATTTTAAGAGAAAGTTTTTCCAATTATTTTTTTTATTTCAATCATTGAAAATAGCTTCAAATCTAATATTACACTTTTCCATCAAATTATTTAAAATACATTATATTCAGCAAGCAATGTAATGTAGCTTTTTCTGCAACAGAGGCAGTTCCAGGTGGCTCTAGTGCTCCTCCTACATGCCTATCTGATAGCAAATCTACAATTTGCTGCACTTCCCGCTTTATTCTTTTCCTCATTTAAACTTTAATTAAATTAAGTCGTCTGTCGCAATCGTAGTCGCAAATTGGGTCTTTCAGGCGCCATAAAACTTATTTCGGCTAATAACAGCCAGCCAATAATTTGGTGGGGCAATTTTGCGCTGGCAATCATAAAAAATACCAAAATAGAATCTCCCTAACTAAATAAAAGTTGTCATTTTGACGCACTGCATTTTGTGCTGATTACATTTTTTCCATTTTCAATCTTAACACGTAAGCTCGAATAAGTGCCAAGATATCGCGTTATAAGTGTGCGAAATGAATGACAAGTACCATGCCCCCTTGTCCAATACTTCTTATATTTATTTCGGCAAATTTCTAATTTTAAGATTTGAACTTTCATAACTACCAAAATATCGGTATTTAAGTGTTTAACTTTTAAAGGATATACCAGATTCCATTATTTAATCCCCTTTACTTTTTAATATAAACTTATTCTGCCACTTTGCAAAAAACTTTCCAAGATTTGATATATCTAGGATCAATGATCTTTGTTAGAACTTCGAAAAAACTAAATGAAACTCAAAGAAAGATTCTTCTTCTAAAAATTCCCATAAAATGAACTTTCACGCCAATATTCAAGATGCCTGTTCCTTACAAAAATACAATTGATACAAATAATAAAATAACGGTTTTTTCAAAAAGTTTAAAAAGATATCTTCTCCTTAATTAAGACTACTTATCTAAACACTGACATAATAGGCATCACCGTAAACATATCTATTTATCTATCTAAACACATAAAATACAAGCGGTCTGCTTCGCACCTTATGCCGCTCAAACTGTGCATTCTTGCTATTACAGTGCTTCTATTACACGTACAAATTGTCAGCCTGAAAGTATGCACACAAATTTTTTTATATTTTTCAATAACGACACATTGACGACGACGACGACTGCAACATAACAACATTTGAGGTGTTTGTAAAAATAGTGTCATATCGTCTGCTACTTAACTCTTTTGAATGCGATTCTTCTGATATTTTATGGACGGGTTTTTATACAAGTATGAATCATAAAGTTGCGTAATCCAGTGGGTACATGGAAGAGATAAATGCTGCTTCCGCTAGAAACACATCTCAGGTTTTCCCGAGCGTGTCTAAAGCTGCTCTCTTCATCTTTTGCATTCAATTTAAATTCTTATCAGAATTAGCTCTGGAAAAACTAACACACATTGGCATGAATAATATTCTTTTCTAACTATGTTTTTCCTTCAAGAACAAAAAACTAATTTTTATAAATTAAAATTTTATAAACTTTTATAAGTAAAAGGAAAAACTTCTCAAAATTGTTTTATCTCCATTCAATTTCAACTGATTGCACCTGATTGAACTGATTGAACAATAACCACTGAATTTTATCTTGATTTCTTGCATCTTTCTTTAACATTTACAATTGTTTTTTATTTTTTTTTTAATATTTTTCATATATTTTTAAAATTAATTTAGTACTTACTCGAAATACCATAACCCACAACTACCCAGCAACATTTGATTTTACTTTGCCTTTAATTTGTACTTTTACATTTTGATTTTGTTACACAACCTTTTTTTAAGTTAATATAACATAATTTTCTTAGAAAATCTTAACATAATTTTCTAAAATTTCATTAATTCGTTACACTTATTTGTAGTGAGCATGGGCTTTGGATTTGATCCATCGCCATCCTCGGCCGGCGGCATGGGCGCTGCAGCTGCAATGACACCACAAGCCAAACTCAACACATTGATGCTGCAAAAAATCCAGGCGCTGGTAGCAGCAAATCCCAGTTTTCTGACCAGCGGCATACCGAATCAGCTTCTATCGCAGCTATTTATGCAGCCAATGAAGGTGAGTTGTTAATTTTATTACTTTTAAATATATAAATTATAAAATTCTTATTTCACAGATGCCACCACAGGTAGCGCAGGAAGAGGAAGAGGTTGATTATGAAGAAATGGGCGTGGCTGAAACATATGCCGAGTACTGGCCCGCAAAATGTATGTCAATTTTAGCCGCTATACTCAAAGAAATTTTATATTTATTTGTTTTTTTTTTTTTAAATGCTAGTAAAACTTGGCAAAAAACATCCTGATGCAGTTGTGGAAACCGCTTCGCTGTCATCAGTAGAACCATGTGATGTTTATTATAAACTCTCCATACCAGCAGATACCATTAATACCGGTCAGCTTAGTGCGCTGCAGCTAGAGTCGATAACATATGCCTCACAGGCACACGATCATCTGCTGCCCGATAGCAGTCGCGCCGGATTTTTAATCGGTAAACACAGACATGCACTAGTTTTTCTTTTTCTGCTACTAACAGCTTATTGGTTTTTTTTTACAAACAGGTGATGGTGCTGGTGTGGGCAAGGGTCGCACTATTGCTGGCATAATCTATGAGAATTATATGAAAGGCCGCAAGAAAGCTTTATGGATTTCCGTCTCCAATGATTTAAAATATGATGCTGAGCGCGATTTGTCCGACATAGGCGCCTCTAAAATTGAAGTACACGCTCTAAATAAGGCAAGTTTTATATTTTATCCATAAATGTGAACTTAATTGTAATTCAGCGTTTTCTATTAACAGTTTAAATATGCCAAAATATCGTCTGATGTTAACAATAACGTCAAACGTGGTGTTATTTTTAGCACATATTCTGCTTTAATTGGCGAATCCAATAATAAGACTGGCAAATATAAATCACGTTTCAAGCAGCTGCTGCAATGGTGCGGTGAAGATTTCGATGGACTCATAGTATTCGATGAGTGTCACAAGGCGAAAAATTTGTGTCCGGTCGGTTCAGGCAAGCCCACAAAAACTGGTCAAACAGTGCTAGAGCTGCAAAATAAGTTGCCAAAAGCACGCGTTGTCTATGCTTCGGCTACTGGCGCATCTGAGCCCAAGAATATGGCATATATGGTGCGTTTGGGCCTGTGGGGTCAGGGCACTGCTTTTCCAACATTCAATGATTTTATCTCAGCAGTGGAGAAACGGTTAGTTGTCTAAGACAGCGATTTTTATATTATTTCTCTTATTATAATTATTTTATTTCTCTTGTTATATTTGCAGTGGTGTGGGCGCTATGGAAATTGTTGCCATGGACATGAAACTGCGTGGCATGTACATTGCACGCCAGCTGAGTTTTCATGGTGTTACTTTTAAGATTGAGGAGGTGGCACTGACAAAAGACTTTCGCAAGATCTACGATCAGTCCGTGGAGCTGGTAATTTTATTGTCACCTCACGTTTGTCAAAGTCGGCTAATAAATTAAACTAATTTTTTTCACGCTTAAAGTGGGTTGAGGCTATGCAAAAATTCACCGAAGCCGCCGAGCTTATTGATGCCGAGAGTCGCATGAAGAAAACAATGTGGGGTCAGTTCTGGTCTTCACATCAGCGCTTTTTCAAATACCTCTGCATAGCCGCTAAGGTCAATCATGCGGTGCAAGTGGCACGAGAAGCCATAAAATATGGCAAATGTGTTGTCATAGGTCTGCAGTCGACAGGTGAGGCACGCACACTGGAACAGCTGGAGAGAGATGATGGAGAACTGAATGATTTTGTATCGACAGCCAAGTAAGCCACAGCAACTTGAAGAAACTTAAAACATTTAACACAATGCTAAATACTTGCTTCTTTCAGAGGTGTTTTTCAATCGCTGGTCGAAAAACACTTTCCCGCACCCGATCGTAATCGTATTAATCGCATTTTGGGTCTAGGCGCTCCACCCAGCAAAGAAGTCAAAAAGACCGCATTGCAGTCCATAATAGAAGAGGTCACTGGCAAATCTGCTACGGCTTCCATTAAAGAGGAAGCCTCTTCATCGGCTGTCAATAAACGCAAATCGGCACGTCAGGAAGCGCGCGTTAATAAAAAATCGCGACATTCCTGGAATGATTCAGACGATTCACAAAATGAATCCGACGACTCTGATTTTAAAATCTCCCATTCAGATTCGGAAGAATCGGAAGCCGTCGCACATTCAGACAGCTGTGAATCTTCTGATTTTAATCCATTTTTCAGCGGTTCCGACAGTGATAATGATCCGTGGGTAAACTCGCGCTCGAAGAAAATGAAAAAGAAAAAATCCAAAACAAAGGAACCGCCAAGCAGTGTAGCGCCCGGTATTCCTCCTCCACCCCCTGCTGCTGTCGTTGTGCCAAAGAAAAAAGGTAATTAAAAAACTAAAAATATAGCATCACTTTTATGTTATATTACATCTATCTACTCTAAGGTCCCGTTTCCACACAAGATCGCATACAAGACTTGCTGCAAAAGAAGCAGGAACTCAAGGGCACTGTCACACAGGTCGGTGTCAATGGTATTAAACTCAACTATGGCCCACCGCCCAAGGATGCTATAGAGCGCGCCTGCAGCATGAAGGAAGAGCTGTTGCGCAAAATCGAGCGCATCGGTGATCGTTTGCCACCAAACACACTCGATCAACTAATTGATGAGCTGGGTGGCCCCGACAATGTTGCCGAAATGACTGGTCGCAAGGGACGCGTTGTGCAGTCCGATGATGGTTCCATACAGTATGAATCGCGCTCCGAACAGGATGTGCCACTCGAAACGCTTAACATCACCGAAAAGCAGCGCTTTATGAATGGCGAGAAAGATGTAGCCATTATCTCAGAGGCAGCTTCCAGCGGCATATCGCTGCAGAGCGATCGTCGTGTGCGAAATCAACGGCGACGTGTGCACATTACCCTCGAGCTGCCGTGGTCAGCTGATCGCGCCATACAACAGTTTGGACGCACGCATCGCTCAAATCAAGTAAACGCACCCGAATATATATTCCTTATTTCCGACTTGGCGGGTGAGCGTCGTTTTGCCTCCACAGTGGCCAAGCGTCTGGAGTCGCTCGGAGCCCTGACACATGGTGATAGACGCGCCACAGAGACGCGAGATCTTTCCCAGTTCAACATAGACAACAAGTATGGCCGCACAGCTCTAGAGACTGTTATGAAAACTATTATGGGCTATGAGTCGCCGCTGGTGCCGCCACCCACAGACTACAAGGGCGACTTCTTTAAGGACATTGCCGGTGCGCTGGTTGGTGTTGGTATTATTGTCAATAGCGAAACAAATCCTGGTGTTTTGAGTCTCGACAAGGATTACAATAACATTTCCAAATTCTTGAATCGCATACTCGGCATGCCAGTCGAACTGCAGAATCGTCTGTTCAAGTATTTTACCGACACTTTGGCTGCGATTATAAATCAAGCTAAGCGTGGTGGACGCTTTGATTTGGGCATTCTGGGTAAGTTCATTGCTCCATTCTACAAAAACAATGCGTATAATCAAAAACCAATTTTCAGATCTGGGTGCCGCTGGTGAGAATGTTACACGCATTAAACTTTTACGCTTCATACGCAAACATGCCACCGGTAAAGCGCCCACCGAACTGCATACAGTGCGTGTTGAGCGCGGCATGATCTGGCAGGAGGCAATTGACAAGTGAGTAGTAACGTATTTGGATTCCCAACATCGCACATGTTCGTGGCACTATCAAAAGCAACGCATAAGCGCTCTCTTTCATTACATAAACAATTTTTATTAAATTTTCTTCTCTTACAGATATGCTGATCTGTTAAACGATCATGAAGGTTTTTATCTGTCACATCAAGTGCGTAATAATAAACGCACCGCTGTGCTTGCTGTAGAAATTGAATTACCTCAGCCAGCGCAGCTTGCCGTCAAGAAGAAAGAACGAACACCGAGTAAGAAAGATGTTATGTTCCAGATCTATCGACCCAATACGGGCCTGCAAGTACGTCACGAATCATTGGCGGAAATCGAAAAGAAGTATAAGAAAGTCACCAGCGACGAGGCTGAAACGCATTGGACACAACAATATGATGCCTCGGTTAACACATGCTCACACGCCTATTGGAATGGCAATTGCAGAAATGTTGCCATGGGTAATGAATGCGAGGTGAGTCGAATATAGACGATTTTTTTATCAAGTTTGTATGTATATAAGAATTATGACGTCATATTAGGGTGCAGGGAACAGGCAGCACAGCTAGAGCTTCAGTGGGGATGTAGTTATTTTAATACTATAATTAGTATTAAAAATTATTTTCAAATAGGTTGTACAAATAATTCAGAGTTAAAATTAGAAAAAAATCTGAGTACGAAGCTAGCTACGTTTACTTCCAACATCCAAATCCGATTTTCATACAAACAAAATTTTGGATAAGGAATTTGTTAACTTGTAGAAGGTGGTGTTTAAATATGCATAAAAACGCAGCTATTGTGTTAAGAATTCTTTAAATATAAAGGATTGACTATCAAGCCGCTTGAGTAGTTTTTTTTTTTCGTCGTCATTGATATTTTTCAATTTCGGCATTAGTTAAAAGGGAGACCGTTTTTATGACTGCTTAAATATGTTCAACTAGATAATAATACGCAGAAAGTTTCGGTGCTGTATTCAGGGTTTGGGTTATGGCGTGTCATACGTTGCGATGTTCAATTCCAGTCATATATTTGGCTTTCTCTACGAATTTCTGGCACAGTTTATATTTTTAATGGAAAATATTTGCTTCAATAACCCAGCGGTCAGAATATGCCTGAATCAATACATTCTCTCAGGCCTGAGGGGTAATGGTAAGGCCTGAGTATTCAACACACCTCTTGATTTCCTTTTCCCATATAAATGTCATACTAACAGAATACCTGCTATAGTATAGCGTTAACTCAGGCCTGAATATCCCTAAGAATATTTCTCCGAAAATTCAGGCCTGAGTGAATGCTTAAATATCAGGCCTTCTATCAGAGAAAGCAAATAGCAGATATATCATTTACCGAAGCCGAGCTGCAGTTCGTCTTCGGTGTCATGAACATTGTTTGAATTGTTTTATGAATTAAAGTTCTTAGAACTTTTTCACTAAATAATTCAAATTTTTGTTTTGTTTTCAGAATGAAAAATGACGCGTCGAATACTTTGCATTTTTATATTTTTATTTTGAAAAAATTTCCCAAACTTGTTTGATGGCATTACGACTTCGCTTCTAATCTCAGCCGTTGCTCAGGTGCGCACACGAAACAAAATCAAAAATACTTTTGAGGGAAGAAGTGCCTTAGCACACTCGAAAAAATTAAAATTGGGAGCTGGCCACTGGCTCCTTGTCCTCTTCTGGAAATAAGCAAAACTTCAAGAGTTAAAATTAAATAATTTTATTACCATTAAATACAGGTGACAAAACAAGAGTGAGTGCAAGTTCTTATTTTAGCTACCAGCTAAACTATTTGATAATTTGTCTTAACCTAATTCGCTGACGATGCGTTTCCCACAGGTTGAATCGCTTCAGCGACGTTCTCATGCTGAGGTGACCGTGGCTGCGAGGATCGTGTTACACCTGCATGCGCGTGGCTGGCTGATATCGCAAATTAGGCTGTCTGGCGCACGTTAACTGGGATATTTGGGTTAACTGAAAATACTCATAAACGTTTGATAGCATTACGCCTTCGCTTCTAAACTCAGGGATATATTCAGGTCTGAGATCGAAACAAACGAAATATTCAGAGGTTAGACAATTTTAGGGAAGTTTTTAGAAAGCTTAAATGCAAATGCTTATTCTGAAATCAGCTATGATCTCATGCCCGAATTTTCGAAGCAAAATAGAACTGATTTCATACCAGATTTTATCAGGTATGGCAATTGCTGACCGCTGGGATATTTTATCGGTGATTTTTCATGGTTTATTTATATTTATTCTCAATGCAAGGACATGAATTTCCATAAGTTTACAAATATCATTTTATATGGGGTGTTGTAGACACATGTAAGGACCACATCCCGCATTTCGCATTTAAGATTTGTATGGGTGGTACCACGACCCGTTTAATGCTAGACCAAACAGAGCTGGTTCTGTTCACCATTATCCGTCTGCAAAACCAATCAATCTAAATTTGTATACACTGTCCCTTATTGACAAGGCAAAGTTCCATAAGGAACTTATTCTTAATAAGAAACTCAGCTGGAAGTTAATTAAAGAATGAATGATCATTTAATGGCTGTATTGCTACATTAAAAAACTCAAATAAATTTTTGTTAAATTTATGTAATTTAATTTTTCTCTTTCTTTATATGAAAAATAATTAAATTTTATTAATATATTAATAATAATTGAATTTAAATGACCTCCACCATCGGTGACGCATGTGAGACATCTTTTCAAAAAGTAATTCTTATCTGCCTGAAGGCTTGCAGTGCGAATTGCCCCAATTATATTTCGAGTGGATTGTTTTAAATCATTTAAATTTATTGATTTTGTTTTGTTAACTTCCTGTTACAATTCTTCATTTTCGTTAAATGTAAAGAAGAATCTGTAGAATGAAAAAATGGAATAGATTAATTAATTACACAGAAAAAATTAAATTTTTACTAAAGCATCTGTCCCCAATATACTTCATAGAAAACATAAAAAGCCCAAATTCAGTGTACATATGTAACAACGCCATTGGAGCTAGGTGAGGTTTAGCGTCACGAATTTTTACCTCCCTGTATACTGGGGTTATTAAGCCAATACTTCTTTTTGTAATGGAAGTTGCTTCGTGTTGTTAAAACGGCTAGTCTCAAAATGAGAAAATCACATATTCTCCGATCGTAACCATTAATTCAAATATATCCAAGAAATTATTTTGCCTGCTCCAAGCAATTCTGCTAAAACGAAACACTGAATCGAAAGCCAACACAAGATGTGTTGAACTCTCTACCTGCAGAACTTCTTGGCTTCTTTGGCCAACTCTAGATCTCAGAAGCTTCAAAACTCTTCTCTCGCTGGATAGGTCAGACCAAGGTATTATACTCTTCAGCAGTAGCAGTTATTAACTCTTCTTTTAGTTCTTGGTTTTTTATTATTTAAGTGTTTTTGAGGTTTTTGTACAGCACTTTTAAATTTAAATTTGTTATATACAACAAACATTAAATTTTTGAGCAACGTTTTGTTAGTTAAATTGTAAACATCTTAAGGGCTTATTTAATTTTTACTTAGATGCAAAATTAAGTATTTTTACAATGCAATAAAAAAAATCTACATTATATTTAAAATCAAATATTATATAAACATAAATTTAAATAAATTGCTAATGTCCTGTATTATGTTGTCTGCATTGTTTTGCTCTACGTCAATTGCGGGTTATTTCACAAATTTATTTATTGTGTAGAATCCCAATTAGTCTTCATAATTTGCCTATCGCGTCAGGTTATGTGCACGAAAAATGTCTATTTTGGTTATTTTTGAGAAAAGACAAAGGTTGCAGAAATTTGTTTTAATCTTTTAAACCTATTTCACCATTTAGTAGTACTTTCCTTCTTTAAACGGTGCCATACAATGTTTAGTTCAGAAGTTATGACCATTTTAAGATGAAACGTGCGCTTTCCTACTATGAATTGTTTGCTACGAATCAATTATGGCGAGAGTTTCACCTTAAAATGGTCATAACTTTTAAACGAAACACAATATGACATCGTTCAAAAACGCATTTAAAAGAAAATGGAACTATTGAATGGTTAAATAGTTTAAATAAATTACAAAAATTTTATACACCTTATATCTAACCTCAAAAATAACCTAAATAGACATTTTTTTTGTGAATACTACCTTAAATATATCAAAATCCTGAGGTAAAGAGCAAATTCTGAAGGCGTATTAGGATTCTACACAAAAAATTATTGTGGAAAAGACACTCACTTACCCAAAACCAGTGTTAATAGTTGTTGCTTTATCAATGAATTTCTTTAAATTTATACCTTTTTTCCCCTTTTTGTCCTTTCCCTTTTTGAAGTCTTAAGCTTTCTAGTGGTAGCCTTATTGTATGTTTTGTTTTTCACCTCCAACATTTTTACTACATGCAAATCAACCAAGAGACATATTTAATATTCCTCAGTTAAATATTTATATGAACACAAATATTGTTTCTGTTTTCTCTCTGGGTTATGACAATACCATTTTTTGAGGGTGCCAAATTTTTTCTTAATCTTTATTAGTCGTAAAGATAAATCTTCTCTTTCGCGTCTTTGTAGTATCGTTAATCAATAAATTTTGAAATATCGTAAGTGTAATTTTAAATATATATATGTGTACAAAATACTGTTAGTTGTGTTTTAACTGCTATAAAGTAAAAATTCCGAATTTTAGTTGATAACCTTATCACAAAAATCAATTATTATAACGGTAAGTTGCAACTTTTTAACCAAATATGAGCACATTTAAGATTTTAATTTTTGTTTTTCGGATCAAAATGCCAATTGAAATCACTTTAACCCTCACTTTGGCACCAATCTTTTACTACGTAATCTGGCACTATTTACATTTGTAAATATTTTTTTGGCATTCTTAAAGATAAACAGAAACTAAAAATTTACATTATTTTTTAGGCGGAATATATGTATTAACACCTTCTAAGTCCAATTCCGGAAAAATTTCACGCCGCTCTCAAGTGGTTTAGAAGCTATAGGGTTCGCATATTGGGAAAATGGATCTGGAAAAGTCGTGTTTTTTTTTTAATTTTCCAACAAAATCTAGCATTATGGGTATCAAAAGAAAGGTTATTCTATACCCTATTCAAAAAATGAATAACCATTGGAATCCATGCATTACTTCTTACGTTATAGCGTTTTACATATTATGCACACTTGACGATCCAGCCCTTTACGAAATAACTAAAATATAATTATGAAAATCAAATTAAAAAAAAATGTATAGTGCCAATGAATAAACAAAACAAATTTCAACAAAAAATGAACTTTTTTTCATTAAATTAGCACTTCCAGCTTAAATATCAAAACATGACATATTGTTGTAAAAACTGGCGCTGTTTCCAAACAACTTCAATTGTTCCTTTTTTTCATATATTCTGTAAGGGGGTTTTTGCACCATGCGTATTTTTGTATTTCAAAAGCACACTGCGTTGACAACTATTTTTTCAAGGTTTCATTTCTGCATACCGTTATTTTTCTCCTGAAAAGCAGAATTAAAATGTAGCAGGTGTTTCACTTAGTTGTAAATAGTTGAAGTGTTATAGTAAGAAAAAGGTTTTTATTGATCAGTTGTGAAACATTGTAGTGTAAACTTAGTAAAGAAAAGAATTTGTATTGATTAACACAGTAATAATGACAAATAAAAACCGTAAGTTTAAAATATTGATTGGTGCATCGGTGTCCCGGTAAGCAATTCTGTTCATTAATATTTTTCCAATAAAAGCTATCAAATATGAAATATGTATATATAATATAGATGTGAAGAGTTTTTCTTTATCATTTTTTTCTATAAATAATACAAAAAATGCGTTTAAACACCAGAAAAGCCTTTCAAATTCAAAATATTTACATATGTAAATATGTACCAAACTACGTTATAGAAATGAAAAATTCTCAAAAAGTATAAAAAAATTCTACAATTAAAAACAACTTTTGAATTTTCAGAAAGAAAACCAAAAATTAACCACAGAGTCCAAGCCATATTCAAATCGAATAAAAAAGAAAGAAGTTATGGCAAATTTAAAATTGGGATATTTACATATGTAAATAGTGCCAAAGTGAGGGTTAAATGAATCAAATGGTGGAATTATGAAAGGCTTCAGTGAAGTCGGTATTAAAGTAGGTGATGTAGCTGTTAGGTTGAATCGTCAACGAACAATTATAATAAATTAAAAAAAAAACCCTTACAAACATGCTGTAATCAAGCCTAGTGGAAGAAAATCGGTAATTGAGAAAATAATGCAAAATAAATATTCTACGTCTTGCTGTGAAAAAAGTGACGAGTTGAGGTGAATTAGCATTTGGTTCTTAACATTATCAGAATCAGAATTCAACAAATTCTGCATGAGAACGAAAACGAAAATGTTTGTTATGAATCGAGCTTCTCTCCACTTATTGTTCTACCATGGACTCTGCTGTAAAATATAAATTTTTTAATTTCGGAATGCCATATTTCAACCTTGACGGCCCCTATGGTCCAAGTTGAACCTTTTTTTCATCACTTTATATGACATTCCAGAATTCTTTCCGCTAAAATTTTTATATTTCGGCAAATGAAGACGGACCGCAATGTGTTATCGTAGAAGTCTGAGTTAAATGGTGCGCATCGTTGTCTTTTTCGTGCAAAATATTTTGCATTCTAATTCTGGTAATGTTAAGATCGAAACGCGTTGTAATTTCACCACAACTCATCTCTTTTTTCCACAGCAAGACGTTGAATTTTTTTTTTCTTCGTTGGTTAATCATCGATTTCCTTCCACTATGCTTGATTATAGCATATTCGTAAGGATTTTATTTTAATTTATTATAGTTGTTCGGTGACGATTCATTACAGCAGCTTTATACCATACTTTAATACAGATTTCTTTCAAGCCTTTTATATATAATCCTACCACTTTCTTCATATAAAGTGGTTCCACATGGCATTTTGATCTGAAAAATAAAAAAGAAAATCTTCAATGTTCTCATATTTTGTTAAAGATGGAACTTACCGTTATTTTAATTGATTTTCTTAATTAGGTTATCAACAAAAATTCGTAGTCTTTACTTTATCGCAGTCAAAACACTATTATTTTTACATCTATATATTCAGAATCACATGTGAAATTTCTAAAATTTTCAAAGAGAAGAATTTTTTGTCTGATAAAGGTTAGAAAAAGTTAGGCACACTCAAAAAAAATTGTATTGTCTAACACAGGAAGAAAAGATATTTGTGTACATATAAATATTTAACTGAGGTTTATTAACTACAAGTCATATAGCTGATTGGGGCGTAGCAAAAATGTTGGAGGTGAAAAACAAAACCAACAATAGACCGACACTAGAAAACTTAAGCCTACAACAAAAGGGGAAAAGGCAATAAGTTTTAAGGAGGGGGGCCATTGACAAAATCAACAAAAAATACGTAGCTATGTCCTTGAATTGGGACGAGTACGGCAATAGTGGGTCATTTCCAAAATAGTTTTTAGTGTAAACTCCAAATCCGTCCTCAGAATTGCTGCTCACGTCAAGATTTTGAGATATTTGAGGTTATGTGCACGAAAAATGTCTATTTTGGCTATTTTTGAGGAAAGATTTAGGTTGCAGAAATTTTTTGTAATTGTTTTCACCCATTTTACCATTTAGTACTACTTTCCTCCTTTTAACGGTGCAAAACGATGTTTCATTCAAAAATTAAGGCCATTTTAAGTTGAGACGTCCGCTTTCCTACTATGAATTATTTGTTACGAATCAATTATGGCGGGTGTGTCATCTTAAAATGGTCATAACTTGGAATGGCTGAAAGGAAATACCATATGGCACCGTTCAAAAAGGCATTTGTAAGGAAATGGTACTACTTAATGGTAAAATAGGTTAAATAAATTACAAAAATTTTGTGCAGCTTATATTTTTCCTCTAAAATAAACAAAATAGCCATTATTCGTGTAAATAACCTCAAATATCTGGAAAAGCTGACGTGATTGGTAAATTCTGGAGGACGGAATAGGATTCTACACTAAAAATTTATTTGGAAATGTCCTACTGTTGACTAGAACAAAATTATGCAGACCTTCGTGATGCAGCGGTACTCTACTTACATTAGTTATATACTTAAATTTGTGTTTATATTATATAGTTACGGTGACCATCCGTCCTCTTTTAGAGAGGACAGTCCTCTTTTTAGCCTTGTGTCCTTTTTAAAAATGTTGTCCTTTTTTTGTCCTCTTTTTTTCAAATTGTCCTTTTTTGTCCTTTTTTTATAATTAATTACTCAAAACTTTAAGTTTGCATGTAAATGTAGAATCACTTCTTTACATTTTTTTTCTTAATCTGGCAACAGCCTTAAATAAACGAAAATAAGCAGGATTTGGCAGCACTGAAAAAGGCTATTGTGAATGGTTCTTAACACTGTTTCTTTTGTGTTTTCTGGTTAGAATTCAATTCTTTCTCTTTTCAATTGTTTTCTGTTGCTGCTGTAAGACTTATTGGTATATTTTATATTGTTTTGGTAAATTTGCAAGTTTTTTCGCGCTTATACAAATATGTAAATACTTTTTATTAATTGTAGAAATGCCTCCAAAGCGAAAATGTGTTTTTAATAATGATTTGGAAACCGAGTTCCCATTTATTAAAAAAGCCAGCAGTGAACATGAAGTTAAATGCAGAATATGCTTTGCTAACTTTTCGATAGCCAACAGTGGTCTTTCAAACATAAAACAACACATAGAAACACGTAAACATCAAACGGCAGTTCTTGCTTCTAGTAGTTCAAATCAAATAACTAAATTTTACAGAAACCAGAATTTTAATTGTAAAGAAAAGCAGTTGGCTGTTATTGAAGGTTCCTGGGCTTATCATTCTGTTCAGCACAATTATTCGTTCCGCTCCAATGATTGCACTTCAAAATTGATAAAATCATGCTTCGAAGAAAAATATTCTTGTGCTCGAACTAAGTGTGAAGCAATCATCAAAAACATATTTGCACCAATTTCTCTAGACTTGATTAAAGCTGATTTATTTAGCACCAGCTGCATAACAATTTATTTAGATTGTTCCAATCATGGACCTATTAAACTTTGTCCAATTTTAGTCCGGTATTTTCTACCAAATAAAGGAATAATGGTTAAAATTTTAGGCGTTAAAGAACTGCAAGGAGAACTGCAAGAACTTAAGCTCGTTGAGTTTTCACTGTGTCTACCAGCTTCTAATGCGCCAACAGAAAGAGTATTTTCATTATGTAATAATATTTGGACATCGGAGAAGTCCCAGTTAAAAGTAGCTACCTTAGAATCCATATTGATTACTAAATCTAACTTCCAAATGGACTGCACAGAATTTAAGATATTTTTAGAAAAAAATGAAAACGATCTATTAAAAAAAATACATTTTGTCGAAAAGTATTTGTAAAGATTTTAATTTACTTATAGTTACTGTAAGATTTAAGAATGTACTGTGATTTAATATTTTATTCATATAAAAAAAAGATCTCTTTAAAAAATAATTTCTGAACAAACTTATTACTTAGTATTACTAAGCCATTTTTTTTTATGTTATGTTTTGTTTGTATTACTTAGTCATTTTTGTTTGTATGTATTTGATAAACGCTTAAAAGACATTGTTTTTTTTTAAGAAAAATCCGATCTCAGTTTATTTATTAAATTTTTTATAAATAAATACTAAAACATTTCGTTATTTATATTATTTTTATTCCATGCAGGATTTTTATGTTTTTAAATAAATTACTATTTTTTTAAATGAATATGTTTTGTTTTTTTATCGTGTGTCCTTTTTTTTATTTGAAAATAATGGTCACCGTATATATAGTGTTATTTAAAATAAAAATTAGGTTATGTAATATTGGTTAATTGTTTGTAAAAGTTCACGATAATTGTGTTGGTTGGAAAAAAATTAAATAAACTGCTGTTTAAGATGTTTACAAACAAATAAACAAAATGTCTGGGTATTAATTGAACTTTTGTTTTATAGAACAGATTGTTATCTAAGTACTGGTCAAAACCTTAAAAAATAATTAAATATTTTAATTAATACTTCAATTTTTATTGGCGTGCTGATAACTTTTTGATATATGCTATCTAATTCTTAAATATCAATATTGCTACTTTCTTACTGTTATCTATTTTTAGAGAAAGATTTTAATATATTTGAACACTTTTATTTTTTTATTACAGGTTGGTCTACGTCAACGTCTCTATTACGTGCTTGCAGGCTCTGTGCTATCCGTTTGGTCACGCGTAGAGCACATTCTGTCGACGCGAAATGCCAACAATAACAAAATGCAAGTCATACGCATGAAAACCACCGAAGGCGAAAAAATTGTTGGCACACTCATACCAAAGTCATGCCACGAAATTCTGCTGCAGGATTTAAAATCTGATGCAGAAAAAATTGAAGAAGTTAATTTACAAAAAACTTAAGTTTTAGCAAGTTATTAATATTAAAATGACAAATAAAAAACAAAAAAAATCATTAGATTAGCCTAGAAGCAAAACAAAACAAAACAAACAAACAAACAAACAAAATACAACCCACGTAGAGCTGTTTAAACGGCCTAGTTTAACTGTTAATTTTTAATTTTTGTTGTTCATTCATTAAACTAATTAATATTAAATTTCTTAACATTGTTAAACAATAAATTTAAAACGCTGTTGACGAGCATAAAAAAGATTTACTTTTAATTAACAGCATTCAGCCTGAATTGAGCTATTTTTTTTTGTTCTATTTTTGTTTTTAGTATTGTTCGATTGAAAACTTAAACTTAATGTAAATCTAACAATATGTATATGATAATACATATTTAAATACTAGTTTAGCAGTTGTTGAAATAATAATTTTGTACTTTTTCGCATAACAATTTTAGTTTTATTCTTAACAAAAGCATAAGCAAACATAAAGATATGAATGAAAAACGCTTATTTATGGACTTTGTAATTATTATATATAAATATATATATATATATATAAATATATAAAGAAATATATTATAATTAAATTCGACTAATATAAATATGATACGATTTAAATGAATACAAAAGATATATTTAAATAATTTAATTGCTATTTAATTTTACAAATCTGTAAAAATGTAACCTATATATTAATTATAAAACTAAATGAAAAAAAAAAACTAATGTTTTTATATGCACTCAACTATTGCTCATTGTTTTTGAATCAAAGCTAAGTTTTGATAACTATTAGTTTTTAATTCTTGAATTATTTATGCAACCATTCAGTTCAAAATACACAGACAAAGCAAAAATCGAAATCTTTTTCTCAAAATATTTTTCCGCCGCTGTAAACCTTTGCCACAGATTCTCTCTTTTAATTTATTATACTGCAGTTTTCTAGATTTAATTTTCAATTTCTTTTGAATAATGATTGAATCAATTTAAAATTATTTCGTTGACTGTATAGTATTAACATTATTATTTAAACACTGAAATGCTGCGCTGCGGTTTAATGTCAGTTTTTTTAATAAGTTACTTTTTATGTAGCACTTAAATATGTCAGCGAATATTCAGAATTAATTGCATAAGGCAGGAAATAAAAATAAAAAACTAAACCACAAATTATCATAGTTTAAAGATAATGGAAAAAAAAACAACAATAAATTTCAATTAAAGAATATGAAAATGCAATAAAAATAAGATTAAAAAAGTGTAAAGCTAGTTTTTCTTTCGTCAGTTTAAGCGGTTTTAGGTTGGTGTTTAGCATTTGGTATGCACTGGAAAGCAATTGTATTTCCTATTGCTTAGAATGAGAGGCTTATTGCAGAATGACTTATTGCATGCATTTTATTGTGCCAATAGTGGTGGCCTTGCCGTGCGTGCTATGTGTGGCGTGCCAGTCAACAATCTTGGTTCGAATCACCATCTGTCGCAGAAAATTTTATCAATAGAGATTCATTTTTCTGATCGACCGTCACCTTTTTGCAGACAATGGCCAACCCCAGGCATCCGATTCTAAATGAAAATCAGTACAAGACGTCTAATGTAAAAAAAAAGCAAGAATTATCTTCGACTTGGCCGAAGTTAAATAACCCAGCAGCCGTGTTGAAGTATGCTCGAAATTTAAGGTTTTTATTATTTTTTAGAACGTCACTTTGTAAGAGGGATTGGCTTAGTTTTCATCCAATTTTTCCAAATATCAAAATCAGGATACGTGAGTTATCAAGGAAATACATTCAATTTTGAAGAATTTATGAAGCGTTTATATTTTGATGAAGTTTTTATGGGAGACTAGTACAAAAACCCGTATTCATTTTGGATCGTATTCAAACTAATTAAATAGCAGGCGATAGACATTTTTATATTCACCTCAAATATTGTTTTGTTCCAGTCAATTTGTCCTAACTGATAAATATCAAATAAATTTTGGGTGCATACTTTTAGGCTTTTTCATATAAAAGAGCACTGTAATAGTATGATTGTATGAGCGAAACTGGTTCAGGCTGAACATGTTTTCAGAAGCATAGCAATAACAACTATAAACAGTTTGAGCGATAGAGCATGGAGCTTGTCTTTTATATATTAAGATAGGGAAAGTTTTTATTCGATTTTGTCGAATTTCAAACTCAACGTTTGTATTACAAAATTAAAGTTTATGTGTCAAATTTTACGTCATTAGATTGATTCTTTAAGGATTTTTAAGTAATTTTCCGTTTTGATGACGTTACTTTGTATGGGAGATATGCTTGGTTTTTATTCGATTTTCGAAATTTTTAGCTCAGAGTGCGTATTTTAAAGCGTACGTTTTAAATTTGAAGCCATACAATTACTTTCTGTCAAATTTTATGAGATTTTAACGATTTCAAAGAGTCACTTTATATGAGAGGCAAATGAATATGACTAAATCGATTCAGGTGGTAATGCTGATCAAAAATATTTATACTTTTCTATACCTGCCACTCTGCCTGATGGCGGTATAAAAATTCATTGGCCATTTCAACTAATGAGAGGACTTTGACCGAGCTTCTTAAAATCAAATTGTTTTTTGTGTATTATTAAATGTTTGAAGTTCAAACTTTGAACCTATTTGATTGAGAACAGGACCTCCATATTTTTTTTATCAATTGAGAACGGCTGGGCTGATTTGACTCAAATTTATTTTTCAGTTGCTTGCAATTGTCAAGAGAAGGTTTTTATGAAAATTTTGGAAATCCTACCGGAAGGTCGGGAAATTGGAAAAATCGAAAATTGATTTTTTATGGAATTTTGTGTGCAATTGTTTCGTAATGGTTTTTCGAATGAAAAAATCTAAAATTCTTGTGAAAAATTGGGAAAATTGTGGAAAAACACGAAAAATTGTAATTTCTTTTCGGCGAAATTTTGAATTTTATCGCATGATTTGATGATTTTGAACGATGTTAAGGTGGAAAATTTGTTGTGATGTTTGGAAAAATTAGAACAATTGTAAAAGTATCTTATCACGGTTGACAAGCCAACGTAGAAAATGGCCAAGAATTCGGACAAAGCGACAGCAAAATTGATGTGAGAATGTAAAATCATCATTTGGGATGAATGCACGTTGGCGCATAAACGACAGCGAAATTGATGTGGGAATGCAAAATCATTATTTGGTTTGAATGCACTATGGCGCATAAATGAGCTTTGGAGGTAGTTGACCGAACGATGAAAGATTTACGAGGTGATTCGAGACGATTTGGTGGAGCTAAGACATTGCTCTCCGGACATTTTCGTCAAAAGCTTGCCGTCATTCCGAAATCTACTGCTGCCGATGAACTAAATGCATGCCATCTTTGTGACGCCATTTCAAGAAGTTGAAATTGAACATGAGCGTCGCGTTGCAGTACAACCCATCGGCTGCTGAATTCTCGTGACAACTGCTGGCGCTTGGCAATAGCCAAATTCCTGTTAATGTTACGACTGCATTGATATGCTTCCCGGCAAATTTTTACGAGTTCATATCGCCCAAGAAGGAACTCATTACCAAAATGTTCCCCGGCATTGCACAAAATTATAAAAATCTCGATGGATTAGTGAACGGGCAATGCTAGCAGCGAAGAACAAGGATGTCGATAGCTTGAATTTCATTATTCAAAGACAAATCGCAGGAGAACTGCATGCGTACAAATCCGTTGACAGCGTGACCGACGGGGATGAAGCGACCAACTATTCGACGGAATTTTTAAACTCGCTTGATGTGTCAGGAACTCCGCGGCATAATTTACAGCTGCAGATGGGATCGATCATAATTATGTTGCGGAATCTGATTTATTCGATATTGTACAACGGTACGCGGTTGTCCGTCAAGAAACTGATGAACAATGTGAGATTCAAGACAATCATCAAGGGCAAATTTAAAGGAGAGGAAGTTTTTATACCACGAATTCTCAATATTCCAACTGATCTTCCATTCCAATTCAAGCGGATTCAGTTCCCCGTTCGATTGGCTTTTGCGATGACAATCAATAAATCACAAGGCCAATCGTCAGAAGTTTATGGAATTCATCTCGAATTTCCATTTTTCGCACGGTTAACTGTACGTTGCCTGTTCACGTGTTGGCAAACCGTCTTTGTTGTTTGTTTTTGCACCGAAAAACAAAAACGAAAAATTTTGTTTATCATATACTAGACTCTACTAGAGCACCCACGAAGCGTATGGAATGTGCCTTTTTTGGATGTTGTTCGCTCCCCGCTTATTTTCGGTTAGTATGAGGCTAAAAAATAAGGTCTGCAAATAAAAGTGGACGTCGGTAGTGGAAAAAATCCAGGCCTCTGGGCTTTAAGGCCCCAAAACCTGCTAAAATAGGTACTTGAACATGTCCCCAAATATCAATATATTTGAAAATAAAAACAAACTTTGGATAAAACTTCATTTAATGCTTCTCGACATGTCATACATTGTTCAAAAATATATCCCTCTTATAACTTACGAGTATCGTTAGAAAAAAACATTGCCTACAAATTTTGATTTTGGCCGCTAGAAGCGCCATGAAAGATAATTTCAGGGTCAAAGTTGGTTATACAAAATATATTGTGCACCTACTGTGCAAAATTTCTGTGCAAGTTAAGAGCCGAAAAGTGTTTTTTTGATAGCTATAAAGTAATTAGGCCAAGTACCTTTTTTTAGCCTGTTTTGGAGCCTTAAAGCCTGGGGTTTTTCCCACTAGCGACGTTTATTTTTTTTTGCACGTTTTATTTCTTAGCCTCAATCTAACCGAAAATGCGCGGGGAGCGAACGAAATAAAAAAAAACCCGCTTGTGGGTGCTCTACTCTCTACTTATTTCAATTCCATTCAAATAAATCACATTGAAATTTTAACTGTGTTTTATTATCACTCTGGAGTTTAATTGAAGGCGTTAAATTGGAATGAGACGAAGTTCGCCGGGTCTGCTAGATTATTATAATTATTTTCTTTGGTTTCAAAGGCTTTATGTTTAAGCAGCACAAGATAACCTTAAAAAAGGTAATAAACAATAAAAAAATGTTCGCTGAACTTGTCAAATTGTCTGCACAGTTTGAAAATTGAACTCGAGCTCAAAGTAGGCAAGCGTTTGTTGAAAGACACTTTTATTTTTTTTGCCAGAAAAAGCGCACATACATTGAAAACATATTTATTTAGTGAAAAAAGTGTTTTAAGCCTGCTCTTAAATATTAGAAAAAAGAAAAAATATTAATTAAGTTAGATAGTTTCGAAAAAATCAGAAATTAGAAGATGATTAAAATAAAATCAACGGCCTTATCAGGAAGCTCGCCTCACGTGAGTGAAAGCCAAAAAGTTGCTTGTAAACTAGTTTTGGCATCAGGTATGTGACAGCTCATATAAATTAAAAGCAAATTACAGGAAAATATTATAAAAATGCATAACGTTTGTGGTGGACCATAAATGCTATGCAAAAGAAAGATTCATCACGGAACAAGGAAAAACAACTGTCATATCATTACATTACTTAAAGCTTTTAATAACAAAATGCGTTTAAAAAAATTTCGAAACTATAGAAATTAATGCTTTATAAAGTTTTTTATTCACCTATTGAGTTACAATATTTCAATATAGCGCATTTCTAACCAAAAAAGTTGCATAACGCCGGCATAAGTCTGATAAGACGTAAGTCAAACTTTGTCAAAATAAAGGTAATTAGCTATTTGAGTCAAAACTACATCTATGTCCTGTTTTAGTTTTTAATGTTTGTAAGAAAAAACGGGAGGCAGAGGGTTTGAAGTTATACATTATCCTATCATCATAGATTCATATGATAAGTGACGATGGGTGAAAATATAAAAGGACATTTATTTTGATAATTGAATTAAATTGTTTTTTGAAACTAACCTTAACAAAATATCAACTTAAAAACTATTTAAAAACGTACTATTTAGTTTAAATAATTATGAAATTATGTCATAGTGATGTAAATATTGATTGGCAACGCCATAAGAGTGGTTTTGATATGCGTTAAACCTAACAGAAATTGATTTTTTAAGTGAGGCGTTAGTCAAAGCTTCGCCACTCACTCTAGTGAGGCGAAATACCTGATATGGCCGTTAAACTTATAAAACTTATTCATTAATTAAACTTTAGAAATAACCACTTAAAACTATGCTTAATATTTACACAAATTTATGCTATTATGACATATTTTCTCTTATAACTTCTCTTATAACTTCTTATAACTTTCTTCAAAAATTACGCAAATTTATAACATTTGTGTGCGACAGCAACGTTTGACAAGGCTTAAAACGTATATAATTTAACTTATATCAATTTTATATAAACTTATAAACCAATTCTACTAATTAAACATTAATAGTACTTTAACTTAATATGCGAGTTAGAATTATTTTAAACAGTTAAATTATATTTTAAATCAAAATTTGTGTTTTATACAGCTATTTTCTGCGCTTCCAATTCAGCAGCAGCACTAGCTTCTTGCTGCTGCTGTTGTTGTTGTTGTTGTTGTTGTTGCTGTTGCTGCTGCTTTTGTTGCTTGTAATGCATAATTATATGTTTGCGAAGATCAACTTGAAATTTAAAGGCCTCAGGGCACTGTTCGCATTTGTAGACTTTTCTACCAAAATGCGAACGCATGTGCTTGTTTAGATCACCACTCTCCGAATAGTCACGACCACATAGTTTACATTTGTAGGGTTTTTCGCCAGTGTGTGTACGTTGATGTCTGAGCATAATATTGCGATATACAAAGCTATAACGAGCATAAAAGAAAACAAAAAAAATTAAACTTAAAATATCTGATATTTTAAACAATTGCTATACATACGTCATGCTGCAAACGTCACACTGAAACGGACGCTCACCGCTATGTATGGCTTTGTGTTTTTTAAGCGAATATGAGCGTGTGAACTTTGAACCACATACATCGCATTCATATGGCTTGTAATCTCTATGCGTGCTCATGTGTTTAATCAGATCAGAGGAACAGTTAAATTTACTAGGACACTCAGAACAACGATGCCGTCTTTGGCCGGAATGACGTGCAAGATGCTCACGTAAATTATTTTTATTAATAAAAGATTTGCCACACTCTGAGCACAGAAATGGTTTTTCACCAGTATGCGTGCGTTGATGCTCTACAAATGCAGCATGTTTATCGTATTCTGAAAAATAAAGATTAATTTTAATACAGCAATTATTTCACATATGAGCCAAGTTTAAACGCACCTTTGTTGCAGATCTCGCAAACGAAGGTATGTTTTTTCCTATGCTTGGTAAGATGCGACTTCCGGGCAAACGTCTTATCACATAATTTGCATTTATACTTTTGATTTTCGGGATGTGAGTGCGAATGTCGCGTTAGTTCACTTAATTTGTAGTATTTCTTTGGACACAAATCACACTGAAATATTTCTTTAAATTTTCGATGAACCTGCATGTGTGCCGCCAGTCCGTTAATGTGCTCGAAGTGACGTGGACACTCTTTGCACTTGAAGTCTTCAGACGCTGTATGAATTTCAGTGTAGTTCACTTTTTTTAAATGCTTTGCTTTATGGCGCGCCAGCTGACCGCTACTTGAGAAACGATAATTGCAGATATCGCAAAGGAAAAGCTTATCGGTACTATGTACACTTAAATGACGTCTCAAATTATAAGGATGTTCAAACGACATGACACAGTGTGGACATTGCAGTTTAACCTTGCTACTAGGGTGCGGTACAGGCCTGAATTATTAGAAAAGATATGATGATTGTAATATCTATAGATGAACACTGCAGTGCCGAAATGCACAAATAGTGTAAAATTGTGTTAAAAGTTTTAATGTTTAGAAAAAATAAAATTATTTTTTGCTGCATTTTTTGCTCTAACTTAATGATTTTACAATTTTGTCAACTTCTTTTCCCGTGTATAATTGTATAAAAAATAATAAGCTACTATTGATCTCCCCAATTGAGGGATCTGGCTCGCACACAGGATAAAATAAAAGACCATGTTAAAGAAACTGTTTTAAAATTTTAAAATTTAATGTTCTCTTTTGAACAAATATAAATTTTTGTATTTAGTTACAAGTTAATTTTGAGATCAATTTTATAATTACGAGACATTATGTACATCTCACACTTTCATTTATAGGCCGCGAGCAAGCTCTTAATCTGTTTAAAGCTGTTTAAGCTTTTGTTTATTTATAAGTAATTTGATCCAAAATTTACATTTGTTTGCTTAGTTTTTTTCTTATTTAAAAAATGAGTTTTCTAACGCAATGTATGTCAGCAATTTAGTTATAAGCAAATGAAATAAAACAAAATTATTCCAAGCAAGAGCTTTTTGTTTGTTTTGTAAATGACCATGATTTAATTTTTCGATTCTCAAAAGATTTTTATATATGTTTGAGTTAACTTACTTTTCAATTTCATCCACGCCCGTTTCATTTTGCATGTTCGAAGTGCTTGATACTGATATTTGTCTTGTAGAGCTGCTTGCTTGGCTGCTGGTTGGATCATCGCTGTAACTAAATTTTTTTTAAATTAGATAATTATTCCGTATTACAACTGCACTTACATTTCCTCCTCCGCTTCAATGCATTCTGTTTCTTCTTGCTCCATGGTTTCTATAGGCTGTGTTACCACTTTGCTTGCTATGACCTTTATATGCTGTGTGTCTGCTGGATACGCTATTTGGGCGAGCATTATTTCAATCTCATCTTGATTTTCAGTTTTAATGCATTCTTGCAATTTAATAAGCTCAACCAGCAATGGATCTTCTTCAGGGCTTACGCTGCTCTGTAAACCAAAAGGTTGTGCATTGCTGTACAGCGCATTTTCCTTGCTCAAAGCGTCACGCATGTGCGTCTCGGAAGCAATGCACATCTGCTGGAATTCATAGGCAATGTTGAGTTTATTCAGGCACCCTTCACATAATTGCTGAGGCAGTTGGTCACTGCTTAGTATCAGTAATTGCGGTGCCAAACTGCTAAGCATTTCACAGATCTTTAATGGGCCTTCCATGTCCTCGAAGATTGAGCTTAAATGCTGACCTTCCATCATGCAGGTTCGACACATGCGCTCATATTTATTAGCTGAAGTGCACATAATGTCCAGCAACTAAATTTAAGCCAGCTTGAAAAATTATGTTATCTTATTTATTAAAAAATTGAACAAATCAAACGAAACAGTGCAAAATATTCTGTTTTCTGGTTGAGTGAAATGGACGACAGATCATTGACAGTTATTTTTATTGGTTGACAGTGCTTCCAAAACTGTGCTTGCGTTAAAAGCACATGGTTGCCAGATTATCTATTTGCATGTTTTATGAAAAATGTACTAAATCCTAATACATGTACATAACAGGCAGTCTCCACTGAGCATAGCTCAGCCTTCACATACGCCGCTGTGGTGGGCACTCTATGCCATGATATATTAATAAAAATTATTTTGCTAACAGTTAATAACTTCTGCAACATTTTCACTTATTGTTCTGAACAGGCTTTCTAAATGTTCAAAATGGTGTATTTATGTAAAAACCCATTGTTAATTCGAACTACCATGAGAATTTGCCAATAAGTAGCGTAGCACCAATAAAATAAAATTTCAGTTCTAGTGAAATTCAGAAATGTGACTGCTCATGCCATGAGATAGATGCCCTGAGATAACTCATGGCATCTATAGCAGGGCAAAAGATATGTCAGGGCAGGCTATAACAGGCCGTCTCCACAAAACATAGCAGATGTCATCACATGCACCAAGCCATAATAAAATCTTGTGGAGACCGCATATGCCCCAAGTTTTGCCGCATATTGAGCCTGTAGGCATTCTATTAGATTTATGGTGACGTCTACAATATTGCCGAAGAATGAAGTACGAAGGTGACAAGTTACGTCAGGCAATATTTTTAAAAATTTTGCGATAAACTTTTGCGTCTGTTACCTGTTATTGTCTGTTACTGTTTGTTTGCCATTTTCCTCTTTGTTTTTCTTGTGTTTTGTATGGGCAGTGAACAATTCAGCAAAACTCAACGGAGCACGCTCATTGTATCATGTATATTGGGACAGCTTTGAATTGTATGAGATAAAAATAAAAAAATATATTTATAGCCCATGTGGGGATTGAACCCACAACATTCGCATTATAAGCATGACACTCTGCCAACTGAGAAAATGTACCAGTTATTATAATTCAGCCAAGACAAAGGCCCCTTTTACATTGATCAAGACTTGAAAGCAAGTTTTTTGACGTTTTCTTTTGGACTTGGCAAAACCTTTTACATTGTTCCAGACTTCAATTTAAGTTTATTTCTTCCTTGTTTGCTTTCTATAAAATAAAAAAATGTTGAAGCAATAAAAAAAGGTTGAAGATATAAAAAATACCGAAAAATTATCACAAAATACCTCACATTACCGAAAAGAGATTTCTACATGCCGTGGTAGAAATACGCGTGAGTGAAATGTGTACAGAAAAGGTTTACTGAGTGAATTGCTTGTTGATGCATTCTTCATGTGCATTCTTGTTGGTAGTTTGTTTGTGTTTAAACTGTTTTCGATATTTATCAACAAAAGAACGTTAGTAACTTCTGATAACAAAGTGAAAAAGAAAATAATTATTTAAAATCTTAAAATAAAAAATTAGATCTGAATTGTTATGAAAATTATTGTTTTGTTAATTATTATGTTGCAATTTAGGTCTACTTTCGTTAAATAAATTCATGCTGCTTATTGTGATATTTTGAGCAACTTTGTGGTATTTTATTGAGTTGCGGTATTTTGTGGTAATTTTCGCGATTTTGAGGTATTTGTGAGAATTAAATGCGAGAAAAAGGTAATTTTTTAGGTATATTTATCTGACAACGGTGGTCAAACTACAATTTTTAAGTTTGAAAGCACTGTGCCATTCTGTTACATTTGGATAAATGAAAATTACATCACACAAGGAGCCTGTTTTCACGAGCCTTTCACGAGCCGGTGCATCGGATTAATTTTGTCGTCTACTGGTAAAAGGAGAAGTGAGAAGGTGTCGAGTTACTTCAAGAACCCTTTTTAAAAATTTAAAAAAAAGTTGCGATTAATTTTGGCGTTTGCGGTGGTAGGAACAAATGACAGTAGTAGTGTCAAAAAAACAATTGCCTGGCGTAGATTATCTTTTTAAAGTGATTGTGTGATTGAGTGAAACAGTCTCATTGTTTCATGAATAGAAAGGTACCTTTGAATTAGATTCGATATAAAAATAAAATGTATACCTATAGCCCATGTGGGAATCGAACCCACGACATTCGCGTTATTAGCACGACGCTCTGATAATTGAGCTAATGGACCAGTTATTGCAATACAGCGAAGACATAATGCATTTTTATTCAACCATGTGTCATTCTATTACATTTGGCTCAATGAAAATTTCATCATACAAAGAGTCTGTTCTCACAGGCTTTACACGAGCCAACGCATCGGATTAATTTTGTCGTCTATTGGTAAAGTGGCAGGAGAGAAGGTGGCAAATAACGTGTAGCAGCATTTTTAAAAATTTTAAAAAATTCGCGATTCATTTTGGTGCCTGTTACTTTGAAATTTACCTTCTGTCTGTATTAAGTTGCCTACTGTCAATATAACGTCATTACACTGCCTTTTTTAAGGTGATTTTAAAATAGTTGCATTGTATCATGTTAATATTCATGGAAACTTTGAATTGGATTTGAAATAGAAATAAAATAAATACCTATAGCCCATGTGGGGATCGAACCCACGACATTCGCGTTATTAGCACGATGCTCTACCAATTGAGCTAATGGACCAGTTATTGCAACACAGTGAAGACATAATGCATTTTTATTCAACCAATGTATCTTTGATGCAATCTAACTTACGAGTTTGAGAAGCTTTTTTTTAATGCTTTCAGGAATTTCATTGCAATTTTACTCAACAGTTTGAAAGGTACTGTGTCATTCTGTTACATTTAACTCAATGAAAATTTCATCATACGAACAGTCTGTTTTCACACGGCTTACACGAGCCGAAGCATCGGATTTATTTTGTCGACTATTGGTAAAGTGACAGGAGAGAAGGTGGCAAATAACGTGTAGCAGCATTTTTAAAAATTTAAAAAAATTCGCGATTCATTTTGGCGTATGTTAATTTGAAATTTACCTTAAATAAGTCTGTAGAAAGAACACCTGACAGTTGCCTGGTGTCAAAATAACGTCATTACACTGCCTCTTTTAAGGTGATTTAAAATAGTTGCATTGTATCATGAATATTAAGGAAACTTTGAATTGGATTTGAAATAAAAGTAAAATATATTTCTATAGCCCATATGGGGATCGAACCCACGACATTCGCGTTATTAGCACGACGCTCTACCAATTGAGCTAATGGACCAGTTATTGTAATTCAGCGAAGACAAAGTGCATTTTTATTCAAGAAATGCATCTATGATGCAATTTTATTTATTAGTTAGAAATGCACTCTTAAACTGTTTTCAGGAATGCTATTGGAATTTATTTTGAAACAGTTTGAAAACCACTATATCATTCTGTTACATTTGACTCATTGAAAATTGCATCATCGATAGAGCCTTTTCTCAGTATCCGAACGAACGAAGATTTCATTGCGAAGAAATCGGATTTATATTGACGTCTTTAAGTGAAGCGGAAAGTATGAATGTCGTAATTTACGTCAGCCAGCGTTTCACAAAATTTTGTTTATCTTGTGTTCTGACTCAAATAAATTTTGTATCATCTTGGTAGGGTTTTTTTTCAATAGTATGGTTTTTAGCCTACAAAGAATTTAACGAAATTCAACAACAGATTCGATTGATTGTTATCAAAGAATTTTAAAAAATTTTACGAAATTCAACAACAGATTGTATTGCTTGTTATTAAACGTGTCAAAATAGTGTCAAAATAACGCCTTTGACAATGGCTTTTTTAGGATTTTTCTGGCTTTTTTAGGGCGACTAAAAATAGGTTTATTGTATCATGTATTGTATCTTTGAAATGGATTTGAGATAAAAATAAAATATATATCTATAGCCCATGTGGGAATCGAACCCATGACTTTCGCGTTATAAGCACGACGCTCTACCAACTGAGCTAATGGACCAGTTATTATAACTCAGTGAAGACAGAGTAACATTTTTTATGTCATCTACGATGCAATTTAATTTGCAGTATAAGTTACAAAAGCACTCTTATACTGCATTCAGGAATTCTATTGCAATTTCACTTCACAGTTAAAAAAATCACTGTTATACTGAATTCACGATTTTATTGCTTTGGTCAATTTATTACATTTCAGCTCAATGCAAATTTCATCCTTCATAAATTGAAGAATGAAGGCAACTCGAAACGATTCTTTTTTTCAAATTAAATACATAAATAAATAAATATTTAGTATAAATACATAAATACATACTTTATATTAAAATAAATAAGAAAACTCTTAAAGATTGTCCAATCCGACTATGAAACACCTTAAATCTGATATTTATATATATATATATTATGAAAATTAATTAACTAACAAATCTTAGTTCAAATTTATTTTATTTTAAAATTCATGTATTTCTTTTCGGGTTTGAGAGGTGGGTGTTTAATTCGTGAACTAATAATACCCATTTTTTGTACACATTTCATTGTTGATGTAACGAAGATCAAGTATATACGTTTTTAAATATATCGGCTCACAGATTTTTAGGTGCAAACGTATGCACAAAGTTCATATAACCAGACCACCTATATTTTGTGTATGAAATGTGTTTTGGTAGTAGTATTATTGTACACTTAAATTAGAGGTGAACGAGAGCATACTTTCGTACAATTTGGAGTACATTTTAATTTTAAGAGTGCGAAGCTAAAATTTTTGATACTAGTTTGGTATAATAGCAAGGTAGGAGCGTATTGGAAAGGAAGTGAGCAATATGTCAGTTAGCTGTTCAAATTTAAGTTTTTATAATTGTTGTTGTTGCATTAATTGATTGACGTTTATGGCACTCACAGCTTTGCTTCTGTAGACATTTTGAAAATCTTGCATGAGTCCTTGAAAATTATATATACTGACTAGTATCATTTGGGAGCAGTTTTTATGTAAGATGAAAGAGAGATCAGGGTACAGCTGTTTTGATATAATATGTGTGTATGTTGAATGGAGAACGAAATATATTTTGATGATGAAATTGTTTTATTAATAACTCATCACTTTGAAAGCCTGGGATAGGTTGTTGATGACAACAAATTAGGTACGTAGAATTTCTTTAAACGCACCTTTTTTCCGTTTAGTACTTTCTAATTTTTTTATCTTATACTATGTTCACACTGAGATCAAATTAGGTAATTTCGACTGAAATTATCTAAAAACTATGGTAATTTCCCATACAATTTGTTGATTTGGAAATTACCTCAAACAAGGTAATTTCGTTTAAATTACTCACGAAATTAGGCAAAAATTCACTGCAACCCTGAAATCTGAATATAGTGTGAATTAAACACACCCTTTTTTTTGGGTATTAAAATCCATTCCAGCTGAGCCGTCAAAATTATACATGACACATGGTAATGGCCACATTCAGAACCTTAGCTGTTTTGACCCTTCGGTTAGCAACCCATTCAGTGAAACTTAGGAGAGCGATGTTTTCAATGAATTAAAGTTGCACAATTGATAACATGTGCGGCTTTATACGAAATAATTTTGCAAACTTACTTTGAGTAAGAATTTTCTATTTTTAATTGAACATTTAAGTTATCAACTGTCGAGAGTGCTGAATGTGGCCAATAATGAATTGAAAAAAAAAAATAAATCAAACGTCAAATGAAATTATCCAAGCCCAGTGTGAACACTTTTGTACAATTTCGAAATTATCTCACGAAATTACCTAATTTGATCTCAGTGTGAACATAGTATTACGGTTTATTTTTACTGCCAATACTTTATTTTGTTTCAAGTAACAATAATGTCTGAAGAGTACGATTTTATTTTTTCCCCGACATATTTTTTAATTAAAAGTAATCATCATTTTAAGAAGAAACAAAAATTTATTTCAAGAGTATGATCTTAATTTAGCGTGCCTTTTGAAATTTGCATTTGCAACAACAATTTATTTTATACTATGTTCACACTGAGATCAAATTAGGTAATTTCGAGCTTTTGTGTAATTTCGACTGAAATGATCTAAAAACTATGGTAATTTCCCATACAATTTGTTGATTTGGAAATTACCTCAAACAAGGTAATTTCGTTTAAATTACTCACGAAATTAGGCAAAAATGCACTTGCAACCCTGAAATCTGAATATAGTGTGGAATAAACACAGCCTTTTTGTGACGTATTAACAATCTTGTTATCCATTTCAGCTGAGACGTCAAAATTATATATGACACATGATAATGGCCACATTCAGATACTTGGCTGTTTTGACCCTTCGATTAGCAACCTATTCAGGGAAACTTAGGTGAGCGATGTTTTCAATGAATTAAAGTTGTACAATTGATAAGATGTACGGCTATGTGCGAAATATTTTTGCAAACTTACTTTGAGAAAGAATTTTCTATTTTTAATTCAACATGTAATTTGGCAACTGTTGAGAGTGCTGAATGTGGCCAGTAATGAGTTGACAAAAAAATAAATCAAACGTCAAACGAAATTATCCAAGCCTAGTGTGAACACTTTTGCACAATTTCGAAATTATCTCACGAAATTGCCTAATTTCATCTCAGTGTGAACATAGTATTAAGGTAAGTTTTTATTTTTGACTATTACAACCCTGAATAATACTCCAGTGTCAGCTGTGATATACAGTTCTTGTGGAACTGTAGTGCTTAAGCAACAACTGCTGTTTTACAGCTGTTTATTTATATTTAGCAGATTATTTCACAAGTACTACACGGCGCTATTTAAAAATGATTTCAGGTCGAAATATTAAAGTTTTATTATGGCGTAATGTCCTTAAGCAGCACCTGTGCAAACAACAACGCTCAACAGCGAATCAAGCTACAGCAACAAGAACGGTGCTTGAACAAGACACACAGCAGAGCCAAAGCTCGGAATCGGATGGAACCACACACTTTGGTTTTCAAACAGTCAAAGAAAGTGAAAAGGAACAAAAAGGTGCTTAACTACATTAATACAAATAAATGTTATACACAATCATTCTTCACTTCATTATAGTTCACAAAGTGTTTGAGGATGTTGCCAAATCCTACGATCTAATGAACGATGCCATGTCGATGGGCATACATCGCGTGTGGAAGGATATTTTTATAGAACGCTTGGGTCCTATGCATGGCATGCGGTTGTTAGACATGGCTGGTGGCACTGGAGATATAGCCTTCCGTTACCAAAAGTATTTGCACAATCAGCCGAATCCCAGTGGTCAACAGAGCCAGGTGACCGTCTCCGATATAAACCAACATATGCTGGATGTTGGCAAGTTGCGTGCGGAGCGTTTAAATTTAACTGAGGAAAAGTTTTCGAACATGTCCATCGAGTGGCAGTGCGCAGATGCAGAGCAGCTTCCTTTTGCAGCTGATAGCTACACAGCGTATACCATTGCCTTTGGCATTCGCAACTGCACACATATCGATAGGGTAAGCAGTGGTAAGGAAGACATGGTATTATAAGTTAACTAAATTGCTGTTGTCATGTTGCAGGTGCTTAGCGAAGCCTATCGAGTGCTAAAGCCAGGTGGACGCTTCATGTGTCTTGAATTTAGTCATCTTAATAATGAAACCATGCAATGGCTATATGATCAGTATTCATTTCAAGTCATCCCTCCAATGGGCCAAATTCTGGCTGGCCAATGGCAACCTTATCAGTATCTGGTGGAAAGCATACGAAAATTTCCCAAGCAGGAAGAATTTAAACAAATGATCGAGGATGCTGGCTTCAGTTTGGTTCAATATGAAAACCTAAACTTTGGCGTTGTAAGCATACATTCGGGTTTTAAGTTGTAACAATGAGGCTTAAAGGAACTTGGATTCATTTTATACAGAACATAAGACCATTCATCGATAATTTAATTTAAGGCAAATTATGGTCGAGATATAACGAATACTACAAGTTGTGTGTTTATTTTTTAATCTACAAACGAAAAAGTTATTTTTATAATTCCTAATATTAATAATTTAGTTGAGAATATAAGAAATGGACACTTAAAAACGAAATTTAATCAACTGTTTGATTTCATTACTGCTCTGTTTGTATAGCTTTAAAAATATATAAGATATCTTATTTTCAATAAGATTTCATATAAATTTGTTTTCCTTTTTTTAAATTTAAGACTTGCTCTTCCAACTGGAATTATGAAAAACAGTTTGAAACGCCCTGTAAAACTGCATTCCATAATTTATGGCAATTTTACATAACAGTTTGAAAGGCACTGTTTAGCTACATACATAAGTCAAATTGCATTGTCAATGTGTAACATTTTACTCGATTTAATGTACGATCATCAAATTTATGCATATTAAATGTATATATAATTAGGGTATTCACTTCAACGCTGAAATTTCCGAAATCACAAATTTCCGAGGAGTTGAAGTAAGCGACCGTTTTTAATTTTTTTTTAAGTTTCTGTCAGCATAAAAGTCTCCATAGCTGGCTATTGTCGAACTCTAACAAAACAATCAATCGTGTCTACCTTCTGTTAAAAAAATATTGTTTGCCGTGTAAATTATTCTTCAGTAATAATTTAGTTATTGCATAACAAACTAAATATGATGCTTAATTTGACGAACTTATATGAGAAGAGACAAAACGTTCTTCTTATGATATTTTGTATGTTCTCAATGACTGACATCAATCGAACAGGTCTACTAACGACCACTGAACAGACCAGTGATGCTGTAAGAGATTTTTAAGGTGTACCTTTATAAATGAAGAAAACGTACCTTTTTAGCCAGAAACGTACTTTTTTGAAAATTTTTAGTGAAATGTTAAACGCCATATCAGCTTAAAGTTTAAATTTCATGTTTTTTTAATTAAGTATAACAGCTAGTTTATTTCGAAAATTTGTTTTAATGAGCTTAAATTAAGAGCAAACGCGCTCTGCTACCGCACTTTAATGTGGAAGACATGCCACAGCCTTAAGAAAATAGTGGACTCTTGTAAATATGAAATGGAAAATTACCAAATCCAAAAGTGTACCTTTTAAAAAAAAGGCGTACTTTCGTACTGACGGAATTGAAAGTGTACCCCAAAAAGGAACAATTGTACCCCTTGTAGTATCACTGGAACAGACCTTTTCTTCACAAATTTACGACGCTTAATTTTCATCAACTCAATAGATGATTAAATTTAAGCAAACTTCGGGAAACCAAAACAACAACAATTGCACTGAAATTTTCGTAAATTTGAGATTTTGGAAATTTCAGCAGTGAAGTGAATACCCTAAATATATATTAAATTAAAGGCCTGCCCGAAATAAATGAGACGAAAACATTTTGGCAAACGTTTACACTCATTAGGGCTGTTTGTCAAATAAATCAGAAAAATATGATAATAGCCAGTTTTACAAACAGATTGATAAGGTTACAAGCATGTTAGCTTAAATGATCAGTTAGGAAAAAATTTGGTTTTCTAACTCATCGCTTAACAAGATACGAGCGCCAAATGTCACTTTAAGTTAACATGCATTTATTTTGGGACGAATTTTTGGAGATTTCACAAGAAATTTCCTTTTGTCGCCTGTCAAATTAGAATTGATTTGAAGCCAGCAACAACGACATTCGATGTTGAACAACAATGTCGTCGTGAAGTCTCCAACAATTTGTTGGTATTTGTCCAAGACATACATATAAATTTCAAGTGAGGTTTGGCGCTCGTTGCTTGTCGTGCGTAATGTGTTCAGACTCTCACTCCTTGCGGAGCAAATCTTCTATAGTCTTGGTGAGTGCATTAATATGCATAATCGTCCATTGCATTGCATGGAGCAAAATGTAACAATGACAATGCAATTTAACTACTGAATGCAATTTATTTCATTGCTTTTCAAACTGTTATGCTATATTGTCATAAATTCCTGAAATCATTAAAACAGAGCTTTTCGAACTGATAAGTAATGATAAGCAAAATTGCATTATAGATGCATTGCATGAACACGTTCACACGTTGTCTTCGCTTATTTAAATCAACTGGTTCATTAGTTCAGTTGGTAGAGCGTCGGGCTTTTAACGCGAATGTCGTGGGTTCGGTCCCCATATGGGCCGTTACTATTTATTTTATTTTGAATTTTCACGTATGTGATATGAGATGGCCGAACAACAATTTTCTCGAAAAGTGAACACTATTCCAAGGGCCACTACCAAATTATTTTCACTTATAGAGCAAATACCATTGGTACTTTTAATCGTACGGTATCTATTTTAGAGAAATCATTTTTATTTTATAACTTAAACTAAGTGAATATTTTAGTCAAAAATTAGTTTATTAAACGTAAAAACCATTTTCGTAAAAAATCTTCGATTAAAAGCTCCATATCGGTTGTTCTTTGTTAACGACTTATCATGCAAAAATACAAAAAATCAATTAAAATTCTTCAATTTAATGTCAATTTCAAACGTCAAAAAATCCTAACAAAATGTTTTGGAAGTTGGTGTTCAACTGATGTACCTAAAATATGTTTAACTAACGATTTCAACGCCGTTGATTTTATTGAATCAATGAAGAAACAATTTTTTTCCCACATGTTTGAAATTTAACAACTATTAAACATTTTTATACCCCCACGCGTACTGCGTAAGGGGTATATTAATTTTGTCACGACGTGTGTAACACCCAAAAGGAGGCGTGGTAGGTATGGAAAAGTATATATATTCTTGCTCAGCATCACCACCTGAGTTGATTTAGCCATGTCCGTCTATCTGTCCGTCTGCCTGTCGACACGATTACAGCCGCAATTTTGAAGCTATCATAATGAAATTCGATATTTAAGCTTTTTTTAAAAAACACGCCCATACAACCCGAAAATTGAAAAATCTATAAAGAGGCTAATATTAAAGTTACAAGACGGAAACTCGGTATTTGTGTATTCAATGTCAAAACTAAGGTGTGTTAGAAAAATGGGCGTCATCGACCTACTAACACGCCCACCTCCCATACAACCCCAAAATTGAAAAATCTATAAAGAGGCTAATATTAAAGTTACAAGACGGAAACTCGCTATTTGTGTATTCAATGTCAAAACTAAGGTGTGTTAGAAAAATGGGCGTCATCCACCCACTAACACGCCCACCTCCCATACAACCCCAAAATTTAACAATCTATAAAGAGGCTAATATTAAAGTTACAAGATGGAAACTCGGTATTTGTGTAATTTATGTCAAAACTGAGGTGTGTGTTATAAAATTGGGCGTCATCCACCCATTAACACGCCCACCTCCCATACAACCCCAAAATTGAAAAATCTATAAAGAGGCTAATATTAAAGCTATAAGACAGAAACACGGTATTTGTGTATTCTATGTCGAAACTGGGATATGCTAAAAAATTGGGCGTCATACACAATCTAACACGCCCACCTCCCATACAACCCAAAAATTTAAAACTTTATAAAAAGGCTTATATTTAAGCTGCAGGAAAACAATTTGATATGTATGTTTTTTAGACACATAAAAATAATAATATCTCTCAAAATCTCATACAAAAAGCTCTCCAATTTAATATTCTTCCACCCTTAAGAATCGGCCGTGGGGATATTCTAAGTTAGGCCAAGTCGAAGATATACCTTACTAGTTTATATTTAAATGTTAAATCTCCATGGTAGACTGGAGATTGATCCCCGGTATACGGAAATTGTTTTGTGTGTTTTATTTTTTTTATATTTTAACTAAGCAATTATAAATCTCTTTTAATCATTAGAATTAAATGACAAATTAGATAGAAACCAATGTTCTGTTTACGTTTTTGCGTTCTGCTTTTGAAAATTGTTAAAATTATCATTACGAAAAAATAGCATTATTTTAATTTTTCACAAATTTTTAGCACAATGTTTGTCGCAGCTAAATGTAATGAAGATTAAAATTTAGTTCACAAAGTCTCTGTATATAAAACAAAGTCCTGTATTGTTTTGTAAATTCCATAATTCAAGGCGGGTTGTCCCGACATTCAAATATTCAAAATAAAATAAGTTTTTTGGTCCATGTGGGGATTGAACCCACGACATTCGCGTTATTAGCACGACGCTCTACCAACTGAGCTAATGAGCCAGTTGATATAAATACGAGAAGACAAGGTGTAATTTTATTCAAACAATGCATCTATGATGCAATTTTACTTAAAAGTTTCGAACACACTGTTAAGCTGCACTCAGTAATTTATAGTTATATTTCATAACAGTTTGAAAAGTACTCTGAAATTAGATACAGAATTAAAATTGCATTATCAATCTGTTACATTTTGCTCAATGCAATGTACGATCATCAAATTTAAAATGTCTGTCCGAAATAAATTAGACGACAACTTTTTGGAGATCGCTTGCACTCATTAGGGCTGTTTGAACATTTTAATCAAAATAAAACTTGGTCGATAAATTTAAATTGCCACAAAACAACTTATTTCATGTTTTCGGAATCGTTATTGGCACCACATTAACAACTGTTATTAATAAAAATTCACACTTATAATAATCTGCTGAAAGTATACAATTTCTAAATCTAAAATTTCTTTCGATTGGGACAAAAATAACCCCCGAAAGTATGCAATTTTTTCACTCCATTCTGATTAAATTTTCCGGCCGAATGGAATTTTTATGATTTAATTGAATCTGTAAGGGATAAACAAGGACTTAATCAGGGTACACTGAATAAGGTAGCCGCAACACGGAGAGCGCGACTGCCGCAAATGTCAAAGCGAACTGCTTCAGCTGTTGTTGTTCTTTTTTTCGACAGCCAGTTGATTTTGACACTTTCGGATAAGCGAAAGAGAGCACAGTCAGTTTTGAGGCAACCTTGTTATTCAACCATGGACTTAATTAACATAGAGAGCAGACGCTCTTCAAAATGTTTCGTCTCATCACGTATATATTGGGCAGGGCCTTAATTATGCATGATCGTACATCGCAATGAGAAAAATGTAACAATGACAATGCAATTTAACTACTGAGTGCAGTTTAATATTGCTTTTCAAACTGTTATGCAATATTGCCATAAATTCCTGAAATCATTAAAACAGTGCTTTTCAAACTGATAAGTAAAATTGCATCATTGTATAAAATTACAAGTAAAATTACAAGTGTTCGTTGCTTATTCAAAACAACTGGCTCATTAGCTCACACGTTATCTTCGCTAATTTAAATCAACTGGTTCATTAGCTCAGTTGGTAGAGCGTCGTGCTAATAACGCGAATGTCGTGGGTTCAATCCCCACATGGACTAAAACTATTTATTTTATTTTGAATTTTCACGTGCAGAAAAAAGACCGAAAAAAGCACAACAAAAATGCTCAAGTAAACGATCCGTTCTTGAACTATGATATTTACAACATTATACGACTTTGTTTTTTAGAAAGATATTTTGGAAATTTAATTTTAATCTTAATTTAAATACATCTACTTATAAAACTGAATTCCTTTAAAGAAACTTTACACTGCATAAATATTATTTTGAAGCTAGGTAATTGCTATAGATTTGTATATTTAAAATTGGACAGCTAAATTGCTTTGTAAATCTGTTACGGCTGCTTGGACATTTAACCCAAAATGAAATTGTCAATTGAGTATATGTTATATTGCTTTTTCATCCCTAACAGAATCAATTAAATCATAAAAATATGTTTTCTTGCATTAATTGATAAAAATGTTATATAACTTGATGTTAAAATACTCTGCTCAATTGTACTCTGCGGATGAGTTGAGACGTTAAAAGTTCCGTTCTTACGAAAAAAAACGTAAAGTCAGAACGTTCCGTTCAGTTTCTATGAGTTTACTTTTGTTTATTTTGGGCAACAAAGTTGATAGCTTGAACACATTGCGCGCAGCAAGCGACGAGCGCCAAATGACACTTGATATTAACATGCATTTCTAATGAGCCGAAATCTTGGACACTTAACGACGACATTGTTGCGTGACATCGAATGCCGTTGTCGTCAGCTTCAATTTAATTCTAATTTGACAGATGACAAAAGCAAATTCTTCCGTTGATTACATAAGTCATTGTTTTTTTTTTTAACTAGCTGCTCAAGTGCTTGTTTTTAGCTCGTTTATTTGATTCAAATATATTCAAAATTTCAATACATACATTTTTATTATCAACTATCAAAAAAGCTTGCTGCTGTCGTGTTTATTACAATCAAGTTGTTCAACATTTCGCTATAACGACAGAGTGGAGTGGAGTGTTAGTCACATGTCGTCAGACTGTAAATTGTATTTATTTCGTCGAACATGTTTGTCTTCATAGCCTGAACACATTGTGCACGACATGCGATGAGCTTCATATCTCCACTCTGTCGTTGTAGAGAAATGTTAAATGACTTGATTTTAAAAATTTTGTCGCATGTCATATTAGAATTGAAGCCGACGACAACGACATTCGATATAGAGCAATAATGTCGTGGTGAAGTCTCCAATGGAATTCGTCCCATAAGAAATACATGTAAATTTAAACATAAACATTCGTGTTTTTTCATGCCGGCTGCTCGAGTGCTCGTTTTTGTGTTCAATTTATATATATAATTGCAAACTTTGATGTGAGTTTATTAATTAATATAATTTAATTTAAATTCAATTCAATAGCCTGAAAATATATTGCTGATTTCACTAAGCACTTTCTGCTGTAGCTTGTTGTTGTCGCGTTTAAAAAATTCAAGTCGCCCGAAATTTCTCTACAGCGACAGACCTGTCGTCCGTCGTCAGTTGTCGTTATTGTGAATGGGCTATTACATTGCATTGAGAAAAATTCAACAATGACAATGCAATTTAGCTCCTAAATGCAGTTTTTACATTGCTTTTCAAACTGTTTTGCAATATTGCCATAAACTCCTACAGCATTTAAACAGTGCCTTTCAAACTGATAAGTAAAAGAGCATCATAAATGCATTGTTTGAATAAAATTACACGTAGTCTTCGCCTAAAAGGATTAATTGGTCCATTAGCTCAGTTGGTAGATCGTCGTGCTAATAACGCGAATGTCGTGGGTTCAATCCCCACATGGACCACAAGTGCTTTTTTTGTTTTTTGAATTTTCAAGTACGCAAAATTGACCGAGAAGAACACAATAAAAAATGCCCAAGCAAATGGTATAAGCCGTTCTTGAACTATGAAATTACAAACTTATTTAACGATTTTGTAAATATAAATATAAAGAATTATGGAAAATTAAATTTTAATTTTATTTTAAATATATACATACCAATATAAAGGTGCATTGCTTTATAGTAACTTATCTCTACGTTAATATTATTTTGAAGCGACAGTTTTATTTTTAAATTTCCGTTTTCACTACATCTAATTCGACAGCGGCAGCTTGTTGCTGTTTGTAGTGCAGCCGCTGATGTTCACGTAATTCAAGCTGATATTTAAAGGCTTCAGGACACTGATTACACATGTATGTCTTTTCACCTACATGCGTACGCAGATGTTTATTCAAATCGCCACTCTCAGCATAGGCGCGATCACAGAACTTGCATTTATAGGGTTTTTCGCCGGTATGCGTGCGTTTATGGCGTCGCATATGATCAATGAAAACAAAGCTAAAACGTTTGTGAAAATAAAAAGAATATTTTGAAAAATTAAACAAAGTTGTGCTTAAAAACAGCAAGCTACGCGCTACATACGTCATGTTGCACTCTTCGCATTTGTGCGGTCGCTCGCCGGTATGTATCTGCTTGTGCTTGGTGAGCGTGTATGAACGCGTAAAGCTGGAACCGCAAATGTCACAGATATGCGGTTTGATAGCGCGATGCGTGGACATGTGTTTAATCTGATCAGATTGGCAGGCAAACTTACTTGGGCACTCAGGACACTGATAGCGTCTTTCATCAGAGTGGCGTAGCAGATGCTGACGCATGTTGCTAGCATTCTGAAAAGATTTGCCACACTGTGCGCATAGAAATGGCTTTTCACCTGTATGTATGCGTTGATGCTCCTTAAGTGTGCTGTTCTGTAGAAATGCTTAATAAATGAAGAGCAAAATTAAGTTAAACATTTTCTTAGCTAAGCTTAAAACATGCATGTATACCTTTGCTGCAGTAAACGCACACAAATGGTTTTAAGCCGTTATGTTTATTCATATGCTCGATAAGATGCGCTTGCAAGCCAAATGTCTTGACACAGAGTGTGCATTTATATTTTTGATTCTCGGGATGTGTGCGCGCATGCTTGGTCAGCACGGTAAATTTGCGAAATTTTTTGGGACACAAATCACATTTGAAAGTTTGATCAGGATCGGATTTGCGATGACTTTGTATATGCGCCGACAGCGATTCACGTTTTTCAAAGCGTCGCGGACACTCGGCACATTTGTAACCATCTGGGGGCGCAGGACGAAAAGACTTGACGTGTGAGAGTTTGTGACGAGTCAGTTGGTTGACTGTGGAGAAACGATAATTACAGGTTTCACACTCGAACTGCCGCGCTTGGCTATGCACACCAGAGTGCCGCTTTAAATTGTACGGTCGATCAAAGATTTTATCACAGTGCGGACAGGGCAATTTTGTCTTGCGGCGATTGCGAGGAATTGGTCTGAGTGGAAAATGCAGCAAATAAAATATTAATTTAATGAAAAACATGAATTTAACTCACTTTTCTATTTCATCTACGCCCGTTTCATTGTGCATGCTTGAGGTGAGCGACTCTTTAGGATTAAGTGAACCTTTGGCTGTTTGGCTACGTGTGCGTGTAGACTGCAGCTCTATATCTTTCTCCTCGCTGTTAAGAAACAAGTTAAAAATAAACCATTCAAATCAATAGCTACAAACATATCATACACTTCACTGCACTCGTTATCCGTATTGTGCGTGGAGTAGTCTCCAGACTGGCTCTCTGCTTCGTTTTTCGTACCATTCACCTCTTGCGCACTCTGCACGAGTTTCTCAAAGTCAAAATCTTTTACCTCCTCCACATTCTCTTCGTTTTTAATGCATTCTTGGTATTTAGTGAGTTCCTCTGCCAGCAAAGGATCCTGTTCCATTGCTGTAGTAACAGTTAAAGGCAATTCGGTGGCGCACAGTACTTGGTCAGCACATAATGAGTTAAGCAATTGTTTCTCGGAGGCTATGCACATTTGCTGGAATCCATATGCGATGTTTAGCTTGTTCAGACATGCTACACACAGTTGTTTGGGCAGCTTATCACTACTTAGAATGAGCAACTGCGGCGTTACTGTGGCCAGCATTTCACAGATTTTCAATTGATTTTCGACACTATCATATATGGAACGAAAGTTTTGATCCTGCATCATACAGGTGCGACACATGCGCTGGAATGTATCCACTGGAGTGTCCATGGTTTTTAAAAACTAAATGATAAACATGTTCTTAGATATTCCTTAATTTATCAACAGCACGCACAACAAACTTAGAAAAACAAACTCAATTGTCAAAACGAATAAGCTCCGTTTAATATTTCGAGTATGTCTTCTAAGAATGTTATTCACAATAGTAATAGGATTGCCATTACATAAATTTTTTGCTTTCGATAAATATTTGTACACAATTTATAACAGTTGTATTGAAAAGTGCGTAGACTGACACAAATGGCGCACAATGGTTTCAAATTGAAAAAAAGAAAGGCAAAACCTAATAAACCTTTTAAAGATTCTTGAAAAACAGTCTTTACTACAAATACTTACTTAAAATAAATTAATAAAAAACTATAATCAGTTTTTTGGAGTAGTTGATGCTAGACCCCAGGTAAACAAAGTCCTTCACAACATCAAAGGAGATGTCAACAGTGCCGTGGTTTCCAAGACTCTGGAACTGTTTGTTTGTTAACATAAGATACTTCGTTTTACATGCGTTCTCTGCAAGACCCATTCTGCTCGACCCTTTTTCTAGCCTGGATGCTGCACTGACTTCATGCGTATTATGGCGAATGATTATCATCAGCATAACACTCTTATAGAATATTGTGCGACTGCGCCTCAGATCAGCAGCTTGGATGATCTTCTCCATTACCAAATTAAAAAAGTGGCACGATAAGAAATCACCTTGTCTGAAAACTCGCTTGGTTTCAAAAGGAGGGAAGAGGTCCTTCCCGATTTTCACTGCGCTGCTTATTATTAGCAGGAATACGTATTTTTAATGCACATTAAAACTAAATTCAGACATGGTGGAATATAGGTGACTGCTTATTGAACTGTCGAAGTTGGGTTTGTAATCGACAAAAAGATGGTGTGTGTCGATTTGTTTCTCTAGGGTCTTCTCCAAAACTTGTCGTATCGTAAACATCTGTTCGGTGGTGGAGTTTCCGGTTTTGAAACCACACTGATAAGAACCAATCAGTTGGTTGACGTTGGGCTTTCACATAAAACGCTCGACAGGAACTTTTTTACGATATTGAGAACGCTTATCCTTTGAGGTAGTGAAGGACTTTGTTTACCTGGGATCCAGCATTAACTCCTCCAACGATATTAGTATTGAGATTTAACGAAGGATAACTCTTGCCAACAGGTGTTACTTTGGGCTCAGTAGGCAATTGAGAAGCAGAGCTCTCTCTGGACGAACAAAACTGACGCTCTATAAGTCAATAATCATGCCCGTCCTACTATACGCATCACAAACCTGGACGTTGAGCAGCATTGATGAAAGGACTTTGGGAGCTTTCGAAAGAAAAATCCTTTCTCAAGATCTATGGTCCAAACTGCGTCAATGGCGAGTACCGAATACGATGGAACAACGAGCTGTATGAGCTATATGCCGACATCGATATAGTCAAGCGTGTTAAAATAGAGCGGCTTCGCTGGCTAGGTCATGTCGAGACAATGAACGACGAAGCTCCAGCAAAAAAAGTATTGGATTAGGTATCCAGCGGTGGCCAAAGCAGACGAGGAAGACCGCATCTCCGTTGGAAAGACCAGGTATTGGATAACCTGACAACGCTTGGAGTTTCCAACTGGCGCCAGCAAGCGCTCGACAAAAGAGGCTGGCGCAAATTCTTAGACCAGGCCAAAACCGACCAACGGTTGTAAGCGCCATCTAAGTAAGTAAGTATCCAAAGGTAGTTGGCGCAAATGGTGGGATCGTCTTTCCTGTGGATTGGACAGAGCACACTGAGGTTCCAATCATCTGGAATGCATTCTTTCGAACATATGCATTGAAGCTTGTGAGTGCATTTAAACAGAGCTTCACCTGCGTTCTTAAACAGCTCATCTGGTAAACCATCGTCTGCTGCAGCTTTGTTATTTTTAAGCCTAGCTATAGCTACTTAGACCTCGTTATAGTCGGGCAGCGGAACTTCAATACTGTCAAACAAAATTTGGGGTTTCCGGGATATCATTTCTATTGGCGAGATTGTTTGTCAGCGTCATCATTTAGAAGACTAGAGAATTGTTCCCTCCATAATATCAGTGTACTCTGTATATCTGTCTCTAGATTACCATTTACATCCTTGCAGAAAAAGGCTCCGGATTTAAAACTATCGGCCAGGCGTTTTATCTTTTCGAGTCTCATTCCTATCGCCATGCATCTTAATTTTCTCGCAATCACGCATTTCCGCCTCTCGTTTTTTTCGCCTGAACAGGCGTTGTTCTTCCTTCCTCTTCTCTCGGTATTGCTCCATAGCAGCACGCGTTACAACAGACTGCAGGGTGGCTTTGTAGACAGCGTCCTTCTCTGCAGTGACGTCGTTACACTCCTGGTCGTGCCACTGGTTTCGGCGAGGGTGGCGATAGCCTAGTACCTCTTCGGCAGCCGTATGCATTGAGTGGGATATGTGAGTCCACTACACGCATATATTGTTGATCGGAGAAGTGCTTTGTTGAAGCTGGAGTAAGAGTCGAGTAGCGAAAGCTTCGGCTGTCCGTTCTGACTACAGCTTGTTGACGTCTAGATTTCTGTGTAGGATTGCGAGCATTCTTAGCGGCGCACAGACGTGTGCGGATCCTGGCTGCGACAAGATAATGATACAAGTTTATGCTTACACCGCAGATCGTGTGTACGTCTAGTACACTGGAAGAGTACTTTTCGTCAATCAAAACATGATCAATTTGGTTGCGTGGCTTTTGATCAGGGCACAGCCAGGTGGCCTTATGAATATTGAGATGCTTGAATCTAGTGCTACTAACGTCCATGTTTCGTGCTGCGGCGAAGTCAATTAACCTCATTCCGTTATCGGATGTGTTGTCGTGGAGGCTGAACTTTCCGACTGTTGGACGAAATATGTTTTCCTTACCCACCTTGGCGTTGAAGTCACCAAGCACGATTTTCGTGTCATGACGGGGGCAGCGCTCGTATGCGTCTTCAAGGCGCTCGTAAAAACTCTCTTTGCTCTAGTCATCTTTTTCTTCTGTCGGAGCGTGCGCACATATTAGGCTTATGTTAAAAAATTTTGCCTTGAAGCGGATTATGGCAAGTCGTACGATCATTGGAGTGAGTTGCAGGACATGATGCCGTATTCTCTTGCCAACTACAAATCCGCACACAAACGTGCCTCTCCTCATGACCGCTAGTAGATATAACAGAATGATTGAGTTGACTTGAGACGATGCCGACATGGATAATGCTAGGCTCGCCAAGTGGAGGCAGTCAGACACATTGCCATGTGATGATTGCCGCCTTGTCTTCCAGTTTGCTGTCCCATTCCTAAAATTTTCACGTCACCGCTCTAGTTGTTAACTTCACGAGTCCTTCGAGAACTCAAAAAATAATAGTCAAATTGTTGTCTGTATGTCAAAGATTAAATTTCAATGCAATATGTATTTTAGTTATAAGAGTAATATAAATAAATATACTTCAATATAATATCAAACAGAAAACTTACTGCTACACACTGTTTTTGACGCTCACTGTATTAAAGTTGCATTCAACCTAGTATATTTCATCAAGGTCATGATATATCAAAAGTCCCTTTATTCTCTAAGGTTGTCGTTTTCATGTATACCCTTTTCTATTACTAAGAAAATGATGAATCCATGACCTAAAACATCCCATTATTTCTCTATCGGGACTAAGGACCGACAGGTTTAAGTTAAAACCGTTTAACCTTCTTATGGGAAGCTGTCAGGTCGAAGCAGTCAGACACGTTTTCAGGCAAGGTTCGTTCCGTAGACAGCTTGCTAGAGCTGTATTGGACTCGTTTGCTCATGCTTATAAGTTCGCAAAAAATATCAAGTATAGATAAAAATATCAACTATAGTTAAAAATATTCTTTTCACATAAATGCTTATGTCTTAGCTTAGAAAAGTGTTTATAGCAATAACAAAACCTAACTATTTAAATCTCTGCTTTCACCTCATCCTTCGATTCGGCTGAAGCGGTGGCAGCGGCAGCGGCAGCAGCAGCAGCTTTTTGTTGTTTGTAATGCATTGCCTGGTGATCTCGCAGTTCGGCCTTGTATTTAAATTTTTCGGGACACTGTTCGCACATGTAGGTTTTTTCACCCACATGTAAACGCAGATGTTTATTCAAATCGGCATACTGCGCAAAGGCGCGCTCACAAAACGTGCACTTATGTGATTTTTCGCCGGTGTGTGTAAGATTATGCTTTTTCAGTTGATCAATGAAAATAAAACTGTGGTGAGCATAAAAAGAATTAAATAGATTTATGTTGTTATTCTAAAGTATTGTTTAAAGTACCTCATGTTGCACTCTTTGCATACGTGAGGTCGATCGCCAATGTGTATTTTTTTGTGCAAGTTGAGCGAACTGGCGCGCGTAAAGCAGGAACCACATAAGTCACATTTATGTGGCTTAAGCGCACGATGTATGACAGTATGTTTGATCTGGTCAGATTGGCTTGTAAATCTGCTAGGACACTCAGGACACTGAAAGGGTTTTTCACTAGAGTGGCGCACCTGATGCTGTTTTAAATTTCCGGCGTTCTTAAAAGATTTGCCGCATTGAGCGCATAGATATGGTTTTTCACCTGTATGTGAGCGTTTATGTTCTATAAGCAAGCAGTTATGTAGAAATGCTAAAATAAAATTAAACCATAATGAAAAATGAAATAGTGACCATTTGTGAATTGCCGAAAGCTTTACCTTTATTGCAGTAAACGCATACATATGGCTTCAAGCCGTTATGCTTATTCATATGCTCGATGAAATGCGCTTCCAGTGCAAAAGTCTTTTCGCATTGTGTGCATTTATATTTCTGATTCTCGGGATGTGTTTGCGCATGCTTGACGAATTGTGTAAATTTGCGGAATTTTTTAGGGCACATGTCACATTTAAATGTCTGAATGTCCATGGTTTTTCGATGTATGTGCATGTGCGCTGCTAGTGATTGACCTTTTTCAAAGCGACGTGGACATTCGGGGCATTTGAAGCCATCAGTTGGTGGTGGCGGACGATTTCTTATTTGTTCGCGTGTTTTTTGCGTATCTGTCGAAGATTTAATTTTGAATCTTCCTTTTTCGCTATGTGCTCGAGCGTGTCGCTTAAAATTGTAGACACGATCAAAAACCTTGTCGCAGTGTGGACAGGTCAGATTGGCCCCACGGCGATTGCGCGGAGATGGTCTGAGATGCATGGAAAATGAATTGAAAATTAAATGAGAAAAATAAAATGGTTTTTGAGTTACTTTTCGATTTCATTTACACCCGTTTCATTATGCATGTCTGAGATGCGCGAAGTATTCTGCGACTCTTCTTGATAGTCGTCATCATCTGCATCTTCGCTGTAGAGTATTTAGCTATTAAATAAATTTAAATTACAGAAGACACACCTACGTTTCATCAGATTCCCTCGACTGATCGTGATCGATATTTGTATTGTTAGCAAAGGCTTCTTCAGGCTGGACCTCTGTAGCAACTTCCATTTTTGATGCATCTAATTGCTGTGCACTGAGCGCAAACTCTTCCACAACAATGTCTTTAACATCTTCCGACTCTTCGTTTTCTTCACTTTTAATGCATATTGTGAACTTAGGTACCTCCTCTACCAGCAAAGGATCCTGTCCCATTGTAGTTGTTGTAGCAGCTATAAAAGGCAATTCGTTGGGTAACGCAGCGCTCTCAGCTTCTAATATGTTAAGCAATTGTTTCTCGGAGGCGATGCACATTTGTTGAAAGCTATATGCAATATTGAGCTTGTTCAGGCACGCCACACACATTTGCTGTGGCAGTTGGTCACTGCTATGGATGAGCAACTGCGGAGTCACTGTGGCAAGCATTTCACAGATTTTTAACTGGCTTTCCGGATTTTCGTATATCGAATGAAAGTTCTGATCCTTCATCATACAGGTTCGACACATACGTTGAAATATATACGCTTGAGATTCCATTATTTAAGCAGTGCTAGCATTAGTTATCAATTATATTTAATTAAAATACTGAAAATAAATTGAGTTGTCAAAGTTTAATCAACAAAAATATTTTCATTCACGATAGAGCTATTCACAATGAAGTTAAATGATGTAAAAGTATGGTAGGCGTTGGATCATACAAATCGCTTATCGATAAATCAATTTTCTATGAACGATTTAACGATGTCCTTCTTTGTGTCGAAAAGTTTAAGGGCATAATTGAAGAAGGGGAGATTACGATTTCCTGGGCGCCGCGATTTGACGATGGATTCGAAGAGTACTTTTAATAAAAATAAGAATAGCCAAAGGAAATGTTGTGTTATCGATTTGTTTCCGAGTTATCGATTTTTTTAAATTTTTTTTTTGCTATAAGGTCTATGAAGAAAACTGGCTGTATTATTTTTAATATATAACCGATATTAATGATTAAGATAAAATCTAAAAGGTTATATGTAAGGCTTTTAGAAAAATTTTACATTAATGAAATCTGTTGAGTACTTTGTATTTTATAGGTATTTTTATGCAATACAAATATATTTTCTTACATAAAACCGTTATTTTCTCAAAAATTACCGTTATTACTATGAATTATAAAGAGTAAATTATTAAAGCTTGAACATTTATCTTTCATTTGGTATATAATATATATAATTTATTTGACTTTTTGTCGTGTTTTTTATGATACAATGATTTGCCCTTGTACGGAAAATTGCTTATTTCACTCATATTTACCTTAGATGTTTTTCTTTCTTACTCCATATTTACGAATATCGCCATTACAATACAATATTTATATGAATTAACGGGATTTTCGAGTCAGTGAAAAAAATTTGTATGTTTTGGTCGATCATTTAATAAAAAAATAAATATTTTTATCTATCGAAAAAAAGGTAAAACTTTCAGCTTATCAAAAAATATATATTTTTATTACCTTAAAAACGAAAATTTTGCAGAAAAAAACGGTTCCTTTAATTAAAAAATTCAAATCTAATATATATTCGCTTATAAATTTAAAAACATTTTTGAAATTATATTTGTTTTATATATCGTTGAAAAGGCATTTAATTACCTTTACAATAGCATGTCAATCTTTAAGATCCATTGGATATCGGCAAAGATATAGAAAATTTTGTGAACAGATTTTTTGACAAAGAAAACACTTGGAAAATTTTAATTTTATGTAATATAGTGTGAAATTAAATCAAAAAATGTATATTTTTATATGTCAAACAAAAGGTCTAACTGTAAGCTTTTCAAAAAAAATATATTTTTAGTAACTTAATAACGTAAATTTTTTTATAAAATAACGGTTCTTTTTATTAAATAATTCAACTTTGGAATAAATTCGCTTATAAAATTAAAAATATTATAGCAATGATATGTATAATAAAAATATTTGAAAGGTCATTTAATGACCTTTGAAATGACATATCAATCTTAAAGATCCATTGAGTAACGACAAAGATATAGATGTTTTTTTGAACAGATCTTTTAACAAAAATTTTTTTTTTAAAAATCGATAACTCGATAACTAATAGAGTTATCGATTTTTTGTTCGGCGAATCATGTTTTTTTGTTGTTTTCTACCAGAAAACATCTTCAAATCGCGGCGCCCAGGAAATCGTAATCGTGCCTTGAAGAATAATGGAAACGCAAAATGACTTAACATTTGCCTGTTTTTCGATTTTTTTAATAAAATTTAAGCAATATGGGTAGCAAGAGGTCACACCATGATCAATTCAGTTAGGTATTAATTGTAAAAAATTCATTTATTGCTTACTATCCAATCATGAAAAATTGTTATACAAAATCGCGCGAATTTTTATAATCGCGCACATTTTTTATAAGCGCAGTCACATCTCTGCAGACCAGTGTTGCCAGAGAGCCGAACTGAAATTTACCACTATTTGAGAAAAAAATTACCACTTTCTGTGAAAATTTACCTCTTTCTAAAATAAATTAAAAATTTTTAAATTATTAACTGCTGTTATAATTCAATTCTCTAGTTACAATAACACGTTTCTTTGCTACACTCTCAAAAAAAAAAAAAGTGTGCGTGTCAGCTACGACGCGCGATTGGAGTTTACTTCTTATTGATTGCCTTGGAATTTTATATAATCATGTACAATAGGCAAAGTGGTTAAATATATAAACTCATCATGTATTAACAGTAAACATTATTAATTTCATTACCAAAATGTAATGTCGCTACCAACAACTGAGGCAGTAAAATTTAAATAACTAAAACTCGAAACGTAAAAAATTGAAGTAAAATTTTTTACAAATCGTGATAATTGAACACGTCCCCAGTGTTCTTTCAAAAAACTAAATATAAATTAAGGTTTTCTCTCAAAAATATTATTTTAATATGAAATCCATTAAAGTTTCAATGACCCAGCCTAGACCTCAGATAGTCCAGTTACATCCGCTTGACCACAGAATCATCCATTTTTGTCTAAATGCTTCGTGGAATTCATAAAAGTGACAATGACCTCAGAAAATCCCATTGCATCCGATTGGCCATAGAATCACCCATTTTGGTCCAAATGTTCCATGGAACCCATAAAAGTTCCAATGACCCGCCTATGACCTCAGATAATCCCATTGCATCCGATTGGCCATAGAATCACCCATTTTGGTCCAAATGTTCCATGGAACCCATAAAAGTTCCAATGACCCGTCTATGACCTTAGATAATCCCATTGCATCCGATTGGCCATAGAATCATCCATTTTGGTCCAAATGTTCCATGGAACCCATAAAAGTTCCAATGACCAGTCTATGATCTTAGATAATCCCATTGCATCCGATTGGCCATAGAATCATCCATTTTGGTCCAAATGTTCCATGGAACCCATGAAAGTTCCAATGACCCGCCTATGACCTTAGATAATCCCATTGCATCCGATTGGCCATAGAATCACCCATTTTGGTCCAAATGTTCTATGGGACCATTAAAAGTTCCAATGACCCGCCTATGACCTCAGATAATCCCATTTCATCCGATTGGCCATAGAATCATCCATTTTGGTCCAAATGTTCCATGGAACCCATGAAAGTTCCAATGACCCGCCTATGACCTTAGATAATCCCATTGCATCCGATTGGCCAGAGAATCATCCATTTTGGTCCAAATGTTCCATGGGACCATTTAATGTTCCAATGACCTTCCTGTGACCTCAGCTAATCCCATTGCATCCGATTGGCCATAGAATCACCCATTTTGGTCCAAATGTTCCATGGAACCATTAAAAGTTCCAATGACCTTCCTGTGACCTCAGATAATCCCATTGCATCCGATTGGCCATAGAATCATCCATTTTGGTCCAAATGTTCCATGGGACCATTTAATGTTCCAATGACCTTCCTGTGACCTCAGATAATCCCATTGCATCCGATTGGCCATAGAATCACCCATTTTGGTCCAAATGTTCCATGGAACCATTAAAAGTTCCAATGACCTTCCTGTGACCTCAGATAATCCCATTGCATCCGATTGGCCATAGAATCACCCATTTTGGTCCAAATGTTCCATGGAACCCATAAAAGTTCCAATGACCCGCCTATGACCTCAGATAATCCCATTGCATCCGATTGGCCATAGAATCACCCATTTTGGTCCAAATGTTCCATGGAACCCATAAAAGTTCCAATGACCCGCCTATGACCTCAGATAATCCCATTGCATCCGATTGGCCATAGAATCACCCATTTTGGTCCAAATGTTCCATGGAACCCATAAAAGTTCCAATGACCCGCCTATGACCTCAGATAATCCCATTGCATCCGATTGGCCATAGAATCACCCATTTTGGTCCAAATGTTCCATGGAACCCATAAAAGTTCCAATGACCCGCCTATGACCTCAGATAATCCCATTGCATCCGATTGGCCATAGAATCATCCATTTTGGTAGAAATGTTCCATGGAACCCATAAAAGTTCCAATGACCCATCTCTGACCTCAGATAATCCCATTGCATCCGATTGGCCATAGAATCATCCATTTTGGTCCAAATGTTGCTTCAACCAATAAAAGTTCCAATGACTCTCCTGTCACCTCCATGGAATCCATGGAATCCATTAAAGTGCTAATGACCCGCCTGTGACCTTGATAATCCCATTGCATCCGAATGGCCATAGAATCATCCATGTTTTGTCCAAATTCTCCATGGAATCCATTAAAGTGCCAATGATCTGCCTGTGACCTGGATAATTCCATTGCATTCGATTGGCCAAGCATAACGCAAAAATAGTTGAAAATTCAACCATAACGCAAAAAATAGTTGAAAATTCAAACGTAACGAAAAAAAGTTGAAAATTCAACCATAACGCAAAAAATAGTTGAAAATTCAAACGTAACGAAAAATAGTTGAAAATTTGACTTTACCCCCTAATATAATTTCTTTATATGCAAATCGATTCTAAAGGAGTAAACTCCAATGACCGATTGGCCATAGAATCACCCATTTTGGTCCAAATGTTCTATGGGACCATTAAAAGTTCCAATGACCCGTCTATGACCTCAGATAATCCCATTGCATCCGATTGGCCATAGAATCACCCATTTTGGTCCAAATGTTCCATGGAACCCATAAAAGTTCCAATGACCCTCCTATGACCTCAGATAATCCCATTGCATCCGATTGGCCATAGAATCATCCATTTTGGTCCAAATGTTCCATGGAACCCATAAAAGACACAATGACCCGCCTATGACCTCAGATAATCCCATTGCATCCGATTGGCCATAGAATCATCCATTTTGGTAGAAATGTTCCATGGAACCCGTAAAAGTTCAAATGACCCGCCTGTGACCTCAGATAATCCCATTGCATCCGATTGGCCATAGAATCACCCATTTTGGTCCAAATGTTCCATGGGACCATTAAAAGTTCCAATGACTCGCCTATGACCTCAGATAATCCCATTGCATCCGATTGGCCATAGAATCACCCATTTTGGTCCAAATGTTCCATGGGACCATTTAAAGTTGCAATGACCCGCCTATGACCTCAGATAATCCCATTGCATCCGATTGGCCATAGAATCATCCATTTTGGTAGAAATGTTCCATGGAACCCATAAAAGTTCCAATGACCCGCCTATGACCTCAGATAATCCCATTGCACCCGATTGGCCATAGAATCACCCATTTTGGTCCAAATGTTCCATGGAACCCATAAAAGTTCCAATGACCCGCCTATGACCTCAGATAATCCCATTGCATCCGATTGGCCATAGAATCACCCATTTTGGTCCAAATGTTCCATGGAACCCATAAAAGTTCCAATGACCCGCCTATGACCTCAGATAATCCCATTGCATCCGATTGGCCATAGAATCACCCATTTTGGTCCAAATGTTCCATGGAACCCATAAAAGTTCCAATGACCCGCCTATGACCTCAGATAATCCCATTGCATCCGATTGGCCATAGAATCACCCATTTTGGTCCAAATGTTCCATGGAACCCATAAAAGTTCCAATGACTCGCCTATGACCTCAGATAATCCGATTGGCCATAGAATCACCCATTTTGGTCCAAATGTTCCATGGAACCCATAAAAGTTCCAATGACCCGCCTATGACCTCAGATAATCCCATTGCATCCGATTGGCCATAGAATCACCCATTTTGGTCCAAATGTTCCATGGAACCCATATAAGTTCCAATGACCTTCCTGTGACCTCAGATAATCCCATTGCATCCGATTGGCCATAGAATCATCCATTTTGGACCAAATGTTCCATGGAACCCATAAAAGTTCCAATGACCCGCCTATGACCTCAGATAATCCCATTGCATCCGATTGGCCATAGAATCACCCATTTTGGTCCAAATGTTCCATGGAACCCATAAAAGTTCCAATGACCCGCCTATGACCTCAGATAAGCCCATTGCATCCGATTGGCCATAGAATCACCCATTTTGGTCCAAATGTTCCATGGGACCATTAAAAGTTCCAATGACCCGCCTATGACCTCAGATAATCCCATTGCATCCGATTGGCCATAGAATCACCCATTTTGGTCCAAATGGCCATAGAATCACCCATTTTGGTCCAAATGTTCCATGGAACCCATAAAAGTTCCAATGACCCGCCTATGACCTCAGATAATCCCATTGCATCCGATTGGCCATAGAATCACCCATTTTGGTCCAAATGTTCCATGGAACCCATAAAAGTTCCAATGACCCGCCTATGACCTCAGATAATCCCATTGCATCCGATTGGCCATAGAATCACCCATTTTGGTCCAAATGTTCCATGGAACCCATAAAAGTTCCAATGACTCGCCTATGACCTCAGATAATCCGATTGGCCATAGAATCACCCATTTTGGTCCAAATGTTCCATGGAACCCATAAAAGTTCCAATGACCCGCCTATGACCTCAGATAATCCCATTGCATCCGATTGGCCATAGAATCACCCATTTTGGTCCAAATGTTCCATGGAACCCATATAAGTTCCAATGACCTTCCTGTGACCTCAGATAATCCCATTGCATCCGATTGGCCATAGAATCATCCATTTTGGACCAAATGTTCCATGGAACCCATAAAAGTTCCAATGACCCGCCTATGACCTCAGATAATCCCATTGCATCCGATTGGCCATAGAATCACCCATTTTGGTCCAAATGTTCCATGGAACCCATAAAAGTTCCAATGACCCGCCTATGACCTCAGATAAGCCCATTGCATCCGATTGGCCATAGAATCACCCATTTTGGTCCAAATGTTCCATGGGACCATTAAAAGTTCCAATGACCCGCCTATGACCTCAGATAATCCCATTGCATCCGATTGGCCATAGAATCACCCATTTTGGTCCAAATGTTCCATGGAACCCATAAAAGTTCCAATGACTCGCCTATGACCTCAGATAATCCGATTGGCCATAGAATCACCCATTTTGGTCCAAATGTTCCATGGAACCCATAAAAGTTCCAATGACCCGCCTATGACCTCAGATAATCCCATTGCATCCGATTGGCCATAGAATCATCCATTTTGGTCCAAATGTTCCTTGGAAAATACAAAAGACACAATGACCCGCCTGTGACCTCTCATAATCCCTTTGCATCCGATTGGTCATAGAATCACCCATTTTGGTCCAAATGTTCCATGGAACCCATATAAGTTCCAATGACCTTCCTGTGACCTCAGATAATCCCATTGCATCCGATTGGCCATAGAATCATCCATTTTGGACCAAATGTTCCATGGAACCCATAAAAGTTCCAATGACCCGCCTATGACCTCAGATAAGCCCATTGCATCCGATTGGCCATAGAATCACCCATTTTGGTCCAAATGTTCCATGGGACCATTAAAAGTTCCAATGACCCGCCTATGACCTCAGATAATCCCATTGCATCCGATTGGCCATAGAATCACCCATTTTGGTCCAAATGGCCATAGAATCACCCATTTTGGTCCAAATGTTCCATGGAACCCATAAAAGTTCCAATGACCCGCCTATGACCTCAGATAATCCCATTGCATCCGATTGGCCATAGAATCATCCATTTTGGTCCAAATGTTCCATGGAACCCATAAAAGTTCCAATGACCCGCCTATGACCTCAGATAATCCCATTGCATCCGATTGGCCATAGAATCATCCATTTTGGTAGAAATGTTCCATGGAACCCATAAAAGTTCCAATGACCCATCTCTGACCTCAGATAATCCCATTGCATCCGATTGGCCATAGAATCATCCATTTTGGTCCAAGTGTTCCATGGAACCCATAAAAGTTCCAATGACCCGCCTGTAACCTCAGATAATCCCATTGCATCCGATTGGCCATAGAATCATCCATTTTGGTCCAAATGTTGCTTCAACCCATAAAAGTTCCAATGACTCCCCTGTCACCTCCATGGAATCCATGGAATCCATTAAAGTGCTAATGACCCGCCTGTGACCTTGATAATCCCATTGTATCCGAATGGCCATAGAATCATCCACTTTTGTCCAAATTCTCCATGGAATCCATTAAAGTGCCAATGATCTGCCTGTGACCTGGATAATTCCATTGCATTCGATTGGCCAAGCATAACGCAAAAATAGTTGAAAATTCAACCATAACGCAAAAAATAGTTGAAAATTCAAACGTAACGAAAAAAAGTTGAAAATTCAAGCATAACGCAAAAAATAGTTGAAAATTCAAACGTAACGAAAAATAGTTGAAATTTGACTTTACCCCCTAATATAATTTGCAAATCGATTCTAAAGGAGTAAACTCCAAAAATTGTTTATTCTAACAAGAAAACGACAATAATATTGGTTAAAATAGCATTAATAATAGCATTTGTGATTTCTGGTTGACATTTTGATAGTTGAGATTTTGATGGTTAACTTGACGTTTATGTAAAAATGATATATATGTTTAAACGTTAAAAATGAAACGTCAAAATTTAATGTCAAAAATTAAACGACAAAATTTAAACGTCAAAAAGATTAAATTTTTTTAAATGAATTTTATTCAATTATATTTCACAAGTTTGTATATCTGTTATTCTTTTAGCTGGCATTTTTGTTTTATTCATGGTTTTTTGATAAACTTAGCTGGTTTTTGCTTCAGTCTTTCGTCTACCTCTTCCGTGGATAGACCTATTGGATAATCTGCTTAAATAAAATCGAATAAAAATAAATTAAATTTTCTTATAAAAATAAGACGCGTCCTTAATATTTAAAATCAAGATCTGCATCCTTATCAAAATATCTTAAGAAAATATCTGCACGGAAAAGTGTTGACATTGCGTCATTAAGTGACGCCGGTAGAATCCCAAATAAATTCGTTAAACATCAAAAATCATGATTAAACTCCAAAGCACTGAACAGGAAATATCAATAAACACTATTTAATATTTCATAAAAATGAGTTGAAATATAATCATTATATTTAACCTTATTTATGATGATTATTCACTTCTTATTGCAAACACCAGCAGGAAAAATTATTTCTGAATTGTATACATCTGAATTGAAGTTTTAATTTTTTCAACTTATAATTGAATTCTTGGACTCAACAATAAAAACAAAATAACAATAAATTTAACAATTTCACAATGAATATTGTCAATCTTTGAAAAAAAAAATTTTAACTCAAAATCAAAGGAAATTTTAACAAGGGATAGGTAAATTTATTAACAATTGTAGTTCCTGAATTTTAACAATAATTTTTGGAGAGTGTAGCATTGAACAATTGGTTTCTTCCTATTGCCAAAAACTTTTCCAAATCCAATATGTAAGGGACTTCTTTTATCCACTTTTTCATTAACTTTTTTGTAAGAACTGGTCAAGGATTTCTATAACCAATATTCTTTTAAACAATGTTCAATGCAATTTCAAAACTATTTGATTACTTCTTATTTCTTGATGTATTTCAACAAATTCCTTAGTTTTTTAGGCAAAGTTTGCAGCAAATCAAAAATTAAAATAATTCTGCATTTGCTATTTTTTTTTGTGTGGGGATAAAAGGGGATTTCCAATAATAAAGGACTGCTTGTGAGTACGTTCAGAAAGGTAACAAAGCTGCAATTAACAAAATATATGGAAATATATAAATAATTATATTGCAAAATTTACCACTTTTAGTCAAAAATTACCTTTTACCTCTGCCTAAAAAATGAGTCAAAAATTACCTCATTTAGGGAAATTTACCTCAATCTGGCAACAGTGCTGTAGACAATGACAATCCTCTGAGAGATAACACTGCCATGTACAGCTTCTTAAGAACATGAACATTAGCGGTTCGGTTTCGGCATAAAACATTCTCGACCAGTTCTCGGTCAACCGTGTGCAGCTCGGTCAACCGTCAAAGTCCTTTCAGGGGCTGAAATGGCCAATTTGTTTTTTTTAACGATTTCCAAACTCACCAAAATACAAATCAACTTTAGCATATATTGCAATTTTTAATGAAAAATTTGATAAGTGTGAACGGTTTTGTCGTATTTAAATAATTAAAAAAAAACATCAAAATCTTTCATTACAATTTAAAATTTTTTTAAAAAAATGATTATCAGAATAAACATTTTTGAGAAATCTGCTCGTTCGAGATTTTTTGAGCCAAAAAGGTACTTTTTCATAAAATTCCAGGCCACTTTGGGGTTAATACATCGCGAAATCATTTTCGTAAAACTATTTTTGTTATAATGTTATAAAAGTTATACATTTAATTAATGAGTTAATTGAGAACATGAAAACGCAAACAAAAACTGTATTGTTTATTCTTCATGCAATTACTTGATTTGAAATTACCAAAGAATTGCAAAATTTTTCGCTATAAAATAGCTCAAATATGCCATTAAATAACACCTACCTTCAAATTCAAACGACTTCAATATTGCTAAATTTTTATTTAATTTCTCACATTATTTACCCAATCATTCGATGAAGTAATTAAAAAATCATAAAACCACTTTTGATTAGTAGATTAAAAAAAAGAAATCCACAAAATAAACACAATTAAATGTCGGTTTCGAAAATACAATAACAAATTTATGCAATTAGATATATATTTTGTAAATCCGCCTTAAGTATACGTTAAATCATATCACGTGCCAATCAGCCGAACGTAGGTATTTGTTACGAAAATATGCGGTTGTATAGACGTTAAGCGTGTCTGACAAGAATTCTGACATAACAAAATAGCCAACAGTGCGTTTGATGGGCGTGGGAAAGAAACATATTCATGTGCGTTGAGACGAAATTATTATTTGAGTCGAAATATTTTTGTTACATATTTAAAAAGTTCCATAGCTATTGATTTATTTTTGTATTCATATGATAACATGATTATGCTTGTTAACTTAAATAATGACGTTCAAAACGAGATAAAACGTATGATTAGATGAGCAGTCTTATTTAATGTTCAAAGTAATACATATTACTTTTCCAGAAAAGAAATGTTTTTGAAAAAAAGAAAATTGAAAGAAACTACCTTTTATTGTTAGGACTGTCCATCATATCGCACACTAAATACAAAACAGTCACAACTCAAAAACAACTATTCAGGAGAAGCGAAAAATAAAACTCTTTGTTTGAAACTGCAGAATAAAAGTAATTTTCATTTAAACAAACAAACTTAATTCTTCCAGTTAATGAAGAAAATAATGAAAAAGATAGTGAGATATGTGTTTTTTGAATTGATTTATAACAAAAAGTCGATATCGAAAAATGTTGAGTTGTGACTGTTTTGTATTAAGTGTGTCATATGTGTTCAATGATCAAGCGACAGCCAGATTTTTGCTGGTTGTGCTGATTTAAAACTAGTTTATCTTGAGATTAGCTAAACGCAGTTAAAAATTAAGCTGAGCTTTACTACAGTATCAGTTTTTCTGAAAAAAATCTCAGTTAAGGTTTATTTAATATGGCAATGCTTTCAAGTGTCAAGGATTTATCGATATTTTTTTATCTTTTTGTTAAATCTGACAATTGTTCTATTTAGTGAAGAGAGTGAACAATATTTTTAGCATCAACATTGTTTTGATGGCTTGATCGCTCGTCACAGCAGTTTGCAAACCATAGATGCCAGTTTCGTGTGATAAATCACTTTTCGTGATTTTTTGAGGGCTGTGTGACAATGTGTGATTTCTGAAATGAAGCGAGTGATTTTTCACTCATGCGTGATTTTTTTTATCACTCACTTTATTGTTGAAGAGTGCGTTCAAGTAAATGCGAAAACACGTATATTAACGAACAAACCCAACACTGCAATTGAAATCTGCTAGCACAGGTATAAAGTTTAAACTTTTAAAAAGTTAATATTAAGTTTATATTACAAATTCAGACAATTTAAATTATTTCCACTGATATATATTATATTGAATTACAAAAAATATTAATTTCTTCTTAATTTGGATCTAGTAAATAAGATATTAATGAACTTTTAACAATAAGCTTTTGCTAATATTACCAAATAACAGAAAATATCTCATTATTTGTAAAATTGTATGGCATTAAATGCTCTTTTATGCTGTAAAATTGGAATTGCTTCTGAGTGATTTTCTGTTCTGTGTGTGATTTTTGTGTGATTTTCTGTTCTGTTTGTGTGATTTTGCGTGATTTTTTTTCTATGTGCGTGATTTTTTTGCTGTGAGTGTCACACGAGTGATTTTTACATATATGTTGTGTGATGTAGTGATTTCGAGTGTGAATTTTGGTTGGCATCTATGTTGCAAACCAACTTTTTGCAACTTTTTGAGCTAATTTTTTGAGGAGCGTTCAGACGCAGTCACGCATGGTAGGACAAGCCTCGTATTTGACCGTTCGAGCTTTTGAAAATAGTGGCTTGACAACATTTTGGCTTGAAATCAAAAGTTTTGAATTCAAGGTTTGATGAGCAGCCATACTATCCGTGTGAGTACTTGTTGGACAAACACGTCGAAGTTCAGTCATGACAGTTTTTAAAGAAACTTTCTGAATAGATTTTTTTAATTATATCCAGAGGTCTCCCAGAAACATGCAAGAATAAAATAACGTTATAAAACACAAACATAAAAATTAAGCCTACGAATTGTTATAAGAAAAATATAACGAATTATACATTCGCTCAGATGGTGTTGATTGCAAATTGCAAATTAAAAAATAACTTTTTTTTTTAATTTTTGACAAGCAGGTTAAATTGTCAAAATCATGTTTGCAAACGTTTTTTCAAACTTGCGTTTCATCACGTTTTTCCAAACTTTCGGAGCTTTTTTCAAACCACCAAGGATTCTTAAGAAATATTTTAAAATTTAGTGAAATACTTTGTGTTTAAGATGTCGATTATAAGTTCATAAAATCAATGTTACGATGCTTGAGATATTGCATTATCGATGTTTTAACATAGATTTTTTATCTCTCCACATCGATAATTATCGAAAACTGATTATCAGCGAACATCCCTATCACAGATACGTTCGTAGACAGTGCTGTCACTTTACCACAATTGTGGTAAATCTACCACTTTTTTCGATTTTTTTGACATCTACCACTTTAACCACCCACTATTTACCTTTTCCCAAAATCTACCACTATTTTATTTCTGTCACAATTTCTATCATCAAGCTATTTTTAAAGAATTATATCTATTAATTGTTTCTTTAATTTAATTTTTATAATATTTTACCGAGACAGGAAATGGAATTTTTTAAATGTGTGATTGGATTTGAATATTATAACATTGGAATAAATCATAAAATCTTTGGAAAAAAACAAATAAAAATTTGATTTTCATTTTTTTTTCAACTAACCCGAAATTTAAAAAACGGCTTGGGCCACGAGCGTCTAAAAAGTAGCGAGATCCAATAACGAGACTTAACGTTTATCAGTCTTTATGATCCGGTATTCACAATTGAAAATTGATGTAATGCTGTATTGGAAAATAATTTGAGAACAGTTGCTTATCTTTTTTTTCCAATAAAATTTAATGAATGTTAAAATAAAGCTATACCATAATTTTTATGAGATTACTGCAAGTAAGACCCATTTTTTGAAGATAGGAAAAAATCTACCACTAATTTTCTTAATCTACCACTCTTTTCAGACACAATCTACCACTATTTATAATTTTCAAGTGACAGCACTGTTCGTAGACTCATAAACAGTATCGGCATCAGTTCATTTTATGTTGACCGGGTTACAGTTCAATATAAAATGTAATAATATGTAAAAAATATAATTTTTGACGATTTTCAACCGTGGAAGTTGAAGTTTTATTATAAATTTTTGGATAAATGTCTTTCGGTGAGATAAATTTAAAATTTTTTTTTCTAAGCTTAATTAAATATTAGAAAATGAATTTGGAAATTTCGTTGGACAATCTCTTCTGTAATGATTTAACACAGAGTTCCAAGGTTATCACGGTATAAATCTCCAAATGATTTAAAACCATTTAAATCAAAACCGATTTATGCATTGGTATAAACTAATCGCTGCGTATGTGATATAATTCAATGCTACACACCCAAATCGGGTGAAATTATTAGCTTAATTGCTCATAAATAATTAAAATAATAAATAAATTGCAATAAAACAAAAAAAATCAAAATTTTGAAAAGCAACAGACAAAAGTAGTGCACGTTGCAGAAGCAAGTTTATAGTAGACTAGAAAACAGTTTATAATTTATGGGCATAAATATTTATGTGATTATTCATGTGAATGAATGTGATGATTTACTAACAACTATACGAGGGTGTTTCGATAACTTTGACTCGTTAGGTTTTATGAGCAAAGGTTGATACTCACTTACGACATGAAACGAAATCCTTACTTATGCGTTCCTTAAACATCTTATGACGTCGCTTGTGCCAATTCCAATTGCTTATATTTATTGTTTTATCTGACACATTCCTCTTTTTCTGTCAGCATTTACAATGAATTCTTGAGAAAATTGTAAATGTTTCATATGTTTTAAAAAGAAATGGTCGTGACATATTTGTCAAAAATCTCTGGCAATTGTAGGGAAATTTTTGATCTTGACATATTTTTTATGAAACCAAATACTGACAATTTGTCATGTTTTTTCGACAATTTTACAAATAGAAAATTGACAATTTACAAATTTTAACGACAGGTTATTGTCGGTGACTTGTCAATTTTTATGAAACGCGGCCCAAAAAGCTCTAATAAAAATCTTAAAAAATGTTAATAAACGTTCAAACGATGTCTTTGTCGGTTTGCCAGATATTCACAATTTAATAATAAGAGAAGAAATTCAATGACATCACTATCGATTTATTATTATTATGTACTCTAATCGCTTATCATACCTTAATATTTAATGTGCTGGCAAAAACAAAACAATTGTCTAGCCTCTAGTATCTGTAGCGCTTTTGACAGTACACTGAGAAAAATAATCGCTTTAAGATCAAGAAAAAAAAGTCTTTGAAAAGCTATTTTGAAAATATCTTTGTGACAAAGACAAAATCTTTCCAATAAAGAAATTATCGTAAAAAACCAACTGGTACGTCCTGTAAACCAAAGACTAAAGTTCTTTGTAGACGAAGAAGGAAAAAAAACATAACTGCAAAAATAAATTCTTCACCAAAAAGATTCAATTCTTGTTAGCGAGCAACTGGAAAGAGTCAGTAAAATTAAAGATATTTCGCCATTTTGCGAATTTTGCCGAAAATGAAAAAAATTGAACTTCGAGTGTTCATCAAGCATTATTTTTTGGGCAAAAAAACCATTAGTTAAACCAAGGAAAGGCTTAATAAATGCTACACGGACTCTGCACCATCGATTGAAATGATTCACAAGTTGTTTACTGAGCTCCGTTGCGGTGGTACAAGCACAAGTGCCGCCGAACGTTCTGGACGCCAAAATGAAGTCACTAAATTTCACTAAAATTAAAACTAAAATTCTATTTACTTACTAAATTATTCTCTATAATTAACGATATCATGTTGGCTGATCGCAGAGTTAAAAAGCGTGAGATTTTTGAGGCTGTAGGCATCTTAGACGAACGGGTGTGTAACTTTTTGCTAGTCATTTGGATATGAAAAAATTATCCGTAATACAGGTGCCACGTTTGCCCATAACCGAACACAAACACATGTACAGTCTCCATTGCAAAATTCAAAGAATTCAAGCACGAATTGCTTCCACCTACAGCATATTCTCCAGATTTTGCCCCCAGTGACTATTTTCCATTTTCAAACCTGAAGAAATGGCTCGGCGGAAAGAGATTCACCACCGGAGAGGAGATTATCACCGAAACAGAGGCCTATTTTGAGGACCTTCCAAAAACGTATTTTTCGGATGGAATCAAAAAATTAAAGGAACGTTAGATGAAATGTTTTGATCTAAAAGGAGACTATATTGCGAAATAAAACTTGTTTTTTCCGTACAAATCATCCTTGCTTCATTTTCCACGGAATTTTCAAACGGCCCTCTATTTAATCAATAAAAGTCTTTGCGGTGCGTTTTCTTTGGTTTTACATACTTTTTCTTCGTGTAGCGTTTTTGTCACCTTCATTTATTAAGTGCGGATTCACCATAATATTTATCGCGCTTTAGTTTTGTTTCTTTCGCACTTTTGTTACGCAAAAAGTAATGTTTAATGAAGGCACGACATTCTTAACACCCTACCTAAAGTTGTTTTATTTTCAACACTCTAACAGCACTATTCATTGAAAGATCCATCTAAATTTATGACGTGTTAATCTTATTTTTGCCTCCCTTCCAAAATTTTATGCATTACATACATTTGAAGGGTGTTGGTGCCGTCACTTGGAGACCGGCAGCATCTTGAATGCCGTAATAATTTTTATTCAACCTTTGCTCTTTAAGCTCAGACACAAAATTAAGACAAAATGCAAAGTCAAGACACGAACCATTTGCTTCGTTTTTGAAGTTAAGTTCTTAAGACGCTTTGAGCCCTTCTAAAGAGATGATTTGTTTCGTTTTTTATTTAGTTTTCTGGTAACAAAATAATGCCAACAAACTTAAGATTTACGTGTTTTTGGCGGGAACAAATAATACAAGTATTATTGAAATTTATGACAACCTGGGGACGACAGAGGTTGAAAATCAATTTTTTTGTTGTTCTGTTTTTAGAACTTTTCTGGTTCAAAGTCTAAAAAATTGATTTTTTCGACCTCTTTTAAAAATTACTAAACTTCAACTCATGCGTTTAACTAAAAAATAATTTTTTTCAACACATCAAAATTTCATAAAAAAAGTTGCTTAGATTTGCTCAAATCAGAAAAAAAATTTAAAAGTTATTAAAATTATATTCATAAACTCATAGTTTTAATAAAAAAGACGTCTTTATACGGGTTTTACTTATGATTTTCGACGAGATCATGAATATATAGGTAATAATTTTTATCAAATTAATGTAATAAAATTTAAACAAATGCCAAAAAACGGTTTTTTTTGAGGATATCTCAGAAAAAAAAGTAAATTAAAAATAAAAAAATTTAAAGGACCGAATGTTAAAACAAGAACAATTTTTGGTAGAATCGGACAAGTTTTAAACTTGTTATCGTCGTCGTGTACCCAGTTGCTTTTGTATTGTCATAAATGAGTCGCGGGTATGGGGCATATATAAAAGTAACGAGTATTTCGCTACTTTAAGCTCTATCTTTTAAGTCAAGACACAAAATAAAGACAAAGTGCAAAGTCAATACACGAACCATTTGTTTTGGGAGTTTGGGTTTATTCGTTACTAGCAGAGCAAAGACTGTCAAAAAACTTTTTCGTGATTTTTATTTTGTTCAGAGCAATAAGAGCGGATTGATCGAGTTTTTGTTTTCACTCATAGCACAACAAAAGTGCTCTCGATGCAAGTCTATGTGCTCTGTATCAAACGTTCGAGTCCTTAGAGCATATATAAAAATTCTATCTGCCACACTTATATGATGTTACGTACCTTTAGACAGAAATAAAGACAGAGTGAAAATCAAGGCATGAACCACTTATATCGATTTTTATTTAATTTGCTGGTACGAAAAACCTTGAATTCTCGTTTCTCTTTTCATGAAATTCTAAAATATATTCTGGGAATTTTAAAGATGTCCTTAAATTCATGAAATTTTTAAGAAATTTTTCAAATAAAGTAAAAATGAAAGTTATTTTTTCGAAAAGAGCTCAAAACGACCTCTCAAAATTTTTAAATCAGCGTGTTGAAAATAAATGAAATTTTTAAAATGTCTTGTTTTATAAATACAAGGTGCACATTAGAAAATATTTTATAGCCTTTTTTAATACAATACTGTTAAGGAGATATAATTCCACTTTTATTTCTAAAAACTAGATGATGAAAATCTAAAAAATTATTTTTTTTAGCTCTAACTTTAAGTCTAAAGTAGTTTTTTGTCGTCAATTTTTTTCTAAGATGGTGCCTGTTTCTGTATGAAATCTGATGTAATGAGTCAGCCTCTTTTATTCAATTTTTTGTGTCCACATTGGAAAAGAATTTTTAAATAAAATTGTTATAAATAATACAACAAAGACTGCTGCCTGCTTTTAATACTTTATGTCATAAAATAAAGCACTCAAAAAGTACTGTAAAAATCTTCATAATAAATTTTTTTGTCTTAAGTTTTTGTTTTTATTGCCTCAAACTTGTTGAGCCGCCATCGCTTAATGTATGCATTCCGCATGTTAAGCATTAAAAAGATTCACTTTTAATGGCTGTGATTATTTTGAAAGCTTCTGATATAAACATTTAATATTTGAGCCAAATATGTACAAAAACCGCTGCCGCGTGTTGAGGTCGAACTGTTGATTGAGTGTGTAAGAGTTGGCTGTGGGTGGTTGGGCGTTTCAACGCACGTGTGTCATAAGTGCGTGTGAGTGTGCGTGTATTTTTAAGCTGTTGCTTTTTGTTGTGTTTGTTAATCGTTGTCAGGTATTTGTTTATATGAATTGAACATTTGATTTAATTTTGAACAATTAGATACACATACAAATATATACACACACACACACACACACACACACACACACACATGTAAGCTATATAGTTTCAAACAAATATGGCGTACATAATCATGTTTGAAATTTATGCGTTAAGCTTTCACTGTTTTTTTCACTTTTTTATAATTATAAATTGTTTTTCTTCTCTATTTTCTGCATATTTGCGTTATTATTTTTTGAGCTTATGCAGGTTTTTTGTTATTTCTTGTTGTTGTGCGATCAATTTAATTGCTAACCTAAGCTGCAGTTTTTTTATTTGGGCGGAGTCGTTATACGCGCACGTTTTTTGCATATTTAATGCACTGCAGAGCGGGTGTTTTAGTCACAACAATAACAAAAACCTAAACAAAACCATACCACATACCAAAAATGGAGCAAATATCATGGAATAATGTTGTTTTTGTTCGATGAAACTTGCACAGATTTTGACTTCATTGTTGTTGCCTGATGTTTTGATAAAAAGTTTTGTAATTTTGCTGAGATTTAAGGTGTTGGCATAACCGTTAACACAAAATGAGCTAAAACAAAAACAAAACCCATAAAATTAAATCCACTTTAACACATGATGTAATCAATGGAAAAGCTCTGTTTACCATTTGTTACTTGCACTCAATGGATTTTATTATTGAATTAAGATTAAGAGATAAAATAATATCTAATGCCAACACGCACACGCTCATGAAGTTTGGCCAAAATGAGACTATATTAACCTAAATTCGCGTTGATGAGCCTTGTATATTATAAACAGAAAATTTAAATTTTTATAAATATAAATATTTAATAGTTATTGCTTTGATTTGTTGGGCAGATTGTAGAGATATCTGGAATAGTTGCAGTGTAGAGATATGCACTGAAAAGAAAACTAAGAACTGTTCGAATTATTATGTTTTAATGTGAAGTAATAAGAAATCAGAAGCATTCTGCTTTTATTTTCGGTAGAGGTGTTTATTTTACGAGACCAATCGTAAATATTTTTTTATTGATTCCATTTATTCGAGAGTAGCTACAGTGTGTTCAAGCAGATCGTACCCGACGTATTGTATCGAAATATTTGAGGTATCGATAAGATGTGATTAATTTATTAATGGTTACTCTATTGTGAATTGCACACACACTGAAATTTTATTGTGAACCGTAGACATATTTAATAAAAATCTAGTTTAACGAGATGAGTCGCGTTCGCAGAACCTTTTGAAACGATATTTTTCTGCAGCTATCAAAAAGGTTAAAAAAATGTCCTTTCGAAAAAAATCGAAGAACTTTGTTAAGAAGTGTAGTCAGCACTTTGCTGTGCAAAAAAATCTGGATGACCTACCAAGTGGTGGTGTTTCGAGAAAGTGTTCAAAAAAGGAGGGTTTGGAAACTTAGCGTCTTTTCGATGTTAACCCACACTTATCGCTTCGCAAAGCTCGAGAAAAGTTATGCAAAAGAGGAATAAATGTGTCCATTAAAGCAATAAAATGTTCTGCTTGGAATCAGGAAAAATGGAACAAGAGTAACACAACAACTTTTGACGCAAAAGCAAATAGAAAAGCGGCAAGTCTAGTCAAATAAACAATCGGAGCTCAGTAGTGTTCACGGACGAGTCTTGTTTTTGGGTGTTCAACACAATTAGACATGCTTGGTAAGAAAAAGGGAATTTTATAATTCAGCGAACAGTCAAACAGCCAGCAAAACTCAATGTTTGGGGCTGCTTCTCGGAGCGTGGCTTAGGAAAACTAATTGTGTTCAAGCAGAATCTGGACGCACAATTTATGACTAAAATATACCAACGTGGGTTCCTTCCTTCTGTAACTAAGTGGTTTGGAATGAATACAAAAAATTGGACACTTCAAAAGGCTAACGATTCAAAACACCGCAGTCGCGGTGTGTTCTGCTTGGAACCAGGAAAAATGGAATAAGAGTACTTGATTGACCGTCCCAGTCACCGGATGCGAATCCAATAGAAAATGTTTGGGCAATTATTAAGCTTAAGCTCCGAAAAGATAATATAAAAAGAATTCACCAGCTTGAGTGCCAATTTCAGGCCAGCGTTTAAAAACTTCAAGAACTTGTCACTTTCTTTGCTGCTGCTTAAACTTATACTTCTTAAAATTGTGCTGTCGCAATCAAAGCAAAAGCAAAAAGCGATGGCCGATAAACTGCAAAGCACAAAGTCGACTGCTGACAACTTCGACAGTTTTTGCTTTGACTGACTGCAACTGTCGCTGAATTCCGAAGTTGAAGCAGCAGCATCGTTTTCGCTTCGGTTAAAACGATGTTAAAAACGAATTAAATCCTTCCCGGCATGAAGTTGCATTGAATTAAATATAAACATGCAGAACAAACAGGCAAAGTTTCAGCAGTGGAAGCTGGTTAAGTCACAGAAAAGTCACGGCAGTAGGCTGGAACAATTGTTTTTTTAAAAAAAAGCGAAAAAGCTATTAATATATTTTTCTCCCTAGATGCAGCAATGACGACACAATGGCAATCAGCGTGGAACCAGGGATGACATATCTTATCCTTTTCTTCACCTACATGCCCAAAAAAGATTCGAACCCACCAGGGCAAAAAGTCCGCAAGTTTGCAAATCTCGTTGACACAAGCAGCACATCCCTGGTTATCGGTAGCGACGCTAATGCTCATCACTCACTATGGGGCAGTGCCGTCATCATAAAAAGGGGTGGGTCTTTTTTCGAATTGATCCTTTTCTACAGATCTTATTTTATATAAAATAGGCAATAGGCCAACTTTTCCGAATATAATCAGGGAAGAGATAATCGACCTAGCCTTAGCGTGTAATAGGGAACAGGTCATTGTAAACAGCTGGGAGGTGTCACGAAAAAAGTAGTTTTTCGATCACTTTAAGATGCTCTTTAGTAATTACTGCGACCCTCATATAATAAAATAATTTAGGAACCCTGTCAAAACTAACTGGAAAGTTATCAGTAACAATGATGCAAATCTAGATATAGATTCTTTCTTCCACGATGCATCTATTGACAATGCAGTCGAGTTAATCACGAAAGAAATTAAAAGGGCTTTCAAGAAATTTTGCTCCAAGTCTCAATGTCGTAAGTCAACCTGAGCAAGCTGGAAGCCAACCGGCCTTAAGAAGATACGAACGCAGGTAAAAATCTTTACCAGAAAGCTATTTTAAACAAGCTAGAGCAGGGCTGGATAAACTATAGATGCATGTTAAATGCCTACATGGCCAGCCACAGAAGTAAGAACAGCAAAGTGAACATATGAGACAGATAACTGTGAGTCCATTGAGGACATAAGTGCAGCTGCCAGACTTCGTTAGATGCTATCTAAAGACCTTTCAGTCCCAGGATACCCAAGAAGGCCTGGCGGATTATGGCCAGAATCCAGCCAAGAAACACTATCGCTGCTTATGAAAACTCATTTTCCGAGTTGCAAAGATCCAGATTAAAACGATACTACCAGCAACTTAGAAGTGTTAAAGAATCTTAGCATAACTTTACTAGAACCTTTACAGGAAATCCCATTATGACAAACTTAACAAGGTCAAACGCCTTGATAATATCTAGCAACACTGCTGCTCTCACCGAATAAGTAAGCGGATTGGTTTAATTTTACGGTGAAGAACGGTAAAGAACGGATTTTTGCTCTCCAGGTAGCTTATGAAATGCAAGTTAGTAACGTTCTCTATAAATTTATGAGTCTCTTTGAGTCAGTAATGAACAGGATTTGTGGCATAGCCCTTGTTTTGTACTGGCTGGACGTTTGCCACCTCCCAACAAGTAGAGAATACCTCTGTAGACAAGTAGAGAATACCACTGTAGGATATGTTGTGAAGGTTGCGCAAAGACCGAGCCAGAGTGACATGCTTTAAGAAAAATTTTTGGTTTGTCAGCTGAACAGGAGGCTTTGTTGACGTTGACGAAATTTGCGAGGACTTTCTTTACTGCTCTTGTTCGAAAATATATGAACTACATGGAAGAGTACTTACTTTTAGCAAAGCATGTTGATTTCCTTCCGGGATTGCTTTCCGGGATTGAAGAATTTTTTGCAAATAATTCAGCCAACTTTTGCTTTTTGAACCAAGTGGGTAATGATTTTGTCATAATTTAAAAGAGTTGAAATAGACGAATATGTCTGATTTTTAGCCCTTTCAACAAATGACTAAACGTTTTTGCTCCTTCTGGACAGAGAAGAAACTTTTCTCTTACGCAAGTTTTGTGAAGAAACTTTTCGTGCTCTTAAAATGAACTATAGTCATTCCTAGTCACGATGCGAAGTTTCTTTGTATAAGCATTCTTGTTTGAAAGCCAATTCTGTAAGATTTTTCTTTGCCCCTGACTGCAATTCCAATTCAAGCCTTATTTAACCAGAAATAGTCTTTTGGTTAAATGTAAAGTAACTTCCTGTTTCATAATAGATTTAGATTTGATGTTCCCAACCACTTTATTTCCAAAGTTTAACCATAAAAATAATGTACTAGTGTATTTTGTTTCAAGAAATGCAATGAAAGTAATAATCTTATTTTGTCCTAACTTGACTTTAACGGTTATTCCTTGGCAACATATAAAAGTAATAACGTCTTACAAATTCTTTCAATACAAAAAATAAACATGCAATCTGGATAGAAATGGTGACTTTTAGCATGATGTTCATAATTCTATTGTGAACGCAATATATTTCAAAACATGATCGCTTGGCATTTATAAAAAGCTTATAGATTATATCTATAAAAAAAGGAAGACAATTAAGAACAAGGAATATTCCGATTTCATCAAATATCCATTAAAAGAGTACAACCGAACGTGAACCATCTATAGAACTCCAACATCTCAAAATTGATATCATATATGTATACATTTATATTATTAATCCACTTTATAACCGTAATTTCTATCTCAAAGTCGACTTACACTGACCTGAAATAATTCCTTAATTTTGTTCAAAAACCATTTCAGAACAATTTAGTGGTTAAGAACTCAAATCGACTTATGCGACAGTAACAACGTTAATCTATGCTCACCCACAGCATAGTAGTGATATCCAAAGTGGCGCTACGTTGCACTACCAATCATCGATAAATTGCGATTATGGCCAATCGTTGAAATAGCTTAAACATTTGCTTAAGTATCGATTGAAAATGAAAAAAATGTCACATATTGTACATGAGGAGCTGGTATCAAACAATACAACAACGTGAAGACAAAATAATTTTTCAATTTAAATTTCATTTAAAATTTTTGCAGTTAAGACAACGATTTACCATAGCTTTATGTGCTGTACCAAGAATTTCAATTGGCAAAGTAAATCGCTGATGATGGCAACCCAGCAGGAATGTGTGGGGTGTGGGTAGTTCGCTAGCGCGTTGAGCACCAACTATACAACTGCACAGTGGCTGAAGAGTAGCTAGTAAAGAAGCCGCTTATAGTGTAGCATAAGAACGTGCCAGGCATGGTTAAACGGTATAGAGCGAATGAACATAGCAAGTCAACGACTGAATTGCTATGAGAAGCATGTAAGACGCGCCAGTCAACCAACAGGCCAGCCAGCTGCGGACATGGCTGGACACGCAAAGTTCGACACACGCAGAAATGCAAATTGTGTTGAGTGTGATGCACGTATGTATGGCGGACTGGCTGGCTGGCTGGCTGGCTGGCTGGGTAGTAGTTGTGGGCGACGTTGTTGTGATTGCAACATAGGTGTGTGGTCTGAAGTTAGGATTATGTGTTGAAGAGGGCTGCAGAGACAATGATTTGGGCGACAATATGAAGACATTATCCGCTTTATAAATACACCAACGAGTTAGGAAGTGCGTCTCATTATTGAACGAACAACGGACGCGGTGTGACACACACACATACACAAAAAAAATAACAAGTGCGGTAAAGTACGGTTACAAAATAAAAAAAAACGGTTAAATTGTATAACGCGCTGGCTGGAAGTGAGTGAGCCGTGAGTTGAGTTTGCGTAACCAAAATGAAAGCGAAAGTTTTAATCTACGTGTTGATGACGCTGGCCGTCTTGACGAGGAGTAGCAAAGCCGTTAGAATCAATGTAGCAGAAGAAGAAGAAGACGCAGCGGATAAAGATAATAAAACGCAGCATGCGGATAATAAAGAATATGAGGATAAATCGGCGGCTGAGGACAGTGTGGATAACGAGATTAGTGCGAGTGAGTCTCAAAAAGAGGTCACAGCACATGCGGCAACTCAGAGCAACAAGGAGGTGCACAAACGTGGCATTTATTATAATGGTGCAGGTCTAGGTGCTGCCTCTTTGTCGTCTGCACACAGCTATTGGCCCAAATCATATGCTTCGCACTATGGCTATGCTGGTCATGCGCATCTAGGACTGCCCACATCTTATGCCTCATTCGCTAGTGCACCTGCTTATGCCACGGCACATGCACCGTCGTTCCTGAGACATTCCACAGGAGGCTTACACTATAAGAGTGCCTTCGGTTTGGCTGCCGCTGCTCCTCATGCTGTTTCCACTCTTGCTGCACTACCGCATGCGCACACATTGCCTCATGCACACACATTGCCTCATGCTCACGCCTATGCACCTTCAGCTGGTGCAACGCCTTATGTGCTGCGACCTGGCGGTGCTGTAGTGCAATCCTACAGCGTCAACTATCCGCAATACTACAAGAAACCAGCGCTAGCAGTGCAGCCCGTGCAACCCGTGGCCACAGTACAGCCTGTCACGCCTGTGCAGCATCTGACGCCAGTGCAACACTTCTCTCCAGTGCAACATGTTGAGCCTGCGCACGCAGTACAACCTGTTCAACATTTTGAACCTGTTCAACCCGTTCAACATTTCCCATCCATTCAGCATTATCAACCCGTTCATCATGTTCAACCCATTGAACCATTTCAACATGTTCAGCCAATTCAACCTGTACAACACGTTCAGCCAATTCAACCTTTGCAGCACATTCAGCCCTTTCAACCTGTTCAACATGTTCAGCCCATTCAACCCATTCATCATGTAAACCCCGTTGTGCAAGTACAACCTCCACAGCCCGTTCAAACTGTACAACACATTCAACCTTTTCATCATTATTTCCAGACGACATTTTTGCAACCCGCACCAACAGCACCTGCCGTACCAGTAGCACCTGCTTTCCCAGCTGTGCCAATAGTTCCAGCCATACCTACTGTGCCAGCCGTCCCAGCTGTGCCTACAGTTCCCGCTGTACCAACACTTCCTGCCTTCCCTGCTTTGCCTAATTTCCCCGCCTTTCCTGGGTTTCCTGCTTTCCCAACATTCCCTGCAAGACCAGCACCACCTGCAACAGCTCCACCAACAGCACAACCACTGCCACCAGTTCCTACAGTGCCAGCTATTCCCACCATACCAACGATTCCTAGCATTCCAACTGTGCCAACCATACCTGTGGCACCCGTTAATCCCGTCTTTGCCATTGGTGTTCAACCCACACGGCCCCAAAATAGACCGACCTTTATTAATTTTCCCTTCCAGCCCAATTTTGAAGCTCAATTTCCTCCCGGCGTATTTCCCATTGCAGGACCAAATCGTCCTGACTCTGGCAGCGCAGAAGCTGCGCCACAAATTCCAACGACTGCGCGACCAAAACCACGACCACGACCAACACCTACGCCAGAGCCTGAGTCTGAGCCAGAGCCAGAATTACCCAGCGAACTGCCAACACAGGAACCTTGGAAACCCATTTTCTACCAACCACCAACGACAACTGCCACACCTGCCGTGCTGACGCGTCCATCGAACACTTTATTGCCACCCTACGGCAGCTCGCCTGCTGAAGGTAGGCCATTATTTTTTATATTAACAACAGTACAAATGTTAGCTTAACCTTTTATCAAACCAATTCTGTTTTTAGGTTACCTGCCACCTGCACATCAATTTCAGCAACAAGAAAATCACTATCATCAACAACAAGAACTTCATTATCATCATCAACAACAGCACCAACATCAACAGCAACATATTGAACCCAGGCAACCTCATCTACAATCCGGCAACATTTTCGATAATCTCAGCGATGCAGAGATTGAGCAAATCTTTGCTCAGGCCAATTTAGCGGTACAACAAGAAGAGCAACAACACCAACATCAACAACAACAACACAATCGAAATCAACATCAAATACACAATCATCAACAAGGTTATAACTATTAACATTGTTGGTTAAGAGTTGCCACTCTTGATAACATTGCACGTAACTTTATCTAGTATTATAAGTTTGTTGTAGAAATGTTGGTATTATTATTTTGTATTTATATAATTGCGTACAAGTATAAATTTAAGTAAGAATTGTTTGAAGCTTTAAATAAATAAATCTATTCAATAACTAGGCATGAGGGAGGCGATTATTGAGAAGTTAGAACATAGAGGTGGCCGTGGGTGTGCATGCTTAGTGTGTGGCGTGCTAACCAATGGATTCCGAGTTCGAACATCAGCTCGGGCAAAAGATTTTTTGCAATTTTTTGCAATGTCATGCTAATTTTCTTACTGATGTGCTTCAAACTATCAACAGTGTTCGTTCAATGTGGGTCGATATTTAGTTATTAGGAGTCATTTTAATCAATCCATATTATCAGAATAAAATTAAATTCTCAGACCTTTTTTCAAAGGAATCAGCCGACAAGTTCTAATGAATGCCCTTGTTTTCAATTGTTTCCGGTATTCAATTGCCGTTACGCCACACAAAATTAAATATTTTTCTTGAGAGACATGACCAGTGGCCTACTTTATATAAGTGACATGTTTTAAAAATGAGTGCTTTACTTTGGAGAAACGATTTCAAGTACTCGAAGTTAATGTGTAGACATTTAATTTTAGGTTAGATTCAATTTCAATTGGTCTTCTGACTCTTTGTCTAGGTCGCGACATTGAGCTCACCACAGCCAGCACAAAACTGCCCGAAGGGCCAGCCCACGATAGTTTCAGATTCGCCCAAGAAATTTTTGGAAGATGAATCACTTTTATTGAATGCGTAATTTTCGAAAAATTTCAAAATCTTCCTTCGCTCATTCCGGCGATCGTTGGAAGATTGATCGTGTTTTGATTGCCCAAGTGATGAAACGCGATTGACGAAAAGTTTTCTAAATCTTCTTTCGCTCATTCCGACGCTCATTGGAAGATGGATCGCTTTTCGATCGTCCAAGGGATGAAAGCGCATTTAAAAAATTTTCAAAATCTGCAAAATCAAAATATTGAATATTTTTTAAATTTATCATTGGAATACGAAGCATGCTCCGAAAAATCGTTAAAATTAATAAAAAAGTTGAACTTTTAAAAAAATTCATTAAATTGGTATTGGGATAGGAAAACGTCTGTCGTGCTCGCTAGCTTAAACTTAACACAACTTTTAACCTTAAACAACGATGCTTGACAAAAAATCGCTATGGACCCCTAAAAGCAATTTGTTTGGCACTCTTGTCGAATTGAATTGCTTAAGGCCTCTTCTGCCGATTCGTGTGTGAATCGCTCAAGACTCTTCTCGGCGATTCGTAGGCAAATTTTCTCGGCGAATCGCTTAAGACTCGCTTAATGACGAATCATTCGCGGCTCTTAGTAGCGAATCACAAAAAGACTCCTCTCGACGATTTGTCGGCGAATCATCCAGTCGAATCGCTTAAGACTTCTCTTGCCGATTCGTCGACGAATCTTCCCGCATCTTGGTCAAGTCTTTGAGTAATTTTTCGAAAAGAAAATGTAAAAACTTTTCTTTAAGGAGCATATGTCAGCAGTTTTCGCAATTGTTTTTTTTTTGTTGGTTTGGGTCAAGGTTGATTTATTTAAGGTTGCGTACATTTTTTGACGCATCCTTATTTTATGTAAACAAAAATATTTTGACGTTTGCAGAGTAGGGTTTTGTGCTGCTCGAGAAAAAAAAGTATTTTTCAGAGTTTTGTGCAGTTTTCTGTTTTATTGTGTGCACACTAAGTCAAGATGTGTTAAAATTTTGATTTTTGTCAAAATTGGAAGTAAAAGTGGTTTTTACGATCACCGTTGTACAATGCAATGAAAGTTTCGAATATGAAAATATTTATTTGGTCTGTCTTTCTTGATTTTCTTAATATATATGTATTTCATTAAACCTTTTTTAGGGCATAGTACTGAAATCCTTCAATCAAAACTAAAATTATGGTGGTATATCAAACTCAATGACTTAATTTTATCAGGACATCCGAATAAAAAAAGGACCAATAAAAGTACTAAAAAAAAAATTTTAGTATTCTATTTACCAAATAGTACTACAAAAAACTGCCAATAGTATTATATTCAGGCAACCGTGTCAGTTCTTTACTCAAATGACTACGCTCTTTTGCTCTCATTTCAAAATAAGGGTGCCGAAATGAGAAAACGTCAAAAATGTATGCAACCTTATATACATAAGCCTTGGGTTTGGGTAACATATTTTTAATTTTTTTGTGAAATTTCCATAAATTTTTTAAAAAACGCTTCATGACTTTGAAAAATTAAAAAAAAAAAATAAAACATATAATGAAACATATAATAAATATTGATTTCACTCTTGTCGTTCCAAATTTAAAGGGGTTTAAAACTTTGTAACCGTTCGTTGAATCGTAAAATCGTTGAGAAAATTAAAATTATATAACCTAAATGATAAAAAAAAAATTGCCAAAACTTCGGATTTATGTACATTAAAGTAAAGTTTTGAAATATGTTTTCCGAAAAAATTGCTCAAAGACTGAGTTTAATTCTTACAAAACATACATATTTAAACTTTGTGGGTTAACTTTGTTTAAATCTCAATTTTTAAATTTGTGAATTTTTCGAAAGTTAAAATTTTAAAAGTAAAGTTTAAAAGTTTGGTTTAAAAAATGAGTCATAAGCCCAAAAATTGAATTTTAAATTTAAACTAAAATTTTCCACTGTATATTTTCGTTTTGTCCTATATTTTTCGTTTTGGTCGTTATACCCTAAACCTGAAAGGTCTGGGTATATTAACTTTGTGGAAACGTTTGTAACGTTTATAAAATGAAGTTAGTCCGGTATAGAAAAGTACATATATTCTTGATTATAGTCACCTCATGAGTGGAGCTATCCATGTCCGTCCGTCCGTCCGTCTGTGTGTTGTCCGTAAACACAGGATAAGAAGAAGGAGTCGAGATAATTGGATGAAACTCGGCACACATGGTCACATGAACCCAAGGATCTGCACTATTGCTAATATTTTTTTTTTGGAATGCACCCACGGACACGCCTACCTCTTATACAAGACAAAAATTAAAAACTGCATAAATAAGCTTATAATTAACCTACAACAATAAAATTAGGTATTTGTGTATTATGTATGAAAACAAAAGTGACTTAAAAAAATGGGTGCCATCCGCCCACGAACACGCCCACCTCCCATACAACCAAATATGAAAAACTCAATAAATAAGCTCATGTTTAACGTACAGAGATAAATTTGGTACGTATATATTTTATATCAAAAAACAAAGACGTCTTCAAAAATTGGATGCCATCCACACAGGGCCACGTCCAACCCAACAATTCAAAACTCAATAAATAAGGTAATGTGTAACATACGGAGATAAAATTTGGTATGCATGTTATTTCTAAAAAACAGAATATGATTTTGAAAAATGGACGTCATTAGCCCACGGACACGCCCACTTCCCTTACAACACAAAAATTGAAATCGCAATAAATAAGATTGTGATTGACCTACAGAGATTAAATTTGGTACGTTTGTATTTTATAACAAAACGAAGATGGTTTTGGAAAATAAGTGTCATCCGTCCACAAACACGCCCACCTCCCATACAACCCACAATAGCAAAAATACTATAAAGGCATTAACATGTGAGCTACAGGAATAAAACTTGATATTTTTAAAAATTTTTGTAAATTTTCCATCAAAAATCAAATGCATACAAAATATGGGCTTCATCCGCTTACGGACACGCCCATTTTCAATATTATTATTGTATTTTGAAAAAGTAGGTTTAGGATATTTCATAGTCGGGCTAGACTGACTTTAGACTTTCTTTACTTGTTTTAGATATGAATTTTGGTTCCGAATATAAATTCAGAGAGACAACCGTGATCGCAATATAAAAGGGTTTATCATATAAGAGCTTCCTACTTTCTTTTCTTAATAAAATACATTAAAATCAATCAATCGGTTCATACAACTCAATGTTTAGAAATTTCTTATTTCTTATTTAATGATTTAATATTCAGCAATAATTAGAAATGCAAATCAAATCAATTTGAATTGATGATTATGAATTCTTATATAGCATTCACACATGTTTTTAACCCAAACGTTAATCAGTTTAACCCAAGCGTAAATCAGTTTAAACCAAACGCAAATCAATTTAACCCAAAGGCATGTCAGTTTAACCTAAATGCAAATCAAATTAACCAAAACGCAAATCAAATCAATTTGCGTTTGGGTTAAATTGATTTGAGCTTAGCTTAAACTGCTTGCGTTTAGTTTAATTTCTTTTGCATTTTGGTTAATTTCATTTGCTTTTGGGTTAAACTAATATGCGCTTGGGTTAAAATTATTTGCGTTTGAGTTTAACTGATTTGCGCTTGGGTTAAACTGGTTTGCGTTTGGTAAATGAAGTAAATGTGCGAATGCTATATCAGCATTCATATTCAGGCAAGTCATGAGCTTGGGTTGAATTGATTTACTTTTAGTTTAATTTCTTTTGCGTTTTGGTTAATTTCATTTACGTTTGGGTTAAACTTACTTATATGCGCTTGGGTTAAAATGATTTGCGTTTGGGTTAAACTGTTATGCGTTTGGGTTAAATAAATGTGGCAATGCTATGTCAGCATTCATATTCATGCCAGTAATTGTTAGAAGCTAAACTAGGTTTATAAACTATCCCCGTGCTAATAGCATACTTCATTTACTACGGATACGTAAGTACGTTTTTTCCAATTTTCAAGTTCCACTCCCATGATTTTGCATTTCAAAGCAGGATTCATGACAGCCTTTGTTTTTTGTAGCCATATATAATTAAAGCGAGGTCTACATACACATGCCTACAACTTGCCTTCGTTTCATTGGCTTGTGACAGGCTGCTGGATACTACCACACCACCAGGTGAAGTTCGAGCAAGGTATCGTGTAATGATGACCGACTTTGTTTTTGCCCAAAATGTAAGAATTGGAATTGGTTGATATATGGTTTTAAGAAGACTGTGCCAAATGCCACACGGGACGTAAGACCATGGAGCTATTGTGAGGCGAGTTTGGTGAACAATTATTCTCACGTTTTGGAGCAGGTCAATGGCCGCCATGATCATGCGATATGGCCCCACTAGACTTTTTTTTGTGAGGCTCCGTGAAGTTTCTCGTGTACAGCGACAATTGCAGCCCTGGAAGACAACATTACAGTTGCCAATGGTGAGGTACCGGTCGAAATGCTGGAAAAAGTATGCCAAAATATAAAATTACGGATGAAATGGCAGGCATTGATGAAAATAAATATATAATTGACTTTAGTAAATTTTCGGTTTTTTTTCAATTTTCAAAAACCAAAACTTTTAAAAAGTCACTCTTTATAGTATGTAAGTGCATGAGTTTAATGCATTTTCGACTCTTGTGTTATGAACGACTGTATTTTCGATTTTTGTCGACTCTTGTATTATGAACTATTTTTGCTACCCTTATATTGGTACGTGGATTATATGAATTTCGGTCACTAAACTCATGAAATAGTTTTCGTTTTTCTTGTCTTCATACATGAGGCTCTAGCACTTTTATCACTTATTTCATGAACTGTTCTTGTGCTCTTCGTATTTGTACATGAATATTATTCAGAACAGTTATGAAAGATACTTATTCTTCTTGGATTTTTTCATGGCGTCTACAAACTTTTTTATAGGTTCATGTATATTATACACATATTTTATGAACTTTAAACACTAGGCTTATGAAATATTCATGTGCTCATGGTTTTTTCTTTTGTGTATTTTTAATGTTAATATTTCGAATATTTGATTTTGTTTTTTATTGAGGATTTTTTTTTGTTTTCTTAAAGCACCATAAAAAAGGTCACCAAAATTAGTTAAATATTTTTTAAAAAAGCTTTTGCGATGTAACGAACTTTGAAAAAGGTCACAGCTTTTAAATTTTTGCTCATATTTTCTTGCTAAATGGTATGAATTAAGCACATTTAAAAAAAGTTTGAATTGATAATAATTAAAAAATATTGTGGGTTAAACAATTTTATGGCATGCTTATTTATTTTTTTTTAGATTTTTTGTATGTTAAGGCATAATTACATTGCTCAGGACAAAATACCATTTGTCCCAAAATGTTAAAGTAAAAGAAAATGTGACCCGCAACAAATTATTTTCAAATATCTACTCAATATTCTATGGCTATACCGAAAAACCATTGACGCATGTATAACGACTGTAAAACCTTCATTTGCTGCAAATATATTTTTTCTTTTATGATCAAATTGTATAAAACATATCCTGCTGGCTCATAACAAAAGCTTTGTACATATATATATATTGCATTTTAATGCTGCCGGTGTTAGCTGGCAACATACTAGCCAGTTTTACTCATCGGCTCATAGAACGCAGACGCGTTATAGCATAAAGCTTTTCATTCATAAATTCCGGCATTTGTGGCGCTGGGCATAAACAAACAGACACCCATGGAGAAAAAAAATATAAGGAAACAATCACATAAAAGCTCTGACCGTGCTGTTGGCGATACGTTGTTGACAGCAGCACTGCTGCTCCAGTTTATTTGCATCTGTCAGCGTGTTCGAAAGTGTGCGGAGCTTGAGTGTCGAAGAAAACGCGATCTTCTGCGTTTGTTCAAAATTGTTGACGTTTGACGCACGCCTTCAAGTTCGGTCGCAGGCAACCACGGTGCTAAAGCGCGCCAAATTGTACTGTGAATATTTTATAACATAAAAAAATAAAACAAAATTAAATTTTGCTATAAATTTATATCAGTGTTAAGTGCTGATGGAAAAAAAATTATAATTTGAATATAAAACGAAATAAAGTTAATTCGTGGCAGTGAAAAAAAAGTTAATTCAGTTCAAACAAAGTAATAAGTTTTTGTTATATTCGCATCAAAAAAAAAAAAAATAATTATATACAAACAAGATTTTTTTATTGGCAATGAAAGCAGAGCTAGCGTGAAATAAGCTATGTGGTGCAGCCCATTGATGTTTTTACAAGGTGATCAATTTTTTAAAAAAATTTTAATGGAAAAAATATTTTCAGCATAAAAAGTGGTTTTTTATTTTTTTTTCAAGTTTAAATTTTTTTTTTAAATATATAACATTTTTATAACAGTTTTCTTTTATAAATTTAAAAGAATTAAAGCCAAATTGATATGCCTTATTTTGTAAATTTTCATATAATTCATTAAGTGTTTATTTTTATGGAAAATATATTTTGAACAGGGACCGTATCGGTTATGGTTTTTATCGAAAACAGTCAAATATTAACTGTTATTTTTTAACTTTTATTTTTTCCGACAAAAATAAAAGTTATTGTGTGCCTTATATTTTTTCGGGAAATTATAATAGTCACTTATAACTTTTATTTTATCGGTCAAAAATAACAGTTATTTTCTGCCTTTTATTGTTTCGGTCAAAAATATCAGGCAATCTTTGTTTTTTCAAAGGCTGTTTTATCGACTAAAAAACTATTGATACCATTATTTTCGTCTCATCGGTGCGCACAATTTACAATAGGTTTTTAATTGGTCAAGGGGTCTTTAAAAAATTGCAAAGTGCCTGATATTTTTGACTGAAAAAATTAAAGTCACAAAATAACTGTTATTTTTGACCGATAAAATAAAATTCAAAAGTAACCGTTATTTTTGTCCGAAAAAATAAAAAGCAAAAAATAACAGTTAATTTTTAATTTTATAGAATCAGTCGAAAATTTAAAAAGCACTTAATATTCGTGAAGCTAAGGCCATTTGTATCATAATGGTATAGTTGAAAAAGTCCTTCGACAATTTTTTCATTGTATCTTTTTCATTTAAATATTGAAAAATAACAGTTATTTTCGGTCCCTGTTTTTGAACCAAGTTTTCACTTTCTTAACATTATTTTGTAAATTTTCATAAAATTTATTTAGTGCTTATTTTTATAAAAATTTTTTTTTTTTAACCAGTGTTGCCAGAGCGAAAAACTGAAATTTAGCACTATTTGCAAAAAAAATTTACCGCATTTGGAGAAAATATACCTTTTTCAAAAAAACAAAATTATAAAATTTTTAAAAACCGTCATAATTCACTTAACTAACTCCACTAGAAAAGTTTTCGTTACAAGTCTGTAAAATTTATTTTTTTCTATGACCAGCGGAATTATTTTCTTTCAAACAACTACATGCACACTGAACCAACAAAAAAGTACACAATACTTGTGTATTTTACATGAACTCCATGAATCGCATTCATAATTTTTGTTCAAGTAACCAATTACATGGAGCTCATGAACCTAATGATCATAATATTAATGTATGTACATTGTACAAGCTACACAAAAAGAAAACCACGAGCATATGAATATTTCACAAGTCTAGTCTTTAAAGTTCATAAATTGTGTGTACAAGATACATGAAACAATAAAAAAATCGCAAACGTCATGAAAAAATACTAGGATAACAAGAATCATTTATAAATTCTGTGAATAAGATTCATGTACAAATACAAGGAGCAAAAGAACAGTTCATGAGATAAGTGACAACAATTCAAGTATCTCGTTCAAGGCAAACGTGAACTAGTTTATTAGTTCAGCGACGGAATTCTCAAGTTTTGGAGCAGTCCAAGGCTGCCAAGATTATTCGATTAGTCTATTCTTTGTGGGGCGACGTGAAGTCTCTCGTGTACAGGGACATACTAGCAGCTCTTGCAGCCCTGGAAGTTCTTAAATTGTGTGTACAAGATGCATGAAGCAATAAAAAAGTTCGTAAACACCATGAAAAAATACTAGAAAACAAGAATCATTTCTAATTTTTGTGAATAATATTGATGTACAAATACGAGGAGCACAAGAACAGTTCATGAGATAAGTGTCAAAAATGAAAGAATCTCATGTACATAGACAAGAGAAACATGAACTACTTCTTGAGGGAAATGACCGAAATTCATATAATTCACGCACAAAAACAAAGAAAAAATAAAGAAAGTATAAAGTCGGTCTAGCCCGACTATAAAATACCCTAAACATACTTTTCCTAAATAAAATTAATAGTATTGAAAATGTGCGAGTCCGTGGGCGGATGAAGTCCATATTTTATATACATTTCAATTTTGATGAAAAATTTTTAATGCTTTTATAGTAATTTCGCTATTGTGGGCTATATGGAAGGTGGGCGTGTTCGTGGACGGATTGCATCCAATTTCAGAACACATCCTAGTTTTCATATAAAATACTTACATACCAAATTTTATCTCTGTAGCACAAACATAAGCTTATTTATGGAGTTTTAAATTTTATAGGTTGTATGGGAGGTAGGCGATTCCATGGGCGATTGACGTCCATTTTTAAAGTAATATCTTTGTGTTGTTATATACTAAAAATATGCCAAATTTTATCTCTGTAGGTTAAACATTAGCTTATTTATTGAGTTTTAAATATTTGGGTTGTATGGGAGGTGGGCGTTTGAGTTTGCAGATGACACTAATTTTTCGAAGATATCTCTGTTTTGATATAAAATACAGTTGTGAGCTGTTTTATGGAGTCTTCAATTTTTGTGTTGTATGGGAGATAGGCGTGCCCATGACACTAATTTTTCGAAGATATCTCTGTTTTGATATAAAATACGTTGTGAGCTGTTTTATGGAGTCTTCAATTTTTGTGTTGTATGGGAGGTAGGCGTGCCCATTGGCGGATTCCAAAAATATTCAATAGTGCAAAACCTTGAGTTCATGTGACCATGTGTACCGAGTTTCATTGAATCATTTCAACCCCTACTTCTAAACCTGCGTTTACGGACAACACATAGACGAACGTAGGGACGCACAGATGGATGGACATAGATAGCTTGACTCAAAAGGTGACGCTGAGCAAGAATATATATACTTTTCTATACCCAACTTATTTCTATGCGTTACAAACGTTTGCACAAAGTTAATATACTCTGACCTGTTCAGGTTTAGGGCATAAAATACTTGCAAAAGTGCATGAAATGTTTATTTAGAGCGATACATCAATGCCTGCCATTCACTTTTTAAAGATTATTTTATGCTTATGTTGCCCGCGGCTACGCCTGAGGTGGTTCATTTGAAAGTTCCAATTTTGGCATACTTTTTGCAGCGTTTTGGCCGGTATGTTTTTTTTTGCCGGTATCTCACCAATGGCAGCTGTAATGCTATCTTCCAGGGCTGCAATTGTGGCTGGCTCGTCCCTGCAAATGAGAGATTTCACGTAGCCTCACAAAAAATAATCCAGTGGGTCAAATCTCTTGACCTTGGTGACCATTGGACTGCTAAAGCTGTGAGGTAAATTGCTCACTAGACCGGATCGAAAAAAAATGGAAGTGCCGCTGTCTGAAATAAGCGTTTAGTTCGAAAAAAAAAAAAAGTTTTTTTATTTGTTTTACAGCGTACTTCTCGTTAATAAGAAAGTTTTTGGTTGAAAAAAAAACTCAATGTAAATATTTTTTTGTTTTTTTCAGTGTACCCTCGTTACTAAGAAAGTTTTTAAGCCCTGGTCAAAAAAACAAAAATGAAAATAATTTTTTTTTTAGTGTATTCCTCGTTAGTAAGAAAGTTTTTAGGCCCTGGTCGAAAAAAATTTCATGAAAACCTTCACAAAAAAGTATGCAGTTGTAAGGACTGTCACAAGATCTAAATTTTTTATAATTTTTTTTTAGAAACAGGGTGTTCCAAATTATATTTGTTTGCAATTTTTGTTTCAAAAATAAAATTACTAAAACTTATGAATGCCATATGAAAGTACATTCAAATTTATTAATTTTTGACCTGTTAATAACTGCAAAATGTTCATTACTGAGAAAGTCATGAATTTTAAAATTTTTTTAATTCTACGTATAATTTTAACTGATATCTGAAACACCCTTGCCATCCTAAGAAGATAACTTATAACAGATTGGGTCGAAAAATCAAAAATACACGTACCGGTGTCCAAAATAAAAGTTCAAGTCGAAAAAAAAGCAACAACATTTTTTTACAGTGCACTCAAAGTAAAGACTTGTACTCTGTTCAGTTTCATGTGAAATTTCACTTGAATTTACAAAAACTATAGCTGTGAAATATATGTGAAATTTTTCACAACATGTTCGTCTGAGTAGTACTCTGTTCCGCTGTGAAAAATACTCGCAACATTTCTCTTGCAACATTTTTTCACGACAATTTAATTAAACTGCCTATTTATTTTGAAGTGAAAAGTGGCAGTTGTCGTAAATTTTTTGTTTTTGTACATTTATTTTTATCTATTTTCAGAAGTAAAGCATGACTTTCTTAAATTTTTCAATTTCTTAGGAACAAAATATTTGTCAAAATTTTTACACAACAAAAAAAGGAATGTTGCCAGCCAAATTTCACGCAAACGAACAGAGTACTAGGCAACAAATGAGAATTTTTTTGTGTGAGAAAAATATTTATCTTTATTAGAGACATGAAAGTGGTGACCGTGGCATGCAGGTTAAGTGTGTGGCTTAGCATGCTCGGAGCCTGGGTTCGATCCCCAGCCGCGGCGAAAAGTTTTTTTCAATAACAAATTTTTCTGATCGGTCACCACCTCTCTGCAGACAATGGCAAACCTCAGAGAGTAAATAATGCCATGTAAAGCTTCTTGAGAACATGAGCCGTTCGGAGTCGGCTTAAACATGTAGGTCCAGTTCTCGGTCAATTGTGTACAACATTTAATAACACACACAACATAAATTAATCATAAGAAGCTCTGTCAAAGTCCTTTCAAGGGCTGAAATGGCCAATTTGTTTTTTGTTTTAGAGACATGAAATATTTCAATTTCCACAAGTGAAGCAATATTTCATCGAAAATAGGAAAATTTATTTAAATTGAAGGATTTTTTTTTGAAAAAGATAAAATTGCTATTATCGAAAGTAGGAAAATTTTTTATCACAGAAAAATAGGTGTTTTTTTCTGAGTGTATCTTCAAACCGAAATACATGTTTTTGTAAGAAAATCGCTTTTTAATCGATATGAAATTTGGTTTGGAGTTTGAGTCAAATTTGAATTTATCTTAAAAGTGAAAAGAAATTCCATGACCGTAGCTCTACGCAAATTAAGTTGTAAGCTAATGCAAATTTTTTATTTTCCAGTGAAAAGTGAATTTGAATCGTTTTTTTCTTTGATGTTTTGTCGTTTTTCTTTCAAAACTTGGCATATATTATTATTGTTAGTGTACTGTCAGAAATTTCAATGAATTCTACAATAAGTAGAAACAAAGGTTATTATTCCAAAATAAGTATAACGGTGACTACTATTAATCTTTCTCCAGATACATCATCATCAGATGATTTGTCTTTGAAAATAAAGATTGTTTTTTTACACGCATATCACTAAATCTGACTATAATCGAAACCAAAAATCCTAAAAAAATATGCACAGAATTGAATGGATATGTGGGTGGTGAAGAAAAAAAAATGCAATCCAAAAAAAAATCCCTTCGATTATTAAAACAACAAATCACTGTGACACGCATTGCATAACCATGAGTTGCAGAGACAGAATTTGAGATTCATTGATTGATGATGAAACTAGTTAATCTTATGCTTCTACCTCAATATGCTGGATATTGTTCAAGCATAGAGCCCAAGCACAGGATTATAAGACAGCATCATGCAACAACAACAACAGCAACAACAACTTTGATATAGAGCACAGCAAACATGAACGGAATGAAGATGATGTAAACACATCAATAAGAAAACTGTGCTAAGCAAACAAACACCTGCTCTCAGCTGTATGACAGGACAATGTGGCTAGCTTTAAAATTTTAAATTTACAAAAACAATGCAAAGGATTATGGTTATGAAACGCAATGTTGTGGATCAAGATAATCCACAGAATGTATGCAAGATGACACATGTTTTGGTAGATTTTTATTGGCCAAGTAATTAAAATAAATATATAGGTTTTAAAAGAGTTTCAAGCATGTTTGTTATTGATATCAAGTCTATTATTATGCGTAAGAACTGTTTAAAAAGCCCATCCCACGATAGCTTGGAACCATTATGAGTAAAAACGTTGACAACATTTATTATTTGCTTTACATACAGCATTTATTATACTAAATAAATTTTCAGTGCATACTTTCAGGCATACAATTTTTCGTAGTAAAAGTTAAAAAGTTTGAAAAGCACTGCAATAACTAGAAATAAACGAAACAGTTTAAGCGATATTAGGTGCGTAGCATGAAGCTTGCATTTTATGAACTAAATATATAATATTTGTATTAAATGGATACAGAAATCTCATTGTTGTGAGAAAATTGAATAGAAGAAAACGCGTTCGATATAAAATTGGAATTTGAAAATTCTTTTATCAGCTATTATAAAGTATATATTTTATAGTTTCTGTATCATGATTTATAACAAAAATAAAAAATTGTTAAAGACCAAATGACAGAAATGAATTAAAGTTGCAACAATAATAAAAACAAAATTAATATAAATAAAAAATAGCCCCAAAATTTCACAACATCATCAATCAAACAACATGATATTTTAGGACAAAAGTAATAAGCATAATTGTTAATTATGACGCAAGAACACGTAATTACTAACAAGAAGAAACGAAGAATATGACAACGTGACAGCTACTGTAAAAGCAGTTTGTTGTGGTTAGCTTTTTGGTCCAAACACTACACATGGTTAGCACAACATAGCGTTGCGTTATAGAGCTGAAGTAACTTAACGATATAAATGTCAAATAAATGCTTAGCCTTGAACACTTGACAAAAATATAAAAAAAATGTATGCTGCAACGCTTAAATACCGAACATGCAACGGCGTTGCATGAAATTTGTACACTTAAATATAGATATTAGCAGCTATGCCAATAGTTATCTAATAAAAATAAAATATGGGCTTCACAACAACAAAAAAAATAAGGAAATTTCCACATAATCAGATTGCAATAATATAACTTTATGCAACAAAATTGAAATATCGTTGCATATATTTATAACTCGAGTAGTATAAGTACTATGGTGAATTTTATTTAATGAACGTATAGGTCGGTTCTTAGGCTTACTAACAAAAAAAAATTAAAAAAAATTTTTTATGACACGAGACCATGAAGGCAAACGCTTAAGACATCAAAAATGCAACAAACATGCAATAGCGTTGCATGAAATTTTTATGAAATGAGTATAGCTTCTAAGATAATTTTTTTAATTTACCATGCAAGTGACTCTTTTGGGCTTTTGTTAATAACAAATCAAAACAAAAAATAATGACATCATAAGACCACTGAAGAGCCCCCCGAGTAAATGCAACACATCGTTGCATGGATTTATTGCATGGTGTTAAGATAAATGTTAATGTACGACAGGCAAGATTGTTTCTTAAGAACAAAAAAAAAAAAATTACGATAGTATCGAAATGTAAACGTAGAATTCCGTTTAAGTAGTAACCTTTCCTGCTTTGTCTCTTTAGTTCGATTGTTGTGCCTATTTTGCACATATTTTTTATTTATCTTCCGAAAATAATCAAATTAATTAATAACACTCAAGTGATGGACTTCTTATCGAAACCAGAACACAGAAAGAGTTCAAAGTAAGCATGATAAATAGAGCAAGCAAAAGAAAAAATTAAAATGTCAAATTCGTTCAATCATTTTGTTAAGTTTGACAGGTTATGTTCATTGACTTAGTTGAAAAGAAGGCTAAGCTAATGTCCTTTTCATTAGTGTCACTGTCGTCTCTGTCTAATGTATAGTTTGCGAGTTACACTCAATTTTACTTCAATTTAATTTTAAATAAAGTGAATGCCCCGATTTTTCAAGAAATCGAGTGGTGACTATACCTCAAGCTGAGCAAATGGCCTTTCCATGGAGTAGAGAACCAAGTTCGTACAAAACAAAAACAACACAAGCAAAAAACAAAAAGCAACAAGCAGAAACAAAAAGAAACAAAGCAGCAGGCACAGCATAAGCAGCTGATGATTGATTTTCTTATATAAGCACAAGCATTTTTCTTCTTATATTTTACTATTTTGTAACTTTAATATAATAGTGACAAAATCTAAAATTAGATATTCATTCAGCGCAGGATATATCTGATATTTTAGTATATATATTATGTTTGAACGATGAGTATTAAAGGCTGTAGGTATACCTTAAAGTATTCGTCAAAAAAGTTTCATTTCAGTTTTAAAAAAATCTGTTAAAAAGACCCCATACAAACCGTGCTGTAGGACGTAATTCTATGTCAAAAACAAGAAATATAAAATTACAATAACAACGACAACAAAACAACAAAACTTAGAAAACAAAAACAAAAAAAAAAGGATAATATTTAGGATAATGACGATTTAGACTAGAACAAAGAGCTAACTAGAACAAAAATAAGGACAATGATTTGAACGAAAATCGCGATAAGAAGTGGGACAAGGTTTGTACATGCATTAAAACAAAGATTTTAACAAGGATTTCAAAAAGAATTTAAACAAAAACAAGAAAAAAGATTAAAAAAAGGATTAGGAAAAGTATTACGAAAAAGTTAAGAACAAGGATTAGAACAAAAATAAGGAAACAGATAAGGACAAGGTCTTAGAGTAGGATTAGGATAAGATTTGGACAAGAGTTTTAACAAGAATAAGGACAATGATTTGTACACGCATTAGGATAAGGATGAGTTAAATTATTTCAGCAAGGACAAGGACTATGGTTAGAATGAGAATAAGGAATGGGAAAATGTATAAGATTATTAGATTACAAAGAGTGGAACAAGCATTAGGACAAGGATTTAAGCAAGGCTTAGGACAATGATTTTAACAAGGAATAGGCCAATGTTAGGAAAAAAATTTAGGCAAGAATTATGACAAGGACCAAAGTTAGGACAAGGACAAAGTTAAGAATGTGGAAAAGGATTAAAAGAAGAATATGAACAAAAATGAAGACAAAGATTTCAAAAGGGATAAGGACAAGGATGTGAGAAATAATAGAATATGGTTTTAGACAAGGATAAGGATAAGGAAAATGATTTGAGCAAGGATAAGAATAAGAATTAGTATAAGAATTAGCACAAGGATTTCTACAATAATAAGGACAAGGATAGGAACAAGGATTTGGAAAAGATTTTGGAAAGGGTTAGGCAAGGATTAAAGGAGATAAAACAAGAATGTGAGAAATAATAGGACATGGTATTGGACAAGGATTAGGGATAGGATTAGAATAATGCAACAGATTTGGACAAGATTTTGTAGGAGGAAAAGGATAAGGATTAGGACAAGTATATCAACAAGCATTTGATGAAGGATAAGGAAAAAGATTTGAGTGAGATTAAGGATAAGTATAAGAATTAGCACAAGGACTGGGACAAGGACAAGGACAAGGATTTCGAAAAGATAAGGAAAGGATTATATGAGGTTAGACAAGGATGTCAGACAAGGATAAACAGATTTGGACAAGATTTTGGAGGAGAATAAGGATAAGGATTAGGACAAGGATTTCAAGAAATATTTGAAAAAGGATAAGGAAAAAGATTTGAGCAAGGATACGGATAAGGATAAGGATAAGGATTAATATAAGAATTAGCACAAAGATAAGGACAAAAACTAGGATAAGATTTTGGAGAGAGATATGGATAAGGATTAAAGCAAAGATTTTAATAAGGATGAGTACAATGATTTGATCAAGGAATTTAAGCATAAGGATGCGCTAAGAATCAGGACAAGTATTTCAACAGGCATTTAAAAATGATTAGAGATAGGATTTGAGCAAAGATAAGGATAAGGATAAGGATTAGTATACAAATTAGCACAATAATTAGGGTAAGTATTAGAACTAGAATTTGAAAAAGAATTTGGAAAATGATTCAGACAAGGATTAAAACAATGATAAGAACAAGATTTTAGATATAGATTAGTATAAGGATTAGGACAAAGTTTTAATAAGGATGAGTACACTGATTTGATCAAGGGATTTAAGGAATTTAAGGATTAGAAATTTTAGGACAAGGATAAGAATTAGGACAAATATTAGGAAAAGAGTTTGAGCAAGGATAAGGATTAAGATTAATAAAAGAATTAGCGCAATGATTAGGGTAAGGATTAGGAGTGGAGTTAGAACAAGAATTTGGGAAAGGATTCAGACAAGGATTAATACTTTGGAGAAAGATTAGTATAAGGATTAGGACAGAGATTTTTTCAAGGATAAATAAGTACAATGATGTAATTAAGAAATTTCGAAAGGATTAAGATAAAGAATTGAGCATAAATAAATAGGAAAAAGATTGAGACAAGGATTAGGACAGTTAATAGGATATATTACCATAAGTATTAGATAAAGGGTTGTGCTAAGGTTTTTTACATAGATTTGGACAAGAATTAGGCGATGGATAACGCAAAGAATTCGATCAAAGATTTTCACAAAGAACTGTACCATGTTTAGACAAAGATTTGGAAAGAAATTTGAACAAAACACTCAGAAAAAAGTTTTTCGGAATATGATAAAAAATACGTCATATTTAGGTAAAAATGGTAAAGACTTATCTCCAGAGAATGCTTTTCTCTAAAAAGGTGATCCTTAAAATTCCCTAAAAATTATAAAAATCTTTCACGAAAAAGAGAAATATATGAAAATATATCGTTTTTAGACGAAACAAACTTTTTTAGTTTTGAGAAAAGATTTGTTTTTATTGAAGAATATATTTCGCATAGCGAATTTTTGATCAAAATATAGGAAAAATTTTTCATTTTCAATAAATTTTTCTCTATAAAGCCTAGTACTCTGTTCAGTTTCATGTGAAAATTCATTCGATTCTTTATACAAAAGACGACAGCTGTGAAATAAGCGTGAACATTTTCTCAATATGTTCGTCAAAGTTGTAACTCTGTGAAATATACCGGCAACATTTCTGAGACATGAAATATTTCCATTTCCCACAAGTTAAGAAATATTTCTTCGAAAATGTGAAAATGTATTCTAATTGAAGAAAAATTTATTCGAAAAAGAGAAAATTGCTTTTATCGAAAATAGAGAAATTTGTTATTGCAGAAAAATAGGTATTTTTTTCTGAGTGCACCAAGAGAGGAGGATAAGTATACGCTGTAACGTCTAAAAACTGTGGAGTGTGTCGATAAAACAGTCAACAATACCCATTTGTAATTTATTTATGTACATTTATGTGCAAAAAATTGCATATAACTGTTTATTACACTTAATAAATAATCTAAGAAGACTCACGGCGTATTTGGTGACGAGTGTTCTCAAGAACCGCTGAACCGATTTTTATAATTTTTTCACTATTCAATTGCTATGATAAGCAAAATTACTATAGGGTACTACTGTTTGTACAACAGTACAAACAGCACAACAAACAGCAGAAAACCAATGCTAATGGTCTTGCTGTGAGAGTAACTCTCAACACACCACGGCTGCCATGTTGTGTGAGGAGTTGCTCTCAGTTTGGTGTCTTAAGCAGTGCTACCAGATTTCTTTTTTCAGATGAAGTACATGTGTTTGTCTGAGGCGTAGCAACGCGCGCCGGGTATTGCTAGTATTATATAAAATTTAAGTGCGAGGCACATGGCTGAAGTAAACTCCAAAACTACTAGGCCATTATTTATGAAATACATTTTAAAATATCATATTTATGCTACAGAACAACATAGGGGTTTCTTTTTTATGAAACATTCAATAAAAATATCCATATAATTAATAGGCCTCTTTGTTACTTTAACTCCTCCCACACCAAACGATCCTTTTTAACGGTTCAGATGTCATTCAATCAGGTTTAGGTTGTAGATGTTTGAGACGTTTGAGTGAATTCCCAACCTTTTAATATAGAAACACAATTTTTGAAAAGAAATCCGCTACTTAATCGATTTGAAATTTGGGCTGAGGAGAGCTTATGAATTGATTGATTTTGAATTTTGCTCAAAACTAAAAATTTGTAACCTAAATTATCCTTTAGGCATTCCTAAAATGTTAATTGTGTAAAAAATGTATTTCCAACTTCCGGACAAATAATTCAGTCAAATTTGAATTATTTTTAAATTTTTTTTATTTTTTAAAATGTTTGTGTAATTTTCTTTGAAATGTGTTAACAATCATGGTGATGCTTTTTCCAGAAGCATTTAAAGCTTATTTTATAACTAATATATTAATAAGACCTGAATTGATGCCATAAATCGCAATAGATCATTTTATTATTATTATAAATTAAAGTAAAAATGTTATGACATATATTTGTGTGTGAGCGGTCCGCACTTAAATCCCATTAAAATATAAGGCTTGCGCATAAAAATATGCATCTGCATTAAAAACTGCACAAGCCAGAGAATTATATATGAAATGCGCAACGCAAATACTTAAATGTAATTGATTGTAATTACTGTTAACTCAACGAATTCGTTTGTCCCAATAACTGCAAGGACTTGCATCTGCAGTATAAAGCTCAAGTTGTGCTACTCAATAATACCGAGTTAAGTGACTCAAATTTAATTTACTCTGTATCAACACAAAAATGACCTCAGTAAAAATATCAACTAGAAACATTAACTCTGCTTTCGCTTGAACTCAGCTCTCGCAAAATATTTCGCAGTCATAAACATACATTTTTATGCTTTAATTATTGAAGTAACTTTAAAACACTGCGTTGATTTTTATTTTGTGTGTGTTTTTTTTGCTGGAATTCTTTGTTTTTTTGTTGCGTGTGTGATATTAACAATAAAGTTATAGTTCCTGGTGTTATTTTTGGCAACATAATTTCTTGTGTTTTCTAAACAATTCGTTTCATGCTTTAGAAGACAATTGAAATTCCTGCTCTTTGTGTGTTTACATGCAGCAAGAAAAAAGTATTAAAATACAGTCAGTTCAGTTCAAGCTGAAGCAACTTAATTAGAATTTAAGAGCCATGAAGATGACCACCCACTAATACTCACCTGCAATTAGCAATACTTACGCACAAAAGTACATAAACAGACCGAAGAGAGTATAAATAGACACATAACAGTGTACACTGAAAGAAACAGTCAAGGAATTTATCAAGAAAATTCATTGTTAACATGCAAGGAAAAGTTTTGTTTTAAGTTAAACCTTTTTCCCTTGGTATGTCATTTCCTAATAAGTACACGAAAGCTCAAGTATTTTGTTCATCTGCCGCATGAATTCATTGTCATTATTTTAATCATGCGCATTTTATACACAGCGTCATTTTATAGTCATCCTACGACCAAATAAAAATCTATTTGTGTTTTATTATAGAAAATGTATACACTATAAACAAATTTAAATAAAAACAATTTTTTTTTTGCTTTTATATCAAGCTGTTTTTATTAGCTCGTTTATTATCATGTCGAAGCAGGTTGACTGCTTTTTAATATTTTGATAAATCTAAACAAACTCAAAGAAAAAAAAAAACTAAAATTGAGAAAAAGCATTTAAAATAAAATGATGTAGTATTTGAAAAATTGTGTGTCACATTTTGCACCATATTGTGAACAGTCCAAAGGAATTTTGCGCATGCAACCACAATGTAACCAAAGTGCAATAAAAAAACTCATAAAGTTCAAAAATAATAAAAATAATGTTGTTATTTTATTTGTTCGAGAGTGATAAATGTGCTTTTGATGTTGCATAGTAATAAAATAAAATTTACCTATAATTGTTTTTGAACAGTTGGAATAATAAATATTATTTCTACAATTTTATTTTTAAAAAAATTCAAATGGAAATCAGGGTACGGACAGGTTCCATACCTAACACACTTTGCTACACGGTCATGTGCCTTGTCCCACGTCTCACGTATGCGAAATTTTTGAAGGAATGGAACCTGTTCAAGAGCAAGAGTGTTGAAATGAGACGATAGATACTCATGAGAGCATTTCTTAGACGTTCATGAGAGCGTTTCTTAGACGCGTATGTAATGTTTTCAAATCAGTTACGGGAAATTATATGGGTTCTTAGCTAAGCATAGACAAAAACTTCATTTACTTAAATATTTGAAAATACCGTTTATAAAAAAGATTTGAAAAAACCACTTATACCGACTCTTTTTGTGTCGGTATAAGTAAAAATAATGATCCCATGTAAATTTTACGATAACTGATCGACATTTTTATGTTTATTAATATAATAAAAAAAGTTCTTTTGTCCCAAAATTTAAAAAAAAAACCGTTCAAGAGGGTTTGGAAACAAACAATTTATCAATAATTAGTGATTCTACGCAAATTTTATGAACAACATTTTCGTAAAATTATCTAATGAGCAAAACCTCTCGAGCTTATATTTCTGAAAAACCCCGTGTCCAAGGTACCCAGTCTAACCCTATAGATTCTAACATATTTGGTCTTATATCGAAAAAACAATTGATTTAAGAGACAGTTTTGGTATGACAGCGTTATGTAGAATTATTTAATTAATAAAATACCCAAAGACCAAAATTTAATAAAAAACCCGTTTATGAGATATTTGGAATAGATCGATTTAACCGACCTTGTCTCACGGAAACTAATGGATATTTTGTGTTAGAAGCTTTGACGTATAATTATCTAATTACCGAAGGCCTCTTTGGCCTAATTTTTAAAAAATCTAAAATTAAATCTCAATTTAAAGAAATTTAAAAAAATAGTGTTCACGAGAAATTTTTTAAGAACCCGATTTAACCGTCTCGTCTTGGTCTTATTCCTCAAAAACTAACTAATGTTATGATGGGGACATTGTGTTTAACTTTTTTATATAGATTTATCTAATAATACGTTTTTGTGCCCCTTCAGACCAAATTTTTGTAAAATCCAGTTTACAAGATATATGGAAAAGCCATATTTACACGATCATTTTTGGTATTATATTTCGATGAATAATAATCCTACGAAAATTTTGTTTCCAACAGTATGCAAAATTCTCAAATGAATAAGAGTACTTTTGAAGCAAATTTATAAAAAAATTTCGTTTACGAGATATTTGAAAATACCGATTTAACCCATTCTTTTTGGTCTAATGTCTCGAAAAGTACGGTCCAACGGAAATTGTGTGAATGATATATTGTGTTTTTTGTAGAATTATCTGGCATCTTAGGATGCTATGAACTGAGATCTGGTGGTTTAACATTAGATCAGGTATACATTAAAAAATTGTCCTTTTTGAGTAAAAAAAAACGTTATAGCATATCTTCAGATCAGACGTTAAATACCGGAGATATGAAGAAAAGTAATAAATTAAAGTAATAAAAATAAATATTTCCAGTATCGAATGTTTAAAAATAAGAAATAAAAATACCATTATTTATATTTATCAATTTCGAAAGTTTTGACACAGAATTGCGTCTTATAGTCCGGTTTGTATGAAGTCGTTTTTACAAGTTTTTTCAAGCACTTTTTTCATGCAATTTTTTTGGGTAACACTTTAGGGTATACCTACAGCCTTTAATACACATTGTTCAAAGATAATATATATGCTTAAATATCACATATATCGTGAGCTTAACGAATATTTAACATTGAATTTTCTCACTATTTCATTAAAGCCACAAAAAAAACAAAATTTAAGAAGAAAAAACTTTTGAAGCAAAACTATCATATTATCGTTTTATTTATCATATTTTAAGATAGCATGGTCAAAGATATAAAGACAAATAAAAAAATTGCTAAACGAGCTAGACTTGAACAATAAACCTTACATTTTTCACTATGGCTGTTGAAAAAAAATTGCAGTATATGGTTCATCAGCTGTGTCATGTGCACTAAACGTTCCATATGGGCATTTCCGTGGCTACGCACGTGACGGTCTTACGACTTTAATGAGGAGAAAAAGAAAGAAAAACTCAACTTGCAAGTTTCTTGTTTTGATTTTCACTATACAAGGTGTAATACCTACTTACTTACTTACTTAGGTGGCCATGACAACCCGTTGACGGGTTACGGCCGACTTCATCAGGTCTCGCCAGGCGTCTCTGCTTCGCGCGCGCCGTCTCCAATCTCTTTCACCAAGCGCGGTAAGGGCTTCCTCGGCCTGGTCAATCCATCGGAGGCATGGCCTTCCTCTTCGTCGTCGACCCTCGGCTTTCGCCTCAAACACCTTTTTCGCTGGAGCTTCTTCATCCATACGAAAGACATGACCCAGCCAACGTAGTCGCTGAATTGTTATACGCTGGACTATGTCAATGTCGTCGTAGAGCTCGTACAGTTCGTGGTTCATTCGAATGCGATAGTCGTCGCCAACTCGAACAGGACCAAAGATTTTGCGAAGAACTTTCCTCTCGAACACCCCAAGAGCGGCTGCATCTGCTTGCGATACCACCCATGCTTCAGCGCCATAGAGAAGCACAGGTATGATGAGCGTCTTGTAGAGTGTTAGTTTTGTCGATCGAGAGAGGGCTCTGGAATTTAATTGCTTACTTAGCCCGTAGTAGCACCTATTAGCAATTGTTGTTCTTCGCTTTATCTCCAGGCTGACATTGTTGTTGCTGTTTACGGCGGTGCCAAGGTAAGTAAACTCCTTGACAACTTCAAAGTTATATTTGCCTGCTGTAACATGGGAGCCTAGACGCCGCACTTCCCTATTTGCAGACAGCATATACTTTGTTTTGCCCTCGTTCACCGTCAAACCCACTTTGGCTGATTCCTTTTCGATAGCGGCGAAAGCAGCGGTTACATCTCTCTTGGTTCTGCCGATAATATCGATATCGTCAGCATACGCAAGGAGCTGGACACCTTTGTAGAAAATGGTGCCATTTCGATGTACACCTGCCTTTCGTAGGATCCCCTCCATGATGAAATTGAAGAGATCGCATGATAGCGGGTCGCCTTGTCTGAAACCTCGTTCGGTATTAAAGGTTTCGGAGAGGTCATTTCCTACCTTGACGGAGCTGCATGTATTGCTCAACGTCATCTTGCAGAGCCTAATCAACTTTGCAGGTATACCGAACTCAGACATTGTTGCGTACAGGCAATCCCGAATCGGGCTATCGAACGCAGCTTTGTAATCAACAAAGAGATGATGGGTGTCGATTTGGTTTTCGTGGGTTTTTTCCAGGATTTGGCGTAGTGTAAAAATCTGGTCTATGGTGGACTTGCCAGGACGAAAGCCACACTGATAAGGTCCAATCAGTGTTTTGGTATGCGGCTTCAATCTTTCACACAATACGCTCGAAAGAACCTTATATGCGATGGATATAAGACTGATACCTCTGTAGTTGGCGCAGATTGTCGGGTCTCCTTTCTTAAGTATAGGACAAAGCACACTGAGATTCCAATCGTCGGGCATGCTTTCCGCTAGCCATATTTTGCTGATGAGTTGATGCATGCACCTTATCAATTCACCGCCGCCGGTTTTAAACAATTCAGCAGCCAGGCCGTCAGCACCTGCGGCTTTGTTGTTTTTGAGTCGCTGGATAGCAACTTTAACCTCGTCATGGCTAGGTGGTGGAATTTCCACTCCATCATCGTCGATTGGTGGTGTCAGACTGCATTCTCCAAGGGCGGAATTGTTGGTATCGTCGCCTGCAAGCAGATTGGAAAAATGCTGTCTCCATAATCTCAATGCGCACTGCGTATCTGTTACCAGATCACCATTCTCATCTCTACAAGTGGATGCTCCGGGCTTGAAACCTTGGGTTAGACGCTTAACCTGCTGGTAGAATTTTCGAGCATCCTTCCTGCCCTGGTACACCTCAATTTTTTCTCGGTCACGCTTTTCCTGCTCTCTTTTTTTACGTCTGAAAAGGCATCTCTCTTCCTTCCTCTTATCGCGATAGTTTTCGTGCATGGCTCGCGTTGCAGCTGACTGCAGCATCTTTTTATATGCGGCGTATTTTGCTGCTGTCGCGTCGCGACACTCCTGGTCATACCATTGGTTGCGAGGTTGCGGGCGCCGAAAACCAATGACTTCTTCAGCAGCAGTGCGCATGGAGTGGGATATATGCGCCCAAAGTCCGCCAGCGTCGTCGAGGCAAGAGTAAGGTTGGTTGAGCTTAACCGAGAGTTGAGCGGAGTAGGCCTCGGCGGTCCGTTGTGATAGCAGCTTATCGACATCAAGCTTTCGTTGCACACCTGTGCGTACATTCTTCGCATTGCACAATCGCATGCGGATCTTGGCTGCAACAAGATAATGGTCGGAGTCAATATTGACCCCCCGAAATGTGCGCACCTCCAGTACACTTGAAGCGTGCCTTCCGTCGATCACAACATGATCAATTTGGTTTCGCGTTTTTTGATCCGGGGACAGCCAGGTTGCCTTTTGGATATCGAGGTGTTGGAATCTGGTGCTACTAACTACCATGTTTCGCGCCGCGGCGAAGTCGATCAGTCTTAGACCGTTATTCGAAGTGGTCTCGTGGAGACTGAACTGACCGACAGTGGAGCCAAAGATGCCTTCTTTTCCCACCTTCGCATTAAAATCGCCGAGAACTATTTTTACGTCGTGGGCCGGGCAGCGATCATACACGTCCTCTAGGCTTGCGTAGAAGGTGTCCTTGACAGCATCGTCCTTTTCCTCCGTCGGGGCATGTGCGCAAATAAGGCTGATGTGGAAGAATTTCGCCTTGATGCGGATTGTCGCCAGCCTTTCGTTCACAGGTGTGAACCGGGAAACAAGATGGCGTAGTTTCCGACTTACGACGAATCCGCATCCAAATTCGCGCTTCTCCGCATGGCAGCTGTAGTAGATATCGCAGTCTGCTCTCTTAGAGCAGCCTTGTCCTTTCCATCGCATCTCCTGGATGGCGGTGATGTCAGCCTTAATTTTTTCGAGGGCTTCCGCCAGTTGGACAGTGGCACCTTCCCTATAAAGGGTCCGGACATTCCAGGTGCATATCCGTAAATCATTATCCGTTTTTCGTTTGCGGTGGTCGTCAACGTAGTGGGGGTTCATATCCGAGGCTGATTTTGTTTTCATTGGGAAGTTATAATGTGGTTGGGACCCAAACCCTACGCACATTCCATTTTTAAGGTCTTGAAGAGACCCCTCAAGTTTATTGTCTAGAGGAGACATCGCCGCTCAAATTGGCCGCCAAAGTTTATCGGGCGATAGTTTTTGACGTTTCCAGGAGACACCACGCGGAGGTTTTGAGTCGACTTGAGGTGTAATACCTAAGAGTTGACAAAAGTTCGGCTCTTAGATAGAAGCCACCAAAAATTATACGTTTCGTGACAAAAAATAGAAGTGGTTTTCAACTGCACCTATAAAATATAAAAATCTGCGAATTATGCCCAAATAGTTTGATGACATTTTTTTTAATTAAGTATGCAGTTATAATACTTAAACGCATAATTATGTTGTTAAAAAATCTTCAGTACTTTTTTATAAATAAGTTATAATATGATACGTTACGAGATACGTTACGAGACATATATTTCTGTTACCATTGACTGTTACCATTCTGTCGCTGTCACTGTCACTGTCACTGTCACTGTCACTGTCACTGTCACTGTCACTGTCACTGTCACTGTCACTGTCACTGTCACTGTCACTGTCACTGTCACTGTCACTGTCACTGTCACTGTCACTGTCACTGTCACTGTCACTGTCACTGTCACTGTCACTGTCACTGTCACTGTCACTGTCACTGTCACTGTCACTGTCACTGTCACTGTCACTGTCACTGTCACTGTCACTGTCACTGTCACTGTCACTGTCACTGTCACTGTCACTGTCACTGTCACTGTCACTGTCACTGTCACTGTCACTGTCACTGTCACTGTCACTGTCACTGTCACTGTCACTGTCACTGTCACTGTCACTGTCACTGTCACTGTCACTGTCACTGTCACTGTCACTGTCACTGTCACTGTCACTGTCACTGTCACTGTCACTGTCACTGTCACTGTCACTGTCACTGTCACTGTCACTGTCACTGTCACTGTCACTGTCACTGTCACTGTCACTGTCACTGTCACTGTCACTGTCACTGTCACTGTCACTGTCACTGTCACTGTCACTGTCACTGTCACTGTCACTGTCACTGTCACTGTCACTGTCACTGTCACTGTCACTGTCACTGTCACTGTCACTGTCACTGTCACTGTCACTGTCACTGTCACTGTCACTGTCACTGTCACTGTCACTGTCACTGTCACTGTCACTGTCACTGTCACTGTCACTGTCACTGTCACTGTCACTGTCACTGTCACTGTCACTGTCACTGTCACTGTCACTGTCACTGTCACTGTCACTGTCACTGTCACTGTCACTGTCACTGTCACTGTCACTGTCACTGTCACTGTCACTGTCACTGTCACTGTCACTGTATCACACTGTCACTGTATCACACTGTCACTGTCTCACACTGTCACTGTCACTGTCACTGTCACTGTCACTGTCACTGTCACTGTCACTGTCACTGTCACTGTCACTGTCACTGTCACTGTCACTGTCACTGTATCACACTGTCACTGTCTCACACTGTCACTGTTACTGTATCACACTGTCACTGTCTCACACTGTCACTGTCACTGTATCACACTGTCACTGTCTCACACTGTCACTGTATAGTTTTGTGTTTCTAAATTTAAAATCAAGTGTTTTAATTGAAAGCAGATTTATAAATCAAAATATTTAATTGAACTCAAGCTATCTGAATTGCATTTGAAAATATTTCATAATTGTTTATCCAGTTTCATTGTTTTTTTTTAATGCTGTTGTACAAGTATTCGTTTTAAAAAGAAGCCAAAACAATCAACTAGATAGATATAAATATTTATTAGCTAAACGTACATGAGCAGCAATATCAAAAATGTGCGTGCAAAAAAATAAACACAAAAACAAAATTTCAATTAATTGCTTTGACTGGTATAAACTTTATAAAATAGTGTTTACAAGAATAAAGAATGCGTCTATGAAGCACTAAAATTGAGTTAAAAATATTTTGTGTTTTCCACTTAATTGTGAAAAAATGCTTACATCTGCTATTTGGTCTAAACAAGTAGCTAAAAATAGCTTGACTTCGTTACTTATATTTTGATTAAATTATAGCTGAAGCAAAAAATAATTATTATTTGTGATCTATTGAGGGTATGATGGATGACTAAATTATAAATCAATTCATTTGTGTTTCTTGCAGATCTCTAAATGGACTGAAAAATATGTAAATTTAAAGTAGCTACCTTCGCAATCTCAACAACATGTCTGCTGCAGGGCAACAAATGATATATTTCTATATTGTAATAAGTTTCGGTAAGTAGAAAATTCTTGTTTAACGTGGTCACTTTTCCAAACTATAAAAACAAATTCACTTGTCAACATTACTATATCTTAAAAAATGCTCAAATAGAAGAGCTACCAATTTTTAACCCAGACCTTAGCTGAGGTATCAAACTAGGGTGATGCCAATCAATAATTATGCTCCCAAGAGAACAATTTCTAAAAATCTCATCTTAAAAATTATTACAATTTTAATTTTTTATATGGTGAAACAGTACCATGATTATCCTGTTGCAATCAACAAGTTTTGATCTGTTAAAATGCTTTCCTTAAGATATATTTCGCGAAGTTTTTTGCTTAACTCTCTCTCTCTCTCTCTAGTACTTGCCAAGCAGTTTTAATCATGTCACCATTAAGGCGACGGAATTCACTCATAAATCACTTTAATTCGAGGAAATGCCTATGAGTTACTCTGCAAAGTTTTGTTGTATTATCCTTATATTAATCTCAAGTGAAGTGTGCTTCCTTTACGAGATGATCAGAATGCATTCTTTACAACTTTCAAGTTTTTTTTTTTTTACAACTTAACAAGTTTTCTTAAGAAACGCATGTATTATATTTATTTTATTCACTTATTCTCCACAAACTATCTATCTACCAGCTTTGTTCTGCATATAATGTACTTTATTAACATGACTTGTTGTGCGTTTCATATTTTCTGCTCATAATTCAACACTTACATCCTTTCAACTTTTAGTGCCTCTTAAGATTACAGCAACAAGTTCGCCTTACATGAAAGATGAAAGAGCAGAGCCAAACTCATATCATAATTTATCAAATGCTACCCATGGATTCAAGTTCTTATGTGTACTCGAGTTAAATGTAAGATATGCTAGTTGTGGTGTGTGCTGGCATGTTTGAGGCTTTATCTTAGACCAAACAACAGCTCTTATAATCATCGGTGTGCATGTATGTTGATGACATTTTGAGTCAATATGTGTGAGAATTCCTTTGTTTTTGTTAGAATATTGAAATATTTAGAATATATATTTTCTTAAAGTCCGACCACACAGTCGACTATGAATAGCAAAATGTTTGTTTAATATAATAAACTCGGCGCTTGTTGCTCAGAACCATGCAACAGCTTCTTCGACAATAATGCTTAGTTATGTCTATAAAGTAGAACTAGTATTTAATGTGTCTTTTGCACATTTTCTTGGTAACATAAAGTGTGGGTCGAAACATTGCTATCAGTGGTGTTGAGGCTGCCATTAGGAAGCTCTGCATATTTCTTAAAAGGGTGGAGGTATTAATTGCTTGGCATAATCAGAGTGATGAGAACACTGGAGAACTACCAACATTATGAACATATTTGTTGGCACATTATCTCTTTCTGCTATTTGAAAATAGCTTTATTAACATTTGACCAACAATTTTCGATGCAATTTTGACTTTAGAAACTCAGAATAGAAGTTAACAAAGTTTCAGATTTAACTGAAGAACACTACGAAGGTCAACTGAAAACAAGCAGAGCTATTTGTTTTTAGTACACACTAAAAAACATGGTATTATGCAGGATCTTAAATGTGGTTGCTTGTGATATTTCGCTCAGAAGTCAACAAATTTTATTGCATTTGAGATAAACACATGATTATTTAGCATATTGTTTCAAATATGCCACGGAATTTTGTCAAATCCTGTACATATTTTTGTAGTGAAACTTTTTTCTCCTCGTTCTGTGATATGCTTGAGTGAAATCTCAAAGACCGACATTTTTTTCGCCTCCTTTTTCTTATAATCTATCTTGTTTTTACTCACATTTATTATAATAAGAAAATATTAGATTAAAAATATTGTTCCGCTCGCCGCACAGTGCAATCATCTTATATAGCGAGTGGCCAAAAATAGGTGGTACCGTGGAATCATGAAACTTTGTGGAAATATATTTTTTGATAAAAGAAGAAGAAGTTCTCAAAAAGGTGTGATTATATCGGATTATATTACCATTTAACACATTCATCACTCATATAACCGAAATCGGTAATCTGGTATATTTTCCCAAAACAGCATTCCAGAACAATATAATTTGAAACATCTGGTTATTTTATAGAAACATTAAGTTAAAAGATAAAAGAACCAAATTTATCAACAAATTCACCCACGTCTCATATAACCGAAATCGATAAACTTGAATGTTTCTTCCAAAAAAATCATTCTAGAGAAATACAATTTGATACACCTTTTTCTTTTAAAGAAAAAACTAGTTGGTGCGAAAAAGAACCAAATTGGTCAACTATTAATTTCACCACTGATATAACCGAAATCGGTAATCTAGTTTATTTCATCAAAAAAGGATTCCAGAGCAATTCAATTTGGTGCACCTAGTTATTTTATAAAAACAACAAGTAGGTGCGAAAAAGAAGCAAATCGGCCAACTAATACTCATACCTCTGATATAACCGAAATTGGTAAACTGGTATATTTCCCCAAACTTTCTTCTCAGAGTAATGCAGTTTGGTACATCTTACTTTTATTGGAACAACTTACTGTTTAGCTGTTGAAAAAAACAACCAAATCGGCTAAAAATTAAAAATTAGCAAATTCAACACTTAAAAATTTTAAAATAATATTTTTTTTAAAACTCTCACAATTTTTTTGTTCCTATTTTATTATTTTTTATTTTGTAGTTCCCCGAGTTATGCATAGCTAGCCATATTTCTGTAGCTATGGCTTGGTTATGTCTGTTATATCTTGGTAAGACTTTAAAAAAATTGCTCTTGAGGCATTACTAAAAAAATGTATTTTTTTAAAGTTGGGTTGTTATTTAAATGAATTTTTTTGTAAATTTTTTCAAATTTGCTCAAATTAAATAAAAAAGAGTTAATTTTTGATTTATTTTTTCATAATTCTCACGATCAAAAATAATTTTTTGTATCACGATCACGATGTGATTTCTTCTGATCACGCACGCTCATGATCAAAAATAATTTTTTTTTTTAAAAAACTAGTTCTTTCCCATCAAAAATGACGGGCCGATTTCAATAAAGAAAAAAACATGAAATATTGAAATCAGCAATTTTAAGTTCCAAATATTTATTAAATACTTTAAAATAAAAACGGAAATCATAGTAGGTACGACGAAATAAGTTTAAAATTTTTTTGTAAATCTGAAAATTTCAAAATGAAAAATATAGAAAGTTTCTGAAGTTTCAATAAACCAAAAAACAAAAATGCCTTAAAATATGCTGTGAAATTTTTCAAAAAAATCAAGCGTTTCGCACTCACATTTTACTTTTTCTTCCGCTTTTCTTATTTTATTGTCCACCTTCACACACTTCGCTTCAACAGTTTCTGTCACATGAAGCTGTGGAACTGCCACATTATTTTGTTTTTAGTATGTGTCATACTATTTTTTCTCAAAATAAATGTCCGACCTAAACAGTTTCGTAAGAAATAAAATTTTAAATATTTTATGAAGGTGTTCTTATTGTTTTGTCCGACACTGTAAGTGACACCTAGAAATAATAGAGTCCGGTATGTAAATGTATAATTATTCTTGTTGAACGTGACCTCGTGAATCAATTTAGCCATATTCTTCCGTCCGTTCGTCCGTCTGTGTGTTGTCCGTAAAAACAGAAAACTTGGTACTCACGCTCTCAGAGAACCAAGGATTTGCACTATTGAATATTTTTGGAATTCGTGTACTGACACGCCTACCTCCCATACAATGCAAAAATTGAAAACTGCATAATTAAGCTTATATTTAACTAACATCAGTAATATTTCGTACGTATGTATTTTATTTCAAGACAAAGATGTCTTCGGCAAACGGGTGTCATCCGTTCACGGACACGTCAACCTCCCATACAACCCAAAAATTTAAAATTTAATAAATAAGCTTATGTTTATCTTAGAGAGAGATAAAATTTTGGTACATATGTATTTTATAACCAAGCAAAGACGTTTTTGAAAAATGGACGTCATCCAACCACGGACACGTCTACCCCCTATACAACCCAAAAAAATGTAAAACTCCATAAATAAGCTTATGTTGAACCTAAAGAAATATAATTTGTTATGCATCTATTTTATACCAAAACTAAGATGTGCTCAAAAATTGGGCGTCCACCAACACGCCCACCTCCCATACAACCCACTATAGTGAAAACACTATCAAGGCATTAATATGTGAGCTAGAGGATTAAAACTTGGTATGAGTAAATTTTTCATCAAAATTGAAATGCATATAAAATAAGGCCTTCATCAGCCCACGGAAACGCCCATTTTCAATGCTATGATTGTATTTTGAAAAAGTAGATTTAGAGCACTTTGACCTTCTTTACTTGTTTTCAATTAAGATTAATTTTTTAAATGGATTTTCATGAGTAATTATATTAACTAGTATTTCGCCTGTGGTCGAAATATGACCAATTTTTTGTTGACCTATTATAATTATTACTAGTATAGAAGCCCATCATACGACGGGTTGTATTCAAAATAATTAAGTAGCAGACAGTATGACATTTTTCATTCATCTCAAATGTTGTTTTGTTCCAGTCGTCATCAATGCGTCCATGTAACTGATTAATATCAAATAAATGTTGTGTGCATACTTTTAGGCTTACAATTTTCTCATATAAAAAGCACTGTAATAGCGAAACAGTTTCTGGTTCAGGCTTTTTTAAAAAAAGCATAGCAATAACAACTATAATAGTTTGAGCGATATAGAGCACAGAGCAGGACGCTTGTCTTTTAGGATATTAAGACAAGCAGTACAAGCCAGATGATCAAAATAAGTTCGAGGCTAAAACTTTTGACTGATTACAGTTATATGAGATATAGTTATTTCCTTCAAGTAAAAAGTTTTTAAATTTAATTTAGAAAAACAACATATAAAAAAAATTTAATTTCTGTCAAAAAATTATAGGGTATTGATTCATAATCATAGTATTGATTTTTTGATGGCACGAACAGTTTAGTGTCAAGACAAAATAATTTCACGTTAAATGTACCATACAATTTAAAAGACAATTAAAAATGCAAATTTGAGTTTTTCTTCTTTTACAAGAAAAATAATTTTAAGCTCATATTTTGAGAATAGATCAAATTTTGTGGTCTCTTTTTAAAAGGCATAATTTAAATATGACCAAAAAACTAACGGTACAATTTGTATACATGTTTTTGAGTTAACTGATAAGATTTAAATACAAAAAAGAAATAAATGAAATCAATTAAAAAATGTCAGAGTTATTGGCTTTCCAATTCAGAACATAAAATTTTAGACAGTTTTTTTCACTCTCTTGTTTGAAGAACTTTTGAACTTGTTTGAAGAACACGCTTAATAATTAACGACAATATTAAGAAAATTCATTAAAATACTTTTGATAAAAGCATCACAGCGATTGCTATCACATTTGAAAGAAAATTTAACAAACTTTTAGAAAAAAATTAGAAAAAATTGGAAACCGTTAAAACTCGCCTATTCAAACTATTGATTTCAAATACCTTTGTTTACAAATTTAACGAATGATGAATGCATATAACTAAATTTTTGAAGAAAATTTTTTCTTCTGAGAAAAACTCAAATTCGACCCAACCAAATTGAATATTAATCAGTTCTTTCTCTCTCTTGGCTTACGACAATATTAAGAAAAATTCACGTTATCATATTTATCAATTGTTATCATATTTGAAAGAAAATTAAACAAACTTTTAGAAAAAATTAGAAAAATTGGAAACCATTAAAATTCGATCAAGGTATGGGACATGTAAAGTCAAAATTTTGAATTCAAATCAAATTTTTTTCAAATTTTTTTCACAAATATCAGAATTGATAATTGCATAAACCTTGAGTTTTTGAGAAAATTTGAACTTTTGAAAAAAACTCAAATTCGACCAACCCAAAGCTCTCTCTCAACCAAATTTCATATATAACAAAAAGCTAATTTTTTTGCAAAAATTTTATTTGAGACAGACTGAAGCCCGACTGCTCCTTTAGAAAAAAAAAAAAATAGCAAAGTTTGAACAAGGTTTTTGGATAAAAAAATTAATGAAGTAATTAAAAAATGTTGGAAACTACAAGAAAATTTATTGAAAAATACAATTTTTTTTTTTAAATAAAAATGGCCCCAAGATAACGTTTTTCAAGTTTGCGTTCAAGATATCTCAAAATCTACTCCACCGATCAAGATACAATTTGAAACATATATTTTAAATAATATTGACAACAATTTGGTAGAAAGGATTTTTAAAATAAGCTCTAAAATTGTTTGCTCCAATATTATTTGGAAAACCGTTAAAATTCGACTGAAAACTTAACATGGGAAGTCGAAACATTGAATTCAAATTACCTTTTTTAAAAAATTTGATGATTGATGAATGTATTAAACTAAATGTTTTGAAAAAATTTGTACTTTTGGTAAAAACTCAAATTCGACCAACTCAAAAGCTCTCTTCCAACCAAATTTTATATTGATATAAAATGAGTTATTGTTTTTTGTAAATTTTTGAAAGAGTCACAATGCGACGGTCTTTCTAAATGCTGAAGAGCTTGTCTTACGTGGTCTTCCACGGTACTCTTTCTCCATTTTCTTTCAAAAAACGTTTTTAACCCATTTTGTACCGCTACCAGGTTCCGTTTAGATATCATTCTGAATTTTTGTGTGGTAGCACTAATGCACTCCCAGATTAAAAAAAAACATGATTTGAATAACGTCTTGAAGAAGTGTCATTGATTTTTCGAATGCCAATTTTAAAAACAGGTTTTTCGAATTTTTTCAAAACAAAATTAATTTATAAAAAAATAGTGTAGTTATTTATTTTGTGATCATTTTTGCTAGAGTCCTTTTTTGGCATTTTTTTTTATTAGAAAATTTGCAACACTGGTAACCTTAATTTCGATAAAAAAATAAAATAAACACATGGCAAAAATACCAAATAATCGTTTGGTGTATCATTTATACCTATCAAATTTTTAGTTATTTTTACAATATTTATCAAAGTTGGTGTTGCGAAAACGGAACAGTGGATAAATGGCTATTCATTCTATAGTTGAGCTATACCGACTTTTGAATTTCCTTACGTATGTACTTACTTAGCTGGCGCTTACAACTGTAGGTCGGTTTTGGCCTAGTCTAAGAATCTTCTAAGAGTTTCTTGGCTTGCTTTAAAATTGGATAAATAAGCGTTTAATTCAAATCAAACACAAACTGAATTAAGTACATATGTTTGTATTCTCTTTAAGTTATGGAATAAGACATTCTCTTATTGGTCTTACCTGTAGAAGAGTGTGAGTTTGAGACAAATTTTCAACACCTTTATAAAAAAAATAAATTTTTTTTCTTTGGTAAAGTAAAGCTTAATCTTGTTTACAAAAGATGCTAGATGCAACAGCCATTAAGCAAGCATTTTTTAAATAAATCTTCAGCACTTTTATGGCGCATCTCACATTGCAGTACTTTAGAGAGATTTTACCAGCTGACTGCAAGGAAGGGCGTTGAAAAAATATATAAAAAAAAAACTGGCTGAAATGCAAAAGAGAAATAAATAAGCATTAAATGACGAAGTGTTATGGTGCTATTTTCACATTAAATACATAAACAGTGAACGTGATAAAGTAAAATTATAGAAATCTTGAATGAGGTCATGATGATGAGCAACAGGATAAGAAGAATGCAGCAAAAGAAACTTGAGCTACTAACGAGCTAAAACAAAGAAAGTAAAAACAACTACTAATACAGGGATGTTAACTAAAGATGCTGCTGGTAGAAGCAAAAGCAATCAGCTTGAAAATGGAATTGAAAGAGGATACAGTTCAAGTCTTGCTGTTGTTGATTTATGAATTTAAAATGTTGCGGTATCGTGTGCAGAACTAAGATATAAAGAAATGATTAGACTATAGATATAACTAGTATAACAAATAAGGTAGCTGCGAACAAGGACTGAGAGCCGACAAATAGAATTGTCAAAAAACACGAAATAGAAATAGAATAATGAACAAAATAGAACTACAGATGAGACGTTAAATGATTGGTACTGATTTTGGCAACTCTGACTGTAGGAAAAAAAGAGGATTGGTAGCCCTGCAGCTATCGAGTTCATTCTAACATGTTTCAGATATTATTAAATTTTATATTGTTTTCTTTTTGTTGCTATTGCGAGACAAAAATATCGAAATATTCTCAAATGTCAAATGTTATTATAAGAGCAAAATGTTGGATATGTTTCAGAAAGTATTTTTAACTTACAAGAAATTCAGACAGACTGTCTTATTTAATTTTGAAAATGAAATGTGTTTTTTGTTTATGGCAACACCGAAGTCATATAATATGCAGTGATAGCTATACAAAAACTTTTCTTAAATTTTTTTTATATTATCTTATATATTACCAAGAATAGAAGTCCATTCTACCACGGTTCGCATTCAAAAAAATTAAGTAGCAAAAGTTATGACATTTGACATTCACCTCAAATGTTGTGTTGCAGTCGTCGTCAATTCTTATAAATATCAAATAAATTTTGTGTGCATACTTTCAGGCTAACCTTAGTTTATATAATCTTCAGACTGAACACTTCTGGTTCAGTTATTGGATAGGTCTTAAAAAGCACTGTAATAGCAAGACATAATTATGCACAGTTTAATGCCAACTACTATGTTGAGGAAAATGACGCTAGTCTTCAAGTATTAAGATATCCAGTGCATAATTTTAGAACAGGTTTTGATTCAGGCTGAACAGGTTTTTAAAAAGCTTAGCAATAATAATTATGAGCAGTTTGAGCGATTTAGGCCACGGAACACGAAGCTCGCCTTTTGTATATAAGATATGCTAATACAAAACTTGAAAAACCCTTTTTTATCAATTTATAGTCAACACATTTGAATGAAACTTATATCAGTTCAAAAGTACTAAAAAAATAAAAATAAAAAAAATATAAAAAAAAGAAAAGTTTGGACAAGGTTTTCGGATAGAAAAAATGAAAAAATGAATGTTACAATTTAAAAATGCCTGGAACTAATTTTCTTGGATATAGTGGAGGTAAAATTTTTATTTAGCGATATTTAATGATTTATTCAATTCGAAAAAAATTTTCCATTTCGTTTTTTTTTTTATTTGGGAATAAAAAATTTGAGAGTTTTTAAAAAAGTACCAAAGTATTGCAAATATTATTAAAAATATTTATTTCAAATTTGTTCTTGATTGGTTGAGTAGATTTTGAGTTATTCTGCATGCAGACTCGAAAAACTTTGTCTCGGCGCTTTCTTTATTTAAAAAAAAGAAAAAAAAAAGTAATTTTCAATAAATATTCTTTTAGTTCGAGAAATTTTTAAAATTGTTTCATTAAAATTTTTCTATTTCAAAGTTTCTAAAGCCGGCTTTAAGAGTTAAATAAAATTTTTGTAAAAACATTTCCATTATGATCAATATGAAATTTGGTTGAGGGAGAGCTTTTAAATTGGTCGAATTTGAGTTTTTTTCAGAAGTAAAAATTTTCTCAAAAAATAAAGTTTTATGCATTCATCATTCATCAAATTTGTAAATAAAAGTGATTTGAATTTAAATTTTGATTTTCCATGTTAATTTCTTGGTCAAATCTTAACGGTTTCCCAATTATTTTGGAATAAAAAAAATTTTAGAGTTTTTTCCTTAAAATCCTTTCCACCAAAGTATTGTAAATCTTATTAAAAATATATATTTCGAATTTCATCTTGATCGCTGAAGTAGATTTTGAGATATCCTGCACGCAAACTCGAAAACGTTGTCTTGGTGCCATTTTTATTTTAAAAAAATTGTATTTTTCAGTAAATTTTCATTTAGTTTCAGAAATTTATAAAGTTCTATATAAAAATTTTTTCTATCCGAAAATCTTATCCAAATTTTGCAATTTTTTCGTGTTTCTTGAAGAGACGCCGGCCTAAAGAGTGAAATAAAATTTTTGTAAAAAAATTTGCTTTTTGTTCAATATAAAATTTGTTTAGGAGAGGTTTTGAGTTGTTGGAATTTGAGTTTTTTTCAAAAGTAAAAATTTATTAAAAAAATAAGTTTTATGCATTAATCATTCATCAAATTTGTAAATCATGGTGTTTTGTATTCAAAATTTTGACTTTTCATTGTTAATATCTTAGTCGAATTTTAACGGTTCTCAATTTTTTTTTAATTTTTTCCAAAAGTTCGTTAATTTTCTTTTAAATGTGTTAAAAATCACTGTGAAACTCTTACCAAAGTATTCTTAATGAATTTTTTTAATATTCTGGTTAATTATTTAGCGTGTACTTCAACTAAGTGCAAAGAGAGAGAGAGAGAAAAAAACTGATCAATATGAAATTTAGTTGGCAGAGAGCTTTTGAGTTGATTTTATTTGGGTTTTTTTTCAAAAGTAAAAATTTACTCAGAAAAATTAAGTTTAATGCATCCAACAATCGTAAAATTCGCATAGAAAGGTGTTTTGAGTTCAAAATTTTAATTTTCCATGTCCTAAGTCGAATTTTAAAGGTATTCCAATTTTTCTTATTATTTCCAAAATTTTTTTAAATTTTTTTTCAAATGTGATGACAAACGCTGTGAATCTTTGACCAAAAGTTTAATAAATTGTTTTAATATGCTGGGTAGTTATTTAGCCTGTACTTCAACCTTCAAGAGAGAGAAAAAAAAAATGTCTCATATGGAATGTTCTGAATTGGAAAGCCAATAGCTCTGCTTTTTTTTAATGGATTTTATTTATTGCTTTTTTATTTAAGTCTGATCAGTTGACTTAAAAAAATTTTGAAAAATTTGACCGTTACTTTAATGTTTATATTTAAGATATTTTTTTTTAAAGAGACCACAAAATTTGATTTTATTTAAAAATATGGGCTAAAAATTATTTTTGTTGTAAAAAGAGAAAAACTCAAATTTGCATTTTTTATTGTCTTTCCAAATGTGCAGAGCATTTAGGACGACTTAACTTTATTTTGACACTTAATTAATAAGCTGTTCGTGACATCAACAAATCAAGGCAAATCCAAGACAAAGGCTGTGTTAAATCACGTTATCATCTATAATCTATAATATTACATAAAAGAGTACACGATTTCTGGTATGTTGAGGGTTAACTCATGCAACACTATATAGATTTCGTTGAAAATTTCTCTAAAAGAAGCTTACACCTTCCTGGATGGACATAGGCTTTGTTAAATCGCGTTATCATCAATACTATTATCTAAAAGAGTAAACGATTTTTGACATATGGAGGGTAAACTCATATGCCACTAAATAGAATTCGATAAAAATTTCACTAACAGGAACATTATTTTTTCTGTATAGGACAAAAGCTATGTTTAATCACGTTATCATATATAATTTATAATATTATATAAAAGAGTAAACAATTTCTAGTATGTTGAGGGCAAACTCATACAACACTGTATAGATTTCGTTGAAAATTTCACTAAAAGCAGCTTAAATCTTCCTGAATTGATATAGGTTATGATAAATTGCGTTTTCATCTATTCTATTTTATTATGGAGTAAATGATTTTTCACATGTTGAGGGTTAATTCATAAGCCATTGAATAGATTTCGGTATAAATTTCATTTACAGAAATTTGAAACCTCCTGGATGAACATAGGATGTGTCAAATTGCGTTATCATTTCTATCAGTATCTATGTATACTATTATCTAAGGGAAAAAAAGATTTTTCAGACAAGTAAGGTTAAAACTCTAGGGCTTTCAATTCTAATAATAATTATAAATAGGCATATAAAAAATTGGTTGAATTTCAACCACAGGCAATACAAGTTAATTTAAATAAACATAACTCTAATCTGCTCTCTCTTTTTCTCTCTCTCTCTCTTTCTATCTTATAGTTGTCATACTGCCAACAGTGACCACATTTTTGCCATTTGTTGGCAGCAGCAGCGGGCTGGCATTTATCATCTCAGCACCTGAGGATACAATACTTGTGCCGGATGAACGTAATCAATGCCCAGTTGGCTTTTTTCACTGCAACTCCTCGACACAGTGCGTGCCACAGCGTCTGAACTGTGATGGTGCTGCCGATTGTGATGATGCCTCAGACGAATGGAATTGTGTCAATGATGTGGATGCCAAATTTTGGGATCATTTATTTCGCAAGCAGCCCTTCGGGCGTCATGATGATATACCCATTGGGACATGTTGTAAGTTGATGGTGATAACAGCGTAAAATTATATTAACTTTTTCATTTGGCCCTCTGATTATTAAAGAAATTTGACAGTTTTGCTTATGTTTTGCAAAATAAAAATAAAATAAAAACATTCCTTAAAAAAACCAAGTTTCTATACATATTAAAAAAATTAATAGCTTTAATTTGTTTACTCGCACTAAACGCTGTTGCTTAATTTCTGGCATGATAAAGTTTATATTTTATTGTTATGACACAAGAGTTATGTGCAGCTTTTGAGTGACAGTCAAATTAAATCGCTGACGATTTTAAGTATCGTCATCACCATCATCATCATCATCAGCAGCATTGGCATTCCCATTCATCCTTACCCATCACTTTATTCATATTTAATATCAACAAGATATTCCTTCACATACATATTTATGTTTAAAGCAAATTCATTGCGTTATACAATATATTGTATTTTTCTGTTTTTAATGTACTTTCTTTTATTGATATGTATTTCTTTTTATTGTCCTTCTTGCAGTGTGGCCTCTCAGCAATCTGAGCTGTTTGTGTCGTGGAAATGAGATTTTATGTCGTTTTCAGAAGCTATCCACGCTACCTATTTATCTACCCATGCAGGATGTTGCTATGCTGTAAGTTCATATTATTTGTATGTTGTTGTGACTTTTGTTTCTTTGAAAAAAATAATTGTTTTTATATTTCCTTATCTTTTAATGTCATGCAGCGATTTAACGGGCAATATTTTTCCAATAATTGATGAAGATTTTTTCAAAGAATTGCCCGAGGTGGAAAGTCTGTGAGTAAAGTTAATCCGAAATTAGTATTATACCTAAACATTATTGTGTCTGCATATCATAGTACAAAATTAACTTTGATCTATTTTTTATATCAAATCCATATTTTTGAAGTGAATCTTTAAATAATTTTCTCCTTATTCGGTACCAAAAAAGTTTTAAAAATAAATCCTGAAATTTCATAAAAAAATCTTAAAATACATCCAAAGCGATCCCTTCAATCTTAAAAAAGGACTACCGACCATTATATTATCCCAAAGAACCGAATCATACTGTACAGAAAATATTAGACTGGTGCATAAAAAAATATATTGCATATTTATACAGTGGCTACAGGCACAAAATATGTAAGCCTCGGCCAGCTGTTACACAATGAGAAGAATAACATTAATTTTATGTCTTATGACAATTTTTTATATCTGCATGAATTCATGAAAACACAAACGAAAATATTTTAACTTATATGAAAATCAGTAATAGAGCAGTTGCTACTGATGTTGCCAGGATAATGACGAGCAATAATAAATGTTTTTTTCTTCTTATGTTTTTGGTTACAAGCAGTATGTATAGCTTTAATTTAAAAATTTAAATTGTAATTGCTGTATGATTTAGTATTTTAAATTATCTAAGAAGATGAGATAATGTGTCCAGAAAATTTAGCCAATTAAGATAATTGAAATTATCATGATAATTGGTAATGCTGTTGTTACAGCAAGAGTGACAAAAGTGCTTTGGTTGTTAGTAAGACTCCATCTAAATCAAAAAATATGTGTCATACGTTCACTCAAGCAAAAGTTACCTTAAGAGTTTTTAAAATGATATAAATTTGGTTGTGAAAACATATAGGACTGGTTTCTTCTACGTCATTTTTAATGGTCAGTTGTTGTCAGTCTAAAGAAAAATGGCAACACGTTGTAAATTTTTTTACGTTTGAAAATGGCGTAAAATAGAAAAATTGATTTTTTCACATGTTTTCAGCAAAAAATTTATAAAAGTTGTTATATATGTTATATTTTTCATTTTAAACTTTCATTTCAAATCAAAAATGACTTACAATTAGTGAAAATCAAGCATTGGAAGGAAATATTTGATAAGTTGCGCTTAAAGTTTTCAAAAAAATAATGTTTTCAAAAATGAAAGTGACACACCACTGATAAAAATGTGGGCATCATCATTAATAGCTCGTTAAATTACTGTTTTAGAAAAATTGGCACATATTTTAGCGAAGTTAATGTAGGAATCAGTACCAACATCCATAATGAGAGTCCTATATTGGAAAAAGTCTCGAGTTCTGTCTCTCAAACTGTTTCAAACAAAATGAACTGAAAAACAAAAATGAATATAAAAAAAAGTAAAAAAAAGTATTTTATTTATATTTCTTTAAAAATAAAAATATAAATATAAATAAAAATAAATATAAAAATAAAAATAAAAATAATAAAAATAACAATAAAAATAAAAAAAAAAATCAAAATAAAAATAAAAATAAAAATAAAAAAAAAAAATTAAAATAAAAACAAAATAAAAATGAAAATAAAATAAAAATAAAAATAAAAATAAAAATAAAAATAAAAATAAAAATAAAAATAAAATAAAATAAAAATAAAAATAAAAATAAAAATAAAAATAAAAATAAAAATAAAAATAAAAATAATAATAATAATAATAATAAAAATAAAAATAAAAATGAAAATAAATAAAAATAAAAATAGGATTAAAAATAAAAATAAAAATAAAAAAAAAAAATTAAAATAAAAACAAAATAAAAATGAAAATAAAATAAAAATAAAAATAAAAATAAAAATAAAAATAAAAATAAAATAAAATAAAATAAAAATAAAAATAAAAATAAAAATAAAAATAAAAATAAAAATAATAATAATAATAATAATAAAAATAAAAATAAAAATGAAAATAAATAAAAATAAAAATAGGATTAAAAATAAAAATAAAAATAAAAGCAAAAATAAAAATAAGCATAAAAATAAAAACACAGTAAAAATAAAAATAAATAAACATAAAAATAAAAAATAAAAATAACAATAAAAACAAAAATAGCAATAATAATAAAAAATAAAAATAATTCATAAAAATAAAAATGAAAATTAGAATACAAATAAAAACAAAAATAAATAAAAATAAAAATAAAAATGCAATTAAAAATAAAACCAAAACTAAAACCAAAGCTAAAAAGGAAACTTAAAAAAAAATGAAAATAAAAATAAATATATAAATAGAAATAAAAATAAAAATAGAAAGTAATAATAATACAAATAACAATTAAAATACATAGAAAAATAAAAATAAATATATAAATAAAAATAAAAATAAATATAATAACAAAAAACAGAAATAAAACATAAAAATATAAATAAAAATAACTATAACTTAGTGTGTAACTGTTATTTGAATTTCGAATTTTTAGCTTTGCTGTAACTTTTAATTTTTAACTTGGTTTTAACTGACCTTGTTAATGAAATTAGAGAGATTAAAAATACTCAATTTAACCTCGTGATTGAGTACTAAATCCTGATAATTCACTAAAAAGACATTAATCCATCAAGGATAACGATTTTTCTGGAAAGTTAAACTGCCCACTAAAGCATTTTATAGTAAAACGATCAAATCGAAAGACAGTTTGAAACTGTCTTGTGCTTTCTTTGAAATCAGTCATTCCCACAGAGTCAATATTTGAGCCTTTATGGGCTATCGTTACGTACAAGGGAATTGAATTGCGGATAAATTGGCTAGAGAGTGTTCTGAACTGTATAAAAGTACTACCCATATGTCAGTTATAATACCGATTAGGGTAATAAAGAAAAATAAAGACGACACGGCAAGACATAACATAACTACTTACTACTTGTTATAACAAAGATGACTGTGCTACCACCCACAACTATTGACCTTAACTCTGCATAAAAAGGACTAAATATCTGCAATCATTAAGTTAATCTGAAACCAGCATGATCCTTAGAATGGGATAGCATGATCCATAGTCTCAAGACTAGGAACTCCTCATATAGACTACTAAGACGCATTAAAGATGTCCAAGATAAAGAAAGTATCAAGTATTCTTTATATTAGTTTTTGATGCGAAAGCCAAAAGTCAAGCAATGTCGACCTTGGCAAGCAGGAATTTATACTTAACAGAGAACTGCAATAGCTCGTAGATATTCCACTGATGGACTAAGTAAAATTTATGTGAACTTAAACAGCTGATTTAGATAAGTACGCACAAAGAAGTTCAGAAAATGCCACATAAAATTCAAAATTTTATTTCAGACCTAACTTGCAGACAATTTTTTATAAACAATGAAATCATTATGTGCGAACAAATCTACAAACCAGAGCGATTAACAAGCTCTTTTGCAAGTTTTTTTAATGCACAAACATTTTATAATGAAATGTAAAATACATTGACCTTAACCCCAAACATGGTCTACAAAAAGAATCTATCATCGTCAAACAAATACCAATTTTTGGGCTCACATTGCTTTTTATGATTTGGCTGGTTAAATCAAAGCAAAAATCTAAAACTGCTTTATTGAGCAACAGCACTTCCTGGAATTTGGTGTTCATAAACTAGGGTTTCTTTTATCAAATTTTCGCCATTTATTGCAATTTTGGCTTGACAGCTTCCTATGAATTTTAAATTTACTTAAAGTATTAACATTATTGCCACATTTCTTTTCGTAAATTTTAAATTTGTTTTTCAAATATTTTGCGATAAATATCATAGCAGCAACTTAACCTTTTCGTTCAAGGAAGCAATAGCAAAGAAAATAACAAAAAATGTGTGCTGGTACGAAATGAAAAATTGAAAGGGTTCTTTCAATAGACTTCTGCAAAGTATTGCTTTTTTTTCAACAAGCTAAATTCTTAAAGCAAAACATCAATAACATTTCACCCTTTTAACTTTAAGTAAGTTTGGAGCAAAAAAATAAATGAAAAATTTGAAGTGAAAAATTTGAAAAACTTGACTAACGAAATTTGAAAAAGGCAAAAAATAGACAATATTATAACATGAACCTTCAAATTTGTAAAAGTTAAAACAAATCCTTTGAAATTTGCTTTCAATATAAATAGCTGATAAATAAGAAAATTTATTATTTGCTCTTGTGCGCCTTTGGCAAAGTTCTACTTTTATTTCCTTGCCTTGAAGAAATTTATGTAAATTTCGTTTTCTAATATAGCCAATAATATATGTTAATTTTTTTCATGTTCTACAAGAATTTCTTGTGCTCATATTTTAAACCATTTTAAACAATAATGCTTAGTACAAACAATCTTTGAAATTTGCATAAATAGCTCTACCGCCTTAACTAAACACAGTACGACGTATGCAAATTCGTGCAAATTTCTTCTGCCTTACCTGCTTATATATTAACTAATAAACTTTGTACTGTTACAGCTGCAACCTAATGTGTTCTATTTGTTTTGCCTTTTCTTGACAGAGTTCTGAAGTTTTGCTCAATTGAAAGCATTGAATCGGGAACGTTTAAGCGACTAACAGAAATTCCTATGAAGACATTGTGAGTAACTTAATGATATGCCATTTGTAAGTGTTAATATATAAGGCAAGTTTGAAAAATAAGCTGCTTAATTTGTTGAAATATTTTGAATTTTACTCACATATGTTACTTTTTCTTTATTTGTTGTTTTTAGATATTTAGATGAAAATAAAATCTCAAGTTTGCCGAGAAACTTATTTCCCCAGGGCAATATACTGCGCATTTTGTAAGTTGAATTAATATGCAAGATGACTGATGATTTATTTTTTTGGCATATATATATCTTTAAACTTAAGTAGAACACTTGAAATAAGAAATAAATCACATATTGATTTTGCTGAAGTGTTAAGCTTTATTTGCTTTTAGAATAACCTCTTGATATCTTTTACGCACTTCATATGTGATATGAAACTTTAGAAAATCAATGCTTGCCCAACTCAGTCTTAATGGTTTTAAATGTGTCAGAAATAAACCTTTTTTCAAATAAATATAGCAAAAATAAAACATCACTAACTTTTGTTGCTCTTCAGATATATTGAAATAAAAAGAAGTGTGTTCAAAAAGTGTGCTTCAGTTTTTTTTCATGGTGCAGCGGTATGCCTTAAAAGTTTTTGAAAACACATTTACGTATTTGTTATTTAAATTTCTGTCTTTTTATTTTTTCAATAAAAATTTGTTATTGTCTGTGATTGTAAAATAAATAAATAAAAAAAAAACAAAAAACACGTTAGTAGTTATTTGCAATGAAAAGAAGTTTCGTTATTTGTCCCATATAGCAACAGAGTAGTTGAAAGATAAGGAAAAAATTATGCAACAACAGATAAATGCTGCTTATATATTCTTTGAAAAATTCAAAAATGTATTTTTCAATTTATTTGTGATGGAATGGTTTATTTTTTTATTTAAGTTTTACCTGCACAGCACTTACAAATGTATAAAAGCAGATTTAACCACTTGGTACGGTACATCACTGCGTATGAGTAACTTTAATTCACTACGTTCAGTCTGAGCTTTTTTGTGAGAGTGTATTTTTGATAAAAAATGAAAGTGGAATATTTTAAAACCCTTCTTATTCAACGAAAAATTAGCTGAAATTTTATAAACTGTCTGTGGATTTCTTAAAAAACTCACACAATGCAGCTACACGTGGTTTTCTGCGCAAAAATAATATTCTTTGCGCACTTTTCCATTTTCAATTAATCTTTCCGCATTGAAAACGTATCAATATTGTTAAGTTTACTATTTATAATACAAATTTAGAATGTTTAAATTAAACTGCATGTCCAGAAAATTCAAAACTTCAGCTCATATCATCTCAAATGGCGGCTTATTGCTAGCAACTACGGTGCCTTTAAAAACAATTTATATGGGAACTTCCTTATTTTCACGAAGTTTAACCGTTTGTTGCAAACAGAAGTCTGTAAAATAATAAATGGTAGTATTGCCTGGTGTTGAAATTCGACAGGTTTTTTATATGCCAATATATAATTATATACGCAGAATAAGCAAGATGGTTAAAATTAGTTCGCGGCTATATCTTTTAACTGATTGGACATACAGAGCTTTTTACTTCATATAAATTAATTTTGAATTTTATTATTTAATGAAAAAAATAGAAAAACAACATTTTATAAATTGTAATTTTGTCAAAAACATCTTGAAAGAAAATTAAAAATGCAAATTTGAGTTTTGCTACACTTATAACAAAAATAATTTTTACTCCATGTTATGATCAATTATGCCCCATATTTAACCCAAAAGTTATTATTTAGTGTTCTTATTTTTAGAGGCATACTTTAAATATAAACAATAAAGTAACGGTAAAGTTTTAAATAATTTTTTTAAGTTTAATTGAAAGTACTTAAATACAAAAAATAAATAAATGAAATCTATTAAAAAATGGCAGAGATATTAGCTTCCCAATTCATAACATTTAATTTGAGACAATTCAAATTTTTTTCTCTCTCTTGGCTCTCTTTGGTTGAAATACACGCTAAATAACTAACGACAGTATTAAGAAAAATTAATAAAATATAATTTTGGTCAGAGCTTTATAGCGATTGTTATCTTATTTGAAAGAAACTTTAACAAAGTTTGGGATATAAATAGAAAAATTGAAAAATCGTTGAAATTCGACGGCACAGCAATTTTTCCACAATGCATTTTTCATTCAAAATCTAAATAATTATTATTTTTATGATGAATGATGAATGCATAAAACTTGATTTTTTTGAAACAAATTTTTGCCTTTGAGAAAAACTCAAATTCGACCAACTTAAAAGCTCTCTCCCAAACAAATTTCATATTGATCAGTTGTTGTCTCTCTTGGCATTTGGTTGAAGTACACGCTAACCAACTAACGACAATATTAAGAAAATTCATTAAATATACTTTTGGTTAGAGCTTTACAGCGTTTGTTATCACATTTGAAAGAAAAATTTTTCAACCACCTTTTAGAAATAATTAAAAAAATTGGAAAACCGCTAAAATTTGAGTGAGATATTAACCAACTTCCAATTTCATATTGATCAAAGAGCAAGTTTTATCTCTAAAATTTTATTACTCTCTTGGTTGTTTAAAAATAATTAAATAAATTATTAAAATAGAAAGCAAACTACACACCCTCACGATTTTTGGCAGTTGTCAATGAAATAATATGAACTTTCTAAAGATTTTGTTTTTCAATTTTTAAAGTGGGAAAAACTCATATTTGAATAACTTTCAAAATTCTACTTTGATAAACAAAAATAAAAGAAATGAATTTTATTTTTTTTTTTAATTTTTTATAAAAAACTTTTTTAATTGTGTTTTCAAAAATATCTCAAACGTGAAAATCGAATTAATTTTGTGAATATAGGCTTTTTCGAAAGTCAGGCAATTTCACTCTTTCTTCCATTTTGACCATATTTGAATGTTATGTAAGAAATTAAAAAAAAATTAAAATTTCTTACTCAAATTAGTGTTTTTATTTCATTAGAAGATTCAATTCTGAAAGTTTAAGCAAAATGTGTCAGAAGTATTCAACACTTAATTTAAATTTTTAAGTCAACACGCGTTCAATTTGAAATGGCTGAATGGCAATTTGGAGTGTTATGCATTCATCATTTATAAAATTTGTAAAAAAGCGTTTTTTTTTAATTCTAAATTTTGACTATTCATGTTAATATCTCGGTTGAATTTTAACGGTTTTTTATTTTTTCTAATTATTTATAAAAGCTAAATAAACTTTCTTTCAGATGTGACAAAAATCACTGTGAAGCTCTGATCAAAAGTATTTTTAATAAATTTTCTTAATATTCTGGTTAGTTATTTAGCGTGTACTTCATTCAACCAAATGCAAAGAGAGAGAAAAAACTGATCAATCTGAAATTTGTTTGGGAGAGAGCTTTTGAGTTGGTTGAATTTGAGTTTTTTTCATATTAAAAATTTTCTCAAAAAATTAGATTTTCTGCATTCATTAATGGTCAAGTTTGTAAATAAAATTATTTTGAATTCAAAATTTTGAATTTCCATGTGCCATATCTTAACCCTCATCGGTCCCTCAGACCCATAACCCTAAAAGGTTCTTTATGTAATTTTGAATTTGTATGCGCGCGCATACAAATGACCGATGAGGGCTAATCAAATTTTAACGGTTTTCGTATTATTCTAAATTTATGCAAAAAGTTTGTTAAATTTTCTTTCAAATGTGATAACATTCACTACGAAGCTCTAAGCAAAAATATTTTTAATAAATATTCTGGTAAGTTATTTAGCGTGTATTTCAATAAAATTCCAAGAGAGGGGAAAAAACTGAGCAATATGTGTTTATATGAATTTTTTTCAAAAGTAAAACTTTTTTCAAAAAATAAGGTTTTCTGCATTCATCATTTGTGAAATTTGTAAAAAAAGGTGTTTTGAATTGAAAATTTTGACTTTCCATGTCAATATCTCAGTCGAATTTTAATGGTTTTCCAATTTTTTTAAATGTTACTAATATTTTGTTTAATTTTCTTTCACATGTGTTGACAATCGCTGTGAAGCTCTGATCAAAAGGAACGAGAAATAAACTGTTTAAAATTGAATGTTCTGAATTGGGCAGCCAATATCTCTACCATTTTTGAACAGATTTTATTTATTTAATTTTTCATTTTAAGTCTTATCAAGTTAAGTTAACAAGGGTTGAGTAGAAAAAATGTTGAAAAATTTTAATCTTACTTTTTTGTTTATATTTAAACTATTTTTTTTTTTAAAAAAAGACCACCAAATCTTTTCTCAAAGTATGGGGTAAAAATAATTTGAGATGAGTGAAAAGAGAAAAATTCAAATTTGAATTGTTTATTTTCTTTCAAAGTCTAAAGCGCATTTAAGGTGAATTTATTTTGTCTAGACACTTAATTAATAAAGTATTCGTGCCATAAAAGAAATCAAGGGGTAGCCCTATGATAATTTTGAATTATTTAAATCTTTTTGAAATGTTGTTTTTATATTTGTTAAAAACTTAACAAATTTCAAAAACAATTTCTTTGAAGGAAAAAGCTTTATATCTCCAATCAATTAAAAGTTATAGCTTTGATCTAATTTTTTTGGTAGAATTTTATTTATGATAAATAGATTAACAATAAATTGGTTGAATTTCGATAATTATGCCTAAATATTCAAACAAAAAATTGGTCGAATTTTGACCCCATGTAATACTAGTACCAATAAATCGCATTGTGTAACCGTTTGTACCGAATTCAAGGAATTTGAAATAAAATAATATGTTTTGAGAACTTATTTCAATTAAAAAAATACTGTATGTTATAAATTTATTTATATCATAAAAAATAAAACTGCTATTTTAGAGCAGGATTGTTGCTTTGTGCGTTACAAACAGTGTCAACATTTTTTTTTTCATTGGTTAGTATAGCTGGTCGTTTAAAAAGTATCAAATCTATATAATTAATAGGCTAAGGTTTTTTTGTGACTTAAACTCCTCCCAGACCAATGGATTTTATTGATTCAAATGTCATTATATCAGGTTAAGGCTGTAGATGTGCAAACCACTTTTAAAAATTGTGATTTCACTTCAGGGGGTTCCCAACCTTTTAAAATCAGGTTTAGGCTGTAGATGTGCAAACCTTTTTTAAAAATTGTGATTTCACTTCAGGGGGTTCCCAACCTTTTAAAACAGAAATAAAATTTTTGTACAAAAATCCGCTATTTAATCAATTTGAAATTTAGTTTGAGAAGAGCTTATAAATTGGTAGAATTTGAATTTTTTTCAAAACTAAAAATTTTTAACTAAAATTATCTTTTATGCATTCCTCAACTGTCAATTGTCCGAAAAATCCAGTTCCAAAACCAAAAGTTCCACTTTTCGAACAAACAACTCAGTCAAGTTTTAACGGTTTTCAAAATTATTTTTGTTTTTCTTAATTTTTGTTCAATTTTCTTTGAAATGTGTTGACAATTACAGTTATTATCTTACCAAATGTATTTTTAATGAATTTTCATAATAGTGCCTGTAGTTGTTTAACGTGTATTTTTACCAAACGCCAATACAGAGAAAAAAACTCTCTGAAATTTAACGGTCTATATTTGGAAGCGAATATCTCTGTCAGTTTATAAAAGATTTAATTTATTTCTTTTTTGTATTTAATTGCAATTAATTGACCTAAAAAAATTTAAACATTTTTACCGTTACTTTATTATTTATATTTTAATCATTGCCTTTAAAAAGAGTCCACGAACTTCCGTTTAAATTCACCAGAGACAACATATTATGGAGAAAAGTGTGGAATTTATTTTTCTGGAAATATATGTAAATAATTGAAAAAATTCCAAAACAAACTGTAACTGTGTATCTACTGTATTATAAAATGCATTTGTGCAAAGCATCAGAAACTCAGTCTTTTTTATATTATCGATTTAAAAGAAACTTCCTTTTTTATACTCAGCCTTTTTTATATTCTCAATTAAAAATTCACTTCTAGAAAGAAAAAACGCCTTATTTATTTGAAATTTTTTTTTGTTTTGTTAATGTTGTTCTAGTTAAAAAAAACATTATGTCATATACATTAAGGCGCCTCACACTTCATGAACAAAAAAAAAAGTTGTTCGGGGCACAGTTGCTCAAAATAGTCCTTGGTTTATGTTATGATGCACTCAGAAAAATATCAACTGTACTATTAACAGTCGGCCGCTGTTATTTCAAAACACTGTTCGATTGAATGATTTGCGTTTAAGTAAACAATTTTCTTTGTTGAATGAACGTTTCAAAGTATTTTTGTGCTGTTAAAATCATCTGTTGAAATCTTTTTGTGCTTATATTGAATTGTCAATTTTTTCTGAGCAATAGTTTTTATATGTGTTTTGCTATATATATATTATCGTTGCCAGTAGCTCAGTGGATGTGCACTAGACTGTCATGCGGGAGACGTGGGTTCGAACCCTAGCTGTGTAAGTATCAAAATTTGAAATTTAATAATTGATATAATAATAATTCTGTTTCATTAATTGTTTGGTCAAAAAGAAACCTTCAAAATAAAATGCTTACAATCTTGCAAAAAAAAAAAATTCCAAATTTAATTTTTTTTATTAAAAAAAAAAATATTTTAAATAATAAAAAAAATTTTTTGTTGGCCTTGCCGGATTTGAACCGTGGACACTCGAGTACTAGATGCACACGTTAGCACACTCGGCCATACATGAACTTTTAAACCAGTGATAAAATTTCAATAAATGAGTTTTTATACGGGTTTCGTGTTCCATAGACCAACAGACAACCGACTGTTAATTTGAAAGTTTCATTTGTTGGATGGTATTTAACAGTGAAATCTGTTATTTCAACCTATGATTTGTTTGATAAAACAGCATTTTTTCCCTGAGTGTGACTCCCAAATATTTCGACACTAGCGATAGCAAACCGGTAGCTGGAATGGTTTGAAATAACCTCTTAAATTCTTGTTTTTTGTAAAAATATTGTCTGGTGTGTTAGTTTAAAATAGAAAAACGGTCAGAAATAATAGTTATAAAAAATTTCTTCCAATCTGCATCAAAAAGCATTAAATTACTTCCGTAGGACCAACGATAATGCGATTTTTCATGACTAGTTTATATTATTTTCACTAAAATTCAAATATTTTAATTATTTTTAATGCAGCTCTGTTTTCCAAGATACCGTTGGAAAGGTGCTTCTATTGCAGACTTGTTAAAATTGATAACCATTAAATCTTGCATGTTTAAAAATCATATTTTATCATACAAGTCGCATTAAAACTAATTTAGTTGTTTGAATTCCTATGAAAAAATATGAAAAAAGTTCAAAATATTCATGAAAATCCTCATTTTTGATGCAGATTGGAAGAATGTTTTTGTTATGATTATTTCTGAACTTTTTTTTATTTCAAACTACGACATCAGCCAAAATTTAAAAAAAAACTCGATTTTTAGAGGTTATTTCAAATCGATGCAGCTCACGCATGGCTATCGCTGGAGTCGAAATATTTGGGGAAACCATCATAATGTAAACCAAGGATTATTTTGAGCAACTGTGCCCAACAACTTTTTTTCGTGAGGCCCCTTAATATAGATATATGAAAAGCATTTAATGGATACAATTATTATTTTCTATTTTAATTTAAAAAAGATCTCAAATAAAATTTGAAAAATATGAAAATTGTTGAATTTTGTATCATGACTTTTTTTTACTTTTTAAATATCTTTCATAGAGAAAGCGAGTTAAAGGTGTTCGCAAAATCGTTATATCAATGCGAATAAGATAATCTTGAAGTATGCATAGAGCTCTCTAGTGTTTTTTCTGTATATTTTTCTTAAAAATGATAAATTTGAGTTTTGAAAGTTTTTTACGAAATGAGCGCTATGTGTTAAAATTCGGCACTATTTTTGTCTAAAACGCAATATTTTTCTCTCTGATTTGGCACAATCAAGAAAGGTACAATTCCATTCCTGCCTCTTAAGCAACATCATCATGTTGTTCGTTGGCAGCTTATTCAAAGAGAGTCTTGGTTGTTTTGATAGAACTATTTGCAACTACATTTACTAGTTTTTCTCATTATGCTGAGGTTTTACAGGGAATCGCACAACTTTTGACTTCTTTGCGAAAATGTCACTTAAACAAGTGACGCCTCTTTCGGCGTTAGAAGGTTAAGTTACGCTTCTTGTAGCTATATCCGCTGAAACGGCCAAGTTAGACACCACCACAGTATTGTGGTCATTGGATGGCGACGACTGGGAGCCCACTTGCTCATTCCTTAAAGTCGACGGTACTTTGAATTCGACTTCCTGCAGCGTATGATTGTTTCTTCCTGATAGCATCATGCTAGTTTTTTCTGGGTATTCTTCCCAGAGCAAAATATACCCTCTGCCAGATTGGCTTTTAGGGTGTTCTTCCCTATAAAATACTGCCGCACCACCGGAGTAAGACGCAGACCAAAGAGCAGCTCAATCTGGAACAGACGCTCTTAAATTTTCTTAAAGTTTCTTAAAGTTTCTTTCTTTTTTTTATCGAATTTTTGCTTTTTTTTTTATTTAAACAATTTTTTTTCTTTATTTTTGTTGTTTATTTTTTTTTTTTTTTTATTTTTGTTGTTTATATTTTTATTTTGTTTTTGCTTTTATTTATCTTCTTTATATATAAAATTCTTCTGTACATGGCTTTGTCACTGAACTCCTTCCTCATAAATGGCTAAACCGATTTGAATGAAATTTGGTGAGTACATGCGGCTGGGTCTGTAGATGGTTTGTATCTAAAGTTTGACCCCGTAGGTGGCGCTGTTATTGCTGTGGGAGTTTAAAGGGGTATTTGGGATTATAACTCAGAAACGATTTAAGAAATTATCATGATTCTTTCACTACACCATTACTTTTTATGCATACAAAATTACAAAAATATAAAATTAATAAAAATAAACAAACAAAAAACCTTAAATTTTTATGATGGTTAGGCTTGATTTTTTCGATAGTATAAACCGTTTTTAAATTTTTGAGATAGAAATTTTAAAGAAATCCTTTATTTATGCTAACCATAAGCAAGAACATTAAAAATGCCATTTTTGGTTTTAAATATGTTTTGAATAGCAAATATTTTTATCAAAGTTTTTTGCGAAATAAAGAAATTCGTTAAGGTTTTTTGTGAAAAATTATAAAAATTAGAAGAAAAACGAAAATACAAAAATTGGAAAAACGATTGAACGGACAATTAGTCAAAATTTTAAACAAAAAAAAAAATTAAATGAATCCTTTGTAAAATGACCGAGTTATTCACTATCAAAGTCAGCACTTTCATTTTTGATTGATTTTTGTTTGTTTTTCAACAGAAAATAAAATAGGTAAAAAAAAATTTTTTACGAAAGTTTTTATGGAGTAAATTTTTTGGAAATTTAAGAAACTTACACGTTCTTATAGAAAACGAAATTTATCTAACAAAATACTTCTAAACCAAGAATGTAACTTACCACAAAGGTATACAACTACCAAATTGCAATAACATATCTTTGAAAATTCGTGCAATTCTAAATTATTTACCTTGAATATATAAGGTGTTGGATGAATCTGAATTGGATGAGGACTTTAGTATGTTTGGCGATGCGAAAAAATGTCAAAAATTTGGGTATAAACGGTTAAATATAAAAACGTGACCACAAAGGTATAACTACCAAATTGCAATAACATAACTTAGACAATTATTGCATTGCAAATTATTTGTAAGGCATTTACCTTTAATATTTAAGGTATTGAAACGAATCTGAATTGGATGAGGACCTTAGTTTGTTTGGCGATGCCAAAAAATGTCTAAATGCCTTGATTCCCCCTCTGCATATAATGACATACCCAGAGAATTATAAATTCCATGAAAAGCTTCTTGAAAACATGCTGTTTAGCCAGACGGTATAAAACAAGGAGATACCGTTTTTGATCGATTGTGTACAAAATTTAACAAAACGCACAGCAGAATAGTTCATAAGAAGCTTTAATAATGTCCTTTCAAAGGCTGAAATGGCCATATTGTTTTGGATTTTTGAACATAGAAAAGGACAAAATTTTTGCAAAATTTTTGCTATGATTCAGAGGATTTTTTTTATACACTTAACCTGTAAGTTCAAGGGTATATTATCTTTGGGCAAACGTTGGTTACACCTAGAACGAAACGTATTCGGTATAAAAAAGTATAAAATGGGTGTGATCCACCCATGAACATGCCCACATCCCATACAACCCACAATATTAAAAACACTATTAAATGTTCATATTTGATAGATGAAACTTCGTGTAGGAACATTTAATATCAAAACTGCGGTGTGCACAAAAAATGGTTCATATTTGACTTTGAGAGATGAATTAGAGATGAAACTAGGTATGTGAGATTATTGTATCAAAAGTAAGATCTGTTCACAAAATGAGCGTCATCCGCTCATGAACAGATCCACCTCCCATACAACCCACAATATTAAAAACACTATTAAATGTTCATATTTGATAGATGAAACTTCGTGTGGGATCATTTAATATCAAAACTGCGGTGTGCACAAAAAATGAACGTCATCTGCGCACCAACACGCCCACCTACCACACAAACCACATTAGTTTAACCTGTATTACTTCTATAGGTACAAATAATGCATGGTTTTTATAGGAAGTTACGTCTATTTGTTTAAGTATTTTAATCTATACTAGCGGATGTAACCCGGTGTTACTCGGGATTGTGCCTCGAGCACATAAAAAGGACGATTTTCGAAACTTCTCTCATTTTAACATTTTTCAAATTATCAATTAAATTTAAAAATTTTTTCAATTATCTTTTTATGGAATTTTGGACCCTTCCTCCGTCGAAAGTGTTTAGTCAAATTTCCGTAAAACTGTACCTACCAGACATTATTAAAAAAACAATGACACCCTCAACGTCTCTATTTGACATCTGGTTTCTGAGGAAAATGGTCACTCACACTCAGAAAAAAGCACATATCTTTCTCCGGTGAAAAATTTCTCTATTTTCGATATTAGCAATTTTCTCTTTTTCAACTAAAATTTTCGTCACTTCACTTGTAGTAAATGGAAATATTTCAATGTCTCTTATCATGATAAATATTTTTCACGCACAGAAAAATTCTTATTTACAGAGAAAAATTTATTGAAAATTACAAATTTTTCCTATATTTTGTTAAAAAATTCACTATGTTCTTTTCTTCAATAAAACTAAATATTTTCTCAAAAATAAAAAACTTTTTACTCTAAAACCAATCTTTTTGTATATATTTATCTTTTTCATAGAAGCTTTTTATCATTTTTAGAGAATTTTTAGGATCGCATTTGGAGAAAGGCATTCTCTGGAGCAAAGTCTATAGACTTTTAGACTTTAGACCATTTCTCTGTAAATATGATGCCTTTTTTATCATAATCCGAGAAATTTTTTTTTGAGTGCAATTTTTAAAGTCATTTCGAGAAAAATGCGTTAAACGTTTTTCGTAGCATGCATTTTATCTCAAAAAAATTTCAATTTTAAAAAATCCTATGAGCATCAAATCGATTTTTGGATTGTCTTCCTTCAACTTCGGTTTTTGTCGATTAATTTCGGTTAATTTTTTTTCTTTTTTTCTTTGGTTCTTGACTTCGTTTGCCTTCGGCTCATTCCTTGATTTTTGTCGAAAGAACTTTTAAAAGCATAGGATCTATTTCAGTAACAGATACAAATGCTTACCAAGTTTCATCAAAATCGGTTCATCTGTTTTGATGTGAATGAGCCAAACAAAGTTGATTGAAAAAAGCGCCCTCTCACGGAAGTTTTCTGAAATTTAAATAGCCTCAATTCTGTTGGAGGGTTTATTTCCCGTACCAAATTTAAGGTAAAACGGTCAAGTCATTTAGGAGTTATTGAGTCTTAAAAATGTACTACCTAAAGCGTCCTCTTGCGGACGTCTTTGGAAGTTCATACTAAATTTCATTGAAAACGGTTCAGGCGTGTAGAAGCTATTGAGTCTTTAAAACGGACTGCTTAAAGCGCCCTCTTACGGACGTCTTTGGAATTTTTTATAGCCTATGTTATCTTGGGCGCAGTCGAACCTTCATACCAAATTTCATTGAAATCGGTCCAGGTGTTTAGGAGTTATTATAGAGTGCCACGCCCACATACTTCCGCCTACTTGTTTTTCCTTTACTTTATTTGGGTTGCAGTTGAACCTTCATACCAAATTTCATTGGAATCGGTCCAGGCGCTTAGTAGTTATTGAGTCTTAAAAATGCACTACGCAAAGCGCCCTCTTGCGGAAGTCTTTGGAATTTTTTATATTTTATGTTGTATCTTGGGTGAAGTTGAACGTTCATACCAAATTTCATTAAAATCAGTACATGTGTTTAGGAGTTATTATGTCTTTAAAACGCACTACTTAAAGCGCCCTCTTGCGCAAATCTTTGGAATTTTTTATAGCCTATGTGTTATCCTGGGCGTAGTTGAACCTTCATACCAAATTTCATTGAAAACGGTCGAGAAGTTATTATGAAGTGCCACGCCCACAGACTTGCGCCCACCTTTTTACACCCCCTATGTTCTTTCTCTATGGTGACCGTGGCATGCAGGTTAAGTGTGTGGCTTAGCATGCTCGGAGCCCGGGTTCGATCCCCAGCCAAGGCGAAAAAGTTTTTTTAATAAAAATTTTTTTCTGATTGGTCACCACCTATCTGTAGACAATGACAAACCTCAGAGAGTAAATAATGCCATGTAAAGCTTCTTGAGAACATGAACTTTAGCCGTTCGGAGTCGGCATAAAATATGTAGGTCCAGTTCTCGGTCAATTGTGTGCAAACATTTAATAACACACACAACACAATTGATCATAAGAAGCTCGGTCAAAGTCCTTTCAAGGGCTGAAATGGCCAATTTGTTTTTTTTTAATCAGGTTCATATTTCTGGTTGATCTACAAAATTGTAGCTTCTCAAATAGGTATTTGGGTGTCTTAGTGTGTAACAATTTATGAAAAAATATGCACTTCTTAGCATCAAGATAATTGAAAATATTGCATCCGAGTATTTGGCTACTCAAGTGGCTGATGCGATCAAATTTTCGAAGGCCAAATACATATCTTGTGGCGTTATTGAAAGCTTGTTGTAGTTTAAGTTTGGATCTGGAATTGAGTTTGCATAGACAATGTCTGAGTATGAGATGATAGGCACTATGAGCTGGAGCATTAATTTTTCCTAGTATCGACAGATACAAATGACGCGGTCCACCTCAGGTTCCTAAGAGCATAGTAAACCTTACAGACAACAGAATTAATATGATCCTCACAAGAAAGTGTCGAGTTAATAATATATTCTAGATTTTTAACTTTGCCAACAAAGTCCAACACTGTTTAAATAAATAGTCGGTATATTGAAGGCAGAATAACTAGTTTTGCAAATAAGCAAAACAAATGACTTAAGTGGATTTAGCCAAAACTTATTTTCCTTAACCCATTCAGTTTTTTTTATTTAAATCCTTATTCATCCTTACACATAAATTATCAACAAGACCAATGGGACTGTCTAAATAAAGTTGCAGATCGTCAGCACATGCATGCATGCTAACATGCCGACAGCTGATGAAAATATCGTTGATGAACATTGAAAACAGTAACGGACCAAGTACTGAGCCTTGAGGCACTCCACAGTATAAATCACAGAAAGCAGACAGACTATTTCCAACCCTAACTCTTTGGGACCTTCCCACCAGGTAGCTATTTAATAGACGAACAGCCCTGCTAGAGACTCCAAAGTTAATGGCAAGTTTTTGACACAGTAATGAATGATCAACAGAATCAAACGCTTTCGAAAAATCTAAGAGACAAAGTTTATGCGCCCCATATCATAGGACACTCTGATGTCATTTTAGATCTTTATTATAGCTGTAGAGCAGCTATACCCTGGTCTAAAACCAGACTGAAATGGGGAAAAAAGGTCGAATCTTTTTATGTGTTCCGAGATTTGCAAGGCCGAGAGACTCAAAAACTTTTGACAAGGATGACAACAAACTTACAGGACGATAGTCAGACGGATGACAAGCATTAGTTTTTTTCGCAATGTGAATAATTATAGCTGCTTTCCAGACATCAGGGAAGCATGAACATGTAAAACAGTAATTGAATATATGGGTAAGCCGGCTGAGGATGTATGGTAAAATAATTTAAAAAAAAATTTTATTGAAAGTCCGTCTTCACCCGTTGCATTGGATTTTATTTCACTAACACACCGGCCTACATCACATTCGTTAAAAGCAATAAACTCAAAAGTACTTGGAGATTCAGAGCTTAAACTTAACTCGTTTCGGGCTTATCGGCGAGGATAAGCGACTTTACATATCCCCAAAGAAAATAGTCTTGCGGCGTTAAATAGCACGATCGTGGAGACCAGTTCACAGGTTCGGAACGTGAAATTATGCAGTTACCAAATGTTTCATTCAGCAAATCAATTGTGGCACAAGCTAGATGACATGTTGCACTGTTTTGTTCAAACCACAGCTCCTGCTTCTGTTCAATTGAGGAACAAAAAAGTCAGTGATCATGGATCTATACCGGTTACCAGTGATTGTAACGTTCTGGCCAGCATCGTTTTTAAAGAAGTACAAACCAATGATTCCACCAGACCATAAAGCATACCAAACAGTCAGTTTTTCTGGATGTAACGGTGTCTGGACATATACTTGAGGATTATCTTCACTCCAAATATGGCAGTTTAGTTTATTTTCATAGCCATTCAACCAAAAGAGAGCTTCATCGTTAAACATTGGAATGCGCGTTTTTCGTATTTCGAACAGATGCATTATTTATGAATAATAATAAATTTGACAATTTGGAAGCGTTTGTTCAGGCGTTAGTCTATGAAAGTTGAAATGCTAAACCAAAGTAAATGTGATGTATGTTTACTGATGTGTGACAGCAGAGTTGCCAACTCAAAGCTCTATACCTCTAAAAAACACTCTTTATCTTTACTTGTTCTTTAACTTGTTCTTTTACTAAAACTTTTTCTTGAACTTAAACTTGTTCTTGTACTTAAACTTGTACTGGTACTAGTACATTTATGATACTTGTACTAGCACTTACACTTGTGCTTTACTTTTACTTGTACTTGTGGCTCAACTTAAACTGTTACTTGTACTTGAACTTGGATTTGTAAATTTACTTATACTTGTACATGAACTTATATTTGTAATTGTACTTGCACCTGCACTTGTACTAGTACTTAAGTTTGTTTTTGTACTTGAACGTGTACTTTTGCATGAACTTGTACATGTGCTTGTACTTGCACTTGTAATTAAACTTGCTATTGTTCTTGGACTTGTACTTGTACTTGTACTTGTACTTGTACTTGTACTTGTACTTGTACTTGTACTTGTACATGCACATGTACATGCACACTGAGAAAAAAAACACATACCTTGCTCCGGTAAAAAATTTCTCTATTTTTGTTAATAGCAATTTTCTCTTTTTCAAATAAAATTTTCTTCAATTAGAATAAATTTTCACATTTTCGAAGAAATATTTCTTTACTTCTAGGAAATTGTAATATTTCAATGTCTCTAATAATGATAAGTATTTTTCTCGCACAAAAAATTTCTCATTTATAGAGAAATTTTATTGAAAATGAAAAACTTTTCTTATATTTTGATAAAAAATTCACTATGAGAAGTATTTTCTTCAATAAAAACAAATATTTTCTAAAAAAAAAAAAAAATTTTTCTTTTAAAAACGATATATTTTTCTATTTCATGGAAGCTTTTTATCATTCTTAGAGAATTTTAAGTATCACAATTAGAGAATAGCATTCTCTGGAGCAGAGTCTATACCATTTTTCTCTAAATATGATGCCTTTTTTATCATATTCCTAGACACTTTTTTCTGAGTGCACTTGTACTTGGACTTGTATTCTCTTCAAGAAAGATTATTAAACAAATGAGAAATTTGTGCACTCGGGTATATAAGTTCAAAATCACTGTTTAAATGTGTTTTTTACTGTCTGAGGCATTTTTTATAGCTGTCGAAATACAGTACTTTTTTAAAGAATATTTAAAAATTCTGATTTAGTGGAAATAAAGATATTTACATATCCTAAACATAGGTAAAGGCTCTGTGAAATGATGCATACAAGTTAGCATTTATAAAAAAAAGTTCTATAATCAGCAAAGCATGAAGAATTTATGTAAGCAACAGCTGCATGTAATGGCTATTTAAGGCAAGGTATAGGCGGATATGTAAATAAAATTAATGTTTTATGGAAGCATGAATCTTTCATTTAACAAAATAATTCTAATGAAGATATTTGAAAAGCAGAGAAAAAGCATAAAATAAATTTAGCTGAAATTTATGGAAATGCAAATCATTAGCATGCTATAATTATGGCTTATACCAATTTGAATAATTTAATGAGTATACTTAGGCACGCTTTAACCTTAAGATATGTGGATCCTTATGTGCAGCTGCTTGTGATGCTGTTGCTAGAGCAAATAATGCCAGCTTATGATAAATGTTTAAGAAATACACAAATTTTGTAATGCGTTTTAAAATTTGTGGTAATTGTTTTTTTTGTTTTTTTTTTATATCAGAATACTTTCAGGAAATCGTATACATACACTGCATGCCTATGATTTTGAACAACTACAACAGCTAGAAGAACTGTGAGTATGAAATGATTTTAGAATGATTTACAAGTTGTTATGCGCAGTCTTAATGACAGTTGTTGTTGTACACTTATGTTAAGATAAATGCCTTGCAATTCAATCAAGTAATAGCTTAATATATTAAAAAAAGTGCCTTTCAATTTTCTTCTAGAGACCTGCGTGGCAACCTTATTGCAGCCTTTGAAGCAAGTGTTTTTGGCGCTTTGATAAATTTGGAGCTGCTGTAAGTATTAACAATGATATATTTTCGAAATAAATACATCATATTAATCTGATTATATTTGACATTGTTCAATTAATCAAGAAATCTATTAATTTCTTACAATCTTTGTACAACTTTACAAATAATTGAACCTATTCTGGGCATAATTTCTTGTTAACAAACATAAATCAAAATAATAATTAAGTCAAGCTTCTGTGCCACAGATTCTTTAGCACGTTCTTTGTTTCGTAATGAAAGCACATGAAATTCAATTTTTCACTTCAAGAGCTTCGTTGCAAAGCAACATTTCATTCAATTGAAATCGTTGATGAATTGAATACGCAAACAATTGAAGGCGGAACCTTATGTCAATGCATGTGGTTGAGTGTGCGTTTCATTCAATCAATTATATTGTGGGCCAGAGTTATAGAAACATTAAAGGACATGTTTTGTTTGTGCGCTAGTGTTGTTTTTGTGCTGATAACCTTTTATTGAATGAATTGAGCATATAAGATGCTTACAAAACTATACAGCTCTAAAATATCAAGGCTACGCATTCATGTTAATTTAATAGCTTTAAATGCGTTCACAATAACCAGAAATGCCTTAAACTGTTGAAAAATGCTCTAAAAACCTTTAGCACTAGCATCTGGTGATCATGAATGATACTTTTGCATCAAAAAATTTGACAAATCATTGAAATTCGAGCCATATTGAAAGTAATCATAAAGTTCTTCATGGCGTATGAGTAACATTAATTTTATTTATGCTATGCATAAATATTATTTAAGCTGTTTATGTTTATTGATGGAAGAAAACAAATATCAATAAACCAACCAACGCTTCAATCATTTCAATTCTATTTTAGAATAAATAAATATTTTATATCTAAGCCCGTTGCTACTGCTTTTCTGCTTTAATCCACAGCTATCTAAATGAGAATCGCATACATCGCATTGTGCCAGGCATGTTTCCGCTGCTGCCTCGTCTGCATACATTATCACTGACGCATAACAATATTGCTGACATTGAGCGGGAATCCTTTCGTGCCGTCTTGCCGCAACTGAGACATTTGTAAGTAAAATGCTTAACAACAAACATGGCAGCACTAGAAGAAGTAGGAAAGAATGCAATTTTATTTGTCACTTCAGTGGCTGTTGTTATTTCAATTTTCGAAAATAAAATTGTTCATGTGTGTTTGTGTATGTAACATTTTCAGATTCTTGGCGGGAAATCTTTTGACACAACTGAAGGATGAAACTTTTTGCAATTTACACGTGCTGCAAGGACTGTAAGTATGTTGTTTCGATGAGTTAGCACTGAGTGAGTTATAAGCAATGTGTCGAAGTTGATGTGAAATAAAAATAAATGCTTTTAAACTGTTTTAAACATATATGACAAAGTTTAAGTTTGATTATTTATTTTTACACGCAGACATCTCAACGATAACCAGTTAGACAATTTTGGCTTGAATGCCTTTCAATGCTTGGATAATCTAACATCGCTGTTGCTAACCGGAAATGCATTCAAAACGCTGGATACACGTGTGCTGCAAAATTTAACCAATTTAAATTATATGTAAGTAAAGCACAGTTCTTGTTTAAAGTATCAACTTATTGTACTTCTTCTATACAAAACTAACTAAACACTGCACCAGGTTTTGACTTATTATTAAAAAGAAATATGCGGCTAGACACAAAAGTGCTCGTACTACTCATTTTCTATGAATTTCAATCAATTTAAAAAATCATGAAACATAATAATTTTATATGCAAGGAGTTTGGAGCATAGAGAACAATATACGGCGGGTGGATTTGTCTTGATGAAATGAAAATTGTATGAGTGGGGATGGTCGTAAATTCCTCTAAGCAGCTAGAAGGGAATAACAAAAAAAAAAAAAACACGTGCCATAAGGTGTCAATTCAGAACTCATATTTATCAACAAAAAATTCTAAAATTTAATGACCTGCAAGTTATTAGCGTTAAAGTTTGCCAAAAAGTCACAAATAAAATAGTTATGATATCTAAGTTATTGCTTACTTACTTACTTAGATGGCTCTTACAACCGTTGGTCGGTTTTGGCCTCGTCTAAGAATTTTCGCCAGCCTCTTTTGTCGTGTGCTTGCTGGCGCCAGTTGGAAATTCCAAGCGTTGTCAGGTTATCCAATGCCTGGTCTTTCCAACGGAGATGCGGTCCTCCTCGTCTGCGTTGGCCACCGCTGGGTACCGAATCCAATATTTTTTTCGCTGGAGCTTCGTCGTTCATTCTCTCGACATGACCTAGCCAGCGAAGCCGCTCTATTTTAATACGCTTGACTATATCGATGTCGGCATATAGCTCATACAGCTCGTGGTTCCATCGTATTCGGTACTCGCCATTGACGCAGATTGGACCATAGATCTTGCGAAGGATTTTTCTCTCGAACGTTCCCAAAGTCCTTTCATCAGAGCTGCTCATCGTCCAGGTTTGTGATGCGTATAGTAGGACAGGCATGATTATTGACTTATAGAGCGTCAGTTTTGTTCGTCGAGAAAGAGCTCTGCTTCTCAATTGCCTACTGAGCCCAAAGTAAAACCTGTTGGCAAGAGTTATCCTTCGTTTAATCTCAATACTGATATGCCGACGCATCTCTGTGTGAACAGTTTCGGTTGAACTCAAACTAAACGCAAACTAAACTTTCTGTGCAGACATGGTGCCTTAGTTTATAAATAAACTTGTTCAAGAGCCCGTCCTATAACGGGTCGCATACAAAATATCCAAGTAGCAGACGATATGAAAACATTTTGAAATTCACCTCGAATATTGTTATGTTGCAGTTGTCGTCAATGTGTCGTTACTGATAAATGTCAAATAAATATTATGTGCATACTTTCAGGATGAACATTTTTGTATACAGTTTGCTGTTTAGCTTTAATATACTACAGGCTGAATAGGTTCTGGTTCAATTCTTGAATATGACTTAAGAAGCACTGTAGTAGCAAGACATAATTATGTACAGTTTGATGTATAGTAGTTGAAAAACCTTAAGTACTAAAATTACAATAATTTTAGAACAGGTTCTGATTCAGGCTGAATAGAACTTATATGGCTTAGCAATAAACAATTATGACCAGTAAGAGCGAAACAGTTCTGGTTCAGTTTGAATAGGCCTTAACAAGCATATGAAAAACAATTATGAACAGTTTGAGCTATTAAAGACATGAAGCACGATGCACAATGGTTCCAAATCGAAAAAAGACAGTCAAAACCTCAATTTAATGATACTTGAAAAACAGTTTTTGCTTCAAATGCCTACTTAAGAGAGATTAATAAAAAAAAAACTGCGCTATTAATTCTTTTTTTTAATTTTTTTATTGGTTTTGGCCCTAAAAGTTTGAAAAAAAATTAAACAAAAAAAAAATTAGTTATTTTTTGAAGCCAAGTTCGAACACTTGTTGAAAAACAGTTATAAAACTTATCATTTTTTTTTATGGCAGTCCCAGAAAAAATTTTTATCAATTTGACCGCATACCGCATACATACTCAATTTAACCAAACGACTTGTGTTTCAAGCTTTTCGCAATATTTGCACTGTTTTTGCTTTTTTATCTACCCAAAAGTGAAAAGTTCCATTTGGAAAGTGATCGACAATGTGTCGGGCGCAATATTATCAAAAACATAATCTGGATTAGCGACACTTCGATCAATATTAAAAATTGCGTCTGCGCTCTCAACAGAATTCAAGAACTCGAGCAATTGCTCATAAGACATTACATCCAAATTGATATTTTTTGTAAAACTCCGATTAGTACGATCCATCTTTCGCAAAAAAAACCAAATAAAAATTAAAAAAAAAATAACAATAGGTGAGACAAAACTGAAAGAAAAGGTAACGCAAACCGGGAAGACCGTCTGTAGATGGTTCTGGTTCCCGGAGAACCATATTATCCAAGACACACACCATAAAATCTTTTACCAGTGGCGCCATCTAATTAGGGAATGAATCATCAAAAATGAGACATTTTGTCGAATTTTTAGGTCAAAATTTTATATGGAGATTTTCATATGAAAAGTGTTTTTTTTTTGGTCCAGAACTCTCATAGCTGATCTACTCATACTTCACTCAACTCATCGCGGTTGTTTTTCATTAACGTTTTTCATAGACTGAGGAATACTCTGCCACGTGGACTGAGAGAAATTACAGTGAGAGGTATCTTTAGGCAAACCATTCTAACTTATTTTTCGTCCTACTAAATTTTCTCATTCTTTCTTTTTCTGTTCTCACTGTACTATAAAAATTTGTACTTAATGAGAAATTTGTTCTGTCCGTAGTTATGTACTTTGAATAAATTGAATTTGAATTGAAGTAAAACAAGAAAGAAACTGTAAGTGCTGTGATGTGCTCGAGGTGTACTTTTAAGTGCTGGATTAAAAAAATGTTCTTTTATGAATTAAATTCTAGTGTTCACGTTAATGTTTGTATGTTTACATTTACGTTTACGTTAACATGCATACCTGCGCAAACCTTAGCAATATTAACCATACAAGGCACGGTTTGTTAGTCCGAATTAAGCAACATGTTTGCAAGTATGTTTGTATGTGAATTTTAAAATCTTTCCACGGCACATTGTCGGAAAACTTGAGCACATCACAGCGCAATTCTCAAACTTCTAAATGCAAGTATTTTCAGAGCTAACCGTACAAAGAAAAACACTTAAGCAAAATAATGCCATTAAAATAATTTTGTTTCAGACATGTTAGCACACATTGATCATATCACAGCACTTTTTAAAAAATAAAATAAATAAAACATGACGCAGTTATCTTTGTGCTCATCTTTTGTTCACTTATATTACAGCTACTTTTCCTGGTTCCACTTGTGTCGCGCTGCTTTACATGTGCGTGTTTGTGAGCCTCACGGCGATGGCATCAGCAGCACTCAACATCTGTTAGACAATCCGATACTCAGAGGAAGGTGAGTGGGTTGTAAATAAAGTATATCTTTGATTTGTTAGATGCTTTAAATGAAAATTCTTTAAGCAATTTGTTGACAGCATCTCATAGAATTTTAAACATAAAATATAAAACTTGGCACTCAGCGCTTACTAGATAATTTATTTTGTTTTAATGATTTTTTTGTTAACAAGTACACAACCGCAGCTGTTGCGCTTGTTTTGCCGGAATAACAATTTTTTTAAAATACAACTTTGTCACATTCTTCATTTTGTTGTCAAGCGCAACAACAACTCTGTGAAGTGAGCAGTAAAAAAAAAAACACAAACATGTTTCAAAATGTCTCGACAAATGCAACAACTTCCGGCTATGTTTGGAATTAGTTTCTGGCACAGCTTGTCAGTTGCTTGGCAAAGTATTTTGAATTGTTTTTATCTCTAGCATGCTTAAAATGCAGCTTGAGTTGATTTAAGTAGCAGCAGCAGCTTGTGTTGTTGTCGCTTCGAACCTAAAGCCATTTTAACATTTTCAAGCAGTAGCTTATTTTTTAACTATCATCATTCGGCGCTACTTCGCCGATGCTGCAGAGCTAGAGTAATTTTAATCACCATCATAATTATTTGACCTCATTTTTAAAACCAACTCTGTGTTGACTATCGTTTTAATCACTTTTTAACATTCACTGCAGTGTCTGGATTATGGCCGCCATTGCTGTGCTGGGCAACATGATGGTGCTGTTGGGACGCTATTTTAATAAATCCCGCAGCAACGTTGAGCATTCATTGTATCTGCGTCATTTGGCCGCAAGCGATTTTCTGATGGGCGTCTATCTGACGATTATTGCATCTGCTGACATTAACTTTCGTGGCGAGTATATCGTACATGAGGAGGCGTGGCGACAGAGTGTCGCTTGTGCATTTTCCGGTTTGTGGTTCGATGTTAAGCGAATAACAAAAACAGAAACATAAAGTTTGTCTCATTGTTGTTGTTGCTGTTTGTTTTTGTTTATATTTTGCAGGTTTTCTCAATACTTTCAGCTGTCAATCGTCGACTTTATTGCTGACACTGGTCACGTGGGATCGTTTGATGTCGGTGACAAGACCGCTGCAGCCAAGAGATGGTGGCAGAAAGAGGTAACTGTTATGTTTTATTTTAATTTTGATGAGTTTTCATCAAAATTCAAATTTGTTTAAGGCGAAGGTAAGAGCAAGGATGAATTTATAATGTTCTTTATAATCGTTCCAAAAAATGTAAAGTGAACGAAGTTTTCATTTAAAAATATGAAAAAGAAAATATAGAAATGTTAGTACATAAAATTTATCTTATATCTAGTAGATATTGACAGGATAAAAAAAGTAATATATTAATATAAGTATTAATATAATACATTAAAGTAAATATATGAGGCGCTCAGCATAAAAGTGGTCCAACCCACATACTGAAAAAATGAAGTCTTAGGAACATCAAAACCACCTTAAAAAATTGCCAAAGTTGCTTCATATCCATTTAAAATCGAACTCTCCTTTGAATAGAATTGAACAATCCATTACGTAAACGTAAACGTAAACGTAAACGTAAACGTAAACGTAAACGTAAACGTAAACGTAAACGTAAACGTAAACGTAAACGTAAACGTAAACGTAAACGTAAACGTAAACGTAAACGTAAACGTAAACGTAAACGTAAACGTAAACGTAAATGTAAACGTAAACGTAAACGTAAACGTAAACGTAAACGTAAACGTAAACGTAAACGTAAACGTAAACGTAAACGTAAACGTAAACGTAAACGTAAACGTTAACGTAAACGTAAACGTAAACGTAAACGTAAACGTAAACGTAAACGTAAACGTAAACGTAAACGTAAACGTAAACGTAAACGTAAACGTAAACGTAAACGTAAACGTAAACGTAAACGTAAACGTAAACGTAAACGTAAACGTAAACGTAAACGTAAACGTAAACGTAAACGTAAACGTAAACGTAAACGTAAACGTAAACGTAAACGTAAACGTAAACGTAAACGTTAACGTAAACGTAAACGTAAACGTAAACGTAAACGTAAACGTAAACGTAAACGTAAACGTAAACGTAAACGTAAACGTAAACGTAAACGTAAACGTAAACGTAAACGTAAACGTAAACGTAAACGTAAACGTAAACGTAAACGTAAACGTAAACGTAAACGTAAACGTAAACGTAAACGTAAACGTAAACGTAAACGTAAACGTAAACGTAAACGTAAACGTAAACGTAAACGTAAACGTAAACGTAAACGTAAACGTAAACGTAAACGTAAACGTAAACGTAAACGTAAACGTAAACGTAAACGTAAACGTAAACGTAAACGTAAACGTAAACGTAAACGTAAACGTAAACGTAAACGTAAACGTAAACGTAAACGTAAACGTAAACGTAAACGTAAACGTAAACGTAAACGTACACGTAAACGTAAACGTAAACGTAAACGTAAACGTAAACGTAAACGTAAACGTAAACGTAAACGTAAACGTAAACGTAACGTAAACGTAAACGTAAACGTAAACGTAAACGTAAACGTAAACGTAAACGTAAACGTAAACGTAAACGTAAACGTAAACGTAAACGTAAACGTAAACGTAAACGTAAACGTAAACGTAAACGTAAACGTAAACGTAAACGTAAACGTAAACGTAAACGTAAACGTAAACGTAAACGTAAACGTAAACGTAAACGTAAACGTAAACGTAAACGTAAACGTAAACGTAAACGTAAACGTACACGTAAACGTAAACGTAAACGTAAACGTAAACGTAAACGTAAACGTAAACGTAAACGTAAACGTAAACGTAAACGTAAACGTAAACGTAAACGTAAACGTAAACGTAAACGTAAACGTAAACGTAAACGTAAACGTAAACGTAAACGTAAACGTAAACGTAAACGTAAACGTAAACGTAAACGTAAACGTAAATGTAAACGTAAACGTAAACGTAAACGTAAACGTAAACGTAAACGTAAACGTAAACGTAAACGTAAACGTAAACGTAAACGTAAACGTAAACGTAAACGTTAACGTAAACGTAAACGTAAACGTAAACGTAAACGTAAACGTAAACGTAAACGTAAACGTAAACGTAAACGTAAACGTAAACGTAAACGTAAACGTAAACGTAAACGTAAACGTAAACGTAAACGTAAACGTAAACGTAAACGTAAACGTAAACGTAAACGTAAACGTAAACGTAAACGTAAACGTAAACGTAAACGTAAACGTAAACGTAAACGTAAACGTAAACGTAAACGTAAATGTAAACGTAAACGTAAACGTAAACGTAAACGTAAACGTAAACGTAAACGTAAACGTAAACGTAAACGTAAACGTAAACGTAAACGTAAACGTAAACGTAAACGTTAACGTAAACGTAAACGTAAACGTAAACGTAAACGTAAACGTAAACGTAAACGTAAACGTAAACGTAAACGTAAACGTAAACGTAAACGTAAACGTAAACGTAAACGTAAACGTAAACGTAAACGTAAACGTAAACGAAAACGTAAACGTAAACGTAAACGTAAACGTAATCGTTAATGACTTCAAAAAATTTAATTGACTTCATATAACTTCATTGACTTCAAATGATTTCATTGACTTCCAATGATGTCTATGACTTCAATACACTTCACCAAATTGAAAAGACTTCAAATGACTCATTGACTCCAAATGATTTTAACTTACTTCAAATGACTTCATTAACTTCAAATGATTTCAACTTACTTCAAATAACTTCATTAACTTCAAATGATTTCATTGACTGAAATGATTTATTTAAATTGAAATGACTTCATGAACTTCAAATAATTTTATTGACTTCAAATGATTTCTTTAAATTGAAATGTTTTTTCTGCTTCAAATCTCTGTCTTTGAATTATTTCTTTGACTTTAAGTGACTTCATGAACTTCAAATGATTTCACTGATTCAAATGATCGAAATTATTTCTTTGACTTCAAATGATTTCTTTGGCTATAAATGACTTCATTGACTTGAAATGAATTCATTAACTTAAAATAATTTCATTGACATGAAGTGACTTCATGAACTTCAAATGATTTGAAGTGACTTCATGAACTTCAAATGATTTCATTGACTTCCAATGATTTCATTAACTTCAAATGATTCCGTAGAATTCAAATCACTTCATTAACTTCAAATGATTTCATTGACTTCAAATGATTTCTTTGAATTGAAATGATTTATTTGACTATAAATTGCTCCATTGACTTAAAATGACTTCAACTAACATCAAATGACTTCATTAACTTCAAATGATTTCACTAATTAATTTGAATCGAAATTATATCTTTGACTTCAAATGATTTCAACTTACTTCAAATGACTTTAAATGATTTCACCTTACTTCAAATGACTTCATTGACTTCAAATGATTTCATTGACTTCAAATGTTTACTTTGAATTCAAATGATTTCTTTGACTTTGAATGATTTTTTTAACTTTAAATGATTTCATTGACTTCAAGTGATTTCATTGACTTCAAATGTTTTCATTAACTTCAAATGACTTCAAATAAATTAAAATGATTTCATAACTTTCAAATGATTTTACTGGCTTCAAATGATTTCTTTAAATTGAAATGATTTCTTTAACTTAAAATAATTGTTTTGGCTATAAGTGATTTCATTGACTGCAAATGATTTGAACTCACTTCAAATGACTTCATTAACTTTATATAAATTCATTAGCTTCACATTATTTCCTTGACTTCAAATGATTTCTTTTAACTGAAATGATTTCTCTGTCTTCGAATGAATCTTTGACTTTAAATGACTTCATTGACTGCAAATGACTTCAACTTACTTCAAATGATTTCATTAATTTCAAATGATTTTTTGACTGCAAATGATTTCATCTAACTTCAAATGACTTCATGAGCTCCAAATGATTTCATTGATTCAAATGATTTTTTTGAAACGAAATTATTTCTTTGACTTCAAATGATTTCTGTGACTATAAATGGCGTTATTGACTTGCAATGACTTCATTAACTTCAAATGATTTCAATGACTTCGAATGATAATTTTGACTTTAAATGATATCTCTGTCATTGAGTGATTCTTTGACTTTTAAGACTTAATTGACTTCAACTAACTTCAAATGACTTAATTGATTTCAAATGATTTTACTGACTTCAAATGATTTCTTTGACTTCAAATGATTTTTTGGACTGTAAATGACTTCATCGACTTGAAATGACTTCATTTACTTAAAATGATTTCATTGACTTCGAATGATTTCTTTGACTTTAAATGACGTCATTGACTTAAAATGATTTCATTGACTTCAAATGATTTCTTTGACTTTAAATGACTTCATTGGCTTGAAATGACTTCATTGGCTGCAAATGATTTCAACTAACTTCATTGACTTGAAATGATTTCACAGATTCAAATGATTTTTTGGAATCGAAATTATTTCTTTGACTTAGATAAATATAAAATTCCGTTGGTTAAGCACAGCATCGAATAAAGATAATGCTTCCAAAGTTTATTTTTTTTTATAAATATCTCAACACTAAGCATTCGAAACTAGTTCTATTACATTTCCCGCTACTGTATTAATATATAATACAAAAAACACGCGCTATCATTTGAGAACAGGCGTATTCTTTGTTTTTGGTCTCAGACAATGAGACAAAATTTCATTGCAGCTGCAAAAATGTTAACCTTGAGCGTATAAATATGACTCATAGACAGGGCCGGATTAAGCTTGGTGGGGGCTTTAAGGCCAGTTATTGGTGGAGGCCCCTAACAATGAATGTTAAAAGATGGTTGCACAAAAACGTATGCAGAGTACATAATACATAATTTATAAGTCATTATTATGTTATTTGTAATATAAATATCGTTAATGACAATCATCAGAATAGTATGAGCAGGTATTATTTAGAAGTTTACCGAGATTTAATCGAAGCAAACACTTCGGTAACATTTTCTAAACATAAATCATCAGAATAGTATGAGTAGTTATTATTTAGAAGTTTGCCGAGACTTAATCGAAGCAAACACTTCGGTAACATTTTCGAAAGATAAATTACGAACAATGTGTCAATGCCTGTGCTCAAAATCATGAGACTGGCAAGACGTTTCTGTTTCATACTCGTACGCAATCTCTTTTTGAGCAGTTTAATTTTGGAGAATGATCTGTCTCTACTGCAATTTGTTACCATCGTGGACAAATTTATGCGAAGAACAATTTCAGCATTTACAAAGGTTGAGCGAAGTTTGTTCTCCATTATTATGCAATAAAGAAATTATGCTCCAGAATCTCCGATTTTTCGTTTATAGCGCCTTGCAAGCTCAGCGAGTTGAACCAGTTGTTTGGCAAGAGTCGATTCTACATCTTCTGGGTAATATATCTTTTAGTATTCGCAAACAACTTCATATGCTGTGATTCTTTTGATAAAGACGTGGTCAGCGAGTCCACAACTGAAAGAAAGGCTTCAACGCGAAATTTATCTCTTGGTGATAGCGGGACACAAGACTTTTTTTTTGTTCCCGATTGGCTGGAGTCGTACGTTGGGTTTTTGAGTTCTAAAGTTTGTATCATAGTTTTCTGTTTTCACCAATTTCTTTGCTTTATTTTGATATGTTTCGAATGAATTCCTTTTCAATGCGACAAATAAATTTTAAGACTTCTGTGCTTTGATAGCAGCACTAAGTTTTATTCACCTTCAAGGTATCTATTGAACTCGATCTGTATTCTTTCCCGTTATGCTGTCAGTCTCTTAGCGCTAATGCAACAAACACTTATGAAACGTTCAGTTGTTAACTCAGAAAATAAGATTCTTATTCTAAACAATATTTTCTGCATTTTGCTAAATAAGATTACTTTTCTTGCATCCTCATCAAATTTTCTTTTCGGATTCATTAAAATATTAAGAAATATTATTTTGGACTTCTTATCGAGACCAGAACACAGAAAAAGTTCAAAGTAAGTATGTTAAATAAAGCAGGCAAAAAGAAACAAGCAAAATGTCAAATTCTTTCGATCATCTTTTTAAGTTTGACAGAAGACTAAGCGAATGTTATTTTCATTGGTGTCACTGTCCTCTCTATGTGTTGTTAAGTTTCCGAACTGCACTCAATTCTACATCAATTTAATTTTCAACAACAACAATTTATTCAGAACGAAACCTGGTTCATTTCTTAAAAAAAAGATAGTTCATTTCAAATATTTAGTTCTGCTACTTTCTACTAGACGCAATAACCAACGATTGTTATATGCATAGCAGGCTCAGCATAAGCAGCTGATGATTGATTTGTTTATATAAACACATGCATTTTTCTTCTTACACTCTACCATTTTGTGACTTTATTATAATAGTGAAAAAATCAAAAATTAGATATTCATACAGCGCAGGATATATCTGATATTTAAGTTTATATATTGTCTTTGAGCGATGAGTATTAAAGGCTGTAACTATACTTTAAAGTATTCGTCAAAAAAGTTTCATGGTCTTGAAAAAAATCTGTCAAAACGACCCCATACAAACTGCGCTCTAAGACGTTATTTTTCGACAAAAAACACATATCTGTTGCGGCAAAAAATTTCTCTGTATTTTTAGAGTAGCAATTTTTTCTTTTTCAAATAAAATTTTCTTCAATTAGAATAAATTTTCATATATTCGAAGAAATATTTCTTCACTTGTAGGAAATGAAAGTATATTTCAATGTCTCTAATAATGATAAGTATTTTTCTTGCACAAAAAATTCTTATTTAAACCTAGTACTCTGCTCGTTTGCGTGAAATTTCACTCGCAACATTCATATTTTTGTTGCGTGAAAATTCTGACAAATATTGTGTTGCGAAGAAATTGAAAAATTTGAGAAAGTCATGCTTTATTTTTCAAAATAGAGCAAAATAAATATATAAAAACAAAAATTTGCGACAACTGTCACTTTTCAATACAAAATAAATATGCAGTTCAATTAAATTGTCGTGAAAAAATGTTGCAAGAGAAAGGTTGTTTTCACAGCAAAATAGAGTACAACTTTGACGATAATGTTGCGAAAAATTTCACAGCTATAGTTTTTTTTATGTTGATTTGAGTAAAATTTCACATGAAACTGAACAGAGTACTGGGCTTTATAGACAAAAATTTATTCAAAATGAGAAACTTTTCCTATATTTTGAAAAAACAACAAAATTCACTATGAGAAATATTTGCTTCAATAAAAACAAAACTTTTCTCAAAAATAAAAAGGTCTTCTTCTCTAAAAACGATATATTTTTATATAATTTTTTTTTCAAAGAAGCTTTTTATCATTTTTTTAGAATTTTTAGGATTACATTTAGATAAATGCATTCTCTGGAGCAAAGTCTAAACCATTTTTATCTTAATATGATGCCTTTTTTATCATATTCCGAGAACAATTTTTTTCGGATTGTAGTTGAGCTGGTTATATCACGACATATACAGTGCAATATAAATCAAGAATCCGCACAATAATCGCAGCTTCTTTGTATAAAAATTCTTTAGCGTGCTCGATTCGGCATTGGTTTTTTTTTAAATTTTTTTCCCATTTTTAATATGCATGGTGAGGGCCCCCAAGTGGTGGGTGCCTGAGGCCAGTGGTCTCCAGTTTAATCCGGACCTGCTCATACACCAATAAAGCATCTGCATCAAACAGAAAAACCCAAACAATTCAAATATATAACAACACACAAAACCTTGAATTTGTAGCTTAGATGATATTGAAGTTAATATAGAAACAGAAGCATATAAAAGACAGAAACAGTTAACTTTTTCATTTAAAATTGCAAACAACACTCGGTGGTGATACACAATATTATTCTAATAAATTTCTAAAAAAATTTTTTTTCAATATTAAATATGAAGACAAACATGAATTCTACTTGGCTCATGGCTTTCTTCCTAAGTGCCATGGCTGCGTTGGCTTCATCCAAACCTTTATTTGGTAAGTAAAAATTTAAAGTTTCAAATATGAAATTAAATTTTGTATCAAACTTAAGGTAACATTAAATAATTTTCATTTTTGTTTTTACAAATATTTAGTTACTTTAGAGAAAAATATGGGCTAAGTTAATAGCGTTCCAGAAATAACATAAAGCAATGATGGGACTAAGGACTAACACTCTCTACGCGATGACTCTTACTTAAAAATTCAACAGTGACAATTGCATTTCAGTTCTTATATTTTGTTAAAATGTTTATATGGCAAAATTGAATAAATAAAATTTGATTTAGATCAACCGCTGACTTTTTCTCACTCCCTTAGGCTAGTACTCTCTCTTATGTTAATATGAGATATTTTAGAAATTTCTACATCTTTTAAATTTTTTTTTGCATTATTTAGAATTGCTTTGCGCCTCTTGCTTTTATGGGGCTTATCCTTTACTCTGGCTGCAGCACCGCTCATTCATATCAGTTACTTTGGCCAATATTTCTATGGTACGAATGGTGTTTGTCTCTCGCTGCACATACATGATCCTTATGCAAAGGTTTGTTTTAGTCATAAAGCCTGTGGCAACTCTTCTGAGAGAAGAAACACTTCTCTCATACATTATATCTGCTATAAATTTTACTACTTTTCTCTAGGGCTGGGAGTACTCTGCTCTGCTGTTTATCTGCATCAACACCATCTCGCTGATATTTATTCTCTGCTCTTATTTGAGAATGTTGCAGGCTATACGTGATTCTGGTGGCGGCATGCGTAGCACTCATAGCGGACGTGAGAGCATCGTTGCTACAAGGTGTGCTTCAAAGTTTGAAAATCACTGCTGGTTGTTTTAGTTTGAATTTATTTTTCTATTTATTTCTGTTCTCCCATAGGTTTGCCATAATTGTCTCTACCGACTGTGCCTGCTGGCTGCCCATAATTATTGTTAAATTGGCAGCACTTTCAGGTAATTTTCTTCTCACTTAGTTAAATAGCACAGTGCAACATTTAAAAAACTAACAGACTTCAATCTTTATCCTATATTTAAATGTGTGTGTTATTATTATATTCAGCAATTTACTATTACATAGAGTACGAACATTTTTAAATATACCTACTATAGTAATTTTGATGAGCAATCCCCTTTTATTTTGGTAGTAGAGAAACATGTAATGGCTTGAGAGTAGGGTATTGAAAAGAAGTAAAAATTTTGCAGCTCCTTACGAGTTTTTTGCAGAAACAAGACATAAGCGCTATAGCATTCGAGTTCCTCCTTGACTTGATTAATTAGTACGCAAAGTTGTTCATGAATTTGGTTGAAAATATAAAGCAGGTGATTAACTTCGTTAGGAAGTCCTTCTCGCTGAATCAATATATACAGGTGAGTTTGCTTTTTTTCTTCAAAACAGGTTATAGTTGGCACTAAATGCATAGATAGAGGCGATGATCTCTGAGACGGAAAAGAACAAATCTCTTCTCGGTATCCGTACCTGAATTTGATTTGAATAAATTTAATTTTAAAGTTGGTGGCAAAAGTGGATCCGAAAAGAGTCTATGAGTTATTTGTTTGAGAGCGTTTTTAAAACAGTAGCAGACGGAGAGGGATTAAGAGTATGCGAGCGGACGAACTTAGAGTGGGCTTAGTTAGGATTGGATTAGTTAAAGTAGATGTTTCTTACCCTAAACAGGAGAAAAGTTGCAAGATGCATGAATCTTTTTTGAATGGGTTGCATTTAGGTAGTATTGAGGGATTTTTAAGGGGGGAGGTTTTGAAGGTTGTTTAGTAAGGGAAGGAATCGATAAAAAAAGATCAGCTTTAAAATACCAGTTGAAAGCAGGTTCTGGTGTACCCA